>WHVD01000015.1:0-600000 GCA_015178975.1 Hysterangium stoloniferum | reverse complement strand
TGTATCATGTTAATTCTTTATTTCGCTCATAGGAGTTGGCAGCTGGCCTGAAGAATTGTTTCTCTAGGATTTAGGAAACACGAACTTTTCAATTCATCTACCACGCTCCGCATTCAATCGACGTCATACTACGAAGCTTGTGCAGAAAGCTCTGTTATCCTTGGATATCCCAGCTGAAATTAACGAGCGGAACGACATCTGCGTCGATGGATTCAAGATCAGTGCGCTCCCCTTCTTCCCTCCTCAACGATACTGAGTTTTGCTTTACGTGTCGGGGTCAGCATATAAAATTATCAATTCACGGGCTTATCACCATGGAACGATGTTGATTTCGACCGAACTAAATACCCTTGGCGATCTTCTGCGGAATACTAAAGTATGTTGCTCAGATAGTCTTTCTTGTTGTACTCTGCTTCAGCATCACTTCAGGGTTCCATGGTCAGCAGAGGGGTTGCTTCAGTACGGTCTCCCGTCCATAATCTACAACGATTCAAGCCAGACGTCACGCACGCTGCCTTTATCCGAGCTGTCATTGAGAATTTTAAAGATGAATACGATGTCGATACCCAAGTACACATTACATCTTTGAATTGTTTAACCTTGACGTGGGAATCGCTCACGCCACAATTAGGAATATGTGTTCGAAGAAACGACAGAACTACACACCGTTAAGTATGTAAAGGAGGGCATGGCAGAGCTACAGGTGATTACAAAGCACTTCAGCAGCATTGCACATGACTTACTGTAACTTCCAGGCATGGAACTGGAAATACGGTCAAACACCTGAATTTACTTACAAGCTCAGTAATCAATTTTCCTGGGGCAAAGTTGTACGCGCCTCAAGACTGTGCTCGAGTTTATGGGGTAGCTGACACAATTTTTAGACTGCCGATATAGCATCAAAGCATGGCATTATTCTTTCTTTACGTTTGAGCGTTAGCGACGCCAACGAATGGTGTGAACAGTTTGGAAATGCGATGATTGGTGCTAAATATGCATTGTTGGACGGCTTGGGTGATACAATAGACGGCAACGATGGCAATTCACAGCGAAGAAAGGATATTCTAGAATGGTTGCGGGAGGAGATGTGAACGGAGAGGTAGATATTTGATTATTAGTACAGCGTGAAGGACCATAATCTGTTTTTTTAATTTAAGCGGGGGAACGATAGCAGGCTGAATCTGAGCGCGGAGGATATGGCAATGGTAATGATACGCGTAATATGGATTTAGTTTTGTGAAGATGGAACTCGCTGCCATTCTGAAGGAGAAAGTGGCAGTAGGGCTGCTGCGACATTTCGACCCTCCTCTGCAAGAAGATTGTACGTTGAGCAGGCATTTCTCTGCGAAGGAAGATCAGTGGAAGGGGAGCCGTGGTCATAAAAAATATATATACTGTATCCATTATATCCACTTGTATGCCAATCTGTCGAAGATATGTCCGTAGCACTGGTGGTAACTGAGATGTACGATTGCCAGTTCCAAATAACATTATTTCTACCCGGCCAATATCAACGT
Source organism: Hysterangium stoloniferum (assembly GCA_015178975.1). Lineage (NCBI taxonomy): Eukaryota > Fungi > Basidiomycota > Agaricomycetes > Hysterangiales > Hysterangiaceae > Hysterangium > Hysterangium stoloniferum. The sequence goes on along the minus strand of WHVD01000015.1, from coordinate 598,483 downwards.
CTTTTAGTTCATTGGCAACGCAGAAAAAATAATCACCAGGCTTCGGGATAACAACGTCAAAAATCTGAAACCGCTCAGCTCCCCAAGTATCCGATAACACAGGCGGCACGTCCCACAAAAACACCTTCCCTCCCAAGAATATGCAAGGCCCAGGAAGAATCATCCCATTCAAAAGCTCAATATGGCCGGTAGACGTGATATTATGCACTAGTACCGGCGGTGGTGTGCCATCAGCGAGAATGTTAGTAAGGCCACTACTACGGCGAATACACGATGAATGGAGAGAGCGGGCTACAAAAGACTTTGGGAGAGCTGCCACGCAGGGACGGAGCGCGGAAATCATGCGTGAGGAACCGGAAGGATTACTGCTGGACCCATAAATGGAACGCGTACACACGCCGTCCATAGTCATCCATACAGATTCACGCCTTATTTTCGGGAAAGCGCCAATTATGCGGAGCAAGCCCGAGTTGATACATCTAGAGGCTAACTGGGTATTTAATTAATGGTTGGTTCTGTTAAGGCTTTTGATAATTGATCGGATATGAGAAACTTCTTTCTCTCAGATGGCAAACCAGTCGTTTCAAAACCACAGGAGACCTCAAAATTTAAACGAGAAAGGTCATTCAAAGATTTGTCTACCAAAAATCTCTAATTTTTCAGCAAGTGGTCCTACCGGCATAATTAAGAAACGAGTAGGAGAAGGTCGCGAAATCCCAGAGGCATATCAACCGAGATGACGTTATTCCAGCCATTCAGAGAAACCATCCGACACGAAGCAAGTTCGAATGATCGATGACCATAATAAAAACGTTATATTCACACCTCAGGCCCGATTACAAAGGGCAACGAGCGGAGGGGAAGGGGGAGGTGTCAAGAAGGGATTAGGTGTGCTATGGGGTGGTGAGTCGATTCATCCATCATCGCCGAAAAATTGATGTCAGTAACCAAAATCGAGATTTGATACAGAGCCTATCATCATATTACCATAAGAACCGTAGGGGGCTATCATTGAATACTTCGTGCCACCAAATCCGAGAATTTAACTAGTGTTCCGCCGAATATATCTAGAGCACTGGATCGGAGGGAAATATAAGGAACGAGTCTCCAAAATGAACTAAAGTACAATATGTACCTCCCGTATGTCAAATCTACTTTCCCGTTCGATAATCGATTGACTAGGTCGAGATCTGATATATCTTTGCGGCAGAGATATAAGGAGTGCTCTGTAGACCCAGAAATTATCCAGCATACCTTTGGCACCGCCCGCGTATGTGGTTGGTATTCGGACCCATTCACCTAGTTCTGCGGAAATTGAGTGGGGCTGCGTTTGTGGGCCAGACACTTTTAAAGCTCACTTTTTACCATTTCTTCGTCTATGCCTTGACATAGGCCCTCCACGTCTGCAGCGTGGACTAGAAACTCACTATGTTTGTGATTTCAGTAATAAAAGATGACAACCTGGCTACATCGCACCTGCAATACTGCGAGAGTAGATCGAGTGACTCTAAAAAAAAAGAGAGATAATACAATAAATACGCGAATTTCCTTTCGGGGATTCAAGCAGCCGCTGTACCTTGATTAACCTCCATATCTGTAAGGTCCTGCCACTTATTCATTGCCACATACCAGCGGTCATCTTTCCGCCTGCAGCTGGACGTAGGGCTTTAATGTAAATTTATCTACCTTGTATAATATAAATCCACCGACCTCACATCAACGACTAGACGGTCTTTTCCCACTAGCAAAGATAAATTCTTCAAACGTTCTAGAGAAAAGCGAGATGAAGGGAACAAAAAAGAAGTCACAATAATCTGTTTCCCTTTGTTGTGAGGTGACTGAACTAGTGTTGAACACGTCCTTATAAGCTTGCCTTTTCAGCTCCGTGATGGAGCCATTCTAGGGCATTCTTATCGTTGATACCACCTCCTAGCTGGAGACCGCCTGAAATGTGTGATTCAATGGAATACTCAAAGGGCAGTGACTAAGAATTTGCCAACCGGGCCAGGCTGCCAGGGCCTCCTTCGCAGCGTCATCATTGCCAGGGCCTAACTTAATGACATGACCACCTATAAGATTATTTTCTTTATATAACCGAGCATAATGCGATGGGGAATCGCTTATAGATGTGCATGGATGCTTATTGTTCAATGGAAGAAATGACGGCGGGTTTATGCGACAGACCTCGAAACAAAATTTGTTTTCAAAGTCGAAGAATCTGATTCTGAGAGTGATCCGCCGACTATTTGTTTGACAATGCCATCGTGGAGATCAATACAAGGCCGGAATCCCGACCGAGGAGAAGTCATTGGATGGTTGGATGATGTAAGCATGTCTCTCTGATCTCGGGCACCCACAGCTTTCTAGCCGACCTACAATTAGAACCAAACGACTGGCTGGAGGCTTCCCTCATTGTCCTCTGCTATTGTCCTCCATTATCCGAGTATAACTTGGGAACAACAAAACGAGGTGATTCTGGTATGAACAGGCACAAGCCGGTCTGAAATCAGTTACCGGATAGCATGATCCTGAAGTATGCACAATCCGGAAGCGCACAAGAAGGACCTTATAAAGCCCATTAGAGCTGTATTGACTTCTTTCCTTCAACCACCTAGCTGCGCTAGTTTTCCACCACTTGCTTTTGGGACAGGATCCATACCTCATTCAGTCACTTTTATTCCAACTTACCAATTTCTTCATCGCTTTCGCTCTCGAAATCATGCTCTCCCAAACACTTTACGCCTTTCTCGTTGTTTGTGGCCTCGTCCTCCAGGGATATGCTCATTCTGGCGTCTTCCCCGCCCTCGGTGTGAATGGAACGCTATCTCGCTCTGATGTTCAGAGACCTTCCACCAAAAAGCCTTGCGGAAAGATCCCACTCACTGATATCGACACATCAACCGCCGTTCCCGCCGATGATCAAGGAAGCGTCGACCTTACAGCTACCAATTTCAATCTGTATGTTATGGCGAATCTATGAGTTGGCTCATTTTAACCCTGTCGTCTTAGCAAAGCCGATGGATCTCTCTCCTTTTCAGCAGAAGTGAACTCCGATGGCACTGGAAAGACTTTCACTGCCGCTAATGTCACTAAAAATGGAGATGCTGCTCCTACCACCTTAGGTTCACAGCCACGTACGTGCTCAGCCTATTTATTCAAACAGCACTTCATCTCATGTTCACATACAGTGGTTGTCCAACTGCCTGCTGGTACAAAATGCACCGGTGGCAAAGCACAGAACCTCTGCGTGTTGTCGCTGAAGACCACTTCAGGCTTCGGAAACTGTGTCGTCGTCAGCCAGGGTGCTGTCACTGTCAAGGGAGCTAGTGCTACTCCGAAAAAGACCTGTTCTACTCCCGCTGCAAAGAACGCGAAGCGAGCTGCGAAAGTCGCGACTTCAACTACTACCTCGCCTGCGGAAGGAAGGGGCGAAGGCAAAGGAAAGGGCGAGGATGAAGGCATGCCAGACGAGAAGACTGCTGCTCAACCCGCTGTGAGTTTTAATGCACCTTTTATTCTCATCATGGCTGACTCCAATCCCCCCAGGGTGCTCGTTCCGTTCGTTCCAAAATCGCATCTGGGGATGAACCCGTCATGAAGCGCTCAGTTTTTTCCTGGATCTGGGCTTAATTTCATGACTTTTTTTCCCTTTTGTCATTGCGGTGAAGAGTTGTAGGCTTGGATAAATTGTCTGAATGAATACTTTCCGGGTTCCCACTATCTCGTGGATAAACATTGACTGTACAATAAATAATAATAATAACAAAGAGATGTACGAAGAGCATTCGCCCCTTGAAAATTTCATACAATAATCAAGGTTTAGTTCTCGCTCCTCGTCGGCCGTATCCAATGGGAGGATTCGCCCCTTGATTACCTCATACCTTCACGAAAGTCTTTAGCGCCTGCCACGTTCTTCTCGATCTAGCTCCAATCCCAAAATGCAATTCGTCTTGTTCTTGTTAACGTTGCTACCCATCGTTTCTGCTCAATTTGGTTTTTTTGAACAAATTTTCCATGGGCATAATGGTCACCAGCAACAACAGCGGACTGGAGGAAACGCTTGGGCTGGTCAATCGGAAGCAGGTTTGTGCCATGTTTCCACCGCTGGCTGGGCATAAAGTTTACTGATCTATTCCATTCAGTGTCATGCTCGCAATACCTTTGCCCCAAGACTCTTGATTGCGTGGACACACCTTCAGCTTGTCCGTGTCCATTTCCCGAAGATATTAAATGCATTGTGCCGGACGCTCAGGACAAAGCATTTGCTACTGTATTTTGTGTGCGAGGAGAGTCGGAATGTGCGCAGGTGGAGAAATTGGCGACGCGGTAAACTGTGGATTTGAGGGTGTATTCTAAAGTGAATCATGGAGGCGGAGCTGGATGTATATGCTAGGACCTTGTGGGTGATATATATAATAGACTAGTTTATACCATTTAAACTGTGCCCTAAGGGAGATATTGTTTGAAAATTAAATATCATAATCACCAAAAATTCCGTGGCAACGCCCTAATTTCATCTTTGCTGACTCATGGCAGATCTAGCAGAAAAGGACGTTCTCGTATCAACCAACATTTCTGAAGAACAATCGTTTTCCACCCTTGTTGATCTAGAGTGTATCTGTAGAATAATTTGAGCCCCTTACCCTGCTTGTGGGAGAAGAAAATAGGTAACATACCTCAGTTGACACGGTGAGAATCGACTGAGGTATGTATAGAGTGGCAACGTTGATTGTTCTTATACGAAGTTTAAGGGATAGAAACGAGAGGGCAGACAAGATCAGAAAAATATGGGACATAGTAACTGACCTGGTTGCAAGGCATGATCGGTACCTCGTAACCTTGTGGTAGAGTATGACTACCTTAGCATGCGATAGCCCTTCAATTATAACAGATAAATATACATTCATTGCTCGTGAAGTAAAATAAATAAAAAAGATAGGGGTTAGAACTCCAATTGCACGGAAACGTTACGATACTGTCGTTCGTACGATTCCCACTTTCAAGGTCGCACCCGAACATCGACCTTTTCTTGAATCCGCCGAAGTATCCGAAACGCGCTGTCAGCGTCTACACATTTACGCCTTAAGCGGCGTAAATTTCGCCGGGTACAGTGACTTACTCTCTCCAGAAGACGCGATGGGGATTTGGAGTTTCTTGGTGGCGAATGTTTACGTAGTCATCGCTTTATTTGCTGCCTTGGCTGCTTATTTCCTGGGGCGGAGGAGAGTTCCAAAAGGTCAATAAAACTTTCAGCATCCAGAAGCTGTAAACAATATAACTCGTTCATATCACAGGACTCAGTTTTCCACCTGGCCCGCCTGGATATCCCATTATCGGCAATTTATTTGATCTCCCCAGAAGCCTCGAATGGAAGACATATAAAGATTGGGCACAGTCATACGGTATGACCTATTCCTGAATCATCGTGACGTCCTAGTGATTCATAATCTTTTTCAGGGGATTTGGTTTATGTTAACATCTTGGGCACATCCCTTGCTTTCGTCAGCTCTGAAGAACTCGTTTCTGAGCTGTTTGAGAAACGTTCATCAATATACTCTGACAGACCTCAGCTTCCTATGCTTTGCGACCTGTGAGTTCATTTCTCATATTTTATGGCCCACGGCCACCCTGACATTCTTCTCTATTACAGCATGAAATTTGACTGGGGTGTGGCGACAATGCCGTACGGAAAACGTTGGCGTAAGCATCGTCAAATACTAAATAAACAGTTCCTCTCTTCGGCTCATGATTTCTGGAGGTCGGGACAAAGTAAATACACAATGTCGGTAGTAATCCAAACATGACGTCTTGTATCATTGAACTTTATCATCGTTAGGGATCTGCTACAACGCCTTCTGGTTTCCCCAGGTGGATTTTCGGCCCATATCCGGCACGCCCTCGGTGCACTCGTCGTAGAGGTCAGAGTATTTTCGATACACTACGAGATGCCTCCGGGAACTCAGTCTGATGTTTTCAGAGCACCTACGGCATTACTGTGCTCCCAGAAAATGATCCATACCTCAACTTGGCCGAAGCGACTATGGCTATGATCGCTCGTGTTGCGCAGCCCGGAGCATTTCTCGTGGACGTACTCCCAATTCGTGAATTACAAATCTATATCTTTTTTACCTCTCGTTAAGGACTGATTGGTGTCGCTCCACAGTAAAATATATTCCGGAATGGATGCCTGGTGCGAGCTTTCAAAAGGAAGCCAAGGTAGGTCGCAAAATGATCCTAGACACGGTCGAAATCCCATTCAAAGTGGTAAAAGACATGCTTGTTCGTTATAGTGTTTGATGTGAAACATAACTTTCTGATTTGTCCGTTTCCTAGAGCTCCGGTGACGCTCCTCCTTCAGTGACTGTAGCGATGCTGGACGAAATAGAAGTTGACTCAGATGCAGCCCCTGACCAAGAACAGGTCATTCGCAATGTAGCAGGAAGCGCATATATTGGAGGTACGGATACGGTACGTGCATCTCGACGCCCTACCAAATTCCGCCAATCCACCCTGATGTGAAATTTTTAGACTCACTGTGCAATGGAAATATTCATCGTGGCCATGATTCTATATCCCGAAGTGCAATCAACTGCCCAGAAGACACTTGACAACGTTGTCGGATTAGATCGATTCCCTACATTCGAAGACCGTCAAAATCTTCCATACATTACTGCCTTGTGCAAAGAGGTCCTTCGATGGCATCTTGTTGCGCCTCTTGCCTTTCCACACCGTTTGTCACAGGATGACGTCATTGGGAATTATTTCCTCCCCGCAGGGACGCTTGTGTTCGGAAATGCGTGGTCTGATGTCATTTTGATTGATTGCTTCTGCCATATCTCACTCCTCTTTTCTAGGGAATTACTTCACTCGGAAACGACCTATGGTCCCGATCCTGATAAATTCCGTCCTGAGCGATTTCTCGTCGAGGGCGTTGAGGACCCTGAACACGCGTTTGGATTTGGTAAAAGGTAGTCATATTCCTAATCCCACATTCTTTTGTCGAAATTAACGACGTATTTTCAGAATTTGTCCAGCTCGCGGTATGGCGCAAGATGTCTTATTTATGTTTATTGCATCTATTTTGCACTCGTTCACAATTACGTCTGCTCCTGGGAAGGGTTGTCCCACTGAAGATGCATTTATCCCAGGGCTCATGTCGTGAGTCCAACTAGCTCTGATTGATCCCAAGGCATTACAATCAATATTAAATAACAATATATTTCAGCCGTCCGTTTCCATTCGAATGCAACATCCTACCTCGCTCTAGTTCTCATGAGAAGTTGATCAGAAAGAGCATGGCTACTCGATAGAAAGGACATGACTTGAATGTGGCGGAAGAGAACTTCATGTGAACGAGCTTTAGATGTATTTGTTCTTAAGTCAATTTTATGTGTTATACAGTGAAGGTGTAGAGAGATACCCCTTTTTTCTGCACAAAACAACCTTCACATGAGTTGTATCTAAATTACACCTAGTAAGGGTCCCAGTTAATACACACCAGTGGCGGATAACTACCAACCTATGTGATCGATGCTGCCAAAAAAGAACAATGGAAGATCTAGAGTAGCGACTTGATGGGACTTGGGAACTTGAAGTGGCAGTATGCATTTGTCGGAAAAATCCGAAAATCCTGATCAGGCCTGTCGGCCCGGCTGGATGCCGACATACCTGATGCAGGCCTGAACAGGCGTCAAGCTCGTGCCTGGTGCACCCAAGTATCAGGTCGGCGGTGCTCGGCACACAGGCCGGCACCTTGCCGAAAGGTCACGCAGCCTGCCACAAGGTCACATAGCCTGCCACAAAGTCACGCAGCCTGATCAAGGCCTGCACAGACGCCTGGCAGTCTGACTAAGATCTGTGCAGACACTCTGTGTTATGCTTTAGGCACTTCTTATGACCGCAACTTACGACCTTCCATCTACGCTTCCATTCTCAATTTTGTTGTTTTACTAAATTCTTGAGGCTGTCTCCATGTCGTGCCAATACTATGATGATCCTGGGAACCAAAGACGGTGAGATGGACCTCTAGAACAATATTACGGCAAACAGGCCAACAGCCACGATCCATATGGTATGTTGAATGCGGAGTATGCCTATTTCTAACATACTATTGTTTTCCTCAGCCATAAAGCCAGAGATGGACACCGACTCTGAGGCTGAGGTTTTTGTCCCGAGGCAGCCTCAATCTACAACAATCCTGCCCGACTATGATGAGGCATTGATCGCTCATGATCCACAGACAAGCTTGAACAGAGAGAGCCTTATCCCGCATGTCGTCTGATCGTCAAATTACCTTGTCGAAAGAGTATGTTGAATGCTGTTATGCGATAATTTATTTTTGTGATATTTTCACTTAGGGAAATCGAAGATATTTTCCTCGACTTAACTCAGAAGTTTGAATTTCAAAAGATTCAATGAGAAACATGGTGTGCAGATATTCATTTGCCCTAGATGTTTACATTCTAAACACTACAGTTTGACTTATGCAACAACTCGACAGCTGTGCTTCCCGAATGACACCCAATCAAGCGCTCCTCACTTTGCATGCAGACTACATTGGTGGCCAACACGCCAATTATCGAAAATGGTATTTTGCCGCTCAACTTGACCTCGATGATGCAGTCGGCATTGCACAAAATCCTGGTTTGCAGCACCTAACGAGCGTAAAATGTGGTTCCAGTCCATGCTCAAGTTTGGAAAAATCCTTGAATGTTGCCCACGATTGATGGCGACAGGTGATGCATAATATGAGCCAATACGACCGGCTTAGACAGCTCGCACTGTATCTGCTGTGCTGGGGAGAGGCCGCACAGGTCCAGTTCATTCCTGAGTGTCTTTGCTTCATTTTTAAATGTGCAGATGACTATTATCGCTCACCTGAATGTCAGACCCAGCTCGACTCTGTGCCAGAAGATCTCTACTTGCTCACGGTGGTTAAACCTTTATACTGCTTCATCCACAGGTATGAAGTTGTCGACAACAAGTTCGTCCGTCGCAAGCTCCACCCATCCTTTCTTGACCACTGCACATTTTTCTTTGGAATTCCCTTTCTAACAACTGGGGAGGGAGTACGGTCTGCAAATGGAAAGGTGTTGGGAATGTTCTCTTCCCGACGAGTGCTGGACCCTTCCAACATTTTAACTTTAGACACCGATGAGGCTGTGCTGTCTCCCTGAGTGTAATATTTTTGACTGTAGCAGGAGGCCTCACCATCCTCAGTCTCCGAGTCAAAGTCCTCACTCTCTATGACAAGCATAGTCTTTGATTGTTTCCCTGTCTGATGGAGTTCATAGTCGGAGAGATCACTCATCTCCCGACTCTCATTTGAAGGTGTTGCCTTGGGGACATTGAGGAAATATCCCGAGTCGTAGGCAACCTCTCTCCAGCTAAGCCCATTGCATGGTTTTCCTTGCGACACATCTTCCATGACACTCAATTCGGGGCCAATATAAATGCTCGGAGTGTCAAAGTTTCCTTGGGCTGGAATGGGAGTGGAAGGTGATACCTTCTCAGCAGATGACTCAGAATTTGTGTCAGCTGATGCGTCAAGAGGGGAAATGCAAGGGGAGTCAATGGTAGACATCGATGACACAGACGGCATGACATGCATATTTTCGACGGCAGGAGAGAGGAAAGGAGACTCAGCAGGCCCTTCATTAACTGGGGGGTCCATCGGGCGTGGCATGATGCAGACCTCTGGCGTTGGAGGAATAATGGTGATAACTCCTGATGGTTGACACGGTTCTGCAGAGGGAGAAAGTAGGCTGGCGAGGGACAGGGCATTTCGACGATGTGTAAATGATGGAGGAGTAGATGGGATATTTTGGACAGGAGAATGTAGAAGCATAGCTGGCGAGACTGCAGAATCTCCATTTACCCAGCCCTTCTCTGACTGAATGTCAAGTGGCAGTGAGGCTCACCAATTCAGGTTATTTGAGTGCAGCTGGACGGCAAAGTCCTGATCATCAGGACTGAGCATATCACCCCTTGAGGACTCGCAGTCTGAAGAAGGCACATGGTAGGAATATTTTCCTCGACATTCAACATCCAACAAGAGAGTGTTGTCGTCATATATGAGTCATACTTTTCACTATTCTCATGACGGCCCTCTAACTGCATCAACAGTGTCTCCCCGTCATCCTCGGGAATTCTTGGATGTCTGGAAGACATATTGGTTGTAAATGAGGCCACTGACCTAGCAGGAGTTGGGGGGGATGCCATTTGACAGGCAGACGAACTGGCGGCGGCCATCGTAATGGGCGTCATCATCGGATAGTAGTTGGAATTATTGGTTATGATGATATAAATCAGCTGTTTTGGGGCCCAGAAGGCCTTGCTCGTATCATACTAACTAGGGTATGTTGTTTGGTTGCATTCTCATGGGTCAATTTCCTCATACCTCTCACCTGCAGAAATGCATTGTTGAGATTCCCGCTCCGCAATGCTTCATGCATTTCGACCGCATCGATTGGAATCACATCTTTTTCAAGACCTGCTATGAACACCGTTCTTTTCTCCACCTTCTCGTTAACTTCAACCACATTTGGGTCATCCACATTGCCATGTACTGGTACTACACCACATTCAATTCGCCCGCCATTTATGCACCTGCCTTGAACATGAAACTGACAGCTACAATGATTTGGTCAGCCACAGCACTCGGTGGTGTGGTCACCTCTACCTCATTTTTTCTCCTTACCACTGGGTGTTGCTGCACGAAAGCATTCCAATAAACTTTGCCAGATCCATTGTACAATCTTTATTTTTATTTATTTTTAAATTTTTTTGTGGAATAAAAAATACTATTGTCATGCTAATCCTACAGAGGTGAAATAATCTATGCAAGCAGCAGTTTAATATCAATATCTTGGTTTTATTAAATAATAGTGAGCCAGTTATTGATGGTTATGGGGCTTAAATGAAGGCTTTACATATGTCAGTTCTGTGGTGTAATAGTAATTGTATTTTGTTTATGTATTTTGTTTGGTAATCTCTCTTGGTCGTGCGTTCAATTCCTGTTATAAACAGTTGTATTATTTAGTATATATTCCTCTTGGGTGCCTAAGTTACCCACATTAAGCGGGATGGTGTCTCTCGAATGAGGAGTCCCAAGACCCACAGCTTTCTTTTTTTATTGGACAGCTGATGTGGCCTGGACAGGTCACATGATGAGCCTGAACAGGTCACCTGATGAGCCAAAACAGGTCACCTGATGAGCCTGGACAGGGTACATCATGCTGATTGCCTGCTCCATGCATCCAGTTCCCTGGTCAGGGCCTGCTCTAAACTCTTAACCAAATCAGGCCTGATCAGCCATTCGGCGAATCTGAGTGCCTGATCGGCCTGTTAAGGCATGCTCAGGCCTGATTAGGGTTTTCGGATTTTTCCGACATTACATTTCTGGATCTTTGTGCAAAACCATGGCTGAGGAAAGTGTATTACATTGATTAATTTACCCCCAATTTCCTAGTGAGTAATGAGTTTGAGGCATTAGAGGCATCCCAAGGTTTTTGAAGTTGGGAAACCTTTCAAAAATCTTAACATTTTATTTAAGCATTGTTTGAAGTGAAAAACTGTTTGAAAATTTTAATTTTTAGTAGGTTTCTCTGAGGTGAAATATCATATCTGAAAACTGTAAATATCTGTGAGAGGAAATTCTGGCAAAACATCATCAGAAATAACCTATTTTTGGTTGGGTTTTCTGGATAGGCAAACTCTGGCAAAATTTTGTATTTTGTTAGGCTTTTTGTGCCCAACAAAATCATATCAAAACCACAATAATTATCTAAGCAAACCAATTGAAAACTATACATTTCTATTTAATTTTCCCCTTCAGAAAATTAAATGAAACATGTGATCTTCTAAGGAGGATGTTTATAATTACTATAATCTCAAATATTTACTAATAAAAGTCTTATTTTTACAAAACTCTATCTTTAAATAGTGATATCTATTCTGAAACAATTATATCATCAAAAAACAACCACCAGAAATAGTTCTCCATATTACATCTTATACAGCTCATAGTTATTTAACAAATTCCATTGTATATAATTTCCTTCCTTTTACAGATGCCTACTAATACTTTTATTAGTACTTTGTTTTTTTAAAGTTGTAATGTAGTTATTTCCATGTAAAATATGTAAAATATTATTGGAAATTTTTCATACCACAGCTATCTTTATTAAGTAAAACCCCCTATTGTATATTCTGGGTATGTTGAATCAAGTAGAAATCTGTTCAGATTGACAGATCCATTCCAAAGTAATACATATGTATTTAGAGGTGCCAATGATATACATACTGTATGCATGGAATGGACTATCTAAAGGTATCTATTTTTTAAAAGTATCAGTGTTTCAAACTACTAATTTTTTTTGTTGTCTACTTGTGTCCAGAAAGATTCTTTAGTTTGTAATGTATGAGAGAGTTTAAAACTTTCAAAAAGTTTTAAAAACCAAAATATGTTTGAATCACATCCCAGATGTTTAAATGACCTTTAGAAGTACAGTCAATTATGTCATAATGCATAACACGCGTCCCCACCCTCAGCCAATGCATTATGAGATTTATGCAACATCAGAAGTGTCACACATGTGTGACAATATGTGACATATATGTTGTTTATGGCATTGTCTAGGGCCAGTCTTCAATGTAAATGACATTTTATTAGAATATTATTTTTTGCAAAAAGACAATTTCAACAGTGATTTAGTTTTGAGAAGGTAATAGGTTGTCTACTATATTTTTCTCTAGATTGGAAACCATTTATAATAAATGTATATTCCATTATCTATGTAGTATGAGCTCTTACCATAGTGTGCCCAAAAAAGGTGTCAAGAGTAGTTTGTTTTGAGTTAATAGAGTCTTCATGGACCAAATGGGCATGAAATTTGCACAGCAGATGATTCAACTCAAGATTGTCAGATGGACTTGCCCCATACTTGATTACCAATTTGATTGTATCATGTCGACTGAGATTGTCAGTTGGATCTGAATCATCATTGTCAGATTCATCAATTTCCATGATTTCCCCCTTCTCCACTTGCTGTTCATGTACTACCTGTTGCACAATATCCTTATCTCCACCAGGAAATTCATAGGGAGATTCATCTCCATTATTTTTTCCCTCTTCAACAGGGTTGATTAGTTCTTCGACAGTTGGTAATTGACCAAAGATACAGTTCTTTTGATGAAGAATTTTAATAAAGCTCCCAAGATTTTCTTTGGCTGTTACAAGCTGGGAAGGACGGAATGCTGGGAGTTTGATGGTGAGCTTGGGCCTTCCACAGACAGCAGACAATGCCTGAATGGCTTCCTGTGCCTTTGAAACATCACCCTCAGCTTCCATTACAGCTTTAAGAGCTGGATGCCAGTGAGCATCCTTGTACTGATCACTAAGATGCTGAATCAGTGCCATCTCTGCTTGTGGAAGTGTCATGTCACTGCTTGCAAATCTTTGCAAGATATCCCATGCATTAGGCTCAGAAGCCACCTGTGGAGTAGTCTTCTCAGAGCTGTCTTCAGCAGATGTTGACAATAGCTGTCTGTTATACATAAATGCAAAAAAAATAATTAGTAGCTGCATGAAGAGAGTAAAAAGAATCAACCTTTGAATTTTAGTGTGGTTCCAACAATGCTGAATGGTCTTAGTCGCTACTGCCTCCCAGGCTGCATCAGCCATTTGCATTCCTTCAAGGAGGTCAATTTTATAGATGTCTGGTTCATTTGCCTCATCCAGGTTAATTGCACAATGACAGAAAAGGCCACGGTAATGTGCTTTGAAGCAGCGGATTATTCCTGCATCAAGTGGCTGCACAAAGGAGGTGAGATTTGGCTTGGAATACTCAATGTGTATGTTTTTTGGCTGATATTCAATGTAATGACCTGAAAAATTATCAATGACAAGCAAGATGTGCCATCCTTCAGCTCGCATCTTCAGGTCAAACTTCTTAATCCATCTGTAGCATTAATTGCTAGCTCTCAATGTCCTGAGTAAATATGGAGGGATGGCTTACTCTTGAAATATTTCAGATGTCATCCATGCCGTTTTGTTGTTCCAATAATTAAAGCCATGATCTCGAGGTGATTTTTTTCCAAAGCAGTGGGGTTACTTTGACCTTCCAATGTAAATTGGTGGCATTTTCTCACTGCCATCTGCATTGCAAGCAAATCTCAGGGTGATTCAAAACTTGTCTTTTTTCTTTCCACTCATATGTTTGTCTGACAGGCCACAATCAGGAGGACACCTGGAAATGCATGTGATAATCTCTCATGCAACAAACAAGAATTACTCACTTTGGAAATAGACTTGTCTCATCAAAATTCCACTGGTCACAGGGCTTGAATGTTTCCATCAAGCTCTGAAGCCTTTTCTGTTCAGCCTCTACAGCACTGAGATCTACAGAGCCAGCCTCCCCATGTCGCCGGTATTCCTTGAGCTTATAGGTTGCACAAAAGGAAGGGATCCACCCATCACCAGTGAGTTGTTGATCATCAGGCACATCAAAAAAAATCTCAAAATGCTTGCACTTTTCATGCAACATGGGTCCAGTAACAGTCTCATTCTTCTCCAGCATATGATTGACCCATAGAACCAATGCATGCTCAATGTCAGGTCGAGTGACAATGCATGCTCAATGTCAGGTCGAGTGACAATGCATGCTCAATGTCAGGTCGAGTGACAATGCATGCTCAATGTCAGGTCGAGTGACAATGCATGCTCAGTGTCAGGTCGAGTGACAATGCATGCATGCTTTGAAGATAATGCAGTTGGGTTAGATTGACTGCATTCTTCAAGTGTTGGACGTTTGCTGATGGCTCGAGAGAGTGCTGATTGGGAAAAATGTAAAGCACCATCAATCTTGGTCTTGAAATGGTTGACAATGTCTCCTTGTGAAAGTAATGGATGTTCATCAACATACTTGAGAACAGTCAGCCAATCAGCAAGCATCAGATTTGCCCACTGTGTGTGGATTGCTGGTTTTGTGGATGTCTTTGGCATATCTTTACTGCCAACCTGCTTCTGTTTGTTTTTGACATAAGGTGCTGACTTTTCTCGAGGCTTTCATGTAGTCTTGGGCTCGGTTTTAGGCATTAGGAATTAAAGACACAGTTGGAGAATGATAAAGGGTGTATGAAAATTTCCAACGCCCTGACATGCCTTAGCGCAATGCCATTACATACTGGCATTTGTATGAATAATACAGCCTATTTAATTCAAACCTAAGCAGCCAGTGAAAGCTGTGCCTCAATGTGAGAGGTATGGCGAAATACACTCAGGAAATATAGTCGGATGTGCTCTTACTATATTTCCTTTATTATTTCTATTTTCTCTCTTTCATTATATCTATAATTAGTTCGACGACCTATGTATGCGGTACATCGACTCTTGTGGGTGCACACACGCCAGACTTATGTATTCTAGCGCCCGTAGTTTAGAACTCAGACACTTTTTACACCGCAACCACGACTTACCCAGACACCCGTTAGTGTCCTGTAAGTTGTGATTGGTGTATCGTCTCGACCGTCACAGATGGGCTTTAGCTACTCATTCAAACTGAGTTTCGAACTGTATCAGTCGAAACTCAATCCTTATCTCAACTCGCGTGGACTACATCCACGCTACTCTATTATTCGACTCTCTAGCTACTCTACTTGCATTCGAGCAGTTGTCCAGAATCGCACTTAACCAGTCGATTCTACTTATCCGTTCTAGCTATCTACCTTACTCTAGATAGCTACTTCTCTCTACTGTATTGAACTAAGTAGTCAATACATGTTCGGTCCGTATTAGACTTAGACAGTCAATACATCATGGTATCGTACTTCAATGGTCGATATTCTTCGTATATAGAACGGTTAGAACTTCTACCACTCTTCACACTCAATCTGTCCTATCACAGTAATTCCAGTTCTGAAACCTTAATTTCTCTCCCCGTAGTAATGCATATTGCCCTCCTTGGCCTATGCATTATGCATTATGCGTTATGCATTCATTTTCTTTGCGTACCAACATTGTTCTCAATACAACCCAATGCATTATTAGATTTATGCATTATGACCTTATGCATTATGACCTAATCAACTGTATATTAGAATTTGGTATACTTAATAGTTTTCAGATATCCTCTTAACTGAAAAAACCACACATCAAGACAAAGCTTTCTTAACATTTTGTTAGGACCAGGAAGCCCACTGGGACCTGGATCCTACCAGAACTAAAGTCAATACTTAGCTTAGTCAACTGGGGGCCAAAATACTAAGGGTT
The DNA here is from genome assembly GCA_015178975.1 of Hysterangium stoloniferum. Taxonomy (NCBI): domain Eukaryota; kingdom Fungi; phylum Basidiomycota; class Agaricomycetes; order Hysterangiales; family Hysterangiaceae; genus Hysterangium; species Hysterangium stoloniferum. The sequence continues at coordinate 582,213 of WHVD01000015.1, read as the reverse complement.
GAGATAAGATGAGTCTTGGCTGGCTGAAGACTTTAGCAGAGAATAGAAGTAGAGAGTTGGAAAACCTAAGTTAATATTCAAACTGAAGAACTGTAGAATACAGGACAAGGGTTTTTATACTATGTAAGTGAGATGGTGATCAGGAGGCTGATCATGGAGGTAAGAAGCAAATGAGTCAAAAGAAGCAGGTAATAGAACAAAGGGTCAAAAGGAAACTGAATACAAGTTTAACAGAAGAATACTAGTTGGTTTGAGGTGGCAAGTAATACATACACATACAAAGGGTGGCAGGAAGGCATTGGAATGGGAGCAGAATGGGATGACCAAAATGGTGGGGTGAGTAAGTGAAGTGGGAGGATGCTCTCAGTGGTGACACTGCAATTGGGGATACCAATATTGGGATGCCAAAGTTTTGCCAAAGTGAAAACAAGTTGGAGAGGCCTGCACATGAGGTTCCTAACATATGGTCAACCCTGCTTTGTTTCTTGTTTGCCTGTTTTGTCTTTTTATCTTGCTGGATTAGTAATACAATAATCTTTAGTTCTATATAGTCTAGCATACATACTGTATGTTTGTACTTGCAATCCAATCAGAAAATTGACTTAGCACCCACATAGTATTCTATTTATTTGTCCCAGTAACTTTATGCCAGTATACTACCAGAATGCAGGCCCTCCAACCAAGACATAGCATATTCTCAGAGTCCCCAGGTTTCCTGTCTCTACCTCTTTATATATTCCTGAACACCATGGGTCTCCCATGTCCTCCTGTCTGAAATTGGATTCAACAGTTGTGCAAGGAAGCTGAAGCCAAGTCCTATCTGTTCTAGAACATCTGCAGGTTCTTCCAAGATACCTGCCCATAAGCCCTAAGCTTAATGAGTTTTGTCAAAGGGTAAACTATTTATATTGAAATTTAGAATTTAATTATATTCAAAATCATTCTGAAATTATATATTTTAGCAAAGTTTTTCTTGCTCCAAAACACTGTTGAAAATTCAAGAAATGGGTTTGTGAAATTTTGAAGAAATTAACAGTTTCACAAGAATTTCTTGAAGCTCTTTCAAGCTGAGAAACCTTGAACTAAATTTTCTGATTCTTACAGATTTAGTGTAGTTTATAAAAAGTTACAAAAAGTTACAAAAGTCAGAAAAGTTAGAAAAGTTTTAAAAAGTTAGAAAGAGTTGTAAAGAGTTGCAAAGAGCTGCAAAAAGATCAAGTTGCAAAGGATGGAGTCATAAAGTAACAAAAGATCCCCCAAAATCTAGCCTCAAAACCTTCCTAAACATAAACTTGCAAAAAGTCACAATGAATTAATTCACTGTGGTTCACAATTATCCAGGGGGATACTCAACAATGGCCAGTGATTCGATCAATCTCAAGACGTGCCCATTTTTGTCACTCATTATAAAACCAAGTAGCTGGAATTCACTTGGACAGATTCCTGGGCCTCAGATTTTGATGACACCAGTGTCACCGTTGAGCACGTCATCACCTATTGGAGCTACATGCTCAAGAAAGCAGAATGTAATTACTCAGCCATGGAGCAAGAGGTGTTAGCCACTAAGGAGGGACTAGTCCATTTCCAGCCCTTTATCGAGGGAGAACATATCCTTCTGATCACTGACCATGCGGCATTACAATGGGCCAGATCTTATGAGAATACCAATCATTGACTGGCCACATGGGGGACAGTATACGCTGCATACCCCAGTCTTGAAATCCTACATCGAGTGGGATGAATACACAGTAATGTTGACTCACTGTCTAGACTCCCTTGAGTACCTGACTGCACTAGTCCTGCAAGAGATGACCTCTTACCAATCGTAGTGGATTCTTACAACTGGAATGACAATGAGACATTATGGGAGAACAAACCAGTGGAAAAGGCCGTCTTTCTCACTCATCATGAATTAGTTGAACTGATTGGAATGATGGAAGAGGTCCCCCAAATGAAATGGGATCTGCACAACCTCCCCAGAAACAATGAAATTGACAAGGCAAACTTTACTCTCTCCAACCCCCAATTGCTTATAGAAATTGATGAGAATTATGTGGAACTTCGCGATGGATATCAGAAAGATCCCACCTTCAGAAATCATTATGCCGCCAACCCATTTCCCCAAACATGGTAGCTACCCCTTCGCACTATTTCATCGGCAAGAATAAGCTATTGTTCTTTCGAGATTTGGACTGGAAAAGTCAAATCTGTGTACCTAGCAGCATGATGTCAACCATACTCAAATTGATACATGACAATCCCTTCGAAGGAGCTCATGCAGGCAGTCACAGATTTTTTCAGCTGATGAAGGACTGGTTTTTCTGGCCGAGGATGTTGCAGGACTGCATGGTGTACGCTTGCAGCTGTGACATATGCCAGAAAACTAAGGTTGATCATTCCACTCAGCAAAGAGCTCTTTGACCCACAGAAGTACTCTTAAGGCCATTTGAGGTTGTCTCAATGGACCTGATTACTGGATTGCCACCTTCTGCAGAGGGTGCTTACTCAGCCATCTTTGTCACTGTGGATAAACTCACACGTTTCTTAATTTGTGAGCCCACCACCTTGGATTTATCTGCAAAGGATTCACACGAATTTTTGTGAATGAAGTAGCTGCTCCCTTTGGCTTACCCTCAAGGATAATCTGTGATCAAGACAAGAGATGGACCTGTAGGTTCTGGAGAGAGGTCTGCAAGGTATACAGAACCACCCTTGCAGTATCCTCATTCCATTATCCTCAAACTGACAGTCAAACAGAGAATGCCAATGCTATCATTGAGCAAATGCTCAGAGCATACTGTGCTTCTTTGAAAGAGGAATGGTCTAAATGGACTCAAGTGGTGGCCCATACCTACAATTCAATGGTTCAGAGTTCAATGAGCTATGCACCAGCCTTTTTGCTGATGGGATACTTACCAAGAGGAATGTCTCGCTGCCTAGGAGGGGACGACCCCGTGGTTCCCAGAGAATTGTCGGATAGCCCCTTAGCCAACCAATGGATCTTAGAACTGGAGAACCATCAACAGGTGGTGTGAGATTTGATCGTGCGAGCACAAGAAATGCAAGCTTGCAGCCACAATAAGAAAAGGAGATCAGTGGAAGATATCTCAGAAGGAGATTATGTTCTAATCTATCCTCATTCTCTCGAGCTTGTCGAAGCCAAAGGACCTGGGAGGAAACTCATACAAAGATGGATAGGACCATTTGAAGTCTTGGAGAAGATTAATCCTCAAGTCTTTCGACTCTGCATTCCCTTGGAATATCAAATACACCCCGTGATCAACTGAGACCATCTTAAAAAGTACCATTTCTCCCCCAAGGAATTCAGATCAAGGGTGCTACTCGAAAACCCTTGTGAACTAGACTGTAACGACAAGGAGTATGAAGTAGAGGCTATAGTGGGACACAAAAAGCATCAAAATCGACTCCTTATCCAAGTTTGATGGAAAGGATATGGACTGGAAGAGGACACTTGGTTAAATGGCAATGACCTTTGTAACACCCCCACTCTTCTCAGAGCTTACAAAACTATTTATTGAATCTAATGATCATTTCACCTTCTCATTATGAAAACACTGCTTATTACTTTTAACTCTACCCTTCATTATTCATCCCCCCCAGCCTTTCACCTCAATAACCAAGCAGAGCTTAAAATTAATATAAAATATGTAAATCCGCTAAAGAAATTTTTATCCCCTGTCTCTTCCCTTCACGTCAACCTCACAAGTCAGTACACTATGTTGCAGGAACAACAACCCAAACCCAGGCTCCCCAACTTCAAAAGAATACTGTGACCCCAACCTATCAATACTTCTACCATGTCATCTCATACTGCAAATGTCGAGCACTGTACGGGTAATTCTGGGATGCCATCATCGATGCACTCCACTGTGCAGGACAATACAGCAGGAACCTCCACCAGCTCGGGGAGTGGAACTGTTTTCACTCCATATACTCTTCTCCCCAGACCCCGACTTCCCAACTTTAAAAGGATACCTTGACCCCAAATGACGGTTCCTGCTTCCCCACCACCTCAAACAGAGATTGTTGAGTGCTTGGGGGAGGCCTCTTCATCCACATATCCTACACAGATGGACCCCATCCCAAAAACTGCGCCCCTGTCCTCTGGCACTTGGGGGGCTCCCATGGGAACATGGAGTGAAACCCCCTCATAGTATCTTCCCTTCCACTGAGGAGGAGATCAGGAAAAAACGGCAGTCTGAGGCTTTCTCTGTGCAAGTTCAGGAGGAGCTGAAAATGCTCAAGAGGAAGAGGAGGGAGGAGTACTTAGAAGGGCAGCGAAAGATGGGTGCTAGGGATAATGTCCCCTCAAAGTGGACATGGCAGTAATAGAGGAGAATGGAAGGAAGCAACAACCCTTCAACCATTGCTCCCCCCTCAGGCCATAAGTGGATGGATTTTGCTGAGATAGATTGCAGTGACGGGGGCACACCATGTGTTCGGAGTGTGGGACAGAAAAGCAGGAAAGGAAAGGACAGTGTCACCTTCTACAATTGGGACAGAGTATGGAGGATCAAACTACAAAGCATTGCATTACGATGCGGGGATGGAGTTGCACTACCTCCCAGACCTCCTTCCCAACCTGGGCCCCAGGAACGAACCTACCGGATGGGGCCCATCGATTTCTCATCCAACTTGGAGGATGACCGACCACGCTACCCCACCTATGACAACAAGTACCTCAGTGCTGACTGCCACGAAGGTTTTTTACTTCCTGACAACATTCACTTCTTCACGAGTGACCCTAACCAATGAAGAAAATTACTGACTTCCATCAGGGTTTGGAGGGGGTATCATCCAGCCAACCCTGTGATGCCGTCCAGCTCCACCCACCTCTCTCCACCTCCGTCCATTTCTTCCATGCCCCCACTGCAGTGCTTCACACCCTTTTCAGAGCTGCTGGGAAGTCTTGAGCCATCCATCACCGACCCACCTCCTCTTCCCCCTATACCATTACCTCTCCCCTCCACAGGACCTTCCCTCATACCACCACCCTCACCTGTGCCCAAGCTCTCTCCAGCACCGCAGCGAACTCCACCCTCCTGCATGTCACCTGACCCCCTTGTCACCATCCGCTCTACCCCGACACCATTGTTCTCTACAGTGTTGGACACATCCCTCATCCTTCTGCCAGTTTGGAGTCCACCGCCCGCCTCTCCCTGCTCACCTTGCATTTCCCTGGGGAGCCCCATTCATCAACCTGATATTACATTGATGGATGTTGATCACCCTATCCAGGAAGTCCTCAAAGAGCCTCCCCCAGTCATGGATGTCTTCAAGGAACCCCCCCCAGCCATGGAGGTCTTTGAGGAACCTCCTGCGGCCATGGAAGTCTTTGAGGAGCCCCTCCCCTTAAGCAAAAAGGTGAAGGGGAAGTGGAGGGCTGATGTCCAGGACGACGAGCCCATTGCCATTGACCCCTTTCTGGCTGACCCCATTTGCAGCCCTCCGCTGCAGCTACCTTCTCCCCCTCACTCTCAGGACACAGCTGACTTGGCTTGTTTCTCACAGGCAGGTTGGATGTGTGTGTCCATTAACTACCCTTCCAACATTTTCACTGTGGGACACACTAACACGACTGGGGCCAACCTTGTGGCAATCCCTTCTTAAAGGGCATATCCAAGGATATAGCGGGTCTCTCACACTGTCGGACCACATGAGTACACTCTACTTACACATCAATGACCCTAAGGAACAGCTGCATTTAGCGGAGGACATCAAACGGGTCGAGCTCTCCATGTTTCAGTCCCTGCTTGTGGACTCCACTCGTGTCCTTCCTGAGCATTCACCGATTCACTTGGCTGTGGACCTGGTCGACCTGTTGGAACATCTGTTGTCGGATTCTGACACCCTGGGAGGACTTCCCTCTGGTGGGGATGCAAGCTGCACACCACCTCCCACTCCTACCCCACCATCACTGCACCCCTGGCACCCTCTCATCACCCGCATTACAGCTGCCTCTGCTGATTGCGTTCACACCATTCCAACACACCAAAAGGCCTATGGTCATTGGGTCTCCTCCATTCAGAAGCTGGACAGGTTGACATCCACCAATGACATTTTGAAATGGGAGGTCATTGTCCTTTCCTTTCGCACCAAGCGTCTCGCCTGGGGAAACGCTATCCTGCACCTTGGAGGTTCTTTGCAGGATGCATGGGGAGGAGTTCCAAGCGTCCTTTGACACCTTCTTTGATATAGCTCTTCGACCTGGGGGGCACTGTGAGAGGTATGGCAAAATATATTCTGAAATATAGTCTGGATGAGCCCATACTATATTTCCATTATTATTTCTATTTTCTCTCTATTTTATTATATGCATATATTTAGTTCGATGACCTTGTATTCGGTACATTGACTCTTGTGGGCGCATATGTGCCAGACCTATGTATTCTAGCACCGATAGTTAGAACTCAGACACTTTTTACCCCATAACCATGACTTACCCAGACACCCACTTAGTGTCCTGTAAGTTGTGATTGGGGTATCATCTCAACTGTCACAGAAAGGCTTTAACTACCAGTGCAATCAAAGTTTAGAACTATACTAGTCAAAACTCAAACCGTTATCTCAATCCGCACGGACTATATCCACACTACTCTGTTTATTTGACTCTCTCATTATTTCCTCAAACACTCGAGCAGTCACTTAGAATTGTACTTCATAATCGATTCTCTTTTATTCATCTTAGCTTTCTATTCTACTTAAGATAGCTAATTCTCTCAACCGTATTGAACTAGATAGTCAATACATCATCGTGTTGTACCTAAACGGTCGATATTCTTTGTATATAGAATGGTTAGAACTTCTACCACTCTTCACACCAAAGCACACCTCGATAACCCATCCAACCCCGATCAACCCTGATGGTCACTAGACTCACAGGGTTTCATTAGACTTGATGACCACATCTATGTACCAGATTCCAACACCCTTTGGCTGTGAATCCTACAACATAAGCACAACCACCCAATCTTGGGACATTTTGGCCTCAACAAGACTCTTGCGCTCATTAGAAGAGAATATACATGGCCCAGCATCTGAAGGTCATACAGCAATCCTAGTTGTTGTGGATAGGCTCACAAAGAAAAGTGTTTTCATTCCAACATATGACATGATAACATCTGTACAGTTAGCTGAACTATTTGTCACCCATGTATTTTCCAAGCATGGTGTTCCATCGCATGTCACATCCAATCATGGATCCAAGTTTGTCTCTCATTTTTTTAGGTCACTCAGAAAAGCACTAGACATGAAATTACACTTCACTTCAGGCTATCACCTGGAAGGCAATAGCCAAACTGAACACATGAATCAAACCTTGGAACAGTACATTCGTGTCTATTGCAACTATCAACAAGATAATTGGAAATCACTACTACTGCTAGCCAAATTCACATATATGTAACAACACACCAAATGCCACTACTGGCATTTCACCTTTCTTTGCAAACAAAGGCTACAACCCCAATATCACAATCCACCCATAATGTGATCTTGCATCCACCCATGCTCAAGATTTCATTACAAACCTTGATGAGCTACATCAAGAACTTCAAAAAACTATCACAATGGCCCAAGAACGATACCAATGGTCTGCAGATAAGAATCAACTTCCACCTCCTGACTTTAAAATTGGAGACTGAGTATTCATTAAAGCCGAGTTTTTCCAAACCACTAGACCTTCCAAGAAGCTCTCTGAAAAATATTTAGGTCCTTTTGAAGTTATAGCACAAGCCGGCACACTTTCATGGACTCTTTGGCTTCCTGACAACATGCATGCATTGCACCTGGTATTTCATGTATCTATGTTAGAACCACATGTTGCTAACAATATACCAGATCATATACAACTGCCACCACCACCCATGATTATTGACAGAGAACTCAAATTCAAGATATTGGAAACCTAGACTCCAAGATCGACAATTGTCGATGCTCATGCAAGTTACTTTATTTGGTCAAATGGGCTGGCTATGAAGGTACAGATGAAGAAACTTCATGGATCCTAGCTACAGGGCTTGGCAATGTGTCAGAAATTGTCTTAGGTTTTCATCAAGCATACCCAAACAAACCCTGTCCCTTAGGCTCTCTATAGATTTCATGCAGTACCCAACCCCTTTTCTGACTATGTCTTATGTTCTTCATTTTTGTTTGTTTTGTTTAAAACCCTTATATTCAACTATCTAAAGTCTCCTCTACGACCTCCCCTTCTTCCCTGGCTTCTGAAATTTCCCCTACACTGGCAGTCTAAATCCCATTGAACACCTTTGAGAACATCTCAAGCATTACCTGCAGCAATGTAGCTTTTATGGTGGTAGGAAAGGCTAAGGAGTGGTTGAACCAACTGTCAACATGTCAAACAGATGTAAAAAAAGTCACATGACATGTTTATTATTCCTACAAGTGGTTTAAACTTATATTTTTACTGAAATAGTAGCTTTTCTGTCAAAATAATAGAGGGTCAAAAAATCATTTCAATGAGTGATTATTTTGTTTTATTTATTATTACACCAATTTGAATTCAAATTACATAAGCCAAGTGTCAAGTTCAAGCTAAGATGCTATACTATATTGGGTAATGTTTTGAGAATTGTCTGATCTCTGGTATTTGTATTGTGAATCAATCTTTCCAAAACAACAAAACATTGGAACAATTTTTTGAGCCACTGTATGCCCATATATGTATACTTGTAGCTCTTGGACTATTTCCTTTTCTTGTAATTCCACTCTCAGTTAATCACAGCTTCCAATCTTATCATAACCTTCCAGTTCCTAGTCAAGTTTATTTGTCACTAATTGGACATTTCTACTCTTACCTTAGTTAGTATTTCAAGACACCAATAACTAGTATTTAAGTCGAACTGTAATGTAGCTACAAAACAATCAGAATATCAACTCAGAACACTTGTATACATCTCTCATAGTCTCGCCCTAAGTATCCTGCTCTCTGCCTCTGCTTGCACTTGCTCACCTCTGGTCTCCAACCCTTTTGACCCAACCCTCAACTTATCCTTCAGCTTCCGATCAGTGACTTACTGAGAGGATTGTTCAACAGGACTAGTTTTCTGCCACCCAAAATTTAAGGACACCCAAAGGTAACTTGTGAGGGCGCAGCACATACATAAGCTGAAGCCAAGTACTTCCATTCGGTCCCTGTCAGTCTACTGACATCAGTCAATTTTCTGTTCTTAACAGATGGCTATATTATGGATGTAGATGATAATCTAGAACATTTAATATTGAAATATAGAAAGAGAGCTGAAAAAGCAAGAGAAAGAAACTAGAAGGTGATGGATCTGGAGTGTTGTATGTATAATACATTTCTTGACATGAGAAAGAGACTCAAGCATCAATGCTTACAATACTTTCTCCAATATCACTCTCAATCACATATAACTCAGAAGGAAAGAAAGCATAGTGTAAAATACTCCAAGTCTGTGAGAAGAGCCTTAGTAGTATTTTGCAATATGCTTTCCCAGCCAAGATTAGATGTGCATGACAGACTATATATAGACCTATACATATAGATGATTATCAAATTACTGTAGATTCAATTTATGATACAATGATATAAAAGGATAGATCTATATAGCCTATAAGGAGACATAAATCTTACAAATTTCATTCAACTCCCCTGTAAAATACTAAAAATCTGTGAGCCTCAATAGTATTTTCCAAAATGTCATCTCTTCAAAGTATAATGGAAGCATAGAGTGATTCCAGCTGATATTGGATATTCACAATGGAAGTACAGATATAAATTCATATCAAAAATGGTATTTATCACTTTCTACCAACTTGCTTAGTATTCTGAGTCAACATATATTATGTATACACCTGTCATGAAGAAGTTTATCAGACTAAATTCATTTTATACATTGAAATATCAAATTATAATTATTCAAGTAAATGATAGATTGATTGTATCATGTCTACTACTGCTACATCTTAGGAAAAAACTCTCTGCCTAGAATTCCAGAATTTAATGCAAGAACATTGGACCTTTCTAGATCAAAACTGGCCATTTTTAGAGACCACAAAGCACCATAGAACTGAGTTGAAACCTGTGAAATTGCTCAATGAGGTAAAGAGATTCCATTTTGACAGTCTTGGACCAATTCCAGTATTCTTCTTATATTTCCCACTCAAGATTATCCTGGTCCATACAGAAATCTTGATAAAGTACTCCTCATCCTCTATCATTTAGTAACAGGATGTTCACTATCTTCCATGGAGAATTATATTCCTAGCTCTACTTTTGATCATATTCATTCTAGTTTTTATAAAATCCATAAGGATATAAACTTATGGAAGATATATGTATCATTTATGCTTTATAGTATGTTTTCAAACATAAAAATTAGAATATTATCAGCAAGAATAAAAATCCACAAGCTTTCAAAGGTGTCACTTTGTTACTTGATGGACATGATACATGTTAGGACTGGAAAACCCACTGGGCTCCAGACCCCATCCTACATGCACCCAACTCTCTATACACCAGGTTATGGTTAACCAGAAAACCCACCAGCATCCAGACCCTGCCATATTTGTACCTGACCTTCTATATGGTACCCAAGTAAAGTCACAACTGGAGTGCCTGCCAGGACCCACACACATCAAACCTGCCTATATTTGACTGTCTCATGCACCAGTCACCAGACTCTGCCCAGACAACCCATCAGCTCTCTAACTGAGCCCCATTCCCATTATGGTCAAATGACCTGTCATGTTTCAGACCCTGCTCCTGTTCCATTCCATCCCTAACACCTAATTTGGTGTTTACTCATCCCATTTCATGATTACTTGTTTTGATCTTCATTATTACCAGATTTGGTATTGCATACATTCCACAGTCTATATAGTCTAGCTAATATTGTACATATGTACAATCTGGTCAGAAAATCAACCTAGTTCTCCCTCAGTAACTTAGCATACATATATCCCACTCCATCTCTCATCTTTGAAACACAATGCTATTGACCTTGTCAGAGCCCACAGGCTTTCTGACTGGCCTCCCAACCTATCAACCTCTTGACCTATCAACCTATCAACTACTCCTGGACTCTCCAGGTTTCCCATCTGCCTGTTTGAAATTGGACACCATGATCTCATGAGGATGCAGTCTATAAGCTGAATCCAAGTCTTACCTGATTATCTGCAGGTTTTTCCAGAAACCCTCTGTGAGCCTGCACATCCCTTTACAATACAAGGGGAACCCATACTAATTTGAGCTCAAGAGATCAATACTCTTACAAGCTTAGGAAATCTGGATTCCAAACACAAGTAGCTATGGATATTAATAATATGGTTCTATTTATATCTGAATCAGAGCCATGTGCTTGAAATCCAGATGGACTAATGTTTACAAAATTAAATATAGAAAATTTGATACAGCAAGAAGATGTTATAGGACCTGATGGAGCACACAAATACTATGTTAATAGGATTGTTAAGGAGACAAATCCAAATGACTGCAACTTTTTGTGTCCCATTCGGAAACCTAGAGTATTATTGATTTAACTCCTGAAGTGTTAAGAACAGAAACTGATGGATGTCGGTAGACCAATGGGGACCAAATGGAAGGACTTGGCTTTAGCTTATGTGCTGCACCCTCACAAGTTACTGTCAGGTGTCCTTAAATTTCAGGCGGGCAGAAACTAGTCCTGTCAAGTAAACCTCTCAGTAAACTACTGATCAGAAACCGAAGGAGAAGTCGAGGGTTGGGCTGAGAGTTGGAGACTGAGAGTTGGAGACTGAGAGTTGGAGACTGAGAGTTGGAGACTGAGAGTTGGAGACTGAGAGTTGGAGACTGAGAGTTGGAGACTGAGAGTTGGAGACTGAGAGTTGGAGACTGAGAGTTGGAGACTGAGAGTTGGAGACTGAGAGAGTCAGAGACTGAGAGCCAGAGATTAGAGGTTGAAGTTGTAAATGTAGGTTGAATTGTAAATCGGATGGAGTCGGAATGTGGTGGTCGTGAATAGATAATGGAGTCAGAAATTAGTGGGGTATCTAAGTCAATATTCTGATTGTCTAGTAGTTACATTACAGTGGGTCTATATATGAGTTATCGGCGTCTAGAAACTACTAACTAAGGGAAGAGTGGAAACACTATTTGACAAATAGACTTGACTAGAAACTGGAAGGTTACGATAATATCAGAAGCCGAGATTTAGCCAAGAGCAGGATTATGAGAAAAGGGAATAGTCCATGGGCTACAAGTATATATGGGCATATGTGAAACATAGAGTAAAACGGATCATCATAATGAAAAGGGATGTATCAAAGCATAACCAGATGGTACGAGTATATTTTGACAGGGGCGTAAATGGGGTTTGATCACCATGAAGGTATATGTTAGTCTCGGTGTTCCGAAGGTTGCTGGAATGATGACTTGATCAATAACTTGGAACATCGATAGATGGTAGTATTCTCAGGGACCATTGGATTGCGACACGGTTACGACACGGTAGTAACATGAAGAAAATAATTATAATACCAAATTTGGAAGTTTCAGATCTCAGATTGAAAATCTATTTCATGTGATAGGACATACATACATTTGAAAAGTTTAATAATAAATCTGTAATTAGAACTAATGATATTGGCATATTCTCCTTACAATTTAAATTAGCATGTTTACTTTTAAATATAGAGCAGTTTGTTAAAATGGGTAATTTGAAATCTGAGCCACATCATTCCATGTGGATGGAAGATGGTTTTGATTACAGAAAAAAGGATGAAAAGGAAGAAGAAGTGATACAAGTAACAACACTGATAGAACAGATGACACTAAGTACATCTGCAATAAAGTCTCAAGATCTACTTTTACAAGAAATTAAAACTGATACTAGGAATCACAATCCATTCCAAAAAAATAGAAAATTGTCCAATGAAAAAGTAGAGTATGAAGTTGAAAAGATATTAAAACACAGAGAAGTTAATAGGAAGATACAGTATTTAGTAAAATGGAATGGATACTTACATAAAACTTGGGAACCACCAGAGAGCTTCAATACCCAAGGATGCATTGATGAATATTGGAATAAGGAAGAGGACTAATTTAAAAATTATTAATGGTACATCTTTATATGTTCATTATTTTTAAAATATAGATTATACTATTCTATATTTTGATCATCTACTATTAAACCAAATTCTCTCAGCATTTGTGCTTCTTCTTTAGTAAATAATCTTGAATCAAATGGATCATCTATTACCCTATATATTTCTACAATATTATATTCTTGGGATCCTAGTATTGCAATATCTTTTTCTAACTTTAATTGTGGACTTGTACAATAAACTAGATCTTCCCAGTCTTCTGGTATTCCTTCCAATTGTTATGACTGTGTCGCAACCCTTTGCACACCGATGGTACCCGATGGTATATCGTCGTAGTTATCCTTCCATCAAGACGATATCTGGGAGGCCATCAGTCCCCCGACGCTGACGTATGCCTTCTGGTCAATCAAACCCGACTACACCTTTCTGTCTGGTTATGCTTTGATATGTCCCTTTCATTATGTTGATCTGTTCCACTCTATGTTTCACATATGCCTATCTATATTTGTAGTCCTCGAACTATTTCCTTTTATCGTAATTTCGCTCTCAGTTATCATCGGCCTCCGAACTAATCATAAACTTCCCGTTTGTTACGACTGTGTCGTCAACCCTTCGCACGCTGACGGTCCCCGATGGTATATCGTAGTTATATGTCTTCAACAAGACAAGATCTCGGAAGCCGTCAGTCCCCTGATGCTGATGTATGCCTTCCGGTCAATCAAACCCGACTACGCCTTTCTGTCTGGTTATGTTTTGATACGTCCCTTTTATTATGTTGATCTGTTCCACTCTATGTTTCACATATGTCTATCTATATTTATAGTCCTCGAACTATTTCCTTTTATCGTAATTTCCATTCTCGGTTATCATTGGCCTCCGAACTAATCATAAACTTCCCGTTCCTAGTCAAGCTTAATGCTAATACCGTTTTCTGCCCTTCTCCCCATTAGTACTTTCTAGATGCCTGTTACTTGTATATGAACCCGCTGTAGTTGTAGTTACTAGGCAATCAGAATATCAACTCAGAATACCCTCATATGTCTGCAGCAGTCTCATACTAAGAATCCCCCATCTGCCTTCACGTGCGCTCGCCCACTCTCGGCCCCGACCCCTTGGCCCGACACTTGACTTGTCCTTCAGTTCCGATCAGTATCTCGCCGAAAGGTTCTTCTTAGGATTTAGTCTTCACCCGTCTGAAATTTAAGGACAACCAACGGATAATTGCGAGGGCACAGCACATAAGCTGAAGCCAAGTCCTTCCGATCGGTCCCTGTCGGCCACCGGCATTAGTCAGTTTCTAGTTCTTAACACCGTTCCTAGTCAAGCTTATTGTTAATGCCATTTTCCACCCTTCTCCCCATTAGTATTTTCTAGATGCCTGTTACTTGTATATGAACCCGCTGTAGTTGTAGTTACTAGGCAATCAGAATATCGACTCAGAATACCCTCATACATCTGTAACAGTCTCATACTAAGAATCCCCCCATCCGCCTTCGTGTGCGCTCATCCACTCTTGGCCCCGACCCCTGGCCCGACACTTGACTTGTCCTTTGGTCCCAATCGGTATCTCCCCGAAAGGAACTCTTTAGGATTAGTCTACACCAGTCCGAAATCTAAGGACACCCTACAGATATTTGCGAGGGCACAGCACATAAGCTGAAGCCAAGTCCTTCCGTTGGCCACCATCATTAGTCAGTTTTAGTTCTTAACACCAATTCACTACACTCTTTCCATTCTAATGATTTTTCTTTATGATCTTTGGAGTTCAATACTTTTTCTTCCTCCTTATTTGTATGTATCTTTAGTTTACTGTGTTCAGGTGTTCTTCTAATAATTATCTTTCTTAAACTATGTTTATGACAAAAACTGTCCATTATTCTTCTTATTCTGTAGTGTTTTAACTTTGGTACCTCTTCTAGCAATGTTGTAGCCATGCTAGATGCAAATGAATGAATTAAGTCATCTATTACAGATTGACTATTTATCAACTTGTTCCGTGTGGGCTCTTCTTCCATAATAAAAAATTACATAATGTATGCTGAAATGCTAATAACTAGTCTATGGATACCAATCTTTTCATTTTAGTCTATTTAATATTTTATTATTTTGTTTTAAAATACCATTAAATTTATCATTATTCTACTATATTATATATTATATATGATTATAATACAGTAAGAAAGAGAAATGAACTATTCTAATTTTAAATATCTTAGATAGGATATAAGCACATACATATCATTTCTCCAATCTTTACAAATAAATATTGTATATCTACCTCTTTGACCTCACTCCTTATTCCTCCTACTTATAACTGTTCTGTTAGGGACAAAACAGAACTATCACAAGAACTAGGAAGCCAAATTCTTACATTCCAAAATGTTATCAAATGACTATTGATGGTCCTGATAAAATTACATACCAGATCAACTAAGATAGCGGCAGTCAGGAACCGACTCCCCTTACATAAGCAACAATGACAATGACTACTGCTCAGCAATGCAGACTCTTGAGGCTATTATGAATATGGGGGACTGTAGTTCAAGTACATGTGAAGAGGTCCCTGAAGTCAGAACAGTAATATCCCTTCTACATCTCGAGTAGTAATGAAAAAAATTCCATCTTTTTTTTCAACACCCAAATGCATTTTTGTAACAATCTGGAGGATATTGCAAATTTGACCTCGCAGATTTGGCCACTTACTAATACAATCACATGATAAATAGGTTCGAGCAAGGGCACCAACCCAAAGGTGAGGATTTTGAGGCCCAATGCCCCAGAAGAGCCATGCAAACCATGCTAGAGTTGCAAATAGATATAAGGTTAACGGGAAAATCCCTCAACCACCTGTTGCAGGGGTCGAAGATGAGGATATCACTCTCTTTTCACCTGACACACCTCCCTCCTTCAACTCACCCAACCAGAACACCAGTGGCCTGCAACATGACCAAGAGCTTCTTGACATCATTGGCACCTTCTGAGGAATGACTATGGTTGATGACAAGGATGAGGGTTCTGAATCAGAATCAGAAGCAGATGGGGATGCAGATGTTCCTGAAATTCATAAGATTTCCACATTGGAACACTTTGCATTCATACTGCAGCAGGCACATGATGCTGCACTTGCAGCAGAGCAAGAATGGGAGAAGGGCAGGAAGAGGCCTCAAACATACAAAGGAAACTCAGATAGGACAAAATGGCAGTGCTGTCAGATGCACCATGACCTTGAAACAAAAGGTTTCCATTCTGTGAAGGATTGGCTTCTTCAGACACAGCCAATCTCACCTTCAATACCTGAGTTGCCTGTTAGCCACCATCCAGAGCTTGGCCCATCAGATTTCTGGGACTTTCAAGAATCTGAAGAGTCTGGGTCTGAGGATGAAATCCGACTGGCTGGAAGTCATGTATTTCCACATGTGTGTCCAGTTGTAGGGTTCGACTCAGCATCAGATTCCAAGTCTAAATCTGAAACTGTGGCTGAAAGCAGCAGCCCCCAACTTGGCAAGGAAGACACCCCAACAGATCAAGCTCTGAATCAGCTAAACTTCAAAAACTTTCTTGCTCTTCAGAGGGCACTGGCAAAACTAACTGTCAAAAGCAAAGACAAGACTGTTCATGTGTTTTTTCATGCACAAATTACTGCCATGGTTGGTGTACTGAACCTCTACCTTGATCCAGAGATGTCTTATATGTACCTGGAAACAGTCCTCACTTATTGTGTCCAAATCACAAGGGCAAGGAATTTACCATGCATGAACAATCCAACAGTGGATTCACCCATTCCTCAACCATGGAAAGTTCCCTGTTCATCACTACAAGGGCTCCCACTCCACTATTCTTGAAGATGAAGACATTGCTCTTGAAATTCAATTATAACTGGCAGAGCATGGAAAGAAATGGTACATTAAAGCATTGGATGTTGTGGAGATTGTTGCAAGTGAGGGAATCCAGGAGAGACTGGCAGTAGCTGGAATAGAGACATGAAAAACCTCTGAATGCAGTGGGCGAGCATGGTTGAAGAAGTTTCAATGGCACTATTCATGAAAAAAAAATGGGATGTACATTGACAGCCATGAGCAGGAAGATGTCATCACCTATCACCAGAAGTTTGTGATACATTTTCTGACATGCTACACACCCCGGATGCATACCTGGGACAATGATGGAGTGGAGATGAAACCAACTGGGTTGAGTTACCTGATCGCAGCCGGCCATTTCAAGTTATTCCTGTCACACATGACAAGTCAACATTCTTTCAAACGATGAAAGGAAGACTAGATGGATCCATGAAAGTCAGAAGGCAGCTCCTGAGAGAAAATGTGATGGTATGTCAATCATGATATCTGATGTTTTGACATCAGAGTGGGGTCATTTAATAAGTGAGGATGGAAAAGTGTGTGTACCTTAGGTATCTCCTACACACCTCCCTTATATTTCCTTGTTGCTAGGGAGGCTCGCATTGTGTTTAAGGCTGGAAAAAACCATGATGGATACTTCAATGCAGAGGACCTACTGGCTCAAGTCAATAAAGCAATTGATATATTTGATGACTGAACTCATGGGTTTCCAATTGGCCTTTTCTATTTGATAATGCTCCCAGCCATCAAAAGCATGCCTCTGATGTACTTTCTGCCTGCAAGATGCCCAAGAACCCCAAGGATGGGTGACACACCACAAAGGTGGTCTACACATGTGGCCAACAATCCTTCCTAATGGGCAAGTTCAGGAATTCTATTTTCCAGATCACCATTCAGGATATCCTGGCTTCTTCAAAGGCATGGAACAGATCATTCGAGAACATGGACTTTGGCCTGGATCAGGTATTCTTTTAGCTCAATGTGAAGGGTTCAAATGTGAACCCAAGCAGACAGCTTGTTGTTGTTGGCGACTTTTGTTCAATCAGCCTGATTTTGTTAACCAACAGTCTGCTCTTGAAGAGCTTGTGACTTCATGAGAGCATATTTGTGATTTTTATCCAAAATACCACTGTGAGCTAAATTTTATCAAACAGTATTGGGGGGCTGTCAAGTTCCACTATCAAAATTTCTGTACATGGCCATCAAATGTTTTCGAGATGTGTTAAGAACTGAAAACTGACTAAAGTCAGTTGGCCGACAGGGACCGATCAGAAGGACTTGGCTTCAGCTTATGTGCTGTGCCCTCACAGTTATCTGTCAGGTGTTCTTAAATTTCGGGCAGGCAAAGACTAGTCTCAACGAATACCTCTCGGTGAACTACCGATCGGAATCAAGAGATAAGTTGAGTGTCGGGCCAAGGGGTCAGGGACCAAAGGGGGGCGAGTGCACACGGAGGCGGATAGTGGAATTCTTAGTATGAGAATGCTATAGATGTAAGAGGGTATTCTGAGTCGATATTCTGATTGCCTAGTAACTACAACTACAGCGGGTTCATATACAAGTATCAGGCGTCTAGAAAATACTAACTAGGAGAAGGGCAGAAAATGGTATTAACAATAAGCTTGACTAGGAACGGGAAGTTTATGATTAGTTTGGAGGCCGATGATAACCGAGAGCGGAATTACAGTAAAAGGAAATAGTTCGAGGGTTACAAATATATATAGACATATGTGAAACATAGGATAGAGTGGATCATCATAATAAAAGGGACATATCAGAGTTTAATCAGATAGTTTGAGTATATTTTGATGTGGGCGTAAATGGAGTTTGATCACTGCGAAAGTGTACATCAGTGTCGGGAGGCCGATGGTTTCCGATGTGGTGACTTGAACAGTAACTTGAATTGTCAATATGTGGTGATAACCTCGGGAACCGATAGGGTTGTGACACGGTCGTAACAGTATCTCCCCATTTGGCTGAAATCCCAAGGAGGCTGAAAATCTAGATCCCGTATGTAAAAGCTCATCGGGTATGGTTGGGTGTGTCAAAACATCATGTGACTCAGCAAAAATTTACATATAAAAATTCGAGGGGTCCTGGCACTTGAATTTCCACTTCTCTTCCCTCAACCACCATGACCATAGGTTTGGGGTCGAAACCCTTCCCGGTTCGGTTGACGGTCGCTCCCATGTCAGTCCTGAGTGGACCACCTAGTGTGCAGGAACGTCGACGCCTTCTCGAGGAGAAGAGGAAAGCGCGTGAGGAGGAGGAGCGGAAAGAGAAGGAGGAGTTGGCGGCCATCGAGGCCGAGGAGAAGAAGCTGGCGGTGGAAGAGGCTGTGTGCAAGCACTGAGATGCGGTGCTTGTGAAGAAGAAGCAGCAGGAGGCCAATCCGGCGCGAGAGGAGGCGGTGAAAAAGAAATGAGAGGGAAAGGTAAGTCGATTCCCGTATCTCTTGTGAACTTGGCTTGTTTTTTTTTAGCGCAAGGCTGTGACACCTTTGGAGTCTGATGATGAGGGGGAGGAGGACGATGAGGAGGATGTACCAGGGCCGTCGAGCCCCAAGGTAGGCCTGGCTTCCTAAAAAAAACTTTTCTAACAATTTTTATTTTATTTTATAGAAACAAAAGCCCCTAAAATGGGGGCCGAAAACAACCCCAAGTGCAACCGGTGCACTAAACGGGGTCAGACTTGCCATACTTGGGCAAGTGGTCAGGGCCACACCTGTCAAGAGTGCGCCAACCAAAAACTCGGATGCATATTCCCAGATGCCAATGGCAATGGGTCCTATCAAGAACGGCAGGCTGATGCTCTGGAAGAGCAGAACTATCTTATGCAGACCTTTTATTCGGAAATGACACGGTTCTGATTCGAGACGCTGTGACAACAAGGTATAATCACCGAACAATTGTGACTATTGGGCATCGGGCTGGAAAAACAGACCAGCACCATAGAGTCCCTCGGAGAACAGTTAGAGCAGTATTTGGAGGTCTCGAGTTGCAATGGAGTTGGAACTGGTGTTGTGGTATCAGAAAAGGTCGGCGGAGAAGTATCGGTGGCTGTTGGTGAGGGAGAGGGTTCAGAGGCCGGAGAGGAGGGAGAGGTGGTAGAAGAGACTTTTAAATAGTCAAAAAATAATAATGATTTTAAACAACAAACAAAAGCATGATTTCATAAGGCATAGTCAGAAAAGGGTCGGATACCACATGAAAAACTTATAAAGAATTTAGAGGACCGGGTTTATTCGGATAGGCTTGATGAAACCCTAAAACAATTTCTGAGGCATTGCTGAGTTCTGTAGCTAGAATCCATGAAGTTTCTTTATCTGTACCTTCATAGCCAGCCCATTTAACCAAATAAAGTAATTTGCATGAGGGTCGGTGATTGTTCGATTTTTGAGTCTAGGATCTCCGATATCTCAAATTCGGGTTCTCCATCAATGCTCACGGGTGGAGGTGGTGGTTGTATGTGATCCGGTATTTTGTTAGCAACACATGGTTCTAACATAGATACATGAAATACCGGGTGCACTGCACGCATGTTGTCAGGGAGCCGTAGTGTCCATGAAAGCATGCCAGCTTGTGCTATAACTTCAAAAGGTCCTAAATATTTTTCAGAGAGCTTTTTAGAGGGTCTAGTAGTTCGGAAAAACTCGGCTTTAATGAATACTCGGTCTCCAATCTTGAAATCAGGAGGCAGAAGTCTATTCTTATCCACAGACCGTTGGTATCGTTCTTGGGCCATTGTGATAGTTTTATGAAGTTCTTGATGTAGCTCGTCAAGGTTTGTAACAAACTCTTGAGCATGGGTGGATGTGAGATTGTGTTCCAGGTGGATTGCGATATTGGAGTTGTAGCCTTTGTTTGCAAAGAAAGGTGAAATGCCGGTAGTGGCATTCAGTGCATTGTTATATGCGAATTCGGCTAGTGGTAGTAGTGATTTCCCATTGTCTTGTTGATATTTACAATAGACACGGATGTACTGTTCCAAAGTTTGATTCATGTGTTCGGTTTGGCCGTCACCTTCCGGGTGATAGCCCAAAGTGAAATGTAACTTCATGTCTAGTGCTTTTCCGAGTGACCTAAAAAAGTGAGAGACAAACTCAGATCCGCGATCGGATGTGACATGCGACAGAACGCCATGCTTGGAAAATACGTGGGTGACAAATAATTCGGCTAACTGTACAGATGTTATCGTGTCATATGTGGGAATGAAAATACTTTGCTTTGTGAGCTGATCCACAACAACTAGGATTGCTGTGTGACCTTCGGATGCCGGTAGGTGCTTGATGAAATCCATAGAAATCGAGTTCCAGGGTTTTTCCGGTATCAGTAATTGTTTGAGTAGGCCATATGGTTTGTGTCACTGTGATTTAGAGTGTAAACACATAGTACAAGATTTACAATAGTGCTTAACAAGATCTTGGATGCCGGGCCATGTATGTATATTCTCTTCTAATGAGTGAAAGAGTCTTATTGAGGCTGAAATGTCCTGAGATCAGGTGATTGTGTTTATGTTGTAGGATTCGCAGCCGAGGGGTATCAGAATCCGGTACATAGATGTGATTGTCAAATCTAATGAAACCTTGTGAGTCTAATGACCATCGGGGTTGATCGGGGTCAGACGGGTTATCGAGGTGTGCTTTGGTGACTGGGTCTAATGGAATTGCCGATAGTATGTCTTGATGTAACTTTTCGGTATCCATAAGGATCACACTTCGCAAGACTGGATGAATGAGGTAAGTGGCTCAGATAGACGTGGACAGTTGTTCCGATGAAAACATAGGCTTGAAATTATGTGGATTAACTGTGGCATAGTCGCTACTCCCCTCTTTTGGATAGACGTCCCATCGTCTAGTCATAGTGTTGGGTTTTCCACCAAGGCAGCCAGGACAGAAGTGGATTACCATATTGAAAGTGGAGAGGAATTTGGACCATCGGGCTTGCCGACAGGTGAGTAGTTTTGTGGTTGAAAAGTAAACCAAATTTTTGTGGTTAGTAATAACATCAATCGGGTGAGCCGATCCCTCCAAATAATGTCGCCATGTCTTGAAAGCTTCAAATATTGCAAGTAGTTCCTTATTGTGAACATCGTAGTTGAGTTCGGGTGCCGAAAACATGCGAGATAAAAAAGCTACTGGGTGTACTTCACCATCGGTGTCCAGAATGGACAAAATCGCAGCGAGCACATAATCCGAGGCATCAGTTTCCACAATGAGTTGAACGTCAGGCTTCCAGTGTGACAAAATAGGGGCAGATGTAAACGCACTTTTCAATTCCTGGAATGCCATTCGGCATTCTTCAGAGAAAATCCATGGGGCGTCTTTACAAGTAAGATGAGTGAGTGGAATGGTAATTTTTGAGTAGTTGTGAATGAAATGACAAAACAAATTGGTGAAGCCTAAAAAGGACTGAATGTCCTTAACCTTTCGGGGTTCCAGCCAATCTTGAATGACTTGAATTTTAGAGTCGTCCATGCAGAGACCGTCAGGTCCCATCATAAAACCTAAGTATTCAACTGTGTCGACATCAAAAGAACATTTTTTACCATTCGCAAAAAGACCATGTTTTCAGAGTCTTCGGAGAACTTCACGAACGTGTTCATCATGAAGTGTAGGATCTTCGGAGAATATGAGGATGTCACCTAAGTACACGATGATGAAGACGTCGAGGAGGTCAGAAAAGACGTCGTTGATAAAACGTTGAAAGACCGACAGAGCATTGGTGAGGCCGAAGGGCATCACTAACCATTCAAAAGAGCCATAGCGAGTGCAAAAAGCCGTTTTCCATTCGTCGCCTTCAGCGATCCAAACCAAATGATAGGTGTGCTTGAGGTCTATCTTTGTATAAATTCGGGCCTTCTGAGGGGCATCAAGTAAATCAGAGATTAGTGGTAACGGATACTTATCTTTTCGAGTGATTGCATTTAGTCCTTGAAAGTCAATGCAAAGCCGAAGGGAACCATATTTTTTCCGAACGAATAGGACAGGCACTCCATAAGGAGACTTTGAGGGTCGGATAAAACCTATAGCCAAATGTTCATCCAAGAAATCTCGGATAGCCGATAATTCGGACTGCAAGAGAGGATAAACTGGGCCTAGAGGCGGATGTGAACCTTCTTCAATGTCAATTTTCAAATCATAAGGCCTGTGAGGAGCCAATCGATCAGCTTTTTGTTTACTGAAGACATCTGCAAATTCATGGTATTTTTCTGGAACACCTTCCAAATCTGCGATCGGTTCAGTCACCGGGGTTGCAAAGCAACCAGTGACTTCGTCAACTTTAAGATTGACTGTAAATGCTCGGGAGCTGTCCAACTTGATGACTCTCATAAAAGCTGTGGCATTTATTAGAGAGATGGGTGGCGGAGAGCTCGGAATTGCCATGGGGGCCAGAGGTGCCATAGAGGCCATATTTGCCGAAACAGGTGGAAATGGACCAGTCGTATCGGGTGCCGACAGGGTTCAGAAATGGATACTGCCCAATACCCAATCAATCAACGGATTGCAGTGGGTGAGCCAGTTATGTCCTAGAACCACAGAGCAGCTTGGGTCCAACTGTGTTACAAAAAACGTAACTGTCTGAAAAGTTCCACATGGGAACCGAAGTCGGAGTTTGCAGGCTTGCGAGATTATGGAGTTTGAGGTACCATTGAAAAGTCAGAGTGGAATCGAATCTATTGCATAGGTTTTTAACTGATTTTTTTGGGAAAAACTTGTATCTATAAAACAATGGGTTGAACCTGAATCTATGAGAGCTCAAAAAGTGAGACTCCTGAGGGGTTCCGAAGTAAGATTTATGAACAAGGAATTGGGATCATACAGGGCGGATGCGTTAAGATGACAATTTTCTGGTGTGTGAGGAGATTCACGCAACTCTCCAACTGCACGGAATCCAGAGAGTTGCTCAATCTTTTTTTGACTCGGCAGCCGGCTTAGCCAGTTGTGAGGTTGTGGCCGTATTGGCCAATCGGGCTTTTGTGGCCTTTGGGCATGCGGCGACTCAGTGTCTGGGGTCTGCACACAACAAACAAAGGTTGTTGTCCATTCGACGTTGCTTTTCCTGTGGTAGGAGCTTGCCGTCAGAGCCGAGTTTGCCAGTTAAATTGGGTTTGTCTTTATCTTGAGACTTATTTGACTGTTTGCCCTTGCCTTTTTTGTCGTTAGACCCTTTGTTTTCGGACTTCTTATCAGAGTTCGAGTTGCCACTATTGTTGGTGTTTTGATTACCAGACTTGTTGGCATTCTTATTGTCCAATGATTTCTTGTCTGAGGGGTTTTCGCAACTAATTTCCGAATGTCATTCCCAGTATCAGGCGTCCACATTTTGGGCTTTTTGACGCATGAGGGGGAGAGTCTTCAGTTTGCCGGTCTCTCCTTTAGAAACCTCGTCTTTGAGGTGAGACGGGAGGCCAGAGTAAAACTGGTAACGGAGGGCCAAATCGCCCCAGTCGCAATGTGCAGTGAGGTTGTTGAACTGGACGATATACTCAGTGATGCGCTGGTTGTCTTTCATTTTGAGATTAGAAAGCACGGTTTCGGCATCACTGGTTTGGTCATAGGGACCAAAGTTTGTTTCGAGTTCCTCAACAAAGGCATCCCAATCGTGAAGCCAATCGGGGTCTTCAGAGGTGAGGCCAGAGAATGCGGGTTCAAACCAGGCTGCTGTGGAATCCTTAAGGTAAGAGAGTGCAAAATTTACCTTTCGGTCATCCGTTGCGAATGCAGCTGGGTGGTCCCGAAAGTTGAATCGACATTGCATAAGAAATGTCAGCAATTTCTTCGGGTTTGAACTGGTAAATGGTTCAGGTTTGTTGACTCGGGTTTGCCCAGGTTCTTTTTCCTTAGTATTGCTTTTAAGGAATTCGTTAAGGGATCCTAGGGTACCTGAGAACAATTCCCATGTCTCGTCGGGATTGAGAGCCGGTTTTTGTTTTGCGGATTTTTTAGAACCACTGGCCTGAGGTGTGGGTTGGTCGTTATCCTCAGGTTTGGGTTCCAGAGCTGATTGATTGTTATCCCCTTCAGGTGCTTCGGGTTCGGTTGCTTTAGTAACTTCTTCAGCATTGCCGGTAATTTCCACAAAGCGGGATTCTTCGGAGGTTTTTGGTTGCAGGGTTCTCTGAGTAGCTCGGGCTGTATACAGGAAAGGAGACTTGAGAGTGGAAGATTCTGCTTCGCCACTTGGCTTGGCATCTTTTTTCCTTGGAGGCATGATTACAGAAAATGCAAGTGTGAAATCAGAATATACTGTTAAGAACTGAAAACTGACTAAAGTCAGTTGGCCGACAGGGACTGATCGGAAGGACTTGGCTTCAACTTATGTGCTGCACCCTTGTGTTATGACCGGACAATCCCGCTGGACTCTGGGCACTAACCTGTACACCATCATGCCCTACACGCACTAAATGTCTGTTTATAGGATTTCCCGCCTGGACTCCATTACGTCAAGACTTGTTACATTCGACCTCATTACAACACATATCAGTCACCGGACTTCCCCCGGACTCTGTCTCTGTCTATGTCTGTCTTCGTCCCACGCATCAGTCACCGGACCCCACTCAGAATCCCGTCACCACTCTAATTGAGCCCCGTTCCCGTTTTAGTCAAATGACCTGTCACAATTTAGGACTCCGCTCCCGCTCCATTTCCCGTTATGGGTTATGCTTTGTCACAATTTGGACTCCGCTCCGTTCCATTCCTAACACCAAACTTGGTGTTTATTATTCCCGTTTTATGTTTTGTTAGTTTCGTTTCGTCATTACTGGATTTGGTATGTCATTCACTCCACGGTCTATATAAACTGGCAGATGTTGTACATACAATCCAGTCAGAAAATTAGCTTAGATTCCCCCCAGTAAACTAATAACATTTTCCACTCTAAAACCTTGCTTGATTCACATCGCTCTCACTAGTCGGAGCCCACAGGCTCCGGTGTTGTAATGTATTCAGGGGATTCTCTTAGATAGCTCAATATATGCTATAGTGTCACAGAGCTTCAACAATAAAACAAGCAAAGGTCCAGTAATTTAAATACTGATAGATTAATGAGCTGCGCTATGAAGCTTAAACAACTCAAATCAATGCTTATTTTGATTATTGAAAGGTTCAATAGAACTGTGTATGACTCTTTTAGCAAATACAAGAACTATTCCTTGAGAATAGGGGCTGGAAGCTGAATATATGCGCAGTAACTTGGCAGAGACTTGATATAAGAGCTTCGGATTCTTGTATGCTTATTTGTAACTATTAATAGTTATTTAACAAGGTGTTAAATAATTTATCAATAGAGAAAATAAATTGTATTGGATTATCTGAGTGCTTGTACTTGATTAATTCAATAAACTTAGGGCTGGGCCTTGAGTAATCTAGTATTGGCAGGGATTTCAGTAAGGATACTTAGATACTTATTAGGTTTATTATCTAATTAATAAGCCTAAAGGGTAGCTGTGAGGCTGGGGA
Organism: Hysterangium stoloniferum; assembly: GCA_015178975.1. Taxonomy (NCBI): domain Eukaryota; kingdom Fungi; phylum Basidiomycota; class Agaricomycetes; order Hysterangiales; family Hysterangiaceae; genus Hysterangium; species Hysterangium stoloniferum. Next base: position 555,810 of record WHVD01000015.1, on the reverse strand, counting down.
ACTTAGATGATTAGCTAAGTCCAAGAGTTGCTGACAAAGATTCAAGATGCTGCAATTGTAGGTGCTTGCAGTGAGTGTATCAGACTAAGGCTATTATTGTCCTTAGGATGATTAGATAAGCTGGTGCTGTGCTGCAAATATGTGTGTGATAAGATTATTTTATTGGAAACTTAGCCCTCCTTATATACATTTTGATAACTCAATGATTAGCTAACTATTTAGTTTATGAGGTCATTAGTGAGATCATAATGACCTCGTATTCTACTCATTATTTACCCTTTGTTTAACATGTGATTCCCCTCTCTGAGACAAGGGTTCTAAGCTTTGGCTTGAACATGAAGGTTCAAGGCCGCAGTCCCGGGGACGGAAGCAAACGATGAGTCGGCGGAACCTAATAATGACTCGGGTAGTCACGTTCGTGACTTGTGTGACTCGGGTAGTCACATTCGTGACTTGTGTGACTCGGGTCGTCACATTCGTGACTCGTGTGACATCCCGACACTGGAGGCTTATCTAATAAGTCACATGACACCAAAAATGCGCAAACTAGGCTGTAGCAAAGTGCCGAAAGGTAATAACTAAGTAAATAAAATATAAATAATTAGTTAAAAATTATAATAAATTAACTAAGATATAATAGCATAATATGAGTCCATATATGCTATTATTTATGCGAAGTTAAAAGGAATAAGGCCTATTTTTCACAATAAAAATATAATAAAAATACAATAAATTCGAAAGAATATTAAATAATCCACAGAAAATTAAGAGAATATTATGAGATAATGTTGATACATCACAGGTGTATCTATCTCTCTCGACTATCTCGACTCACGACCCATGACCTCCGACTTACGACCTACGACCTATGACCCACGAACCCCACCCGGACTCCCCGGGATCCCCGTCTGCCTGTTCGAAATTGGACAACACGATCTAGCAAGGGCGCAGCCTATAAGCTGAAGCCAAGTCCTACCGGATATCCCGCGGGTTTCTCTGGAAACCCGCCCTGTGTGTGTATCCTAACACCTTGCAGTTATCTATCGGGTGTCCTTAAATTTCAGGCAGGTGAAGACTAGTCTCAACGAATACCTCTCAGTGAACTACCAATCGGAATCGAGAGATAAGTTGAGTGTTGGGCCAAGGGGTCGGGGACCAAAGGGGGGCGAGCACATGCAAAGGCGGATAGTGGAATTCTTAGTATGAGAATGCTATAGACATAAGAGGGTGTTCTGAGTCAATATTCTAATTGCCTAGTAACTACAACTACAGTGGGTTCATATACAAGTATCAGGCGTCTAGACCATACTAACTAGGAGAAGGGCAGAAAACAGTATTAACAATAAGCTTGACTAGGAACGGGAAGTTTATGATTAGTTTGGAGGCCGATGATAACTGAGAGCGGAATTACGGTAAAAGGAAATAGTTTGAGGGTTACAAATATATATAGACATATGTGAAACATAGGATAGAGCGGATCATCATAATAAAAGGGACATATCAGAGTTTAACCAGATAGTTTGAGTATATTTTGACGTGGGCGTAAATGGAGTTTGATCACTGCGAAAGCATACGTCAGCGTCAGGAGGCTGATGGTTTCCAATGTGGTGACTTGAACAGTAACTTGAATCGTCGATATGTGGCAATAACCTCAGGAACCGATAGGGTTGCGACATGGTTGTAACAAGATGGAGCAACAGGTTCTTGAGTGTTTGGATAGTATTCCTCTTCTTCAGATTCAATGGTGAGTGTGTTATTTTTACCTCTTGCACAATCCACTGAAAAAGGTAGCAGCAGATATGCCAACCAGGCAGCACAATTTATAGATGCATATTCAAAGGGTTTGCCAGGTGCAGATGCTGTCTGGGCTAATTGGAAGTACCACGGACATTGCACTTTGCCTGCAAACATTCTTGCTGAAGTAAAAAAGTCTATTTTACCCTCTACATAACCCATCAATGTGCTTGGTTGTGTTTGTTGTCTGAAAAATTGTCAATTACCAGCTGTCTCTCACCTCGACCATCAAAAGAAATTTTCTCCAGCACTACATTTGGCCACTAATCCTAACCTTAATGTGATTACATAACGGGGTCAGTTCCTGGCTGCTGCTATCTTATGATGATTTAAAACTAAATCCCCCATACAAATATCAAGATGAGATTGATTTTCCTTTCTTATCTGAAATGGGGCATTACAGGTTTATAGGGCTTGAACAGATCTCTTTAAGATCATATTGTTGGAATATGAGGTATCATCTATTAGTATGACCTCATACCTTGTATTGTGACTGCTTAGGTTATCGCCGGTTCATGGACTTCCGTGATAGTATTATTAGTTTAGTGACGGAGTTCCGTGTTCCTTGTGAGCACAGACCCATGCACTAACCATGTAATATAGTATATAGTTAGCCTCAGTTGAGGAGTAGAAACCTCAACTGGAAGCCTAGTTATAGCATCGGTTTATCTCTACACCGCTCTATCTAAGTCGCATTCTCTGCCCTACATAGAGAGTCATTCAACTTGCTCCCCAGGCTTGCAGTTTACTCTAATACATATGATAATGGGGTCCAAATGTACAATGCAGCATTTAGTCATCCCAATATGGCTATTGTAGATAAACTCACTTTTGAGGTGTTTATATTCTTCAGAAAAAGGATAGATCAATATCCAGTTGAAGAAGCTCAAAGCCTTCTAGTTGGTGAAAGAGACTACTTTGTTATTTCTGTGTTTGTTATTTCTAACTGTCATTAGCATTTGGCTGCAAATTTTAAAATTTACATGATTGTTAATACAATTTCAGAAAAAGTGGAATATTTTGATACAAATATAATAAAAATATCACATGAAGTAAAATGAAAATACATGTATTCAATAACTAACTATGAGTATTTTGTGAATACAATCCCTATAATTCTAAAATTACAGAAATTATTTGCCAAAAAAATCTTCCTTAGTATAATAAAATTGGAAAACCACCTGGCCATATCAAATCAAATAGCCTCCAGAGTAAAATTAATATCCTACCATGAAGCCCATTTTGGAATGTGAGTCCCATTTTTGTTGTTTTTGCTTAGGAATTGCTACCCTAACAGGACTTCCAAATATACACAAAATGCAACAAATTTGGTTTCTCTCCAATAATGCATTCAAGAGGTGTTTGTCTGTCTTTCATGTGGGAAGGGCTTTGATTCTTAAGGTACACCATCATTTTTTACCACAATGGACCATAGAAATTTAGGAAATTTTGATGTGTATAACATAGATCACACCCATTTTTGGAAGAACTAATATCATATGCGAAGAACCAATGGCTATCTTTGAAGATAATCAAGGAATGATTGCATTTGCTTACAATCAATTCACTTTACAAAGAATAAAGCATATGGGAGTCAAATATCATTTTATTCATCATTTAATTGAAAACGGAACTATTCAACTCATATATCACTGAACTAACAAAGTGATCCCAGATATATTGACCAAGCCACTTTCCCCATGCATTCATGCCTATCACACCCAATGTCTAGGGCTTAGTCCCTCAAAACTTGAGGAGTATTATTAAGAAAGGAGTGTTGAAGAACTACAGTAAGTGTGGGAACAAAAATGAGACAATGTGTCTTGAAATGACACAATAACCTCTGTTTGATTTAAATCTCCTTCTGAATGTACTATTATATATGTGTATTCTGGTAAGAAAAAGAAGAAGGAATAATGGAGTGGTAGAGTGATTGAGCATTGTCAAAGACATACATATATCATGCACCTCCATCAGAGACCTTGGACAAATTAATTTGTCCAAGATGTTTAGTAAGAAAAAGGGTCTCAGCCATTTTATCAACACTGAGAGTACGTAGTCATATTCTTTTCTCTTTATTTCAAATTCTAACTCATTATGTATATTTAGTACTAAAACTGCTATTAGGTAGTGTACAATACAGCAATTTTATCGACACAGATACAAAAGCTACTATTATAACCAACTATGTACCTGTAGTATTTACATTGAATTTTTTTTTTTCGGAGGTAGACAACGATCAAACACAACTAACAATGTGTCGCACTGATGCCATACATGATCCTCCCAGGAAGAAATGCATTGACGCAGACCCAATGTGGGTACTGTGGGGCTCCACAACAAGTGGAATACCCACTAAAACTCCCTGGTGGCTTTGTGGGATTTTAACCCATGATCTCAACAGGCAGTCAGCATAATGCCAGACCAGATTTGATGACATGTGCCACTTGCCATTGCCCCACTCTTGGTTGACACGCACCTAATATGTCTGAAAAGATGCATTATCAGAAAAAGGAATGGATAGTAAAGACAAAGGATGCTTACCTTTCATTCATGATCATTGGTTTTTGGAGTGCCCCTGTAGTTTTGAATAATAAGTGACAGGAGTGAATGGTTGACCCAAATGAGAGTCACCTTTTTTCTTGATGCATTGGTTGCTCCAGAATGCTGCAATGAAATGAATAGAATGAATAAAAGATGGGCCAAGATTCTTTACATTTCCTACCCTCATCCTACCCACCGCTCCTGGAATGTCTCTGTCACATGAACATGTTAACCACCCTTAAACCAACCATCCGTGCCGAGAGGCCAAAGAATACACAACATGACATCATACACTCCCAAGTCTGCTATGACAGTGGATTCTGCCTGTCATGCAACCTAAACAGACCTCTGAGCGGTGGGAAAGGAACCTATGGGTGTTTGAGTCATTGATGTATCTGAGGTACATTCTGAGCATTGAGCTGTGATAAGACAAGAGAGGTACTCACTTCATTGTTTTTTCCTGGTTGGTTGGTTCCCCTGTAGTTTTGAACAATAAGTGAAAAGAATGGATGGTCGGCTTAAATGAGAGTCACCTTTTTTCTTGATCCACTGGTTGCTTCAGAGTGCTGCAGCGAAATGAATAAAATGAATCAAAGATGGGCCAAGATACTTTACATTTCCTACTGTTATGACTGTGTCGCAACCCTTCGCATGCTGATGGTCCCCGATGGTATATCGTAGTTATACATCTTCAACAAGACGACATCTCGGAAGCCGTCGGACCCCCGACGCTGACGTATGCCTTCCGGTCAATCAAACCCGACTATACCTTTCTGTCTGGTTATGCTTTGATACGTCCTTTTCATTATGTTGATCCGTCCCATCCTATGTTTCACATATGTCTATCTATATTTGTAGTCCTCGAATTATTTCCTTTTATCGTAATTTCCATTCTCGGTTATCATTGGCCTCCGAACTAATCATAAACTTCCCGTTCCTAGTCAAGCTTAATGCTAATACCATTTTCCGCCCTTCTCCCCATTAGTATTTTCTAGATGCCTGTTACTTGTATATGAACCCGCTGTAGTTGTAGTTACCAGGCAATCAGAATATCAACTCAGAATACCCTCATACGTCTGCAACAGTCTCATACTAAGAATTCCCTTATCTGCCTTTGCGTGCGCTCGCCCACTCTCGGCCCCGACCCCTTGGCCCGACACTTGACTTGTCCTTTGGTTCCGATTGGTATCTCGCTGAAAGGTTCTTCTTAGGATTAGTCTTCACCCGTCTGAAAGAAATCTAAGGACAACCTACGGATATTTGCGAGGGCGCAGCACATAAGCTGAAGCCAAGTCCTTCCGATCGGTCCCCGTCGGCCACCGACATTAGTCAGTTTTTAGTTCTTAACACCTACCCTCATCCTACCCACCACTCCTGGAATGCCTCTGTCACATGAACGTATTAACCACCCTTAAACCAACCATCTGGCATTCTTAGGCCTCTCGGCGTGGATGGTTGGTTTAAGGGTGGTTAATGTGTTCATATGACAGAGGCATTCCAGGAGCAGTAGGTAGGATGAGGGTAGGAAATGTAAAGTATCTTGGCCCATCTTTGATTCATTCTATTTATTTCGCCACAGCACTCTGAAGCAACCAATGCATCAAGAAAAAAGGTGACTCTCATTTGAGTCAACCATTCATTCCTTTCACTTACTATTCAAAACTACAGGGGCACTCCAAAAACCAATGATCATGAATGAAAGGTAAGCATCCTTTGTCTTTACCATCCATTCCTTTTTCTGATAATTCATCTTTTCAGACATGTTAGGTGCATATCAACCAAGAGTGGGGTGCGACGGCTAAGTGGCACATGTCGTCAAACCTGGTCTGGCATTATGCCAACAGCCCGTTGAGGTCATGGGTTAAAGTCCCATAAGCCCCCAGGGAGTTTTAGTGGGTATTGCACTTGTCGTGGAACCCCACAGTCTTTGCATCCTCTTTCTGTGCCTTCGTGAAGCGGGGAAGTTTAAATAAATGTATCTTTGTGGTCTTTGATTCCTCTCTCTTTGTTGTCCATCCACTTATCTTTGCCCTCTCTATTGGAGTTTCCACGAGTTTCTAACCGATTGGTATGGTTCGGTAAGCTAGCGCTCAGTAACGGCGTTTTTCTTTGAATGGATAAAAACTTATGTAAACGGACTTTGGATTGTTAAGTTTTCGGTGCGGACCTCGAGAGTTAACAATGAATGATATTCGCGTTTGTCTGAGCTCTGTCAAACGTGTAAGGAAGACTAGCTACAGTGACTCGACTATGGTGCGCGGTGAATCTTCATCCACCCGTTTGTGTCCATGTCCGTGTCTGAGTTCCTGCACATTTAGTGCTTCACATCCACCTCCCTTCTTTATTCTAACAAATGGGTCGTCTCTCAAAGAAGAAGAGGGCTGCTTTACAATGGGAAAAATGAGCCCATGGAATCGTCATTTTGAAGCTCGGAGATCTAGTCTTTGCAAATACCATAAAAATTGTTTTACCTCACAATCCAACACGAAAGCTGGTGTAACACCCATGTACCATTCCCGAATTGTCCTGGGAGTTTTGCTTGAAAATATTCCTAATTAGTAACAGACATCGTCTATAATGTGTATTTATGGCGATATTTATCGTACATGTTACAAGTCGAGAAAAGAAGTGAAGTCAGATGTCGAGGGCTAGCACAGACGGGGGTTGTGACAAAAACCATAGTACGAAGTCAGTCGCTGCTCGTGACACGCGGCTGGCATCAACGGGAGCTGTGTGGTCGGGCATAGATGACCGTAACTTGTGCGTCATCGAGTTTTGTCAAGTTGTATCGAAAATGATCAGCGAAACAGCGGGCGGAATAGGCGTCGAAGCGAAGGGAACGCCAAATTAATGGTTCCGGGCTCGCCTCGCCGTTTCAATCGTTTGACTTATTTCGACCGATGGTGAAACGACGACCGAACAACCACTCAAAAAGCGTTTCTCTGACATCATCTGATATGCGAGCCGTGCGGATCACGCTTGTCTCCTGCTTTTACTGTCCATATGGAACTCTCGAAGACTGGAAGTTTGTATTCAATTTATGAAGGGATGGCTAGAAAGATTCTTATTTGGCCAGCTGGTTTGAGACTCCATAGTCTTAACTGCCTATTGTTAATGGGGTTAGGACGACGTCCAACAGATCATGCCCTGTTCTGCTGTCTTCGTCTTCAGAACTAAATGGTCACTTGCGCATCTAAAAGATTGACGACTCTGCCATTGTATCACATGGACCCACGGCATCTTTCACGTGTAGTGAATTAACTGTCATCGTATTAGCTTAAGGCTGAGCGCTAGCTGCAATTTGATGTAAACTTGGAACGATAGTGTGCTTTCTCCCTCCAAATCCCGAGCATTGAACGGCGACTCGGCCACTTTATAAAACTACAGCGGAGGTCGTCTTTGATGCGTTGAAGCTGTGTTCCGAATGATTTTCGAACGATATGACAATAGGCGCCCTTGATCGCAGAAGGACCAAACGGCAGATTCGGCTATTTTATTGCACCGTTCGCTAAACGTCATTCTTGGTTAAAACACAGCATCAGCTGTGGGTATTATCGGGATATACCATTAGTAACCGTATTGACATATCCGCACTAAACGGATATCCTCAAGACACGACAAGATCTTCGACTAAGTTGAGAAATTTCCTGAAGGAAACACCTCCGCTATATGCTGGTGGTCCCCCCCCCTTCCCTATGTGCCTCTCACGACCGGCATATGCATGGATGGTGAAACGGACGATTTGAAACTTCTCGAGAGCGCAAAGGGCTCCAATGAATCGGACCAAATGTCTGCCACCGCCACTCCAAGTCGGGATGCCAAAGTTAATCCGATACTCTTGAAAATTTTTCTATTGAAAGAAGCAAGATATTACTACTATTTCACAACCAGCTAGCCTATCTACGATACACCCGAGCTTCAGGTGATTTGCTCACTGTGGTCGTTCAATACTCTGTATCAATGTAATTCCTATCGTAATGATGTTTGTCCTGTGGTCATAATGGCCAAGAGCGTATACTACTCGGTTTCTTTGTGAGGTTGATCCAAGGCTTGGTGGCTTGAGAGGCTTCCACGAGGGCAGGAAGGATAAAAATGGTACAACGTACACGTTCTATCGCGCTTGAATTTATCGGGCATATCAGCAATTTACTGCCCCTTCATCAATCCCCTTTTGTCTTGTAGGTCACTAAAAGTGCCCGGCTAGGAAAATTTGTCATGGGATTCGATGCATAATGAGCATGTGAAGGTTTCCGGCGGGCAAGTCAGTTCCGAACGCGCGTTGAGTCATGGCATATCCCAAAGAAAATAGTCATCCATTGTCTGAGCCGTTGTATATTGGGAACATACCGACTCCGGAGGTAATCTACGCCTATACTTACATTCATAAATCTATGAGGTTGCAAGTACCCATACAGAAATTTGTATTGTGACGTTTAAGTATACTTGTTCTGATAGAAGGCCAAGTCCGTGTGATATGGATAAGAGAATGAATGGTCGTTGTCACCCGTATCTCTCAAGTATCCTGGTTTCCAGTCTATTGTTCCGAATTTCGCCTACCAATGATCGCACCTCTCAGCGTATAAAAGACCAGTCACCAGCGATTAACTCCAGTACCGCTCCTTTACCACATCCCCCCACATCCCCCTAAGTTCCCTCAAGCCGCTGATTCATTCTTTATGCACGTACGCCTCACAGTCTGCGGATATGTTGATTTGGACAAAAATAATTTGTCCATGTTCTCTGAAGGAGGCACGTGATATAGACAACAATGCTCGATCACTCTTTACGCCACTCATTGTCCTCTTGTTCCCTTTTTCTCTTTGTTCTCTCTCATTGTTCTTTATCCTATATATCACACATTCCTAGTTCCACACTCTCCATCTCGTCTCGTCTCAATTCCGCACTCGATAATCTTCAAAGACTTCGAGTTCTGTGTATATTTTCGCAAGTCTTCAAACCTTTCGAGCAGGCTCGAGCTCCTTGAGAACGCACACGTACATTACGCAGGAAAGGTCAAACGCCATCTGTGCAGACTCTCATGTCTGGTGCACGATGCCCTTCTGCACCAACTTCGCCTGAAGAGACCGTCTATCCCACATCCCAACATTCCATGCGTGCATGCTGTCCTATTCCCATACCCGTTTCATTCTTTGGTCATGCCATTGATTGTATCTTAATGCTCTTCGTGTCTTCTCTCCGATCCCTCCTCCACACCGCTGGTTTCGATCCTACCTCCTTCGCGGGTCACTCCTTTCGGAGCGGCGCAGCTTCTTCCACTGCTGAAGCAGGGTTTACTGACTACGAAATTCAACTGATAGGGCGCTGGCGCAGTGACGCCTACAAACTTTACATTGAGTCCTCCTGCACACGTATTCTTAACCTCTCTGCTTGGCTTCATTGGGCCATTCCCACCGCGCAACTTCCCGGTCCGCTGGACCTTTGTCTCACTTAACCATTTGGCTTGAGCACGGCCCGATTTATTTCTGGTCGCGCAAAAGAGCGGTGGCGACGCAATAGAGTCTATTTGCTCGCCCAAACTCACGAACGAACGCCAGAGACGCGCTCTCATGGAACACTCGAAGGATTCTCGCCTATTGTTCACCTTCAACGCGAACTTTACCGCCGGAGGTGAGGAGTCGTCATGTTATACTCACGTAGTTCTTCGCAGCTCATGCAATGGATCAAGAAAAAAGGCGAGTATCTTTTAAGTCAACCATTCATTCCTATGGATCAAGAAAAAAGGCGAGTATCTTTTAAGTCGACCATTCATTCCTTTAATAAGGGAATGAATGGTCGACTTAAAAAATACTCGCCTTTTTTCTTGATCTGTAGTATTTAATTTTTCTTTTTTTTTTCAGAGGTAGACAACAATCAAACGTGACTAACAACGTGTCACGCTGATGCCGTACACAACCCTCCCAGGAAGAAATGCATTGACGCAGATTCAATGTGGGTAATGACTTATAAACATGGTAGGGACGATTATGTTAGAGCACCATACTATTGAAGTGCAGCAGCCAAGTCTTCCAACACAATCCCGACAAAGAGCCATCCTGCATAGTTCGTTGTCGAGAATCGCTATATATTATCCTTCCTTCATGATGTATCGAACTGCGCTTGTTGTGTTTCATAAGCTTTCCAAATTCGAACCACACCGTCCTGGCTGCGCACAGCAAATGTGAAATCATGATTACCGACCGTTTTACAGGCCACTTCAACGGCTTCATCTTCGTCATTATCTGCAGCTCGAACGACGTGTACAGCTACGTCTTTGTCTCGCCGCCAAAAATATATTTCCCCTGCTGTTTCCAATATTCCATGTATGAGAACATTGATGCCGTAGGGAAATCGAATACTCACCAATTGTCACCGCGAGGAGGAAGTGGCCACTGCCCAGCCAGCTCAGCTTTCCCCTAAACATTGTTAATGGACTTTGTGCAAGTAATTGCCGCAACAAAGTCAAGGATATCATTTCATTGCTATCTCGCTTGATAGACCAAATTTGTGGAGGCTATTGCATCATTATTTAGTTTAAAAATTGAAAGATGCGAAAAGTTGACCAACGTTGTCTCTGTAGTTCAATGCGAGTGACCGCCCGTTCGGTGAAAACTTCACATCTTGTACTTCATGCCAAATAGGAATCTCGCTGCAGATTTGTTAGCCAAAAAATTATATGCGTGTTTGTTAACGTCGAGGGAAGAATTTATTTACAATTCCACATCCGGGTTACTGAGATCGAACACTAGATGGGTGGCATTAAGTTTGATAAAGAGACGGAATCGAAGGAATCACCCTTTAGCTTTCGCATTGGAATTGCATATACTGGTTTTAATCCATGGGGACTACGGATAATTGTAATGGCCAAAGCAACGAACCAACCACGAATATCGGGCCGCCAGCAAGAGACGTCAGCATGATCAATGCGAATATTCGTGAAAGAATGGCTGCCGCTTGCATACTCGTTGCCTTGGACATCCTTCAAGACCAAAATAAACTAAACGAATAATATTTGTTCTAACGAAAAGGCTCACCACTAATGTCAGCTTGTTCATGCCTTTTCCTTCTACGACTAGGAACTTGGACTTCGTGTGATCTGTTTCTGTTTCTTTTGGATCTTTGGGGGTTTATTCAGCGGTAATGTCGTCCATCACTCGAAATAAATCCGTACATTTAGGATGTTGAATTCCCATAAGAAGACCTATGCCTCGAGGTCGTCGAATTTTCGATGACGAAGCATCATCCTGAATAATTAATTATCATCATGCTGCGTCGAAAATAGGATGTACTCTGCATAACTACCTCTGTCCACACATCTATGAATGGACTTTGGTTCGTCCATGTCAAAAGGTAGCTTCCCGAACAAGACCATGCTACCTGGCGTTGTCCGGATCCCATATAACTCTCCCGTGAGACTATTTGCTTGCTTTCCGGGAGTGTGACCTATCTAAATCTCAGTATTATGGCAGCCTTTAAACGAGTCTTATACTCGTACATCGCACCGTAATGTATGTGTCCGGCCAGCCACAGCAAGTGTATTACCATCGGGGCTAAACGCAGGCGAGCCAACAAGTTGTTCTCCTTTCAACCGTATCTGCACGCCTGTAAAAGCCACGAGTTTCAGTTGACTCGTGAGTTTGACCGCCATCTGAGCGTCGTTGCTAGCCTGAAGTACTCGTTTGATCCCTATCATCTTACCCACAAGACGCCGTAGTGGACGTTGACGAGTTCGACGAGCTAAACTGGATATAGACCCAGGGTGTCCCTCGTGCCCCGGCTCTTCAAGGAAATTGTGTGGTATTGTTTGTTTCAAGTCATTGTCCGACAAAGTAAGCGTGTGGAGCCGTCGTGTCACATTGCTGGAGCTTAGTCGATAGGTGGGGAGGTGTTCTTCGATGGATGGGTTTGGGGTGCTTGTTGATACTCTATATGCTGTTCTTGGAGGACCGCCGTTGATCACCTCCGAGCCACGGGATTTGCCTGTTGCTGACTTTAGATAATGTCGTAACTGACTGTATCTCCATTTATCCTCAATCGATAGTAGCAACAACGCGGTAAGGGTTGATATGCTCAGCAATTCACAAATGAAGACCACGATTTGTGTTCCACGTGCCTGTCGAGCATCAGACCAGTTCTGAGAGCAGATATGAGAGGATATACCTGAGATACCACCGCAAAGCATCCTAATCCAGCCAAGAAAGATATAACAGACAAAGTGAGAAATATAGCTGGTGACAGGCGAATCCATCGCCATGAGATTGCATTTAACCTGGGTTTAGGCGAACTGCTTTGTGGATGTTAGTCTCAAACGTGTTGCGATAATACAATCCACTAACTACATGGCAGTTCTCCGTGTATACGCCAAAAATGAGTTGAGGGCACTTGCGACGCTTAATACTAAAGATCCGAACCAAAAGGCATTCACAGCGTCTTCTAGTCCGCCGCTGCCCCCGGACGGTATTGAAAATTGAAGCATTGTTGCGGTCACTGCTGAAAAGAATGTTGCCATAGTAGAGAGATTCTGCAGATTTGATATATGACGACGTTGCGACCTGAGGACTGCTGGTACCCCTGGGATAATCCTTCAGCTACGTAAAACTGCATATTGTACGGAGAACAACAAACGATGATTGAATGAGACCAATCGTCCACTGATTTCTTGAAAGTGATTCCCTATTTCTTTCGATAGACCTTGGATGTAAAACTGAGCAGCCTTTGTGCGGTGACTTTCTGCAAGTGCCAGAACAATCATTAAAACTGCAACTTCTGACGCGGATGCTACGGGAGAGATAATAAAAAACATACCAAGGTGTGACGATAGACAGTCAGACCAGTACTATTAGTATAATTCACATGTCAGAGGTACCTCATCACATGGAGGAAAAGACGTACCAGAAAATCTTCTGTTATTTGACCCAATGGCCAATTGTCATCATCTATGTTGAAGTCAGGAAATGCAAGAATGGCCATTTTAAGGAAATCAATTTTATCTGCCATCACTTTCAACTCAGTGTGGAGCGTTTCTGCTGTTGGCTTCTGAGAACCATGCAGTCTAAGGACTTGCGTGGGTCCAGTGCTTGCGTTTCCTCGAAACCCTCCGGAGGAAGGCTGAAATTGACTAGCATCTTGAGAAAATAGTCGAGAGGCATTGTCTTCAAGTATCCAAGAAATCATAGCTGCTTGGTCACGCATGCTTCGTGTGGAAATAACAAGGTCCACTGAGGAGCCTAATTCTTGGACAGCGTTTTGGAATTGTTGCAACTGCGATTATGAATCAATCATCTTTCCTAACCAGGGAATGAAGTCGCTCACTTCTCTGTCTAGTACTTTGTACTGTCTATCAATGAGTATTCAATGAGCAATGCCTTGCACGGAGTTACTGGTAGGACAGTCCTCAGTCCTTAGTGGAAACTGACCTTATAAACTCGTCCCAGAGATCAAATGGCGACATGGTATCTGCGACTGACTTTGGTCTAGCTGAGTCAAGTTGAAAACTTCCACACTAACCTGTATCTCTGAGTTGCGATTTGAAAATGCAGCTGCTTGAATTATACAAACCAATGCGGAAGTTACAAAAACAATTTATCAGGACTAATCGATCAGTTGGCCTTCTTCCTAGGAAAAGTCTAGGGCTTAGTGTCTAAAAGAGAAATGAAACACCAAGCGCAAGGTCTCCTCATTTTTACTTTGACTAGTAAGATAGGGGCACCGCAAAACCTTACATAAGCCAGGTCCATTTAAACTTCTGTCCATTTTAAATTGTGCTGCCCCTATCTTATGAGAGAAAGGGAGAAAAATAATTTTTTTAAAGTTTTTATATGGATTCGTTGTGACCAAACAATTGTTTGGGGTCACTTGACCTCTTGACACATTATTCACGATTAGCCGACCCAGGCTCTACGTCTTATTCGGGGTGATACGGCTATGGTGCCGAGGCTACAGAAACGTTTCGAATTCCAGGTACGCGGCACTGAGGCATGGTGCCTTGACGAGCCTGTGGAGGCTGTTGGGTGAGTAGCTGATGACCGCAAGACCCGTACTATATACCGGATCACCGTCACAGTCACTTCAACCGTCACTTTGAATTACTTGAATTACACTCGCTCATCCTAAACAATCTTTTTGGAAAAAATTGTGTGAATCTTAAAACAGTGCTACAAAGTATATATTTAAATCTTCGGTAGGCTTTGAGTGAGTGTAACTTAAGTTATTCAAATGGTGACGATGACCCGGTCCAATATAGTAGCAGGCAAGTCGCAACGACTCCAAAGAGTGTACTACCGTGGCATAGTGAAAAGACGGCGAGAGTCTCTTGGTGGCGAGTTGACGAGAATGGAACTGTAAATCGGAACAGGAGGGGTCAGTGAGAGCAACACTAAGACGCATTTAGACCAACTTGTGCAGATAAATAGCACAGGACCCACTCTCCGAGGGCAGAGAGTGGGAGTTAGTCTGCAGCCCAGCGAGCTTTTTTGATCATATCTCTCCGCGTAAGTCATTTTTATAATATTAAAAAACCTTTTCCATTATTGTACCAAATGTAGGAAATATCACTATATGAGAGCGCTAAAAACATTGCAAAAAACAGAGTGCAAAACTTATCTGCATACGGCTATACACTATTCATAAAATAAATCTATAGCGATTATTTTTGCTCTTAGTGTACTTGCTCCACATCTGATATCAGCGTCAGAGGCTCACACCAGTCAGGTACTCCTGTACTGCAGAGCAAATTATCAATGACAAGTTAAAATTATATGTACGTATAAAACACCCAAATTAACTCACTCGTCCATGGGAAGATACACATTAGCATCGCCGTTCGATTCCACACACTTGTAAAAAAATCCCTCATTCGACAGAATGCCCATGGTAAATTGCAACTTGCCCGCAACCCAAGCCCAGGTGCCTTCTGCGAACCTAGACTTACTTTTAGACAGCTGGAGTCTAAACACGTTCCGGGCAGTCCACCAATTTCCATTTCGCGTGGCTATTTCATCTGTCGCATTCGCGAGGTTGGCATAGAGCATGTGCGTCTGGTTTATGATTTGGTATAGGCTTCCGTTGGACACGAGGAAACGCGAGGGTGGGCCATATTCTGTGTGGTTCCACTCTGTTGCTGTGGCGTTCGAATCGGCACCTTCGAAAGTGTGAGTTTACAGCCTGAAAAATGTGGGGAGATAATATCTTACCTTCTGGGCCACCCGCGCGTAAATAATGAGGCCTTCTAGCGATGGATGGGATGGGGTGATTAGCATGAATTATTGTTGTCCCTGGTACCAGCACTCCTATTGATTCCCACGAGGCGAACGTGTCCCAGGTAGGAACGGCATGGGTAGTCAATACACACAATGAACTGAGTGAGAATGCTGAGGTTGCTAGATTTGAGAATTTCATAGCGGAACGAGGTAACTAATTGCGAAGGGAAAATATTATATACCTTGGATCGGCATCGAAACGTGTCCGTGCAGTTGAGTTGACGTGTCTCCGAACATAAAATAAGGTGCCTCAGACTCCAATAGAACTTGGGAGCGGATTGTTACGGAATATCATATTCTAAACTAGGATTGTTTGTGGGAAGCACATTCCTTGTTGGGGGGAACCTAGCGCATATATCCCGTGACATCCCGATGGGCCGAGGGGGTAACAGGGAAAGCACAAATCAGTCTTTTCTTGAATACTTTGCCCACAAACAACGTAGCGTACACAAAACGACACTGTATATCCATGGGATTTCAATTACACAATGTGATGGGACACCACTGTAAGAGTCATTTCAATCAATAGCTCATCGCGCCCTCCAAAATGGCTCGCAAATGTTCCCTTCCATCATCGTCAGAGACGTTTCCAATTCCAGGTGCCAAGTCCAATACGCGGCGCTGGGGAATTGTGCCTTCGACGAGCCTGTCGAGGTCGTTGGGCGAGTAACCGATGGCCGCAAGACCGCGCGGGAGGCCAAGTCCATCCAGGAAGCGTGCGATAGCATCAAAAAGTTCGCTGCCAATGGACTCGTCGGGTATACGTGCGATGCTGGGATCGGAAGGCGTAGTGTGGTGGAAGAGGGCGAGCGCCTCTCGGTGGCGAGACGGCGAGGATGGAGCTGTGAATCGGAACACGGAGGGGCCAGTAAGAGCAACACTAAGACGTATTGATGTAAACGTAAGAAATGTGGAGGAGTGATGGTGCTCACCTGATGCCGTGCGGAATGATAGGGTAAGGCGTCAAATATTCAGGATGCTTGTACTTCGGCCCAGTCTTGTTCAAGCCCGAAATCTAATGAAGAATACTAAACTTTGCTAAATAAAACCAATATTGGAAGTACACACCGGATAACTCATTCCATGGCATAGATGGACACCAGCATTTCCAAACCCGATACCAGCGAATGTTGCCGCAAGACTATGGCCACCGTGCAGTCAGCAGTTATCAATAAAATCAAAAATGGACTTGACACACAGCATCTGCCGTTTTGCTTCTGTATCTTCTCTGTTCTTGGCGATCCGTGGCAAGTAGGTCACGGCTTGTTTCAAAGCCCACGTGCTGAAGATGTCAGAGACGTCATTACTACCTTGATACGCTGAGAAAAGCATATATTAAACGGCAGTTGCAAGATTGGCAAGACAGAGATGTACCAGGTCGCTGCATCGGATTTTTTGGGCGAGGCATCCGTTCATAGTATCTATGAGCAGGGTTGGCGCGTGCTTTTGGGGTAGTGTGATGGATTTCACTCACGGAATAGCAGTGTAGCTCTCCAAAGCGTGGAAAAGCTGCATATTGCATCATTATCACCGGTTTATCGAGACATAATGGGTGTTGAAGGACATACAACGTCGAGACCAGAGCTAATATGAACTTGTGTCGGACACGAATCCGTGTTGAGCGTGTCGACGATACCCAATATGGGACGTAAAGCACGACTAGCAATGCCAGTCTTAAAGTTCCTCGAAGTTATGTCGACAATGGCTGCGCCAGTGGTCTCACTTCCCGTTCCAGCGGTCCTACATGAATTATGTATGAACACACTGTAGCACATTTAATAATTAAATTTCCTTTACGTTGGGACTGCAAAGGACTGGCAATCGGAATAAAAGTGTGAGCTTAAGTATGTGCTTACCTGCAATGAGCGGCCGCAAGGTTTCGCCGATTGGCAGACCTTTTCCGATGGGAGCATTGATGAAATCCATCATGTCCGCGTCTTTGTAGACAGTAAATCTGCCCACTCAGCATAAACAAAACAGCACGTCAGGGTAATACACGAGCGAGTTCTTACAAATTCGCGGCTTTGGCGGTGTCAATCACACTTCCGCCTCCAACACTACGTAGGCGGGCGTGAGCTGGATAATTCGGCACATGGAGTATTAGTATATTTGACGTACGCCAGAAAATGGCTATAGTCTCCATTCCTGGCCCAGGCGATTGCATCTCGCCAGCTGGCCTCGGTCGGCTCGACAGAGACATTGTCGTAGACTTCGTACTGCAGAGTACCTTGTGTCTCAAGAGCATGTATAGCCTGCATTGCATACGCAGATTTATCTATGTTTCAACGCGCCGGGTCGCCTGAGATCTACGTACAGTCTTCATGGGAAGCAGCTTTGCAACGTTGCGGTCTGTAAACACTGCAACCTGGGCATGAACTGGGTTGGCGCGTCCAATGTACCACAGCGCATGAATAAACGACAACACTACACACCTTCCTGGCTTTCATATTCGCGAGATCCATGCCCACCTCCGCCGTCACGCCCTCTCCAAAGCGCAAGTTCGACGCCGCGACCTACATCCAAACCATTAATTACCGTGTCAAGTGCGAGTTTACAACCCCAGTGTCATGAGCCATGGCCATGAGCCTGAAATTGGGTCTCCGGCACATACCTCGAATGCGTACTCCTTCTGGGGCATGTCTGTGGGTGTCGCGAGTGCACGAAGCTGGTTCATAGGATTGACATGGGGCCCATTGTGGCCACCATGACCATGACCATGGCACGGACAAGAGCCGTGCCGCGTCGCGTTCATGAGGCGAAAAATCGTTGCTCTACTCGCTTTGGATGCCATCACCTTACTGAGCGTAAGACAGAAATTCTGAAGGTGATCAACTCATTTTAATAATAACGGCGTTTCCCACCGTCTATGCCAGTGAACACTCATGTCATAGTGCATGTGACTTCGGGTTCAATCGGTCCGACTCACGCACAGGCTGGCTCAAACAATGTCATTAGGAAAACAAAGAAAAACTATTTATAAGAAAAAAAAAAAACCCATGAACCAAATAGTCCGTGTAATAGATATTATGAATGTACAATATTTTGTCCTCTCCACACCTCCGCTGCTCTCTCAAATCGCTTTCCTACTCTGGAACATCACTGTATCTCCTGTCCGGACCGTACCCTGGCGACTTCAAGGAGTCATTATACATCGAGCCGCGGAGTGTCTCTCCCATGGACACAGGGCGATAATCCGACAAGCCAGGTGCGTTAGGCCGCTGCAAGGGAATGAAAGAACCTGGCTCAGGACTCGGCTCTGCTGGGTCAGAGGTAGGCACAGGCATCGCATTGCCCCTAGACCGTGTCTTCCGCTTTCGACGGGTACAGAAACGCGATGCGGCCAAAATAAGAACGACGAGAAGAACGAGGATGTTGACCGCTGTTAACGCGAACAACGCAGGTGCAAATTTATAGATTTTGTCAACCTTGGCCTCGAGAGAGTTTATATTCGCACTCGAAGTCCCAGAACTGGTACTGCTACTGCCACTAGCAGACGCCGTCGAGTTTGAAGGTGTGTTAACGCCTGCGTTACTGAGGAAAGTGTTATTCGCCGTGCCGCCTCGGACTTGGTGGAAATCAGCGCTGGCTTCCGCGCCGTCTTCGACCAGCGACCATAGCTGAATGTAGGGCTTGCCCATTTCCAAGGAGTCTCCGGGAAGAAAATCGCCGAAGTCGAATACGGAGTAGCACGAACGCAAGAAGGCCGCTCCGAGGAGGATGTCTAATTCAGAGGATGTAGCAGTAGAGGTAGCTTGTGGCAAGAAAGCACCAAAGCAGCTGCCAGGATTATTTGGGTCGGTCTGAACGACATCTAAAGGATGAATGTTGAATTGACGACCACTGGAGAATAAGTAATAAGCGAACATCATGTAAAACAACGAAAAGACAAACCCAATAACAATACTGATGTCTACCTCGGTACTGCAGGGGATCTCCCATTGATTTTGTTCCGTGTTGAATGTAGCACCGGGGACGGAACTATATATGGCTTGAACGATCTGTGGCGGCGCGTAGCTAAGACAGATCAGAAACTTCATACATTGATGATAGCTTGCATAGCTCACTTATACGAGGTTCCGGTGTCTACAAGAGCGACTGCCTTCCCTGCCGGTGCACCAGATACAACGCTGCTCACAGCAATAGTTTGACCATTGGCAATAATGGAGTCCATTAAAAACGTCCAACGTGCGGGATTCGTATCGGGGAAAAGTGGAATAGGTGGTGTCTTAGCGACACCTGCATATTGCGGAGCATATTCGCCTTGTGGGTGTCAGATGGTAAATCAATACGCCGTGCATGAGGGTACAAACCTATGGTAAATAGACCCTCGACATCTTGATCGGGATCCAAGTTTCGCTGTAAGGAGTACGCCATAAAATTGGGTTCATTTGGATTCAAAGCAAAAATGTTAAAAAGCAAACTTCGCCCCCACGAATTGCCCGTGGCGTTGACAGCGTAATCAATGCCCGACAGCCTGGTGAAGCTCGTTCCAAGGACCCCTTTGGCTCCCAGTTGCAGAACAGAATTTTGGACATTATCTGCGGCCAAGTAGGCCTGCTTTTCGACTCGGAAACTGGTGCGAGAATGTTAGTCAATGCGCAGACTGACGGAGATGCACAGGCGACGAACCCGGCAAACTCGACAGGATCAATCGCAATAGTACCGGCAGCGAATCCAACGTTGTAAGAGATCTTGTAGGAAAGACCAGTGCTATTTATTTTGGCATTTTTGTCGACTGTCACCCATAGATCTGAGGAGCCGGTGTCTAGCTGGACAGGATAAACCTGACCACCAACGGTGACGTTGGCAATATATAATAGGTCCTATATGATGGTAAACAAGCATTCGTAAGAAAAAAGAAATGGTACATGCATTCGTGTCGCTAATTACCGATGATTTAATCTCACAGGGTAAGAACAATGAGACGGACACTCACGTCAAGTTCAAAACTTGGGGGCCATTGGAGGTTCCTGCTGCATTACTGACTGCTGCGGACTGGATCGAACCAAAGCGGTTATTACTTGAGCGTTTGACCTGGCGAAAAGGGAGAATAATGGCAGAGACAGAGAAAGGGAGACATGAGAATAGTAACGAGTGTTTCATTATAGGCTAGAGAGCGTGAGGGCGGCCTGACTAGTAGCTAGGCACTGAGTAGAACGAGGCCAGAAGAGACCGTGGTAGTCTGAAACGAAAACAAACTCAAAGGAGAAAGGCTACAATCGCGTATGTAATCGCTGATCGCACAGTTCGAATCGAACCTCGGCAGGAGTTACTTTTATTTTTAGAAACGCAGCTGATCATAAAATATTCCAGACAATCCGGTCGATCGTAAAAGTTTATTGACTTATTTATTTTCTGGTCAAGACTGACGCACCGAGTCCTTTTGTCCAGCGCCTAGGTCGATTCTACCAACGGCTATGAATATATCATACAGATTGTGGACTGCAATGAGGCTTAAATGAGGCTGGTTAGTAGGATCGCTACTTAAAGGGAATTCCACTTCTTCAACATTCCAGGGCACTTCTAGCATTAACATTCCAAGTCAACTTCGATCTCCCAGGCTCCTGCATTTTCGACGGCGTTTTACTTTATTTATAAAAACATGCAAGATAACGATCTTTTATGCAATATAATATATTGTTTCTTGATCTATATTAATTGCAAATGATATTATGACTTGTCTTAATGTTATGTTCCTTTTGTTCAGGTAGTCATTGTGGACGCGTGTGGACGCGCACCGATACAGTTGACCTGCATCCACCACCACCTCTTCCGCCGCCGCCACCATGTCGGGCATGTTCCACAAACCCTTAAAGAAGGAGCTCGCAGCAGCCGTAGAGCGAAAACCTCGCCCTCGTCCTCGTGCCCCTCCGCGTCCCCCGCCGAAGGTCGAGGAAGACGAAGATGCTACACCCACAGGGTCCTACACTGATTTCCAGATTATATCCTCATCCCGTCGTGGTTGGAAATACGACGTTATGAAATTCGAGTCGAGGGGGAAGGAGGTTGACTTGACCAGATGGAATGGTCCTGTCAAGTTGAATCGTAAAGACTACAGGCCCCCAGACAATACCGCTGGAGACGAACCAGTTGCGATTGAACTTACCCCCATGCAAGGTCCCGACGGCAAGCCTGTTATTGGAGTGGACGGCAAGATTGTTATGGTTGGTCCGGATGGCAAGGTGCCGCCCCCGGGTGGGGCCACAACGAAAGCCAATGGCACTGCACAGGCCAAGAATGGCAAGGGAAAGGGAAAGCAGATGTTCAAGAAAAAGACACGACAGGTCTTTGAAGTCGAGCCAGAAACAAAGAAGCTACGGCGTGAAGAACGATACCCATGGGTCTTGGAGGAGAGCGGTCCAAATGGTCAAGTTTGGGTTGGGCATCTCGACGACCCCACAAAGTCGGAGACCCATGGTCTTCTCGTCCCAATGGGCACCCAGTTTCAATTCGTTCCAATGCATCGGTGGTACAAGTTTCAAAAACGGCCGACGTATAAGATATTAGGCGCAGCGGAAGCGGAAGCTGAAGTAAGTTGTTCCTAATCATTCATTTTGCAATTATACTGATTAAACTCATGTGCTAGTATGCTAGGGCTCAAAAGAATAAAGATCCCGAGCGTTGGCTGATGCGAAAGAAAGCTGCCAATGGTACAGGACCATCTGAGGCTACTCTCAACACTCTTAAACGTGAAAAGTCAGAAGCGGGAGCCTCAGCTATGGGTTTCGACGATGAAGGTGGCACTTCTCTCCGCACTGTCGACCACGGAGATGATGATCTTTTCGATGGCGATGATGATGACGAGGAGCAGAAATTTTTACGGAAAAAGCGGAAACGCGAAATGGGTCAGGAGGGTGATCCTGACGAGAATGAATATTCGGAAGACCCTGCCGATGATGATGAAAAGATTGAGGCAGATGGCGAGGATGAAGAGTTGAAAGAAATGGAGGTTGGCAATTTCTTCGTTGAGGTTTTGCCTACAGGTGGCTTACAATACATGCGTTTTAGGAACGTATCAAGCGAGGGTACCAAAATGTTAAGGGTGACGGTGAAGAGGAAGAGGAAGAGTTCAATGCTTTGACTGGAGCTGGAAAAGCGCTCAGAAAGTTGGTGCAAAAAACGGAGAAGAATGAGGCATACGATAGTGACGACGAAGGCAACCCTTACCTTCCCGTAAGTTTTATACTTCGCTTAGTAGCAGAATTCCAGGCTGAGTCTCCCGAAGGAAGAAGCGGAGTCGGACGAAGAAGTCCCTCCTGCCACTCAGGAGGGTCCCGCTGTCATTGACCAATCACAGTCTGCCTCGCAGCCACCCAGCGGCACCGCAACTCCCACCCCCTCTGCCCTAGCCGCAAATCGTACTCAAACGCCCCGTCCCTCCAAATCCGCCACTACCCCCACTGGAAAGACTCTCCAGCCTCCTCGCCCTCAAGCTTCAACCTCCCGAGCCAATTCTCCTGGTCTTGGCAACGCTGTTGTAGCCAAACGCGCCACTAGCCCGAAAGTACCGAAGTTAAAACCGCTCCCTAATACTGGCAGTCGGGCGGGCAGTCCCCTGGCGAGCCGCGCGTCAAGTCCGGTGGTTGGCACCGGAAGCGGGAGTCGTGCGGGCAGCCCTGCTGCACCGGGAAGCCGTCCGGGAAGCCCAGTCCCCGCGGCCAGTCCCAGCCTCAAACGTAAAGCGATGGATGAGGCATCCGCTCCCTCGGCCTCTGCGTCGGCGTCGGCGGTTGATGGTGCAAAACCAAGGAAGAGGCCCAAGCGGCCGCTGGATGAATCTATGATTGTGGCGTTCTTGAAGGAGCGGGAGATTACCACGACGAAGGATTGCATTCAGAAGTTCCAGTCATACCTGAGGGAGGATGAGAACACGAAGACTATCTTCACAGCTATGGTCAAAAAGGTGGCTTTTGTTAAGAACAACCGGTTAAACCTTAGAGCGGAATATCAGTAGACAGACACCCAGTAGGGGTCGTATGCTGTAGTATATTTATTGTTTAGCGGAAATCAATAGTGTATCAGTATTCATTGGTGTCATTTTGACCTCATTGGTGCAATAATAATTGTTATTTCATTAATGATAGAACATTTGGGCGAGTAAAACAAAAGAAGGTCCTAAACAAAACAAAGGATAAAGCAAGGTCCAAAACAATGTCCGGTTACGAGGGAAACATAAAGCAAGGTGTGCGCTAGTAGTGGCTACGTCGAATTTAGGAAAAATATCTAGAGCTATCAGGAAAGAAGCACGAACCTATTGTTACAGAGATGGCATCCACGAGACATCAAAAAGACATCACATAGTAGGTTCTACACACACGTCCATACTATCTATCGAAGACGACGCAGAAAGAGCCATGGGTTGTGCTGTATGAGAGAAAGGGTCAACTAAGGAGCTGGAAGCTCGGGTTCGTTTTAGGGGCTTGATTTTGCGCCGCACGACACCCGAGCTCGCATCAGGGCCCAAAATCACCACAATCTCATCCTCCTCCGACTCCAGCGTCACGTTGTCGTCGTAGGAGTCCCAGTCTGTTAGATCACGAGAACGCTTGCGAGGCGACGGTGTGAGTGGAAGCTGCGGTCCCCCCGGAGAATAGACAGAATTGAGCGTGTCCCTTGCACTGCTGAATATAGGGGTAAGGGTGTTGTTCGCGGTGCTTGGTTTGGCTGGCGAGGAGAATGGTGTTGATGGGTTTTGTGGGGTCGCATACCCCTCAGTCACGCCTAAAGCGTGTCAAACGTGGGCTGGACGTCTTACAAGGGTCAAGAAACTCACTCTTGCGCACTCGTGACCCGAGATTTTGAAGAGCGAGATTGAGGTCTTCTGGGATGCTAAGGGGGAAGCGTGGGGTACATGGTGAGCAAGGACGCGTCGTTTGAGCGAACGGGAAACTTACAGGGTGTCTCGGGGCGCGTTGGACGTGTCAATAGAGCTCTTCATGTCGTCGGTAAACACTTTCTTGCTAGGAGTAGTGGGAAACATGATTGAGGTGTAAGCAAAGGTTCAAGATCGGATTGTCCTTTTCGGTTCGCCCCGGAAGTCCGACAAACTCCGACATTAAATTGATCGGCAAACACAATTCCTTCTACTCCTGATCAATGGTGTCTTCGTTCCGTATCTGTAGATGTATTGGATCTTGACATGAAACATATTTATCTGATGTGTTCAGCAAAAGGTGACTTGCATACGTAGAATACTTCATTTTGTGAAAACCATATTTCAAGCTGAGGATTATCGCGAAACTATATCAAGCCCTATATATGGCCTATAAAATTGTTCAAAAAAATCTGCCATAATTTTCCCAAAATCGGAAGTCGAGAAAAATCCCAGCAAAGATTGAAAGATTTGAATCCCGGAATTACAGTAGTATGTGTATACCCTTCCATTACGTACTTTCATGTACGACTGAAGTTTCAGAGGCAGACGACTGATCACAGCAATAGAGTAAGGTCCAGAGTAATCGTGCCAGAATAATAATTAAGATAACTGTCAGTCCAAGCCGTGCGAAGGCTTTTCATGTATGGCAAGCATTTGGTCACCTTCGGACGATGCCTAAAGGATTCCATTGCGCCCAAACTAGCATGCTTGATTATGAGAAGCACTGTTATCAACACTGCTATGGGCCACTGCAAGTAGCACAGGCTCATTTAGAACTCACGCCGAGTGGAGACAGTCGGTTATCATTTTCATAATTATACATGGATCTAAGACGTGTTTGCGCAGTTTGACCATAAGGCTTAATATGTAAGAACTTTGCAGAGGTTGATGAGCGATACAAATAAAGAGGGATAGTTGGAATCCCGTAATCCCAGACGGCTGATAGCTAGAAGGAGTCGAGGTTCATAAGCATTAATGGCAGAAGCAGGTCCATAAGAGCTGAGATTAGAGGTTAGAGGCAAACAGGAAAGCAAGAGTAAAAACAGGTAATCGGAAGTTGAAACCCGAACTCCCGGTGCTGTGTCTCACATTCATTCTTGTTTAACCATCATGAGTTTGTCCGCCGCCAAACGCAAGAGAGCTGCTGAAGAAGAACAAGATGTTGATCAATCCGAAGACGGAGAACAGAACGACGGCCTCAATGAAGAAGAGGGGGGTTATATTGACGATGAGGACGAGCCACACAAGTTTGGAAATTCGGTCCTGCCAGTGGCAGATCTCCCGCAGTCCTTCGATGGTCTACCACAAGATGGAATGGAGTATCTATTCACTGTGCGGTGAGTATTTTCAACCTCCAATTTTATCTTCTTATTGTTGCCGTTTTGTATTTATGCACTCAAGGTCTGTCTATTTTTCAGAAGAGAGGAGAGAAAATTGCCATTCGTAACGAGGGTTCACAATCCTTATGGTAGCACAGATTCCCCACAAGTGACGCCTGTCCAATACACAACGATGGAGACCTCTGTATCTAAGGGTTTAATCCCTTCCACGGAATGGCAGGAATGTTTCGAGGATCGATTTCGAAATTTACGAGCTGTAAATGCCTTTTCCGTTTTGCACTTCCCCTCCTATGCTGACTTGTACGTTTCAGAATATGCGCCAGTCAATCATCCATATATCTATCCCTGATTCATCTCAGCCGACGTTGCCCCACATGCGCGAACGTGACCGTTGGTGGGGTTTCTTTCGAGGTGATACTGAATGGCATAGAATACCCAACTCAGAGGGAAAGGGGAAAGGTCGGCAGAGGAGGGAGTTTGAAATGGATGTCTCCGGGAAAAGCGAAAAGATGCGAGGCTGGCAGATTGATGAGGAACCATTAAGTGGGGCTCAACCCGATGACGACACTGCAGAATTGACGAATGAGCCTAGTGGCGCCAATGATACTTTGAATGAAATTCCCAATGATAGCGAAGCAGGAGGGATTTTCAAAGGAGTGTCTTCCACTCAAAATGATGGGGTCACTTCTAGAATGGGAACTGCGTCGTCAAACAAAGGTGCTTCGAGGAAGATGGCTAAGGGAGATTTATCTAGAGAACCTACACCTCGAATACTGTCTTTGCTTGATCAAGTAAGTGTGTTTGCCTCTTTTTTAATCAGACCCTTATATCCTTCTCAACCAATTCACAGAAAACGATTTTGCAACTATTAAAATTCTTCACTCAGTGGATTCAAGGTCATTTCGATCGCGCACGCCTCCCCCTTCCACCTGCATGTCTAGATTCTCGTGACGACGTCCTGGCAAGTACTTTCCTCACATATGAATTGACACAAAGTCATGGGCGTTGGATATTTGGTTTGCTGGCTCGCTTGGATGCTCAATTATTGAGCAGTGAAATAAGTATCCTGCGAAATCTGGCAAGAGAGATTTTTAGATTAATTAAAGAGGAAAGGTTTTTTCATGAAGAAAATCTTTCCAATTCTGCCAAGGTATGTACTCAACCCGTCAGTTTATCACGCCATTGACATTGATTTGCCAAGGTAACTGGTATGGGAGAAACAGGGTGTTGGATGATTGTTGCAGCAGTCACTAGCGTGTGGGGTCAGAAGGACTTATGGATGGATGCTGCGACAGCTTTACAGTAATTTTGTCTTGCGAGGAAGTAACAAAATTTGACTACTTGATATCATTCTCTGGACTGAATCTCGCGGTATGCGGCCGTGGGTTCAAATTGTCCTACTTACACAAGTGAAACTAGCATTCTAGGCTCGCAGTAACACGATGAAGAATTCTATTCTTCCATTTTTAACTTATCGATTGATGCAATCTTAATGAGTCCCGACTTCCGGTGTACAGGCTGCTTTCTGTCGCTATGTCGACACCAAAATGACATGATCCTGGTTTTTCTTTTCGGTAAGTTACTGTCCACGTACTTTTCATAGTCTGCCTTTTTAATAAGAGACCTCGAATATTTCGCTCGTATCACAAGATAGGATCACTCTAAGCTTTATGACTTGTTTCAGCGTCTTACCCATACCGGGGCGTTCGTTCGAGATATAAGCCACCTTTGAACGCTTTTGGGCATTCGAGTGTATTTGCGCTATTGCATTGTTAGAAATTGCTCACATTCAAAAATTGAGCCGGGGTTTTCATCTACGCTTCGTAGTTGACGATATCTCTCTAAACCCTATCTATTGTCTTCATCAGCCCTGGCTGTGGATATCCTCTAATTGCTGTTCTCCTTTAGCCAGGAGAAAGTTCATCGATGCACTTCCACTGACTTACAAGACCTCAAATGCTACTTGTTGTTATAACCGCTAGCTAACTAGTAACATGGACCAACTTAAATCTTGCCATCCTTACTCGGTATTGATACACGTGCGATATTTTCGTTCACGCATCCCCACTTCTAGGCTGTTTACGAAGTGCGTCTGCTGAAGAATTGTAAAGGTAAACACACTGCCAGCGACAATTTAGATATAGTGATGAAGGAAACACCCCTGAAAATCCACGCCACGACCCACCGATCACTCACCGCGACAGTCCCACTCCGTATCATATTAAGACGATGTTCTACCAGTTCCCAGGACTTTCTATACCAATTCCTCTTTTTTGGTGTTGCGACTATGCAATCGAACTGTTGAATTTTAGGCTCTTGCACTCTGACTTACCAGCGTTGAACAAACGGCTGCCTCACACCGTATCCGGATATACCACACCGTACACGGTTATACCAAGCCGCATTATCCCCTGTCAAATATACCACGGCTTACTACCATCATCTCTACGTAATTTAGACATTTTACTATTTAGTCTCAGACGTTTCAATACCTATACCTCAGTCGAGTCACTATTTGTGTCGACTGAGCGTATTTCTTACACGAACTTTTAGTTTGCACTCTTGTCCTTATCACGTCCGACACGAGTACTGCTGATATATATATAAGGTGAGTAAAGATGTCCACCTCGAATCACATGCCTACGCTAGTCTCTCGTGGCTATCAAAACTTGATTCAGTCAGTAGTCCCATGGATTATCACAGCCACAAGTCGCGTTGAAATGCGGGGTTGCAGCTCAAAATAAATTCCATCAGCCTGTTATAATACGCTAATTATAACTGCATATGCGAATGAGAGCGCCATCATTATTTGTGGCATAGGGTACTACGGTATGTATCTCAATGTGAAGGATAGTTCCCATTACATAACGTTTTCCTTGTCAAGTGCACTCGTTACTATTTTCGACTGCTAAACAGTGAACAAAAATATCACTTTCCCTTGACTTGAACACGGATTTAAGCCGTATATACATCCAGCGAGTCTGTCGGCTAGATAGCTTTTGCTTTATCGTTGCAGTGACAGCCTGGGGGCGCTCACCAAAAGACAACTCACCTATTAGCAGCGCACAACGCTTTGATATAATATGTATCATCTAGGAGGAAATGATAGACACTACTTCCACGGGGAAAATCTTGCTGTTGCTGTTTCTGCGGTGCGGAAAGCGCTTAGGCCCCACAGATATCCCCAGGGACAAGAATCATGATCCCCTGATGTCCCCAAGTATGGCTGCAAATGCTACTACCTCACCTAGAAACCAAGTGAAATTCGAGCACTCCAGAGGCCTGGGCTACAGCTCTAGACCAGTATGGCAACTCGTGTTCTTAAACTTCGCTCACTCCTGACAGCTCCCGAACGGATACTCCTCTGCCGTCCGTCACTTTATCGTAAGGACATTTAATAAGAAATAATTGGCCGTGCTGGTTCTATTGATTTTTCCCCATTTGGTGTATTTACGTAGTCTCGGCCCAATTGTGGGTCTCCGCCTTGACGTTATCGAAAGGGGCTGAGCTGAAAACTCATACTGTTTAGGTGATAGGGAACTTGCTTGGCTGGGCCTTTTTGGAATCCTATGTCTCCAAACATGTTTATTTCGAATTTCAACCATTTACTCACAGGTCTAATAAACTATCCGTAGACCTCTCCTTTTAACAGTGTCCACAAGACCGACCGTGACTTAAGTTACTTGGTATATAGCCGCTTATAATAAAATCCTATGAAAACCAAAATGTCTACCATCTCTCTGGATCTAAGAGTATTGAAGTTGCACTGTTGCAATCAAAGAAGAAGGATTAAGATGAGTGATGCTAAATTAGTGTTAGGACTGGAAAACCTGCCAGGTCCTGGATCCCACCCTACAAGTCCTTCACTCTCTTTTACAGTATGACTCATCAATTGGGCTCTATGTTAAGGTCTAAAGTTTAAGGGTGAAAGGGGAGTGATGTTGGAGAGCCAATAGGTATTTTGTACTTGACTGGGAGATCCGGTCCTACAAAACAAGTGGAGCTTGGCTTCAACTTATGTGTTGCACCCTTGCACAAACTGTTAGACTGCTCTGGTATTTCAGAAGAGCAAGTAGTATGATTTTAGACTAAAGGTGACACCTAACTGAATAAACTGGAAGGCCAAACTGCTGAGGGTTATGAGGGTAAGGTTGTGGCTGGCTGACATGATCTTCAAGAGTATTAGTGAGTGTTAAGATCTAAGCAAACAGGGAGAGGAGGCTCTAAGTAGGGGGGCCAATGATGGTAACTAAGTAAATCAGGGAGGCTGATGATAGAGATTGTACTAGTCAGGAGGTCTGACTCTGTAAATGTAGTGGAGCTTGGCTTCAACTTATGTGTTGCACGAACTGTTAGGGTGCTCTGGTATTTCAAACAGAGCAGATAGTATGATAGGAATAAAGATCAACACAGCTCAATTGACCAGAAGGCTGAATTACTAAGAGTTGTAAGATAAGGGGTTGTGGCTTGCTGAAGACACCTTCGAAGGTATTAGAACAGGAGTAATAGGACTGAGAACTAGAAGGGGGTAATCTAAGTTGATATTTGAACTGGAGAACTATAGCATACATGGAAAGAACTTTATACTACAGTGAGATGGATGATTGGAGGGCTGATCAGAGAAATGAGAGTGATGATGAGTTAAAAAGAAGTAAGGGAAGGAACAGGGATCCAAATGAGACTAAATACAATACAACAAAGTAATTCTAAAAAGGTATGAGGTGGTAAATGGGATGTATACATGGAAATGGTGATAGGGGAGCAAATGGGATGGAAGGCTAAGGGGCTAGACAGCAAAGAAACAAATGTCAGGGGCACTGCAAGCAGTGATACTGTGAGTGGGGGTACTGATAGTGGGATGTTGGAGGGCATATTAATGTTGACATGTTGACATGTTGGCTGGATGTCCTAAGTTCAGACAGTGAATTGAATATCTAGGTTAGTCAGGGCAACAAATAAACAATAAATAAAATAAAATAAAATAAAATAAAAAGCATACTGCCAGGGAGGCAATTGCAATCATCTCCAAAGGAACAGGGGAAAGTGCACCACTAGAGAGCCTTGCAGGGCTACATATCTTTGGCAACAAAGCCAACTTGGTGGATGAGGGTGGTTATATGAGGATGATGGAAAGCTTTCAGACATTTGACCTGTAAGTAGTAGATAGCTCAATTAGAAAAAATAATAGGAATATAAGAATAAATGACATACCTCCTCTATGTATTCATCAACTTGAAGTTTTCCATAGATATATGTACTGATGGTCTTGCAATAAGAAATTTACATGTGTGACTACATCTTGTGTTGACCCTGTGAGCTTGTACATAGTTTTTGTGAATATGAGCATGTGAATATGTTTTCCAGTGGCCACGAGCATTTGGGAAATGATTTCAAACTTAAAAATGTATTAGCTAGAATATACAAATTTAGATGTACCTACCAACAGCTCATTATCAGGTATATCAGGGATATTCATCCCAAGGTCATTTGCAGCAAGACTGATTGTGTTTAATGCAAAGCAATGTGTCTTGACATAATCAGGAAATACATCTTGGGTTGCAATAAACAGGTTAATATAGCACTTTGATTATGTAAATGCCCTTTTGATGTCTTGGTGTATAAGACTGTAGCTTATTTGGTGGTGCACCAGGCTTCAACCCTGTTGGAGGGGGGGCACTGGGCAGAGATGCAGGGATGGTTGTAGCAATGCTGCTATCACTAGATGCCTGCTGAATTGATTTAATACTAGAGGGAATATGACAAGTGGGGCTGAGTGATAGATAGTTAGAGATGGAAGTGGTGTTAAGCCCTGGAGAATGAGACAATACAGAACTTGCTGTGTGCATGTTGCTCCTGTGCTGACAGTTATTTATATACAAAGAAATAAAATTAAACATATTTTTTAATATTATCATGGAGCTTTGCAGTGTCTGGCAGCTTTAAAATACTTCATTTATGCTTTTTTTTGTGTGTGTTTCTCTCTAACATCAAAAGATTGAGAGATGACTCTCTATGATAAAATCTGTAAGTGACAATAAAAAAAGAAAATTTAACCTAACCTTTAACTTATTGTCCAGCCCAAACTGGTCAACCCTAGCAGCTTGAGTTGCCTTCAGCTGCTGAGAAAGATGGGAAATCATGGCTTTTGATTTGGCAACCTCATCAATCTCATCTCCATCTGCCAGCTCCAGACACCTACCCTCCTCTTCACCTTCATACTCACTTACACTTTCATCCTTACTCTCATCCTTACTCTCATCATAGTCTTCAACCAAATCATCACCATATACATCAGAGATTGTACCAGAAGGAGCCTGTAATTGTGTTAGATTATGTTGTATTGCAAGCCATTGATGCGTTTTACGCTCGGCTATTTCGTACTTTACAGTAGCTTAGTCATCGTACATAAACCTTGTCCGTTTTCCTTACGCTGTCATCGAACAGGTTATGGGCCCCACCCCATTGCTTTAAAAGTCACACTAATACTATCTCATCATCTTATGTCTAATATCAACGCCTTACTTGCGAGTATCCCAAAACTCTCGGGTGATAACTACCACGAATGGAAGTTTTCACTGTCAATGGTTTTGCGGCGTGCTGGATCATGGAGTGTTGTTAATGGTGGAACAAAGGCACCTAAGGATGAGAATAGCAAGGAGTATTTGGATTGGGCAAAGCATTCGGAGGATGGTTACACGGCAATTGGATTGACAATCGCGTCAAGCCAACAATCGTATATTTGGGATTGCACCACTGGACCAGAGGCATGGCAAGTGCTTGCAAAAATCTATCAGGCAAATAATCGGGCCAATCGGATTTCGTTGAAACGCCAGCTCTATATGTACCAGCACAATGTCAAAAATCCAGTGATGGAATATGTCCATGGCATTTTGACTCTGGCTTCGCAGCTTCGAGCGATTGGAGTCGAGTTATGTGATGAGGATGTGCCGGATGTCCTCATCTATTGTTTGGCTCCGGAATTTGGTGCGGTAGCAACTGCTCTTATGCAGCGTGTGGGATCACTTACAGTCGAAGAAATTTCCGCGGTGCTGGTAGAAGAAGAAAGCCATCTAAAAGGGCGGAAAGAAAATGAGAGTCAAATTGCCATGAAAATGAAAGTTGACTCACCAAATATGCGACAGCCGAAGAATTGCTATAGATGCAACGGCGAAGGTCACATTGCGCGTTTTTGTCCCGCGCCGAGGCCGGTTGTTTCGTCTTCAAGTGGATTACCTACCGAAAACCAGGAGATCCCCACTGATAGTGCAGGGAGTGCTTATATTTTATGCACTTGAAATTATTGCGTGGACTAGGAGTTGCGGGTAGAGCTCCAAGGTCCGGCATTTGTTTGTAATCTGGGAGGTTGGGGGAACATGTTCTAAGAGCGAGGATGCTCTGAGGTTCGGTTCGACGCCAAATGTACCAGACGAATATTGCGTCTAGTGGGCGCAGCGGGTTTCTCAAAAATTTCGAGCAGATTCTGCATCTAGTGGGCGCAGCGGGTTTTTTTCGTGTCAATTTTCGGATGGGTTTTGCGTCGAGTGGGCGCAATATTTTGTGTTAAAACTGGTTTATTTCTCGTTTTTCGTGTGTATGGTCTTACTGCACACTTCAATGACTTGCAAAGTGGGCATGTTAGATTATGTTGTATTGCAAGCCATTGATGCGTTTTACGCTCGGCTATTTCGTACTTTACAGTAGCTTAGTCATCGTACATAAACCTTGTCCGTTTTCCTTATGCTGTCATCGAACAAATTGTGTAGTAAGGAACATACTATAAAAAGAGTATAGTTATCATATGTACCTCTTCTGGTGCACTATTGCTGTGAGTAGATCTTCTGGGAAGTATTTTTGCAGCTGTTTACTTTTTTTTAGCTTTGATGTTCTGTTCACCCCATGGTTTTAGTAAGAAAACAAAGAGAAAAAAAATACAACTTGCTTGTTGGCTATTTTGAAGTTTGTTCAACAGAGCAAAGTTGGGTATACAGTGAGGGACAAAACCCTTCCAATGATTTCTAGTTGTGCAAAGATTCTTGAATAACTCAAGAACCACTGTAGCTACAGACCTACGATTTTGGGAGTGGTTAGGTCTATATGTTGTCTATTTACCCTTAAAGTATTATTACATAAGCATCAGTATCTCCCACACTATAAATAAAATACTAATTAAACTGCATTGGAAGGGTTTTGTCCCTGTCACATGATTAACATATAACCATATTGTTTATATGCAAATAAGTGCAAATAAAAATCATCTGACCTGTCAAAATTATATATATATACATCTGTTTACTTTCCAATCCAAAAACATCCCCATAGCTCAACATTCTACACCATGAAGGTTCTTACTCCTTCTCAGCTTAGCCATATTCTCACTTTTCTCAGTAAGGGCAAGTCTGCTCCTCAGATCTCTGAAATCACTGGCCAGGATCTGTCCACTATATCCAGAATTCATTCTACCCATTGCTCATCACTTGCCAACTCATCTGGTGGCTGTTTATGCAAGCTTTCCTCCTCAGATATTCATTATTTTCAACAAATCACTTCTCAAAAGGCTGAAAATGCCACTGAGGTCACCAAACCATTCAAGATAGGACTGGAGAGTCTATTTCAGTTAGAACTGTTCATAGGGCATTCAAGAAGGCTGAAATGAGGGCTATGGTGAAGAGAAAAAGGCCTTTACTCAATAAGAGGTATAGGAAGGCAAGGATAGACTTTACTCTGGCACACAAGGACTGGACTGTGGATGATTGGAAGAGGGTTGTTTGGTCAGATGAGACAAAAATCAATTGTTTGGGGTCATATGGGAGGAATTAGATGTGGAAAAGGGCAGGAGAGAGGCTCAGTGGTAGGCTGGTCAAGGGCACGGTCAGGTTTGGGGGAGGAAATCTGATGTTGTGGAGCTGTATGTTGTGGGAAGGCCCAGGATATTCCACCAAGATTAATGGGAGAATGGATGCTGACCTTTATGGTAGCATTTTGGAAGATGAACTTCAAGCAACTGTGGAGTATTATAGCAAGAACACAGAAGATGTGGTCTTTCAGCAGGACAATGATACCAAAGGAGGATAGTCACAATTCATTGAATATACAAAATTTTATGAAAAACTCCTCATATTTTTAAGTGAGACTATTTCTCCTGGCTATGACTACAGTGGCTCACAAAACCAAACCTTTCCAATGTTTGGAGTTTGCATATTGGCAAACTGCTACCAGGGGAGAAAAAATAGTAAAAAATATCAAAAATTCACACTAGATAGCTAAACATGTATAGAATCGTGGCCTAGAATATTATTACATAATATGTAGTTTTGGGCATGCTAAAAATAGTTTAGTCAGGCCTGCTCATTGGAAAGGTTTTGTGGCTGATGATTATGATGCAATATATGCTATATTTTAATACTTGGTATACCCTCCCTTGGCCTTTATGACTGCCTCAACCCTCCTTGGCATGCTTTCAATTAACTTCTGACACTCAGAAGCTGGTATATCTTCCCACTCCTTCTCTATCCTCTCCCACAACTCCAGAATCCCACTTGGTGCAGTGGCATACTGTCCCAGCTTTCTCTTCAAGTAATCCCATAGATGCTCAATTGGATTGAGGTCTGGGGATTGGGCAGGCCATGGTAGGACAGTCATTCCATTATTTTCAAACCATTCCTTTGCCTTTTTGCAGGTATGTTTTGGATCATTATCCTGCTGAAAGATGATTTTAGCAGGGTCCAACTGGTAATACCTGATGCTGTTTTGGAGGTCTTCATCCAAGATGCTCCTGTAAAGTTCCCCATCCATTCTACCCTCAATCCTGGTGGCATATCCCACACCCTCCCACATGAAGCACCCCCAAACCATGACTGATCCTCCACCAAACTTCACTGTCCCTTGAACAAGCCTCTCATTCAGGCCTTCCCTAGTCTTTTTCCATGCCCATTTCCTCCTATCTGAGCCAAGGCAATTTATTTTAGTCTCATCAGACCACACAACCCTCCTCCAAAAGTCCAGTGCTGGTGGGCCAAAGCAAAGTCAAGCCTCCCCTTCATATATCTCTTGGACAAAAGTGGCTTCTTCTTCTTCACAACTGCTTTCATCCCTGCTTTCTTCAAGCTCCTCCAAACTGTCTCAGCTGAAATAGGGTTGTTGGTGATGGTCTGAAGTTTCTGGGCTATGTCCACTGCAGTTTCAGCCTTTCCAGATGTGATTAGATGGACTGCATGATGGATGTTGGTAGCAGAGAGCTTCTTGGGACGACCTCCAGTTGATTTGGGAAGGGTAGGAAGGTGCTTAGAGCGAAGTCTGGAGATAGTACCAATGCCAAAACCAGTGATTGAGGCAATGGATGGAGTGGAATGGCCAGCTTCAAGTAGAGAGATAATATATTGTTGTTGAGCAGGAGAGAGGGAGTGCATGATGGATTGCTGGCAATGTGAAGAGACAGTAATATCAAAATTGACTATAGATCAACAAGTCATGTGACCATATTGAATAGAATCAACAAAGACATGTGATTTGGCCAGTTTATATAGTATATATTGTATCAAAATCATCAGCCACAAACCTTTCCAATGAGCAGGCCTGACTAAACTATTTGTAGCATACCCAAAAATGCATATTATGTAATAATACTCTAGACCATGATTCTATACATGTTTAACTATCCAGTGTGAATTTTTGAAATGTTTTGCTATTTTCTCTCCCCTGGTAGCAGTCTGCCAATATGAAAACTCCAAACATTGGAAAGGTTTTGTGAGTCACTGTACATGTTTTAGGGATTTATATTTCATTAACCCAAAATTTCATCTTTAAGACTTGTACACTCCCTTAAAATATGCACAAATGTCATGGTTATACAAGATTATCTGGGTTGTTACCTAATCTTTGGGATAAAATCCATTCTCTAGTATCTCCATGACTTTTAAAATGTCCACAAACATTATAGTTAACCAAAATTACTCGGGTTATGACTTAATCTTTTGGATAAGATGGATTCTCTTGTATATTATGCAAACTTTCAAATATAGTTCATATAATTTAAATTTATTTGGTTTAGAAAGTTAACCAGAACTATCTGGCCAACCAATCCATGTTGTGGAATTTATCCCCAAAAGGATAATCTATATATGTTTGTTTGACTAACTTTTGTCAGATACAAGATAAATATTAATATTTCCTTATTCTCCAGAATATTATCTGATAGGCTGAATTTGATTAAATATTAATTTTACAACAAACAATATAAATATATATACTTTAGTGGATAAATAACTTTTAAAGTTTTTGGTTATCCTCCAAACACAAGAGCACAAAGGCCATTAATTGGTTCAAAGACAATGGATTTATGGTCATGGTATGGCCACCTCAGTCTGCTGACCTTAATCCAATTGAACACCTCTGGTATTACCTCAAAAGGAGGTTGGGAGAGTATGAAGTGGCACCCAAGAGTATTCATGAGTTGTGGGAGAGGGTTCAGACAGAGTGGGAGAATATCCCTGCCTCTACTTGTCAGAACTTGATAGAGAGTATTCCTAGAAGGGTTGAGGCTGTTTTGAAGGTCAAAAGAGGCTATACCAAGTACTAGATCGTTTGATTTGTGTTCTTTTTATACCAGGGACAAAACCCTTCCAATGTGATTTTATTAGCATTTTGTTTATAGTGTGGGAAATACTAATGCTTATGTCATAATATTTTAAGGGCATATAGATAACATATAGACCTAACCAACCCCCAAATTTCAGGTCTGTATCTACAGTGGTTCTTGAGTTATTCAAGGATCTTTGCACAACTAAAAATCATTGGAAGGGTTTTGTCCCTCACTGTAGTTCATTTGGCTTTGACCATGATGAAAGGGATGTGACATGATGTTAGAATCCCATTGCTTTGGACCTCTGTGACCGGTTTTAGGCCCAAAACCCACCATCAACTCACTGTCAGAACCCCCACCCTATGTATTACTACTTATGGCACCCCCAATACTTGTTTGGTTATAGTAGTTAACCTTTTAGTTTTCCATTCCATTCCCATCCTGCTCACCCTCCCATTACCATTCCCCTTTACACATCTCACCTGCCACCTCAGACCCTTTTAATATTGTTTAGAATATTACATTTAATCTCCCCACCTTGTCATCAACTTCTCATGATCCATTTCACCCTTCACTTCTTGATCAGCCCTCTGGTCATCTATCTCATTGTAGTATATAATCTTCTTCATGTATGCTACAATACTGTTAAGGGATGGGCAGGCTCATGGAGGGTTTCCAGAGAAACCCATGGATAATCTGGTAGGACTTGGCTTCAGCTTATAGGCTGCACCCTTGCAAGATCATGGTGTCCAATGTCAAACAGGTGGACGGAAAACTCAGGGAGTCCAGGAGTGGTCGATGGGTCAATAGGTTGAATCAGTCAATAGATTGGAAGGTCAATTAGAAGGCCCATGGGGTCCAATGAGGTCGATAGCATTGTGTTCCAAAGATGAGAGATGGTAATTGAGTGGGGTATATGCTAAGTTACTGGGGAAGAACTAAGTTGATTTTCTGACTGGATTGTATGTACAACATTAACTAGACTATATAGATTGTGGAATGTATGCAATACCAAATCTGGTAATAATGAAGATCAAACCAAGTAATCATGAAATGAGACAAGTAAACACCAAACTAGGTGTTAGGGACAGAACAGAACAGAAGTGGGGTGCAAAACATGACAGGTCATTTGACCATAATGGGAATGGGGCTCAGTTAGAGAGCTGATGGGTTGTCCAGGCAGAGTCTGGTGACTGGTGCATGTCAGATATAGACAGGTTTGACATGCGTGGGTCCTGGCAGGCACTCTGGTTGTGACTGTACTTTGGGTACCATGGAGGATGGTCACACTTTATTGAATATACAAAATTTTACTGAATAATCCTCATATTTTCCAAGTGAGACTATTCCTTCTGGCCATGACAACTTATTCTATGAGTTTATATTTAATTACCTGAAATTTCATCTTTAAAATATGCATGCCTTTTTAAAATACACACAAATGACATAGTTACACAAGATTATTTGGGTTAACCTAGATTATTTGGGTTAAACAAGATTATTTGGGTTATGACTTAATCTTTGGGTTATGATGTATTCTCTTGTATACAAGCAAACTTTCAAATATATTTCATATAATTTAAATTTAGTTGGTTTAGAGAGTTAACCAGAACTATCTGGGGTACCAATCCCCATTGTGCAATTTATTCCAAAAGAATAATCTACAGATGATTGTTTGACTAAATTTTGTCAGATATAGGATAAATATTAATATTTTTGCATTCTTCAGAGTGATACCTAATCAACTGAATTTGATTAAATATTAATTTTACAACAAACAATATAAATATATATACTTTAGTGGATAAATAATTTTTAAAGTTTTGGGTTATCCTCCCATATAGAGGGTCAGGTGCATATAGGGCAGGGTCTGGGTGCTGGCAGGTTTTCTGGTTAACTGTAACCTGGTGGGTATAGAGAGTCAGGTGCATGTAGGATGGGGTCTGGAGCCTGGTGGGTTTTCCAGTCCTTACAAATACCCTAGTTTGAAAATTGACTTAGATTACCCTCTACTAGTTTCCAGTCTCATTCTCCTTTTCTCCATACCCCTGAAGACATTCTTGGCAAGCTGCAAACTCTTACTATACAACTCTTACTACTTTGGCACCCCCAGTCAATTGAGCTAAGTGTTGAACTTCATCTCTATCATACTATTTGCTCTGTTTGAAATACTGGAGCACCCTAACAGTTCATATGAGGGTGCAACACATGAGGTGAAGCCAAGCTCCACTACATTTATAGAGTCAGACCTCCCAACTAGTACAATCCCTATTGTTAGCCCTCCAATTAGTTCATTTCCAATCATCAGACCCCCAAATTAGGGCTTTCCTCCCCCCTTTCAGCTTAGATCTTAACAGTATTTTCAAACTCAAGCCTGTAAACTGTTAAACTATGGTCTTCTGGCTCAATGTGTCTGCTCTTTTAGACCCCAACTCCCTTTTCATATCCCTGACCTCAGCACACACCCCTTCCAGTTTTAGAGCCTTGGTGGACTCAGGATTGACCTACTGCTTCACAGACACTGATTTCCTCATCATTCACAAGCTCAAAACCTGATCAGTTGATTCAGTTCCCTCCAACTTTTCAATGGCACTAGCAATAACATTATCACTTAAGTTTGCAACCTTGTGGTAATTTTTCCATGTGGAACTCTTCAGCAGCTCACTGTTACGACCATGTCACAACCTGATGGTCCCCAAGGTTATCACCACCTATCGACGATTCAAGTCATCATTCAAGTCATCACATTGGAAACCGTCGGTCTCCCAATGCTGATGTATGCTTTCACGGTGATCAAACTCCGTTTGCGCCCCCATCAAAATATACTCGTACTATCTGGTTAAACTCTGATATATCCCCTTTTATTATGATGATCCGTTCTACTCTATATTTCACATATGTCTATATATACTTGTAACCCTCAGACTATTTCCTTTTCTCGTAATCCCACTCTTGGTTATTTCACAGCCTCCGAACTAATTGTAACCTTCCCATTCCTTGTCAAGCTTATTTGTCAATACTGTTTTCCGCTCTTCTCCTAGTTAGTATTTTCTAGATGCCGAATATTTGTATATGAACCCACTGTAGTTGTAGTTACTAGGCAATCAGAATATCGACTCAGAATACCCTCTTACACCTCTAGAAGTCTCATACTAAGTACTCCACTATCCGCATTTGCATGTGCTCACCCACTCTCAGTTCCCGACCCCTTGGCCCAACACTCAACTTATCCTTCAGTTCTGATCGGTAACTCACCGAGAGGTACTCGTTAGGACTAGTCTTCGCCCATCTGAAATTTAAGGACACCTGACAGATATTTGTGAGGCTGCAGCACATAAGCTGAAGCCAAGTCCTTCTGATCAGTCCCCGTCGGCCTAACAACATTAGTCAATTTTCAGTTCTTAACAGCCTACAACAATGCCCCACATGCCACCACAGGGGTCTCCCCCTTTTTTTTGAAAACAAAGGATATAACCCCAACATTGTGGTCCACCTGGAATGTGATCTGGCCTCTGCTCACACTCAGGAGTTTGTCACTGATCTAGATGAACTTCACCACACCCTTTGGCAGTCCATACTTGAAGCTCAAGCATACACCCAGAAGTTGGTGGACCACTGATATCTATGGGCACCCAATTTCAAAGTTGGCAACCAAGTCTTCATCAAAGCTGAGTTTTTTAGGACTATCTGACCCACAAAAAAACTTGCTGAAAAATATCCTGGCCCTTACAAGATTATTGCACAAGCAGGGACACATTCATTTACCCTTTGGCTCCCTGATACCATGCATGCAGTCCATCTGGTCTTGCATGTTAAAAGTGATACCCTAGAATGTAGTTCTCAGTCTCATATATTTGTAGTATAATGGACTCGCATTAGGTACCTAGAATGTAGTTCTAGTACATACAAGATTAATTAAGGAAATGGTCTATTTGATAAATAGACAGCTCACCTCAGTCTTGTATATTCATAGTATAACGGACTGAGGCAAAGCTATAATTGATGCCCAATATATATGTGTATGACAGTTGATGTGACTGTGATTAGTACAGAGGATGTGATGGGGGCAAAGGGAATATTCATTTGCCTGATTTCAGATTCAATCATCCCTAATGCATATAGAAGTATATGTGGTGTCTCTCTTCCTCAACATTCCATGTCTCAGTACTAGAACTGGCCATGCTGAACACCATCCCTGAATGGATTCAACCTCCTCCTCCACCTGTAATTATTGATGGAGAACCTGAATTGGAAATTGAAGCCATTTTAGATTCCAAAATAGATCATAGGTGACATGTTTGCAAGCTGCTCTACCTGGTGAAATAGTCTGGGTACAAAGGAACTGATGAAGAAACATCTTGGATCCTTGCCATTGAACTTGAAAATGCACCTGAAGTCATTCTAGATTTTCATACTTTAAATCCAGCCAAACTGGGCCCCCTTTTGTCTATCTACTATAGTACCTCACTTCAGACTCCTGAACTTTTCCTTGGATTCATCCTCACTACTCCCTGTCACCCTATGTCACTTTTTCTTTTTTAGGAATTATTTTCATTCTTTCCTAAAGGTCTTGAAGGGTCTTGACCTAATGGGGGTATACTGTTAGGATCCCACCACTTTGGACCTCTGCAACCTGTTTTAGGCCCCAAACCCACTGTCAACTCACTGGTGGAACCCCCACCCTAAGTATTATCACTTGCTATTGCTTGGTCCAGAGCATCCAGATACTTTAACATCCATGGGAGCCTTGGCATGCACCTTGAGGCATTTGGGAAAGTATACTGAAGCTCAGGAGCTGGAAATGCAGGTTCTGGAGGCATGCAAGAAAGTACTTGGTCCAGAGCATCCAGATACTTTAACATCCATGGGAGCCTTGGCATCCACCTTGAGGCATCTGGGAAAGTATACTGAAGCTCAGGAGCTGGAAATGCAGGTCCTGGAGGCACATAAGAAACTGCTTGGTCCAGAGCATCCAGATACTTTAACATCCATGGGAGCCTTGGCAACTTGAGTCATCTGGGAAGGTATACTGAAGCTCAGGAGCCTGAAATGCAGGTCTTGGAGAAATGCAAGCAGCAGGTTGGCTTAGGGCATCCAGACACCATAACATATATGGGAAAGTTGTCATCCATCTTGAGGAATATGGGAAAATATACTGAAGCCCGGGAGTTTGAAATGCAGGTCCTGGAGGCACACAAGCAATTGCTTGGCCTAGAGCATCCACATACATTAACATCTATGGCAAACTTGGCATCCACCTTGAGGAATCTGAAAAAGTATACTGAAGCTCAGAACCTGGAAGTGCAGCTCCTGGAGGCCAGATCATCAGATATTCTGAATAAGGGTCAGACCCTAAATCTCATTTAGTCCAAGGTTCACTGGTCAAGATACATATTTACCTGAAGAGATTTTAGATTTCTTTACACAAGAGAATATATATTCCAACTCACCAAATCACTTTCTGTTTCATTTGAAATGGGAGGTATTGGAAAGACCCAAATTTGTTTAAAGTTTGTTGAGCTGTGGGTAAATTCATTAGTATCTGTGTGATGTATTAGCCTTATTTTAATACTATCTTCTGAAAAAGGAGTCCAATGCTCTATCAAAATGTGCAAATACTCAATTCACTGCAAGGTAAAATAATTTAAGTATTTGATATTAATCAGTGGCAGCCTGAATAGACTTAGAACCCCTGAAGTCAAGAGTTTACTTGAATATATGCACCCTACTTCACAAAGGAGGTTTTGAGAGCTGCTTTTGCAAGGTGTTCTTTTCTGTGAAAACTACTAAAATATGAATAACAATTTACTGATTCCAAAACTAGATTCAACTTTGATTCTAGCTAGTTTATATATATTTTATAATGTTTATCATATAGGAAAAATATTTATAAACAGGTCAAAAGATTAGATATAGAATAAAACACTATTTGGCTAATATGTGCTTTATTTACACTAACCTACAGGGTCTACTGTAATACTGTATCAGGATCAAAATCCAACACACCCCTGCAAGCTCATACAGGCAAAAAGGTTCATGCACCCCTGGAGGCTGAATAATCAGAAACATCCTTCTTCTTCCTCACTTTCAACAGATTCAACAACACCTGCAACTCTGGTCTTCTCTTGTTTATGTTTTTCCCACTCAATTCACTCCTTGCACTCCATCTTGATATGGCCTTTCTTATTGCAAAAGAAGCAAACTGGATCTTGATGCTGACCACCTGAACTGGCAACCAAGGCCTGATCATCATGCGGCTCCTCTTTCTTGATTTTGGCTGTCCTGACTGTCAATTGCTGGCGAATTTCTTCATTTACCAAGTGACCAATAACATGATCTAATGTCAACAGGTCTGTATGCATTACATCAAAATTGATTATAA
The DNA here is from genome assembly GCA_015178975.1 of Hysterangium stoloniferum. Classification (NCBI taxonomy): domain Eukaryota; kingdom Fungi; phylum Basidiomycota; class Agaricomycetes; order Hysterangiales; family Hysterangiaceae; genus Hysterangium; species Hysterangium stoloniferum. The sequence goes on along the minus strand of WHVD01000015.1, from coordinate 512,042 downwards.
CTGCATCATAGGTGACTGGGAGACCCATTGTGAGCATTAAAATTTTGTCTTGATTGCTGAGATCAATCCCAGGTTCCTCCATTCGAAAAGCCACTGCCTTTATGGTACCAATTCATGCTTGCATTGACTGAGATACCTGTTTCTTCATCATCAAAAATTGTCATCTTAAAGCCAGGCTTGTGGCAAATCCTGCTGCTCTATGGACATTCTGCAAGGTGAGCCAAATCTCCCTAGGATCTTGTAGACACATATGTGATAACTGGCTATCCTCAACTCGCAATATCATCTTGGCTTGCACTTCTGCCATCTTCAAGGTATTCTGCACTTTCAACATTTTTTGTAGCTCTGTATTGACTTCTTCTTCTTCCTTTGAATCTGCATTTGGCATGATGACATGAACCATGCCCCATAACCCATAAGCCTCTCCAGGTTAGGACTGCCTCCATACGAAGAGCCCACTCTGCATAATTGTTACGACCAGAAAACCCACCAGACTCCAGGCACTACCCTATATGCACCAGTTATCAGTTAACTGGAATACCTGCCAGGACCTGGATGATGAACCTGTCCATGCCCAACCTTCATTGTCTCATGTACCAGTCACCGGAATACCCGCTGGGACCCACACACGTTGTACCTGTCTATCTCCAACCCTGTCCCAAATGACCTGTCACGTTTTGGACTCCACTCCCACTCATTCCTATTATGGTCTAATGACCTGTCATGTTTGCACTCTGCCTCCATTCTGTTCTGCTCCTAACACCTAAGTTGGTGTTTACTTCTCTCATTTCATGATTACTTGTTTGGATCTCATTATTACTGGATTTGGTATAACATACATTCTACAGTCTATATAGTCTGGCAGATGTTGTACATACATACAATCCAGTCAGAAAATCAGCTTAGATCCCCCTAGTAATTCTCAGTATATTTTCTGCTCTATTCCTCTCTTTGAAATACACTGCTATTTACATTGTCAGAGCCCATGGGCTCTGACCTATCTATCACTCGACCTCCAACCCATCACCGCCCAACCCTTCAACCTCCATGGGATTCCCGCAAATGACCATCCAACCTCACGACCCATCAACTACTCCTGGACTCCCTGTTAAGGTGTGTACACAGAGAGTTTCCGGAGAAACCCATGGGAAATCTGGTAGAACTTGGCTTCAGCTTATAGGCTGCACCCTCGTGAGATTGTGTTGTCCAATTTCAAATGGGCAGACAGGAAACCCGGGGAGTCCGGGCAAAGTTCGTGGGTTGAGGGGTCGTGGGTCAAGAGGTCATGGGTCAAGAGGTCGGGGAGTTGAGAGGTCGGGGAGTCGAGATAGATAAGTTGGAGGTTGAGTGATAGATGCGTCGGAGCCCATGGGGTCTGACTAGTAAGAGCAGTGTAATTCAAAGAGGAGTTTAGAGCAGAAAATGTACTAGATTACTGGGGAGAATCTAAGCTGATTTTCTGACTGGATTGTATGTACAACATCTGCCAGACTATATAGACTGTGGAATGAATAACATACCAAATCCAGTAATAATGAAAACAAAACTAACAAACATAAAATGAGATAAGTAAACACCAAACTTGGTGTTAGGAATGGGATGGAATGGAAGCAGAGTCCAAATTGTGACAAGTCATAAAACCATAATGGGAACAGAGTGGGAGCAGAGTCCGAATCATGACAGGTCATAAAACCATAATGGGAACAGAGTGGGAGCGGAGTCCTAATCGTGACAGGTCATTGACTATAATGGGAATGGGGCTCAGTTAGAGGGATGATGGGTTTTCTGAGTGGGGTCCAGTGACTGATATGTGGGACAGAGTCGGACATAGACAGGGATGGAGTCTGGCGGGTATCCCGGTGACTGATACATGAAGTAACGAAGTTGAATGTGGACAAGTCTGACATATGGAGTCTGGCAGGAATTCCACTAAACTGACAATTGGTGCATATAGGGTACGGGTGTGTATAAGTTAGTGCCCAGAGTCTGGTGGGAATTCCAGTCATAACACTCCCCAGGATTCCTGTCCACCTGTCTGAAATTGGATGCCATGATCTCATGAGGGTGCAGCCTATAAGCTGAAGCCAAGTCCTACTGGCATTCCTGCGGGTTTCTCTGGAAACCCTCCAATAAGCTCTGTGCACACTGCTTGACAATAATTGGAATCATTCAGGCATCCAAACTTTGGGGTCTCATTTTCTGACATCAAAGAGCTTCTCAGCTTCTGTGGTTTCTTCAAACATTCTTGAAGGTTCTTCAATAAGACTAGTTGTGGTCAATGAATAGAATGACATGAAGTGAAATGGACAAAGGAGGTGTGCTGTGCATTTGTGTTAAGATAAGATGGACTTCAACCTCACCTGAGTATAGCAGGGACCCTCACAAATGTATGTGGAGCTCTATTCACACATAGCTGAATCCTAATGAGGAAAACAATAAGGATGTGAGACAAGAGGACAATGGGGAAAGGAAAAAAGGAGTATGAGCTTGTATGATGCTTGTAATCCAACACTATTATGCCTAGAAAATTCTAAATGACATCATTCATCTCAGAATGACATCATTTGATCTTCTAGAATCTTCTAAAATGCCTCAGACTAAAATGTATATAAGGAGCTCAGCTCCAGCCTTGAATAGAACATCTTATCAACCATCTTAACCCATTTAACACCACATCTGTGTGTCGTCACTGCAGCAAGCAGTTTATTGCCACCTCTAGTTGAGCTTCTGATGATAATCCTACCCCCTGGTCACCTCTGTTAGGGACTGTCTGTACTCAGACTATAGTAGATGCCATGTACCCAAGTCAATTACAAAGTTAAGGACCTACTGTCCTTAACTCCCTAGATTATATACATGCTTGTGTGTCTAGTTAAGATCTAAAGCAGTACTAGGTGTTGTGCACAGACCAATCATCAATCTGCACACAGACCTTGTAATCTAATATCTAAACACTACTAAAGATATTCATTGATAGCACTATACATAACTCAAACCTTAGATAGGACAACAAATATAGCTTTATCTGTCTAGGGTTGGCATTAAGATATGCCCTGACAACCTCTAGTTGAGCTTCTGACCAATCAGGATTCCCTGCCACCTCTCATTGAGCTTCTGGTACTAATTGTTAAGTTCCAGATCTTGGGGTGGATTCTCCAGTGGATTCTCCAGTGGATTCTCCAGTGGATTCTCCAGTGGATTCTCCAGTGGATTCTCCAGTGGATTCTCCAGTGGATTCTCCAGTGGATTCTCCAGTGGATTCTCCAGTGGATTCTCCAGTGGATTCATTCTCCAGTGGATTCTCCAGTGGATTCTCCAGTGGATTCTCCAGTGGATTCTCCAGTGGATTCTCCAGTGGATTCTCCAGTGGATTCTCCAGTGGATTCTCCAGTGGATTCTCCAGTGGATTCTCCAGTGGATTCTCCAGTGGATTCTCCAGTGGATTCTCCAGTGGATTCTCCAGTGGATTCTCCAGTGGATTCTCCAGTGGATTCTCCAGTGGATTCTCCAGTGGATTCTCCAGTGGATTCTCCAGTGGATTCTCCAGTGGATTCTCCAGTGGATTCTCCAGTGGATTCTCCAGTGGATTCTCCAGTGGATTCTCCAGTGGATTCTCCAGTGGATTCTCCAGTGGATATTCCAGACACTTCCCAGTAAATGCCCATGGAGTTCTGGAGGATTAGTCCAGGGAGTTTCCAGGGATTAGTTTGGGGAGTATCAGAATATATACCAAAGTGCAGAATGGACTTGGCTTCAGCTTATGTTCTGCACCCTCATGCACTCACTCAGGTGTCCATATTTCAGAGGGCAGATATATCTGGAGTGTTTACAGATACTTGGAGTTCCTGGGGGCTCTGGATATCTGGAGTCCAGAGAGTTCTGGATATTGAGCAGATAGAAAGAACAAAGGAGAAGGTTAACTAAGTCGAGATTAAAGCTAAAGAGTAAGTACATGACTATGGAAGACTATATAGAATGTTCTGGTAATTGTACTACAAGTCTGGGAGTATAATAAGACTTATTTGGAACTGTTTCCAAACTAAGGATATAATAACAGGTCAGATAAATGAGGATACAAGGATGGGGACAGATTGGGAAATAAGAGCAAGAACAATAAACAAATGAATGAACATCTGTCAACCAGTCAGTTACCATATGTGGAACAAAGGAAGTGAGTCAGAATGTCCACAGACATCTGATACTATCCAGAAATGGATCCTAACACTATAATGACCTGAGTGTGCATATTTCCAGGAATGCCATGGATTCCAGGCAAGTTGGAATATTGGCATAGAGAGGATTGACAAGGATGATCTGGTGAAGGTTGGGCCTCAGACCAAAGTATCTCAAACAAACACTGGAAGTCTGGGCAGAGTCTGGATCAGGAAATGACCAAGGATGCTTGGAGATACCAGCCCAGAAGATAGTTCAGAACCTGATATACTTTCCAGGAAATACTCCGTGGAGTCTCCAGGAATGGATCTTCACACTAATCCTAACCCTTGTCACCTCTAGTTGAGCTTTTAACAAGAGTTCTGTTCCCCTTTGCTACCTCTTAGTTGAGTAGCTGGCCTTTATTACTTATCAACCTCTAGTTGAGTTGTTGGTTATCAATTAAAGTAATAAACAATCTTGGATACCTTTGTTTGAGATTAGAAGCACAATTCTAATTTCTTCCAGTTTTAAGCATAAATAAATACTGAGAATATCCTTGCAAGATCCTTAAGACTACATTAAGAGCATCATACAAGCTCATATTCCTTTGTTCCTTTCCCCATTGTCCTCTTGTCTCACATCCTTATCATTTTCCTCATTAGGATTCCATTGTTCCTATTGTGTATATATGTACCTATGTGCAAATAAAGCTCCCTGCATGTTTGTGAGGGTCCCTGCTATACTCGGGTGAGGTGGAAGTCTATCTTATCTTAACAAATAGAACATTCTAGAACCTTATGTATAGAATATTCTACAATATTCTATCTACTGTTTGTACCTATTTTTAACTGTTATACCTCGAAACTACTGGAATATTCTGTTACAACCAGAAAATCCACTGGACTCTGGGCACTATCCTATAGGCACCTGCACCCTTTACACACTAGTTATCAGTTAACCAGAATACCTGCCAGGACCCAGATGATGAACCTGCCCATGTCCAACCTTAGTTGTCTCACAAATCAGTCACTGGAATACCTGCTGGGACCCATGCACATCATACCTGTCTTTCTCTGACCCTGTCCCACACATCAGTCAACTGGACCCCACTCGGAAAACCTGTCAGCTCTCTAACTGAGCCCCATTCCCATTATGGTCAAATGACCTGTCATGTTTCGGACTCCACTCCTGCCCCATTCCTGTTATGGTCTAATGACCTGTCACATTTCGGACTCTGCTCCACTCTGTTCCATTCCTAACACCAAATTTGGTGTTTACTTATCTTGTTTCATGATTACTTGTTTGGATCTCATTATTACCAGATTTGGTATTGCATACATTCTGCAGTCTATATAAACTAGCTAATGTTGTACATACAATCTGGTCAGAAAATCAACTAAGTTTTCAGACTAAATCCTCCTCAGTTACTTTACATACCTGCTCCATCTCTCAAACATTTGACCTTGTCAGAGCCCACAGGCTTTCCAACAGGTCCTTCAATATCATTCTCTGACCTATCAACCTCTGACCTATCTTTCACGCTGGACTCCCTGGGTTTCCTGTCCACACATCTGAAGTTGGACACAACGATCTCGCGAGGGCACAGCCTATAAGCTGAAGCCAAGTCCTACCAGAATATCCGTGGGTTTCTCCAGAAACCCTCCATTAAGCCTTGCACGACCCTTAACATATTCTAGGAGTTTATGCTATATTCTGAAATAGCATACATATGTATATGTGATAGTATTTTCCTGCATGCCATGCCTGCATGCTTCACATATCATGTCACATATTAGGTAGCCGCCTGTCTCTCGGTTTAATACTATTATATAATTATTATATTTATTTTAGCTAATTATAAATATATATTGCCTTGACTATGCGTGATTATATCATGCATTTTGTCCTTGTCGGAGTTTGAAATGTTATGTGAATATCACATGATCTCTCACATTTAATGCTAGCTGACAAATTTTATTTTATTAAAACAAAAAAGAATTAAATTTGTATCTAGCTTAGATTTGACCCTAAAAATATGAAATAAATTGTATAAATTCAATTTATTTCTGAAGAATATGTATACAAAGTTTTTTAAGTGATATAAATACATTTTAATTCAATTTTTCAATTCTCTTTGTTTTTTGAGTGGAAATTAAAGGAAAAATCACTAAATACATAACAATCTGCCAACACACTGCAATTCTCACTATGTGTCAAGTGCCGTGTCGGGAACTTATTCCGGAACTATCGGAAAGTCACCGGGAAGTCGGAAACTCGTGGATAGGGTCAGGACGTCAGCTTCAGCTTATGTGCTGCGCCTCTACACAAACGCTCAATGTCCTTAATTTCAGAAGTAAAACTTACGACAGAAGATATGGATATTCAGAGTTCTGAAGAGTTCCGAATATCGAGCGTACAGAAAGATGGGAGGAGGAATAAGAAACTAAGTCAATATCAGATCTAAGGTAAAGTACAAATTCGTGGAAACTAATATAAGTCTACTTGTTATTGTACTACAAACTAAGACCATAATAAGACGGAAACGGAAGTGTTCTTAAAATGGAAATACAATAAGACATATTAGGGAGACAATATTCCGAAACAGGAATACAACAAACAAATGAGTGAATACTTGTCAACGGACAAATTACCAAATGCAGAACAAGGGAAGAATGCGGATGATACGGTAACTATGATGTTCCGTAGTCGGGGATCGGAAGTTGGAAGTCAGAGATCGGAAGTTGGATATTGAAACATCCAGGAACGGGTCGTAACAGTACCCCCTTGTTAGGCCGAAATCCCATAGAGGCGATTAGGTACTGAGTGATTGAAGCGATGGCTGATTGTTATGTGTCATGAAATTTACGCAAATATGGAGGTGAGAGTTTTGGCTGTTATTCTGAGTATAAAAACCTCCCAGATATTCAAATTAATGTTTTTGTTTCTTTATCCACGACTTGTATGTCGATTCGTCGGCCGTTATTCATCACTACCCCGGAAGACTCAGATACCAAATTATCCGTACTTCAAAAAATGTCGAAGGTTGCAGAACTTCAACAAAAACACCAAAAAATGGAGGAGTTGAAATGACGACAGGAGGAGGAAAAAGCGTTGATGCAGGAGTTGAAAGATGCGGAAGAGGCGGAAAAATGGGAATTGGAGCGGGCGAGGGCGGAAAAAGAAGCATGGATGTGGAAAATGGCGGAGGCGCAGAAAAGGAAAGAAGAGGCGGAAAAATTACAGTGGGAGTCGGAGGTGGCGGAAAGACTGAAGGAGATAAGGGAAGGAAAAGTAAGTTTGATCCATATTTTCCGTGGTTTTGACCAATAACTTTTGATACAGCGAAAAGCCGTGGAGATGGAGGTGGAGGGAGAGGCTGGACCTTCAAGTCCTAAAGTAAGTGCGTCTACAAAAGGTCGGTATTTGATTAACTTCTGAAACAGAAGCCAAAAGTCAAGGCTCCGGAACGGATGGAAGTCGTCCATGAAACTCCGTGTTATCGATGTTCCATACGGAATATGACATGTTGGAAACAGAAGGTAAAATGGGGTGGAACTTGTTATCCCTGTGCGGTTCTCAAACTTCCGTGCACCCTCGCCTCGAAAAGGGTTCCAAAAGGTGAGAAGACTCCGAAAGCTAACAATGTAGGAAGTTCAGGAGTGGCCAAAGCCGCAGAAACTGAGACGCCGAAAACAGATAATATGGGCATTGAGCTCCTCAAGGAAACCGTCGACGTGTTGGTTTTTATCGGGACGGAAGTCATGAAAATGGAGGACACAATGGATTGCCATAATGATATCCAGGAGAAAGGTTTCCATTCGTTGATCCGGAATTTCTGGAGGCAAAACGATTTCCTGGAGAAGATAATGGTTAGCATTGGTGTTATCGCAGTATCCGAGAGGTTTTCCGATAAGGCATGGGAAAAGCCTAATGATCCATTGGCGGAATGTGTTGAAAAAAGGTGGGCATTGGGAAATGGACCGGAAGAATCGGAGAGTGAGGATGAAGAGGTGCAGGATATGGTGGAAAGTGTGGAAATTGCTGAAGAGCCGGAAGGTGGATTTGGGGTATCAGAGACTTTAAAATAGTCCTAATAATATTTTGACTTGCAAAAAAAACCTAAAATGAGTGTGATAATGGAAGTGTCGGAAACTGAACAGAAAAAGAACAGAAAGGATTAGAGTAATGATAAAGGTCCGGGTTTACTTGGATAAGCCGTGTGGAAGTCGGTAACAATTTCCATAGCGTGTCCAAGTTCTGTGGCCAATATCCATGAAGTTTCCTCATCGGTACCTTCATAACCTGCCCATTTGACTAAATAGAGCAATTTACAAGTACGTCGGCGATTGTCGATTTTAGAATCCAAAATTTCAGAAACTTCAAATTCAGGTTCTCCATCAATGATGACCGGAGGGGACAGAGGTTGAATACATTCCGGGATTTTGTTAGGAACACAGGGTTCTAACATGGAAACGTGGAAAACGGGATGAACTGCTCGCATACTATCAGGAAGTCGGAGAGTCCATGAGAGTGAACCGGCTTGTGCTATAATTTCAAAAGGTCCTAAGAATTTCTCAGTGAGTTTTTTAGAAGGTTGGGTAGTACGGAAAGATTGAGCTTTTACAAAAACCTGATCACCAATTTTAAAGTTAGGAGGCAGGATCCTGTTTTTTGTCCGCAGAATGTTGATAATATTCCTGTGCAGAAGAAATAGCTTTCCGAAGTTCTTGATGTAATTCGTCGAGGTCGGTAATAAATTCTTGAGCACAGACAGAAGCCAAATCTCGTTCAGAATGTACGGTGAGATTCGGATTATAGCCTTTGTTGGCGAAGAAAGGAGATATGCCAGTAGTTGCATTTGGGGAGTTATTGTAGGTGAATTCCGCGATCGGGAGAAGGGATTTCCAATTGTCCTGTTGATAATTGCAATAGATGCGGAGATATTGTTCCAATGTTTGATTTACACGTTCTGTTTGTCCATCACCTTCTGGGTGATATCCCGAGGTGAAGTGTAGTTTCATGTCGAGGGCTTTTCCGAGAGCCTGGAAGAAGTGGGAGACGAGCTTGGAGCCTCGATCGGAAGTTACATGAGACGGAACTCCGTGTTTGGAAAATACGTGAATAATGAAAAGTTCCACTAATTGGAAGGACGTGATTGTATCATGAGTGGGTATGAAAATGCCTTGTTTCGAGAATCGATCCACAACAACTAGAATGGATGTAAAGCCTTCGGAAGTCAGGAGTTGTTCGATAAAATCCATGGAAATTGAATTCCAGGGCTTTTCTGGTATCGGGAGTTGCTTGAGAAGGCCGTACGGCTTATACCTCTGGGTTTTGAAGTGTAAGCAGGTGGTGCATGACTTACAGAACTGGGTTACGAAATCTCGGAGGTTGGGCCAAGTGTATTCTCTACGGATTAAACCAAGAGTATTGTTAATGCTGTAATGTCTGAAGATTGAATGATCATGTTTATACTGAAGTACGCGGAGTTGGAGATTGTTGGAATCTGGAACGTAGATACATCCATCGAGACAGATAAAACCTTGAGAGTCCTGTGACCATCGGGGTTGGTCTGGATTGTCAGGAACGTCTAGGTGTGGCTTGAGAGCTGGGTCAGAAGTGAGTGTGGAAAGGATATCTTGATGTAATTGCTCAATGTCCATAATCATGACACTACACATAATTGGATAGTAGAGGGAAGTTGCTCAGATAGATGCAGAAAGTTGTTGCGTTGTAAAAACCGGTTTTAAGTTATGCAGATTAACAACGGCATAGTTACTTTCCCCCTCTTTAGGATAGACGTCCCAACGTCAAGTCATGGCATCTGGTTTTCCACCAAGACGTCTGGGTCAGAAATGGATAATCATGTTGAAAGCAGAAAGGAATTCGGACCAGCGGGCTTGCCGGCGGGTTGAAAGTTTAGTGGTAGAAAAATATTTGAGATTTTTGTGATCGGTAACAACATCAACGGGAGTTGAGGAACCTTTGAGATAATGGCGCCAATGTTTAAAAGCCTCAAAAATTGCCAAAAGTTCCTTATCATGAACGTCGTAGTTGAGTTCGGACACTGAAAGTGTCCGAGAAAGAAATGCAACCGGATGAATTTCACCATCGGAATCTTGAATAGAAAGAATCGCGGCAATTGCATAATTGGAAGCATCAGTTTCCACAATAATCGGAACATCAGGTTTCCAATGGGAAAGGATCGGGGCAGAAGTGAAAGCATTTTTTAAAGTCTGGAAGGCGGATCGGCATTTATCGTCAAAGACCCATGGTTGAGTTTTACAGGTAAGATGAGTGAGCGGTACTGTGATATCCGAGTAGTTCCGAATAAAATGACGGTAAAAGTTGGCAAAACCTAAAAATGACTGAATATCCTTGACTTTCTGTGGTTCGGGCCAATCACAGACAACTTGAACCTTAGTTTTATCCATACAGAGACCATCAGGTCCGATAATGAAACCTAAGTATTCAATAGAATCCATATCAAAGTAGCATTTTTTACCGTTGGCGAAAAGACTGTTTTTACGGAGTCTTCGGAACTTCACGGACCTGTTCATTGTGAAGAGCGGGATCCTCGGAAAATACCAAAATGTCGTCCAAATAGACTATAACACATACGTCAAGCATGTCGGAAAATATATCATTAACAAAACGTTGAAAAGCGGAAGGGGCGTTGGTAAGGCCGAACGGCATAACCAACCATTCAAAGGATCCATAGCGAGTCCGAAAAGCAGTTTTCCATTCATCGCCCTCGGCAATTCAGACCAAATGATAGGTGTGTTTGAGGTCTATTTTGGTGTAAATCCGAGCTTTTTGTGAGGCGTCGAGTAAATCGGTAACGAGTGGAAGTGGGTACTTGTCTTTCCGTGTGATGGAATTTAATCCTCTGAAATCAACAGAGTCAAAGAGAACCATCCTTCTTTCAGACGAAAAGGACGGGTGCTCCATACGGAGACTTTGAGGGATGGATAAAACCTATTGACAAATGTTCATCCAGGAACTCCCGAATAGACGAAAGTTCCGATTGGGATAATGGGTAAATACATAGGTCCTAACGGAGGGTTTGAACCGGGCTCAATATCAATTTTTAAGTCATAGGGCCTATGTGGTGCAAGCCTGTCAGCTTTTTGCTTACTGAAAATGTCCGTGAAATCATGGTATTTTTCAGGAACTCCTTCCAGGTCGGCTTTTAGCTCAGATAATTCTGGAGTCGCAAAACGTCCAGATGCTTCATCAACTTTTAAGCTGATCGAAAAACATTGCGAACCATCCAGTTTACTCGCCCTAACAAATGCCGAAGTGTTGATGAGAGAGATTTTTGCAGGCTCGGAAGTTTCGGTAGAAGCCGGAGGTGCCGTTGATGCCGAAAAGGCGTTGGCCGGACAAGACGCTGCAGGAGGAACGGAAGTGTCGGGAATTCGGAAAGTAATACTGCCCAATACCCAGTCAATCAACGGATTATATTGGGTGAGCCAGTTGTATCCAAGAACTACCGAACAGCTAGAGTCCAACTGTGTTACGAAAAAAGTAACTGTCTGGGATGTTCCACAAGGGAACCGGATAGACATGTCGCAGGCTTGAGTAATTGCCGTATTGCTAGTGCCATCAAACAGATGCAAGGAAATTGCAGGAACAGAATGGAGTTTCAGATTATGTTTCGTGGCAAAGGTGGTATCTACAAAACAGTGTGTGGAGCCAGAATCTATCAGAGCTCGGAACACTAAATTTCCAAGAAAGTCAGAAACGAGTTTTACAAATAATGAATCGGGATTAGAGAGAGCGGACGCGTTGAGACGGATAACCTCGGAAACACGGAGAGAGTCAATGCAACCCTCTGTCTGTGCAGATTCCGGAGGGTTGCTTACTCTTTTTTCGGCTCCGTGGTGGGTTTTTCCTTGGATGTTGTAGTCATAGTGGAAGTTGCCGCACGGGCCTTGGAAGAGTTAGATTTAACAGTACAGTCGGAAACCTTGTGTCCGCCTTTCCCGCAGAAAAGGCAGAGGTCGTTGTCCATACGTCGTTGTTTCTCCTTCGGGGTGAGTTTACCATCAGTACCCAACAAATGGGAAATGTCGGGTTTGTCGGAAGTTGACTGTTTTTCCTTGTTGGATTTCTTGTCTTTCTTCCGGTCGGAGTTTGATTTGCCAGTATTAGTGCCAGAGTTGCCAGTGTTATTACCTGAGTTGTTGCCAGAAGACTTGCTAGTCGACGCCTTGTTGTTCTGAGAATGTTCTGTCAGGTTCTCTCGAGAAACCTCGGCTTTTTGTTCCCAATAACGGGTGTTGGATGTTTGAGCTTTCATCCGCATGAGTTGGAGAGTTTTCGGCTTTCCATCTTTGCAGATTTCGTCTTTAAGGCGTGACGGAAGTCCCATATAGAAATGTCTGAGGGTGGAATCGTCCCATCCACATCGTGCGGCGAGGGTATTGAACTTGACGAGATAATCGGAAACTCGTTGATTGTCCTTCATCTTGAGCGTCATTAATTCATTTTCCGCTTCGCCGGATTGATCGTAAGGTTCGAAATTAGTTTCCAGTTCTTCCACACAAGCGTCCCAGTCATCGAGCCATACGGGTGTCTCGTCGGATAATCCAGATAGTCCGGGTTCGAACCAATCTTGAGTGGTATCCTTGAGATAAGAGAGCGTGAAATTGACTTTTCGACTGTCAGATTTAAATGCATTGGGTCAATCATGGAAGCTGAAACGGCATTGGAGAAGGAAATTCTTCAATTTTTTCAGGTCCTTGCCGGTAAATGGTTCAGGTTCTTTGACTCCGGTGCGGGATGATTCTTTACTATCCTCAGCAGATTTCAAATAGTCAGCGAATTTCACAATGGAGTTGATAAACAACATTTCAGTCGGTTCGTGGGAAGATTTCTTTTTCGATGTCTCCGGCTGATCTTCTGCTTTGTTGTCGGAGGTATGGGGATCATTGGGATCCTTCATTACCTCAGTAACCTCCTCGGTAACTTCTTCGACTGAAGCTGATGTTGTCAGCTGAATTGGGGTTTCAGGTTGAGTGGTGTAAAGTTGCAACAGGGATTGAAGTTGGGATGGTCCTTTGGCAGCTTTGCGTTTGGGACCCATGATGAGCGAGTCGCAGAGTTGAGATCTGATATACTGTTAAGTGCCGTGTCGGGAACTTATTCTGGAACTATCGGAAAGTCACCGGGAAGTCGGAAACTCGTGGATAGGGTCAGGATGTCGGCTTCAGCTTATGTGCTACGCCTCTACTCAAATGCTCAATGTCCTTAATTTCAGAAGTAAAACTTACGATGGAAGATATGGATATTCAGAGTTCCGAAGAGTTCCAAATATCGAGTGTACAGAAAGACGGGAGGAGGAATAAGAAACTAAGTCGATATCAGATCTAAGGTAAAGTACAAATTCGTGGAAACTAATATAAGTCTACTCGTTATTGTACTACAAACTAAGACTATAATAAGACGGAAACGGAAGTGTTCTTAAAACGGAAATACAATAAGACATATTAGGGAGACAATATTCCAAAATGGGAATACAACAAACAAACGAGTGAATACTTGTCAATGGACAAATTACCAAATGCGGAACAAGGGAAGAATGCGGATGATACGGTAACTATGATGTTCCGTAGTCAGGGATCGGAAGTTGGAAGTTGGAGATTGGAAGTCGGATATTGAAACATCCGGGAACAGGTTGTAACACTATGTTGGTTTATTACCTAGCTCCTGGAGGATTTTATGGCTTGATGGTACAACTGCAGAGGCCCTTCAGACAAGTTTCACTGGAATATCTAAACTTGATCCTGTAATGGAGTCTCTAAGGTTTAAGGAGTCAGGTGGATCCATCATAGGATGCCTTGCTGGACTAAACAAAAAGTGCTTGCTTATTTCCCATAATGCTGATGTCATGACTGCTCTGGTTTCAGAATACCTTCTTCCTGTATATTCATTAGATGTGTTACAGCTGTTCCGGGTACTGATGGCAGAGTTCCAATTTCAATAAAATTCCATTTTAGATTGTCAAATGAATCATGCTGTATCTTGCAAACAGGGTGTGATTAAGACATAACAATTTGGTATATATATATAGTAATATGTGGCATTGTGTCTATAACTTAAATGTAGCTTATTACATGGTATTTATAATTTACTCCCAAACCATTGCACTGGCTCTCCTGTCTCCATTTTGGCTTGGATGAGCCCAATTATTGGAGTACACAATATTGTTTACTGCATATAACTACTTAAAGAAGATGTAGGCTTAATACTTGCTCTATAATGAGGAGGGTTACTCTCTACATGCCAGTGGGACTCTTCTTAGATTACAGTGACTCACAAAACCTTTCCAATGTTTGGAGTTTGCATATTGGCAGACTGCTACCAGGGGAGAGAAAATAGCAAAACATTTAAAAAATTCACACTGGATAGCTAAACATGTATAGAATCATGGTCTAGAGTATTATTACATAATATGCATTTTTGGGTATGCTACAAATAGTTTAGTCAGGCCTGCTCATTGGAAAGGTTTTGTGGCTGATGATTTTGATACAATATATACTATATAAACTGGCCAAATCACATGTCTTTGTTCATTCTATTCAATATGGTCATGACTTGTTGATCTATAGTCAATTTTGATATTACTGTCTCTTCACATTGTCAGCAATCCATCATGCACTCCCTCTCTCCTGCTCAACAACAATATATTATCTCTCTACTTGAAGCTGGCCATTCCACTTCATCCATTGCCTCAATCACTGGTTTTGGCATTGGTACTATCTCCAGACTTCACTCTAAGCACCTTCCTACCCTTCCCAAATCAACTGGAGGTTGTCCCAAGAAGCTCTCTGCTACCAACATCTGTCATGCAGTCCATCTAATCACATCTGGAAAGGCTGAAACTGCAGTGGACATAGCCCAGAAACTTCAGACCATCACCAACAACCCTATTTCAACTGAGACAGTTTGGAGGAGCTTGAAGAAAGCAGGGATGAAAGCAGTTGTGAAGAAGAAGAAGCCACTTTTGTCCAAGAGACATATGAAGGAGAGGCCTGACTTTGCTTTGGCCCACCAGCACTGGACTTTAGATGACTGGAGGAGGGTTGTGTGGTCTTATGAGACTAAAATAAATTGCCTTGGCTCAGATGGGAGGAAATGGGCATGGAAAAAGACTGGGGAAGGCCTGAATGAGAGGCTTGTTCAAGGGACAGTGAAGTTTGGTGGAGGATCAGTCATGGTTTGGGGGTGCTTCATGTGGGAGGGTGTGGGATATGCCACCAGGATTGAGGGTAGAATGGATGGGGAACTTTACAGGAGCATCTTGGATGAAGACCTCCAAAACAGCATACCAGTTGGACCCTGCTAAAATCATCTTTCAGCAGGATAATGACCTAAAACATACCTGCAAAAAGGCAAAGGAATGGTTTGAAAATAATGGAATGACTGTCCTACCATGGCCTGCCCAATCCCCAGACCTCAATCCAATTGAGCATCTATGGGATTACTTGAAGAGAAAGCTGGGACAGTATGCCACTGCACCAAGTGGGATTCTGGAGTTGTGGGAGAGGATAGAGAAGGAGTGGGAAGATATACCAGCTTCTGAGTGTCAGAAGTTAATTGAAAGCATGCCAAGGAGGGTTGAGGCAGTCATAAAGGCCAAGGGAGGGTATACCAAGTATTAAAATATAGCATATATTGCATCATAATCATCAGCCACAAAACCTTTCCAATGAGCAGGCCTGACTAAACTATTTTTAGCATGCCCAAAACTACATATTATGTAATAATATTCTAGGCCACGATTCTATACATGTTTAGCTATCTAGTGTGAATTTTTGATATTTTTCACTATTTTCTCTCCCCTGGTAGCAGTTTGCCAATATGCAAACTCCAAACATTGGAAAGGTTTTGTGAGTCACTGTACCTCATTTTAGCACATTTGTGCAGAGATACATAAATTGGGATACTATAAGTAAATATTTAGCTAGATTTGTACCTATAATTGAGATCTGTATGTAGTTTTAAAATGATATGTGTTGAGACAGATACATCTTGCTAACTGAGTGGACCATCCATGTGCAGTTGTCACACTGTGTGTTACGACTGGAATTCCTGCCAGACTCTGGGCACTAACTTATACGCACCTGCACCCTATATGCACCAATTGTCAGTTTACCGGAATTCCCACCAGACTCCATATGTCAGACTTGTCCACATTTGACTTTGTTACATCGTGTATCAGTCACCGGAATACCCACCAGACTCCATCCCTGTCTATGTCTGACTCTGTCCCACATGTCAGTCACCAGACCCTGCTTGGAAAACCCGTCATCCCTCTAACTGAGCCCCGTTCCCATTTTAGTCAAATGACCTGTCACGATTCAGACCCCACTCCCACTCCGTTTCCTGTTATGGTTTATGATTTGTCATGATTCAGACTCCACTCCATTCTGTCCCATTCCTAACACCAAATTTGGTGTTTACTATTCTCATTTTATGTTTTGCTAGTTTCATTTCATTATTACTGGATTTGGTATGTTATTCATTCCATGGTCTATATAGTCTGGCAGATGTTGTACATACAATCCAGTCAAAAAATCAGCTTAGATTCCCCAGTAATCTAATATAATTTCCACTCTAAACTCCTCCTTGAATTACACCACTCTCGCTAGTCGGAGCCCACGGGCTCCAACGCATCTATCTCTCTTATTTATCTCGACTCCCCGCTCTCAGCCCACAACCTCTCAGCCCATGACCTCCAACCTCTGACCCCTCAACCCATGAACCTGCCCAGACTCCCCAGGATTCCCATCTACCTGTCTGAAATTGGATAACATGATCTCACAAGGGCACAGCCTATAAGCTGAAGCCAAGTCCTACCAGATTTCCCTCAGGTTTCTCCAGAAACCCACCATGTACGTACCCTAACACTGTGACACATCTTCACCCTGCAAAATTCCTCATTTACACTCACATGAGTCAAAAGCAGATACCCATTGACTTGACTGGTCCTGCTACAGTGAAGAAATTGAGTCTGAAAAGGTAGTGTCATAGTGTGGACCCTAGCAACATTATAGAGGGCTGTAGGTCTCATGCCCCTTCTCCTTGGGCTTCTCAAACAGATAGCAAGATGGATACTAACAAAAGGCCCCATAAACTTCTGTATGGTCATCATAGAAGTGAATAGTTTATCTTGCCTGTCATGGCAATGGATGAGCCTGTGGCATAGACCGTGGTAGGCGAATGAAAGATTCAGAGAAGATTCATATAAGGCTCTTTCAGGTAGTGGTAGTCAACCTTAGGTACTGATCCACCCTTATTCCAAATCACATATAGGATTTGCAGGGTATCATCATGCATAGCCACTAGATTAATCACCCATGCAATTAGTTCCTCCTTAATGTATTTAAAACCCCTGGCTTTGGAGGTAATGTTCTCCTCAGACCATTCAGGGAGTCATTCGGAGAGTTGGTCGAGCCTCCCAGGTTGAGAAAAGAACAAGTCTGCCGGCACTATACTGGGAAATCAAGTGAGCCAGATAGACACCTTAGTTGACATGCTGGGAAATTTAGCCAGGTAATCCTTGGGGATGGTGGCAACTTTATCACTGTCAATCTCTTTGGAATAGAATGAGCTCCATTTGTCATTTGTGGGTTCAGCATAGTGAATTTGATTCTTATAAGCCTTTTGTAGCATGACTTGTCACAGTGGAAATGACAGAGTGGAGCTTTCATCTGAGGTGTAAATTCCAAGAGCACTTGGTGATTTCAAATGAGGTCTACATTCAGTCATTCTAATTGAATCTGATGTAGTTTGCTGGGGTTCTTGACTGGCATCTGTTTCTTGCATCATTGGAGAAGATTTTCATGCAGTGATGTTGCTGGGTAGTCCAATGCCAGGCTGTTCCTTTCTAGTCCTAATTGTGCCCAGGGGTGTAGGAATTCAGGAGTGTTATCAGTTGATATTTATTTGCTTGCAGGGAATGAGGGTCCAGCCCAGATCACCACTGTAGAGAGTCAAGTAAATTACCACTCAATGTGCAAGCAATATCAACTTGTAACAGTGTGACAGTGAGATCAACCTATTAGAATAGTAGTAACTTAATGAGATTATAGTCTACTATTCTAATGATAGAAGTAGGATTGACCTTCAAGGTGTGATCAATAGGACAAAATACCTAAGGATAGAGATCGACCTCAAGGTGTGATTGGACTGACACTAGTTGGACAAATTGATCTAGAGAAACAATTAAGGATTACTTATAGAATGAGAGAGAGTAGGAGTAGTATCATTACTATGAGAAAGGAATGGAATAGCTTCGAGAGATGCATTCTGTTGTGCCAAGTCATACATATCCTGAAAGACAAGTTGAGTAGTAGTGAGCAAGTTTCAACTCTTTCAGTATGAAGCTTTACTCACAATTGAATTATAACTGTGGTCACACAAATGTTATTGAGACAGAACACCAGACCAATACTTGCATTGTGTGGCTGGTGGTTGTCAGGGTTAAAGTGTGTTTACTATTGTGACTACTATGGTTACAAGTGTCACTATTGTGGCTTGTGGGTGCTTGTGCACCCACAAGCATACATGGACCTTCACACTACTAAATGCAAGATGTATCTCATGTTTGAAGTGAAGGAAAAATAATATAAAATATAGAAAAAAGAAAGAATCAAAGTAATACTCAATTCCCTTATGGAATATTGCACTGTTCACAGCCAATCCTTCACAGCCATGGATGTTAATGTATCTGGATGCTCTGGGCCAAGCAATTGCTTGTGCACCTCCAGCACCTGCATTTCCAGCTCCTGAGCTTCAGTATACTTTCCCAGATTCCTCAAGGTGGATGCCAAGTTTCCCATGGATGTTAATGTATCTGGATGCTCTGGGCCAAGCAATTGCTTGAATGCCTCCAGCACCTGCATTTCCAGCTCCTGAGCTTCAGTATACTTTCCCAGATCCTTCAAGGTGGATGCCAAGTTTCCCATGGATCTTAATGTATCTGAATGCTCTGGGCCAAGCAATTGCTTGCGTGCCTCCAGCACCTGCATTTCCAGCTCCTGAGCTTCAGTATACTTTCCCAGGTTCCTCAAGGTGGATGCCAAGTTTCCCATGGATGTTAATGTATCTGGATGCTCTGGGCCAAGCAATTGCTTGCGTGCCTCCAGCACCTGCATTTCCAGCTCCTGAGCTTCAGTATACTTTCCCAGATTCACCAAGATGTTTGCCAAGTTTCCCATGGATGTTAATGTATCTGGATGCTCTGAGCCAAGCAATTGCTTGCATGCCTCCAGCACCTGCATTTCCAGCACCTGTGCTTCAGTATACTTTCCCAGGTTCCTCAAGGTGGATGCCAATTTTCCCATGGATCTTAATGTATCTGGATGCTCTGGGCCAAGCAATTGCTTGCATGCCTCCAGCACCTGCATTTGCAGCACCTGAGCTTCAGTATACTTTCCCAGATCCTTCAAGGTGGATGCCAAGTTTCCCATGGATCTTAATGTATCTGGATGCTCTGGGCCAAGCAATTGCTTGCGTGCCTCCAGCACCTGCATTTGCAGCTCCTGAGCTTCAGTATACTTTCCCAGGTTCCTCAAGGTGGATGCCAAGTTTCCCATGGATCTTAATGTATCTGGATGCTCTGGGCCAAGCAATTGCTTGCGTGCCTCCAGCACCTGCATTTGCAGCTCCTGAGCTTCAGTATACTTTCCCAGGTTCCTCAAGGTGGATGCCAAGTTTCCCATGGATCTTAATGTATCTGGATGCTCTGGGCCAAGCAATTGCTTGCATGCCTCCAGCACCTGCATTTGCAGCTCCTGAGCTTCAGTATACTTTCCCAGATTCACCAAGATGTTTGCCAAGTTTCCCATGGATCTTAATGTATCTGGATGCTCTAGGCCAAGAAATTGCTTGCATGCCTCCAAGACCTGCATTTCCAGCTCCTGAGCTTCAGTATACTTTCCAAGATTCCCCAAGCTGGATGCCAAGTTTCCCATATATACTAATGTATCTGGATGCCCCAGGCCAAGCCGCTGCTTACATGCCTCTAACACCTGCACTGCCAAGTCCTGAGCTTTGTAATATTTTCCCTGTCTTTGCCAAATGTTTACCAATCCTGACATTATATTCATGGAGCAAGGATGGTCAGGACCCAAAATCCACTTTCTGATAGCCATTATCTGTTGGCACCACCTACTAGCTTGGTCCCAGCACCCATTTTCTATGAACACTGCTGTAAGAGTAAAGTGCTCATCATCACAGTAGCCTAATCCAAATTTTGGATTATGATCGGTATATGTTATCATATGTGGTAATATCATTCTATAAAAGTGGGCAGACTGCTTTACAAATTTTGTATTCCTATTGATTGAATTTACAATCAAAGCTCGCACTGCAGCCCAATGCATGACCTGCTTCTCATTAACTACCTTGTCTCTAGCCCATACCTGTACCACAGGATGAATGGACCATGAAAGTCCAGTAATTGATGGGACAATTGATACAAGTGAATAATCACAAAGCATTTGCATTGCTGTTCGGAGCTTTGTGCATATCCATTGACCGTCCTTATCACATTTAAGAAATTGAAATGGAAGATCAGCCTGAGTAGTTCTCAATCGGGAATCCCCTGTATTCCATTTACCTGCCTCAGCAGCTCTCTTGAATATTGCTTCCATAATGTTTTGATGATGAAAGAAGGCCATCATTTTCAG
The DNA here is from genome assembly GCA_015178975.1 of Hysterangium stoloniferum. Taxonomy (NCBI): domain Eukaryota; kingdom Fungi; phylum Basidiomycota; class Agaricomycetes; order Hysterangiales; family Hysterangiaceae; genus Hysterangium; species Hysterangium stoloniferum. The sequence continues at coordinate 491,184 of WHVD01000015.1, read as the reverse complement.
AAGACATAATGCATCCTTAGCTATATCTCCTTGACCACTTTTCATCTCAATATAATCATATGAGATATCTAGTGTACTACAAATTGTTTTGTTATATAGTGAAGCACCCTTATACCAGGGATGATCTCCATGTAGAAGTATGTCATGGTTTTTGAGATATGTTGATGTATACTCTTCCACAGTACACAGTCCCATATACACAGCTCTGCCAGCAACATCTAGTGCCAATGGCAGGAAACCCAAGGTTTCTGCAATGACATGCAGTGAGTCATTCTTTAACACATCAGTTTTACCCTCTCTTATTGATGATGTCATGAGTAGTGAAATGGCATCATCTTTGGACAACACCTCAAGATTAAGAGTGCTGCTCACAGACTGCTGTAAATCAGGATTTCTACTTGTAATCAATACATCCAACAAACATGCTGGAGGAAGGTATTTTGAAACCAGAGAAGTCATGCCATCAGCATTATCAAAAATAAGCAAACACTTTCTCCCTAGTCCAGCAAGCCATCCTATGATTGCTTCACCTGACTCTTCAATTCCTAGTGACTTCATCATAGGATCAAGTTTAGCTATTTCAGTGAAACTTGTGTGAAGAGTTTCTGCAGTTGTAGCATCAAGCCAAAATATCCTCCAATACCTAAGTGATATATCAGTATAGTGGGAATGCAATGCACTTAGAAATAATAATGAAATGACCCACAGCTTAAGATCTGCACATTGTTCAGCAAACTTTAAGGAAATCTGGGTCTTTCCAATACCACCCATGCCATACAACAGCAAGTGTTTTCGATGAGTTGTAACATTCTCATCTACAAAGAATGTTCTCAACTTCTCCAGGTAAACAACTTGACCAGTGAACCTTGGACTGGATAAAAGTTTGGCCCTGTAAGATGGACCCTTATTCAGAATATCTGATGAGCTGGATAAGAACATAGAGCTTTACAAGCAAAAGAGATACTATACCATCATACCGGCTAGTGTCCCTTCTATATTTCAGCTCCAGTTTAAGATCACATTTCATACTTTGCAACAATGAGACCACTACAATAAAATCATCATCTTCAGCTGAGTAAAATTTTATCATATCCATGTGACTCTTGTTCAGCCCAATAGCTTCAGTATTCCGTGCACCTGGAACAATAGCAGAGGACTTTGGCACAATCTGACTCCCTGTGAGCAGGTGGTAATCAAATAGTGCTATTTGAGCCACTCACAAAGCTGTATGTACCATCATGTAGGCCAGTTTCATATGTTTCATAAAGAAACTTCGTGTTGAAACGAGCACTGATCCCGTTGTACTGAGATAACTGTATTTCCAACATCTCTGAATTGGTTCCCAAGTTTCGTAACAATTTATGGATAGTATTCTCATCGACTGGCAGAAGCACGCGCAGCATTTGGGAGGCAGAGAGTGCAACAGCTGTCCCTTGGTGCGGGGTCCCAAAGAACAGTATCCCATTCGTGGACAGCATTATTTCTTTATGATAAGGAAGGTGAGATTTGTTGCATTGATTGGCATGAATCAAAGCCTACGCGCGCACAGCCTAGTTTGAACTCAAAACATAGTAGTTCGAAATTAAACACCTACAAATTTGAGAATAATGCCACCTAAGCTGTGGGCAAGAAATATGATGGGACGTTTCTAGCCATAACTTAATAAATATTCCCCATAAATAAAAGAAACTCACTGTGGTAGTTGTATTGTTCCTAAGTAAAGCGAGTCGCGAAATAAAATTTTCTGCATGACCATACAATGTCTCGTCTATCTTGGTTGATTGACTACCAGTGGATACATGATAGCCGTACGTGGCAATTCTGGCGTGAGGTAATCGTTGGGGCAATAGGTCTCTAAGCCAGAGTATTCCATTGTCGGTTGTCCAAGAGCCTTCGCGATGTCCATCTAGGCCGTGGATGGCGACGATGCTGCCAGAATTGTCATTAGCGGGTAAGCACAGGTACATTGTTAGCATGACACACTCGACAGTAGGGGAGATGCCCTCGACGAGCACTTTAATGCCCAGTCCAGAACCCGTGCGATCACGAGTATAGTTCACAATTTCTGATTCCATCTGAAGCAGAAGAATTAAATATAACACTCCCTTTATATGGAACAAGATGTAGCTACCTAATTTTCAAGTTCTTTCTTCCAATAGCTTCAGGAATGCGTTGTAGAGAGATAACACGTTGATATGGCAATACCTGTGACACTGTCACGCCTTCTGCATCACATAGTCCCTTCAACTCAACTATATGCCGACCGACAAGATGCTGCTATCTTTGTACTAAAGTGCGTAACTTCACATAGTAGTACGTTAGGATACCGATATTTTTTGTAGTAATGCATGCCGGGAAGTCTTTGCGAAGGAGCATTGTGAGCTAGGTGTGTCGATCGTCTTACTATTCATTTTCTGTTTGCTCATCTGCATTTCTCACATAATTTCATGCAGTCCCCTTTGTCTCTCGAAAATGCTGATCGCATGCTATTCTTCCCTATGCCCATGTAGCCATGACGAAATATTCCAAGTGCTCAACAACATGAACTCACGAGCTCAATTGAAGACATAGCATCATGTGGAGACTCTGATGCCAGCTATCTGTCCTTCATCAAGTCTCCCACATTGCGCTTTATACACTTCCCGTCATCTACGCATTTGTCCTTTAAACTTGCCTTTTCTTGATCGTCCTGGGGGGTCTCATCACTGCATCATCCTTCAACATATACGTGACCAATATGGTGGATACGCACTATTATATCTTCGTTGGTTGCGGTGACCTCGCTTCTGGCTTCATGGTTGCTGATCTGCCTCCGCTACGCGTTCCTATCTAACATCTATCATGTTGGTCAGTGTCGTACACGCTGTTTTCTCCCCACACACATCTCTCTTTAAGGCCGTATAACCTCCCTTGCGAAGATAATGTACGCTCAATCCTAAACTTCCTCCTCAGCTAACTCTTCATCGCGCCGGCCAGTGCTCAGTTTTCCCAGTAACCATGATGCCTCGATCCGAAGACGTTGAACGATTTCTCGCGACACAGGTGTCAATTAGAACGGAGATCACCCGGGAACATTCGGTGAGTATAGAGCCTATCCGTGACATTGAACGCCTGACATGCGCTTACACATACGCTAGAGGTACAGCAGATTATAAGCTGTATTATAATAGCAAACTTGTCTTCGACTTCTTGTGTAGCGATCGCCTGTGACGTAACGTCTTGCGCCAAACACCACGACACGCTTTCCCACGAATGATGTCGAGGATGTCTCGGGACGTCAAAGGCCGATCTGGTCGTTCTGTGGATGTTCGAAACTAATATAGAGAAGAGCAAATACTGGTCGATGGGCATGGTTCATCATTATAGTTAACGATAGGTATGAAGATCGTGACTGTGCCGTACTTGTCGACTATCTTATCATTGATGCTAATGACCTTCGCTTCTGTTTGACACTAAAAGTAGGCGTCCTCAACGGTTGTCACTGCGTTCACCTCTTTCCTATCATCGTTCTGAAGTGTAACCAAACCCCACCATTCTCCTCGCCGGGAGCACAACGATCATACTAGCAAGCGCGGGCTCAAGGCCGACAATGCAACTTAAAGGTAGTTAGAACGCGCGTATCTCTTATGACGACTTAGGTTGGGCCGTGACCACTACAGCTTGACATAGGAGGAGTTTGTGTGACAGGTGTGATCTGAAGTTACCAGTTTAGTGAACACTGGCTAACCAGGACGCAGCGTCTCAACCTATCTGGAGGATGAACAGTACATCTTGTGCGCATCTTCAGGGAACGAGATTACAAGACCCTGTAATCTATCGAAATAATCTCCTTTTTTGAAGTTATTTTTCACAAACGCGGAGCTTGAAGGGCAGAATATGCATATTGAGGGAACTATGGAAACGAAGAGCCTTCAACGGCAACAATCCTGGGAATGGCAAGTCCTCATCTCATTATTGCGGCTGCTGATAGTTTTATACGAAACAGTCCTCCTTTAAGCCCTTGCGAATTATTCCAACGCCGCCAATGCAGGTCAGGACTGCAAAAATGAACACGATTCCCAGAAGTTGCGGAGCAATATTAGGAAACTTGAAAGCATCATCACATTTAGATCGCGGCATTCAGCAACATATTTTCAAATGAACCTATGCATGAATACAGCGGCATACGGATTCATTCAAAGCTGTGGCCCAATCACCATCTCTATCTCCCATACCCAAATGTTCTCTGCCCTGTGAGAATCTCGGAGCATTAGTCATTTCATCAACGACAGTTATCTTCTGTACCCGTACCACCACATATGACGCAAGGTCCACGATAACCGTCAGAAAGCACGATTGAAAGCCACCCTTCACATAGTTAGGAAAGGGGCTGGCGTTTAATTCATGTTTTGAGAAAGAGGGGTACAGCAAACCGTAATCCCGTCAAAAGCACTAAATGGACCTCGACAAACTTATCCGAGAGGTCTCGCTAGGATCCCCTGATTACTTGGGCGCTTTGGAAGGTCAGCTGCTTTTACACAATACCCAATACCAAACCAAGTGAATAATTCACGTCGTGTTAGTCGACTTTGTCATTTGTACATACTGCTTATAATAACACAATTTATACGACTTTAATTATATGTCACATCACAGTGACATCGCCAAGCTCCTGTAACATCCTGCCGCTTCCTTGTACACTCTGACCTCCGTTATATTGTTAGTTAGACACCTGACTTGTTTCATTTCTTTATAATCGCTGACGTGTATTTCAGATCCCCTTCATATCTTGGTGGACATTTTTTTATCTAGACCGTATAAAAGGCTGAACACTGTTTTTGCCCCACTTCCCAAGTTCTCCAATGGTGTCCTACTACGATAATGACTCCTCGTGTTCCGCTTCAACTCCATCATCTTTTAGACGTGCGGCAACTAAGTCTCCTTCATATTACACCACCTCGCGAGATCACCGTCGTCCTACTTACCCTTCATCGCCCATGCTTTCCACCAGTTCAAAGCCTCTCAACCACGCCCTCTCGCATATTCTCATACTCCTCTGTCTCCCCACGGACGCTCCAGCGCCAGCATCAACCCACTCCTCGTTTTTCATTCGCATGTGTCCAGCCTCATGATTCGAAACAACATTTCACTTCCTCGTAAATCGTTCCGAGGTTGAATTCATCTTCCTCATTCTACAAAAATTACCTTTCACCTCGAGACCCCGCCATGCCACTGACGTCCCCTCCACTTCCTTTCATCCGACTCCACTGCAACCGCGTGCGCTGGCCTATTGACATCTATCCCGCTGACCACAGCACAGTGGTGATAGTAGGCGACGTCCTTAAGAGCATCTTTCACAAACTGTGACGACATGCCTCAGGTTCTGAATGGCACGACACTCCTGCTGACACCAACGAGCGTGTCAGGAAATCGTGGTTCCACCGTTGCAAACGCCAGCAGACACAGATCGCGAATATGAGTCCAGTAATGGACTGCACAGCATTCATTGGCTGTCGAAAGGCACCGTCTTCCAGGGCTTGCACCAGGGGGGGGATTCCGTTTTCGGCCGTCTAGGCCATGGATGGCGACAATGCTGTCAGAATTGTCATTAGCGTTCGACAAGTATTTTGATGCTGAATCCAGAATCTACGCGATCACGAGTATGCTCACAATTTCTGGTGTCCTCTGAAGCCGAAGAGTTCAAGATACTACTCCCTTCATATGAAGTAAGATGCATTGTAGAGAGATAAAACGTTGACGTGGCAACGCCCGCGCCACTGTCACTTCTTCACTCTTCACTGCACAGTATCCCGTAGTCCATTTGAATATTACGACTGAGCTATGTGCCGATCGACATGCATGGCTAATATTGTGGCTTCATTATATACCACCATCAGGTTGCAGTGACTTCGCTTCTGGCTTTATCGTCGCTGATCCGCCTCCGCTTCGTGTTCCTTTCCAACACTTGTCACGTCTGTCAGAGTTTCGCACACGCCATATCCCCCGGACAGCACTCACCAAGTTTGTATAACCTTCCTCACGAAGACAATGGGCGTTCGATGCTTTGCTCTCGCTCTCAACCCGCTCTGCATCGCGGCAGCCGGTACTCAGTTCTCCCAGTGATGATGACGACTCGATTCGGATGTTGAACCATGTCCCGTCGGACAAGTATAGACTGCCATCCTTGCCACCAGGCTAGATAAGACGATACGGCAAAACTTAGTGAGTATGGAGTCTATTTGAGGCAATTCGTGGACAGACGAAGATGCTGACGTGTGTTTGCATTCACGCTAGAGATATGGCGGATTACATGTTGTATGTTAATCATAAAATCGTCTTTGACCTCCTGTGCAGCGGTAACATCTGACGTAAACCTTCGCCCCAAACACCACGACACGCTTGCCCACGAACGGTGTTGAGGATGTCTCAAGGTCCCAAGATCATTAATATATCTGGATGCTCTGGGTCAAAGAGTGTTAGATTATGTTATACCAACCATTGTTCCAACTGTTACTTAATACAGGTCTGAGTTCAGTGTGTATGCTGTATAATCTAATAGGAACAGGCACTTGAGGTTATATTTTGGAGTAAAGTGTAAGACTGAACCTACCCAAGGTCAGGTGGTATAGTGGTTAGCACCCTTGCTATATACATATGTATGTGAAAGACCCTGGGTTCAATTATCCAATCTGGCCAGTAATTTTCTACATTACTTATGTAATCTTACAAAGAGTCACTTTTATACCTCCACAACCTGCACTAGCAACTCCTGAGCCCCAGCAGATCTTCCCAGAGTTTGCAATGTGTATGTATGCTAGGTTTGTCATAGCCCAAAATGTATGTGGATGCTCTGGGACCAAGTAGTCACTATTGTAAATACACAATCTACAAGGTGCACATGGGTAAAATAATGCATTAGCCTCCAAAAAATGGTCCATAATCCCCATTTTCAAGAATAGAGTGGAAGGTGAGAGATAAGCCCCCCCTAGAGAGGTGGGTCTTTCATCACCATTTTACAACAGTCACTCATGTGCCTCCAGGACCTACATTTCCAGCTTCTGATATTCAGAATACATTTCCAAATTCCACAATGTACTTGCCAAATTTCCTAAGATTGTTAATGTATTTGGATACTTTGGGCTAAGCCATCATTTGTGTACCTGCAAGACCTGGAGTTCCAACTCCTTTCCTTTGTAATATTTCCCCTAGCTTCTCCAAATTTGTGCCAAGTCTGACATCATAAATAGTGAATGATGATGCTCTGGATCCAGGGTCCATTTTGTAATACCCAATACTTGTTGACACAGTCCACTAGTATGTTGCCAGTATCATTGTTAATGAACTCTGCTATACAAGCAGAGTCCTCATCACTAAAATAGCACAATCCAAAATATAAATTGCAATGATAATATATCATCATATGGGGCAATATCATTGTATGAAAGTGGTAGTAATGTCCAAGATTAAGAGTGCTGGTCACAGACTGCTGAAGATCAGGATTTCTATTAGTGATTACAGCTGTTCTGGGTACCTGTTAGGATACTCACACAGGGCAGGTCTCTGGAGAAACCCGCAGGATATCTGGTAGGACTTGGCTTCAGCTTATAGGCTGCACCCTCGCTAGATCATGTCGTCCAATTTCAGACAGGCAGATGGGAATCCCAGGGAGTCCAGGTGGGGGTCATGGTCGAGAGGTCATAGGTCGGAGGTCGTGGGTCGTGAGTGTTACGACCGTGTCGTAACCCATGTCGCAACCCGATGGTCTCCGAGAATACTACAGTCTATCAATGTTCGAAGTTATTGATCAAGTCATCATTTCGGCAACCTTCAGAACACCGACACTGACGTATACCTTCACGGCGATCAAACCTCGTTTACACCCCTGTCAAAATATACTCTACCATCTGGTTATGCTTTGATACGTCCCCTTTCATTATGATGATCCGTTTTACTCTATGTTTCACATATGCCCATATATACCTGTAGCCCGTGGACTATTCCCTTTTCTTGTAATTCCACTCTCGGCTAAATCTCGGCTTCCGAACTTATCGTAACTTTCCGGTTCCTAGTCAAGCTTATTTGTCAATGCCGTTTTCCGCTCTTCCCTTACTTAGTAGTTTCTAGACGCCGATAACTCGTATATAAGACCCATTGTAATGTAACTACTAGATAATCAGAATATCGACTTAGATACCCTCTAATTTCCGACTCCATTATCTATTCACGACCACCACATTCCGACTCCATCCGATTTACGATTCAACCTACATTTACGACTTCAACCTCTAATCTCCAACTGTCTCAGTCTCCGACTGTCTCAGTCTCCGACTGTCTCAGTCTCCAACTGTCTCAGTCTCCGACTGTCTCAGTCTCCGACTCTCTCAGTCTCCGACTGTCTCAGTCTCCGACTGTCTCAGTCTCCGACTCTCTCAGTCTCCGACTCTCTCAGTCTCCGACTCTTGGTCTCCGACCCCTCAACCCAACCCTCAACTTATCCTTCGGTTTCCGATCAGTAGTTTACCGAGAGGTTTACTTGACAGGATTAGTTTTCGCCTGCCCGAAATTTAAGGACACCTGATGGTAACTTGCGAGGGCGCAGCACATAAGCTGAAGCCAAGTCCTTCCGTTCGGTCCCCGTTGGTCTGCCGACATCCGTCAGTTTCTGCTCTTAACAGTGAGTCAAGATAGTTGAGAGAGTTAGATGCACCGGAGCCCGTGGGCTCCGACTAGTGAGAGCAATGTGAATCAAGCAAGGGTTTAGAGCAGAAAATGGATTAGATTACTGGGGGGAATCTAAGCTAATTTTCTGACTGGATTGTATGTACAACATCTGCCAGTTTAAATGGACCGTGGAGTGAATGACATACCAAATCCAGTAATAATGAAACGAAGCGAGCAAAACATAAAATGGGAATAATAAACACCAAATTGGTGTTAGGAATGGGACGGAACAGAGTGGAGTCCAAATCGTGACAAAGCATAACCCATAACGGGAAACAGAGCGGGAGCGGAGTCCAAATCGTGACAGGTCATTTGACTAAAATGGGAATGGGGCTCACTTAGAGTAGTGACAGGATTTTGAGCGGGGTCTGGTGACTGATGCGTGGGATGAAGACGGACATAGACAGAGATGGAGTCCGGGGGAAGTCCGGTGACTGATATGTGTCATAATGAGGTCGAACGTAACAAGTCTTGACGTACAGAGTCTGGGTGGAAAATCCTATAAACAGACATTTGGTGCATGTAGGGCATGGTGGCATACAGGTTAGTGCCCGGAGTCTGGCGGGGTCATAACAGTACCAATGGCAGAGTTCCAATTTCAATAAAATTCCCTTTAAATCGCCAGATAGATCATGCTGTGTTAAGTTCCAGATCTTGGGGTGGATTCTCCAGTGGATATTCTGGACAGTAAATGCCCACAGAGTTATGGAGGATTAGTCCAGGGAGTATTGGGTGCAGAATGGACTTGGCTTCAGCTTATGTATGTGCTGTGCCCTCATGCACTCACTCGGGTGTCCATATTTCAGAGGGCAGATATATCCAGAGTGTTTACAGATACTCAGAGTTCCTGGGGGCTCCAGATGTCTAGAGTCTGGAAAGTTCCGGATATCAAGTGGATAGAAAGAACAAAGGAGAAGGTTAACTAAGTCGAGATAAAAACTAAAGAGTAAGTACATGACTATGGAAGACTATATACATACATAGATGTTCCAGTAATTGTACTACAAGTCTGGGAGTATAATAAATAAGACTTATTTGGAGCTGTTTCCAAACTAAGGATATAATAACAGATCAGATAAATGAGGATACAAGGATGGGGACAGATCAGGAAATAAGAGCAAGAACAGTAAACAAATGAATGAACATCTGTCAACCAGTCAGCCACCATATGTGGAACAAAGGAATTAAGTCAGAATGTCCACGGACATCTGATACTATCCAGAAATGGATCCTAACACTATAATGATCTGAGTGTGCATATTTCTGGGAATGCCACGGATTCTGGGCAAGTTGGAATATTGGCATAGAGAGGATTGACAAGAATGATCTGGTGAAGGTTGGGCCTCAGACCAAAGTATCTAGAACAAACACTGGGAGTCTGGGTGGAGTCTGGGTGGAATCTGGGCAGAGTCCAGGGCGAGAAATGACCAAGGATACTTGGAGATACCAGTCTGGAAGATAGTTCAGAACCTGCTATACTTTCTGGGAAATACTCTGTGGAGTCTCTGGGAATGGATCTTCACATGCTGTATCTTTTGAACCACATGTTATTAAGACACAAAAATTCGGAATTTGAAAATAGTAATATACAGTGGGTCAAAAAACTGCCCCAATGTTTGTGCATTTTAGAAAGATTGATACTGTGTGAAGGAATGACATCAGCAAAAATTCTGAAAAATTCACATGATATACTAGAACATGTTGGCTATCTACCAACTTAAGAAATCATGTGATTCCAATCAAAACTCATTGCTTAATAAATCAAACAAAATAATCACTCATTGGGGCTGTTTTTTGACCCTCTATTATTTTCTCTGATTTTCAATATTACACACCAGTATAAGGTAGGAGTGGATCATATGAATCATCAACATGTCATGTGACCTTATTTGTATCAATTTGGCATGCTGAACTTTGTTCATTCATCTCCTTGACTCCTTACCACCACTATGAAATCCATCTCTGCAGAAAAGCATTCTTCTGTTATTTTTCTCCTCAATGAGGGGTATTCCCAGTGTCAAATTCAAGCTAGGACTGGTCTGGGAAAGGGTACTATTGGCAGGATCAGTAGGGAGGTAGAGGGGGATAAGGAAAATCATCCTGGTGGCCATTCTTCCAAGCTTTCCCCTTATGATAAACAGTCAATTATCCATTAAATCAGCTCTGGGAAGCTTGACAATGCTGTCCAAGCCACCCAATTTATAAATTCCATCATATCTACCTCTGTCACTCCTCAGACTGTTAGGAATGTGTTGAAGGAAGCTGGCTTTAGGTCAGCAACAAAGAAGAAAGTCCCTATGTTCAAGGGGTCTCATCGTCAGCAACATCTAAAGTTTGCCCAATACCATGAAAATTGGACTATGGAGGACTGGAAGAGGGTGTTGTGGACTGATGAGACAAAAGTCAATAGGATTGGGTCAGATGGGAAGGTATATGTTTGGAAGCAACAAGGGGAACCAGTATCAGACAGGACCACCACACCAACTATCAAACATGGAGGGGGGAATAACTTGATGGTTTGGGGGTGTATGGGCTGGAATGGGGTGGGGAAGCTGATAGAGGTGCAGAAGAACATGGATACAGTGCAGTATTATGAGATTTTGGAGGAGGGAGTGGAGGAGAGCATTGAAAGTTTGGAGATGGCTGAGGATAAGTGGTACTTCCAATAGGACAATGATCCAAAACATACCTCAAAAAAGGCAGACCAGTGGTTATCTGACAATAACATCATTCCTATGAATTGGCCTGCCCAATCCCTGATCTAAATCCCATTGAACACCTCTGGCAACACCTCAAGGCCAAACTCCAACAATATGACATATCACCCAAAGGAGTACATAAATTATGGGACAGGGTGGCAAAGGAGTGGACTGAAATACCACCAGAGACATGTCAGAAGCTAATAGAAAGCATGCCTAGGAGGATACAGGCAGTTTTAAAGGCAAAGGGGGGTCATACAAAGTATTAGATTGTAAAATAATAGAGGGTCAAAAAACTGCCCCAATGAGTGATTATTTTGTTTGATTTATTGAGCAATGAGTTTTGATTGGAATCACATGATTTCTTAAGTTGGTAGATAGCCAACATGTGCTAGTATATCATGTGAATTTCTCAGAATTTTTGCTGATGTCATTCCTTCACACAATATCAATCTTTCTAAAATGCACAAACATTGGGGCAGTTTTTTGACCCACTGTAGGGCATTGTCCTCATAGCTTCAATATAGCTTATGACTCAGTATTTATAATTTATGCCAAAAACACTGTGTCAGCTCCCCCACCTCAATTTTTGCATGTATGGGCATAGTAATTTGCATACATCATATTAAATAGGTTATATATATATTCAGAAAGTATGGACACTGTAATGTATTAGCCTTATTTTAATACTATTTTCCGAAAAAGGAGTCCAATGCTCTATCAAAATGTGCAAATACTCAATTCACTGCAAGGTAAAATAATTTAAGTATTTGATATTAATCAGTGGCAGCCTAAATAGACTTAGAACCCCTGAAGTCAAGAGTTTACTTGAATATATGCACCCTACTTCGCAAAGAAGGTTTTGAGAGCTGCTTGTGCAAGCTTGTTCTTTTTATGTGACAACAACTATTAAAATAAGAATAACAATTTACTGATTCCGAAGCTAGATTTAACTTCAATACTAGCTAGTTTATATATATTTTATACTATTTATCAAACAATAAAAATATTTATAAACAGGTCAAAAGATTAGATATATCTGAGACATTTAGAAGATTCTAGAAGATTGAATGATGTCATTTAGAATTTTCTAGAATTTTCTAGAGCATTGTGGAAGGTTCTAACTACTTCTAAGACACTATAGAATATTCTTGGCATAATAGAACTTTCTGGAATCTTATAGTATATTCTACAATATTCTATCTATTATTAGTACCTACTATCTACTACTCCTTTGGAAGCCACTGGAATATTCCAGGGAATTTCCGGTTTTTGCTGTAGTAGCATATATGATGACATAATGCTCTTGCGCTTGTGCATGTGTATGACACCCTTTGCATCTTGTGACTGTCGCGCGCGTCTGTGACCATCACGCGCCTCTGTGACCATCACGCGCCTCTGTGACCATCACGCGCCTCTGTGACCATCGCGCGCCTCTGTGACCATCACGCGCCTCTGTGACCATCGCGCGCCCTTGTGACAACTGTCACCTGTTGTGATGGCTATCACTCATTGTGACGATTTTCCCGCACGCCGTGTAATAAACGCCAGGTGACCGGTTTAATATTATTATATAATTATTATATTTACTTTTAGTTAACTATAAATATAATAATATTTTATTATAATAATATAAATATATATTGCCTTGAATATGCATGATTATTTCACATCACATTTTGTCGGCATCGGAGTTTGAAATGTCATGTGAATATCATGTGATTTCTTTGTGTGTTGTGAATAAGCGCTGAGTCGCTGACATATTAATCAAAAAAGAATAAAAAGTAGAAATTCAATAACTTGCTCAATTTACAAGATAAAAATACAAAATAAATTGTAGAAATTCAAGATAAATCAAGCACATATTGTACAATTTTATCGCTGCAATATAATTACATTTAAATATTTGTTTTTGCAATTTGTTAGGGGAAATTGGTTAAAAATCGGGAAAAACTTAGAAATACATAACAGACACTTACAGCTGTTTCGGATACATAGTGCGGTGTTTTAAAATCAATAAAAAAATTCCACTTTGGTCAAAAATAAATTGCCATGTAACTCCATAACAGGGAGGAAGTAAGATATAATACTTTGTATTCACCATATATATATATGGGGCAAGCTATTACTATACTCAGAATTTCTTATTTCCTGTCATTTAACATTTGGACCTCTGTGAAAGAATCAGCTCCCCCGCCACAATTGCAGACTTGTTTGAGTTGAAACCCAGGGAGAATAATATGATATATTATATATAAAAGTCTAAATAATAATGAATGCTTATACAGTACGGAATGTAGGGAATGGCAACACTTGTATGCTACATTAATATAGGTCTAGCCTTTCCCTACATTCCGTGCTGTATAGGCATCCACTCTTGTTTATGCTTTTATATATAATGTATAATATTATTCTCCCCAAGTTTCAAACTGAAAAAGTGTGTAATTGTGGCGGGGGAGTTGATTCTTTGACAGAGGTCCAAATGTTAAATAACAGGAAATAAGAAATTCTGAGTATATAAATAGCTTGCCCCATATATATATATGGTGAATACAAAGTATTATATCTTACTTCCTCCCCGTTATGGAGTTACACGGCAATTTATTTTTGGGACCAAAGCAGAATTTTTTTATTGATTTTCAAACACCGCACTATGTACCCGAAACAGCTGTAATGTAGGCTATGGAGCAATGAAAGTACCCTTTACATGCCAGCTGGAACTCTCCTTCAAGTGACTTATTTTAGCCTATTGAAGTAAAGATAAAGTAAGGTAGTTCAACAAAATACTTTATTAGTTATTTAACAATACTTTTCTGAGCATATATGTCTCAAAAAATGATCATTAGACCAGTGAGCAGTAACTACTTGTGACTGTCACCTGATGTGACATGTCAATTTTGGTGTTTATGTAACATAAAACATATCCCCTTCACCTCAATGCCATGGTGTATGATAGAACATTTGTGCCTGTTGAGGAACAAAGACACCGCACATATGGATATATGGATCAGGGTCAACTGTTACCAGGATCAAGTGAACAATGGTAACAAAAGTACAAAGATAGCACACCCTTTGTTGTGCCATTATTCCCCTTGTTCCCATGTCTCACCTCTGTACCACTCATCTACCTATTGTTCATCTTTCATATATATATTGTGCAGATACCATAGTTTTACCTCAGTCTGTTGTACTATCATATGAGACTGAGGTAAGCTAATCTTTTCCTATATCGACTGACTATTATATTAATCACACATGTATTAGATATATTCTAGGTACTTAGTCAGTCCATTGTACTATTATACGAGACTGGGATATATTCTAGGGATTCATTTTTAACAGGTTATGGGCCTATTGTATTGAAATCCCTTCATTACATTTTTTTTTGGCATCCAGCTTTTAGTCACTGCCTACAATGTCTACCGGCATCACCCCCTTCTCGGCTTCTCATATCCCATCAGTCCCTCTTTTGTGAATGTCTATCATTTATATGGAGACCAAGCTTGATAAGGCTGAGGGTAATTACTCTGAGTGGTATCACAATGTGAAACACTATCTTACTGTTACTGGTCTTATTTCTTATGCCCTTGGCACCACCTCCTCCCCAGGCCCTTCTGAGCCCATTGCTCTCCAAAACTGGCACTCCAATGATACTCTTGCTCATGCATTGATCCTTTTGACCCTTTCGAGGACTGAGTCGGATTTTGCTGAGCCTATACAGGGTGCCAAGCCCTGCTGGGATGCACTTTTAGTAATGAAGGGCCTATTCACCAGGTCCAATTGATCCAGGAGGCCCTTATGCTCCAATGCTCAAAATCCACATCTTTATCCATCACCTCTTCTCAGATCTGCAAAGCAATATCCCATGCATTCGAGATGGGGCAACTTACAGAAGATTTATTCAAGTGTATTGCATTACTCAACTCACTTGCCAATTTCCCTCACTTGCATTCTATCATCACTCACGATCTATCTGAGTCCTCTGCCTCCCTCCCATATCCATCTTCTCACATTCTCACTCTTCTTGAAAATGAGCAGCATATCCTTGAGTCATACACCAAGTGTGCTGCCACTGATGCTGTTGCCCTTGCTTCTCAGGCTGCACTGTCAAAGTGCAATGTGGTGTCCTGCAGCAATTGCAAGAAGCAGGGCCACATTGTCACTTACTGTGTGTCACCTGGGGGGGGTATGGCCAGAAAAATGATTGAGGAGTCCAAGGCTGCCAGGCGGAAGGACCAGGAGAGCAAGAAGACTGGGGGTACTACCCCTTCACCTGCCGGGAAATTTCCAGTTAGTATCAAAGGAGCCAATGGACAAGTATACACTTCATACATGGACATGCCCCTTCCATCTGACCCAGCTTTTGTTGGTGCTGCTACCACAGATCCCACTATCATCATGTCGCCATCTGACACAATAGAATATGCTGGTTGGATTGCTCTGGAAGACAACCTGCAGGCAACAGTTGATTGGAGAACACAAACACATCCAGTGGACATGACGGCTCTCACTGCTTCCACTATTTGCTCTCTCTCTCAGACTGCTGCTACACCCATCTCCTGTGATACGCACCCAGTTTGGCTGGACACAGGTACCAGTGTCCATGTCACATCTGATCACCATGATTTCAAATCCTTGTGATTGATCCCTCCACATTTTGTTAAGGGTCTTGGGGGATCATCAGTCACTGCTATTGGCATAGGAGATGTTCACTTACGCATTGGAAGGGGGACACACATAGTTCTTCATGACGTTCTCTATATCCCTACTGCTTCTGTTCGGCTCATTTCCATCTGGTGCATCACTAGGGATTCTAAAATTGTTGCACATTTTAGTGATTCATTGTGTTGGCTTACGAACTCCTCTGGTGCAACCATTGCATCTGGATCTTTATTGTCACACAAAAATCTGTACTCTTTGTCCATCAAATCTGCTACAGCTAAACATGCACTTATCACCCACGGCACTCTAGACATTGCTACTTGGCACCGATGCCTAGGCCATGCCAATTACCAGTCCATCATGGACATGATTAACAGTGGCACCATCAAAGGTATGCCAGTATCCATTCGCCAGCCTCCTCCAAAATGTGACTTTTGCATTCTTGGCAAACAGACCAAAAGTTCTGTACTGAAAGTACGAGCACAGGGGGATGGGCATAAGGCTACAAGACATTTAGAGAAGGTCTGGGTGGACTTGGCAGGTCCTAATGATGTAGCATCCCACACAGGATCATTGTATGTAATGAACATCATTGATGATTATTCCAGCTACCCCTGGACTATTCCCCTCAAACACAAGAGTGATGCTTTTCCTGCCTTGCAGGCCTGGGAGCTTTCTCGTGAAGTGGAAACTGGTCTGAAAATTGGCATCTACAGAATGGATAATGGGGAATTGAAGTCTAATCAAATGAAACAGTGGCTGGAATCTCGAGGTACTGTTCATCAATTCACTGCACCTCATACTTCTGCACATATAGGCTGCATTGAATGCCTTCACTGGACTCTCATGGGCAAGGCCTATACCATGCGCATATATGCAGGATTAACTGCCCAATTTTGGGAGGAGTTCTACCTGACTGCTACACATGTACATGCAAAAACAACAAGTTGTCAACTACATGGCAAGATGCCTTGGGAGCTTTGGCATGGCCATATTCCTGATCTCTCTTATTTGCGTGAGGCTGGGTGCCATGCCTTTGTCCTCATCCTGAATAAGCACAACCCCAAAATCTATGAGCACTCTGTTGAGTGTATCCTTCTTTGATATGAGCCCAATATGAAAGCATATCATTGCTATGATCCCAAATCTAACCAAATTTATGTTTCTTATCATGTCAAGTTCCTTGAAAGTCATGAAGGCCATCCTCATTTGCCTCCCTCCAGCCTCCCCAAGCATCCACCGCCTGTACCCAATATTCCTTTACCCACTACAATTTTATCATCTCCCCTTGAAGATCTTGACCCTATTGTCCATGTGCCTCAGTTAGCCCTGCCTCCTGCAATAATGCAGTCCACTACTGGCCCTATCATCCCTGAGCCTCCTGCTGTTGCTCCAGTACCTCTTCCCACTGAGGATGGTATTCACCACTCTTCCTGCCTTGCCACACAAATTCCCAATCGTCCCTCTCAGCTTGAAACAGCTGTTCAAGACTCCATTGCCAGTGCTGCACAATGAGAACAGTGCTGCCTTTATTTTCAGCAGCTACACAAAGATTCTGGTCCACTGGCTGATACTGCTGGTGAGCTTAATACAGTATCCTTTTGGATGACTTTCATGGCCTGGGTGACTCTGATGCTGATATCCTGGCTGCAATCTCAAATATGCCTACATGTGATGGATCTACATCTTTTGAGGCAGACCCACTCACCTGGGAGGAGGCTCGGAACTTTCCCCATGGAGATGCCTGGCATACTACCTACCAAGAAGAACTTCACTCCTTATGAGACATGGGGGTATATGAGTTGGTACCATGTTTGGAGGTCCCTGCTGGCACCAAAATCCATAAAGGAAAACCAGTGTTCCATGTCACACAGGATGCCATGGGGGAGGTGACCACCGTAAAACTAGGATTGTCTTTAAGGGTTTTGAGCAGGTCTATTGGTGTGATTACAATAAAACAACCTCACCTACAGCCCGGATGGAGTCCTGGCGCCTTCTCCTACATATAGCAGCCCATTTTGGCTGGGATGCACAGCAAATTGACATCAAAACCACATTTTTGTATGGTTTACTCCCAGATGATGAGGTCCAATATATGTTCCAGCCAGATGGTTTTGAGGAGCCAGGAAAAGAGTCTTGGGTATGGCAGATTGTCCATGGCTTGTATGGCATGAAACAGGCAGGTCGTATCTGGAACTGAACAATGCATGAGAAAATGTTGAGCTGGGGATTTACTCAGCTCTCCAGTGACTCTTGTATATACTACCACAAAACATCGCTAGGGATTGTCATTACTGCAGTCCATGTCGATTATTTTCTATCCATTGCATCATCCCAGGCTGAAAATGAGAGGTTTAAACAACAGATGAAAGAGGTTTGGAAATTTTCTGATCTTGGGACAGTCCGCTTTGTTGTTGGCATAGCTGTCGAATGGGACCAGCCAAATCATGTTGTTAAGTTATCTCAGACTGCTCTAATTGATTGCCTCATTTCTCAGTTCAACCAAACTGATGCTACTCCCCTTTCTATTCCTATGGTTCCTGGCCTTAAACTCAGGTGTGTCATTTGGTCTTCCCTCCCGAAAGATGACCAGGACAACCTGGCCAAACTTCCATACTGTTCCCTTGTTGGCTCCCTTCTATGTATATCTTGCCATCTCGACTCGCCCCAATATCTCTTATGCTATCCAGCAACTATCACAGTTCCTTGACTGTTATGCTTATGAACACTGGAATACTGCAGTCTGTGTTGTCCAGTACCTTAAAGGGACTCGTGCCCTTCAACTTCACCTTGGGGGCTCTGATAGCTTGAGCCTGGTAGGGTACAGTGACTCTTATTGGGTGAACTGCCTTGACACCCATAGAAGTGTGGGGGGGTTTGCATTCACCCTTAGTTCTGGTATCGTATCGTGGAATGCTTGCAAACAGAAGGCTGTTGCTGCTTTAGCAGCATTTTCAGTGGCCAAAGAAAATTCCTGGCTATGGTCAGTTTTCCAGGGGATCAACTTACCTTTTAAGAACCCAACAACAATTCATTGTGACAACAATGCTGCAATCTGTCTTTCAGAGGATCCACTACTACATGATTGAGTCAAGCATATCGACATTAAATACCATTCATAAGAGAACACTCAGAGTCTAAAGAACTAAAGCTCAAGTACATTCACACCAACAGACATATTCACCAAAGCATTGGAGAGCCCACAGTTTACACGTCTTTGGGCCTTTTTAGGTTTAAAATAGGCATACACGACAGGAGTGGTATTGTGGTGAGGAGGACTGTTGAGGAACAAAGATACTGCACATATGGATATATGGATCAGGGTCGACTGTTACCAGGATCAAGTGAACAATGGTAACAAAGGTACAAAGATAGCACACCCTTTGTTGTGCCATTATTCCCCTTGTTCCCATGTCTCACCTCTGTGCCACTCATCTACCTATTGTTCATCTTTCATATATGTATATATCATGCAGATACCATAGTTTTACCTCAGTCCATTGTAGTATCATACGAGACTGAGGTAAGCTAATCTTTTCCTATATCGACTGACTATTATATTAATCACACATGTATTAGATATATTCTAGGTACTTAGTCAATCCATTGTACTATTATACGAGACTGAGATATATTCTAGGGATTCATTTTTAACAGTGCCAATGCCAAAGAAACTCTTCAGATCTCCAGAAACATGTTGTTGTTCAGAAATACATTAGAGCCAAGACTGTCTACAACATTGCACTTGACCTTGATATCCCAAAATGAAGTGTTGAATGAATCCTCAAACAGTGGCACAAGACAGGGGAAGTATGTAGATGCCTCAGAGACAGTGGCAAAGAGGAAGAGAAGATGGATAATGGTCCCAGATGAGATTGAAGTGAGATAATTGTGCTTTTATTTAGTTTCCATACTCACTATTCTCGCAGTTTTTGGTTTCTTTGACCAAACAATATCCCAATATCTATCTTGATGAATGCAGAGTTTCTTACAGCATCAGTATGGCATCATTGTGGGAACATTGACAATTTGGGATACTTTGACAAAGCTAGGTTTGACTCGTAAAAAGGTGAGTCTCCACTTTTGTTATACCCATTCCTAGTCTGATTTTGATACCGGAAGTTATCAAGAGTGGCTGCTGAGCATTTCATGATACAGGTTTCAGATTGCCATGGAAAGTGCAGAGTGGCTTGTATTCATTGATGAGAGTTGGATTGACACTTGAACAACTTACAGGCTGTACAGCTGGGCTGAACATGGGCAATGGGCACAAACATCAGCAAAATTTCAGTGGCGTATTGGGTAAATGCTTGTTTATTTATTGTATGGATATTTGCTCTATGCACAACCAATAGATATTCCTTACTCCCTGTGCTCTGCTCTGATAGTATCCTCTATGCTGACATTTGCAAAGGAGTCTATAATGGCATGTTTATACAATACAAATACATTGAAGATCTCATGCCATTTATGAATCCATGGCCAGCACAGCATAGTGTCCTTGTCAGGGATAGCTGTGGAATCCATCATCTGGAGGATGTGGCACACCTTTGTGAGGAAAGGTATGTATTTCCTTTATCCCACTTTCATTGTTAACCTTCACCCATTCTATTTTAGAGGTGTACTTCTGTACTATCTACCACCCTACTCACCAGACCTCAACCCAATTGAAGAGACTTTTTCTTTTGTCAAGGCTTACATGTGCTGGCATGGTGATATTTTTCATGCAGCTGTTGAGGCCAAAAATGAGTGGGCTGTCCATTCATTTCTTTATACTGCACTGGCAACCATCACTCCTGAGCATGCATGTGGGTGGATGGGACATTCCAGATACATGTAATACACTTTCTCTTGTTTACTTCCCTACAACATGCTCTTAAATATAACATTTATCTTTCCAATATGGTGAAATCAGTGTGTAATTGGTCTAACATAGGTAAAGTGTGGTAGGCATTTGGGCATACTTCTAAATTTTGCAAAAAGAAAATCTAATGATTTTTAGACATGACTTTGAAGCCATATTCTTGTCCAGCCTTGGATAGGTTGATCAAAATCACAGCCTGTTCCATCATATTGAGACCAAAACCTTGGATAATATAGTCCCTTGCAAATGTTCCAAGCATATCTAATATCATCTCCAATGCTCCTTAAGCATCAAATTTGTCCTGTAAGGCCATCCATCCACTAAAGTGAACCTTCACTGACACTTCAAGAGTGGTGAACCATTCTTTGACAATTGGTAATGGCCCATCACCATGGTCAAGTTCACTAGATGGCTCTGGTGACTGTTTGCACTGGCAAGACATGCTACAGCTCTGACTGGATGAAGAGCTTCAGGTCCTGACATTGAGAATAAGATTGGTAGGTAGCTGCAATTCATTAGTTGAGATGGGTGCTGGTGTGGGCCACTTCTTAGGATGACAGTGGATTAGTGTGCCAGTTGAAAATATTGTTTCAATGACAGTGTCATATGGTTCATTAGCCTTATCCTCAACTATCCCAATGACTTTTGTGCTTCCATCCATATATGAAACACAAAACCAAACATCTATCAGAGTGTGAAATATGTTTAAAAAAATAGAATCATATGCAATGCAATCAGAACAGATGTTACGACCGTGTCGCAACCCGATGGTCCCTGAGGTTTTGTTATCGTCACCTATCAACGATTCAAGTCATCATTCAAGTCATCACATCGGAAACTGTTGGTCTTCCGATGATGACATATGCCTTCGCTGTAGAGAGTTCAATCGGAAAGAGACTAATATGGCTATAGTTTCAAGTCACGTCACAGCACAAATTCTTATATATACTTTGGCACTCAAGACGACTTCTACACAGCCAAATCAGTTTCATCAAACAGACGACCAAAACTCCATCATGTTCAACACTGCATCGTCCTCCAAAGTAACCCTCAGTTCCTACTCAAAACTGACTCTTCACTCCCAAATAGAACTCCAGCCAATAACGTCTCGCTTCTCCTCATCCTCAGACATCATTTCCAAGCCCCTACCAGCCCACTCATGCTCCTCCAAGAAATACCATTGTTTCCTCCATCAACAAGGTATTCGACTCCCATATGCTCCAGACGATCCTGTCTTCATTCGTATAGAGCACTATGATGGCTCCTCCGAAATCCTCCACTATCGGTTCGATCGAGTGTTCCAGCAGGACTGTTCCCCACCGTCATCGGGAATCTATTACATGGCAACGTTCACTCCAGTAGGAGATCACAGAGGACCCAAGTTATTTAGGACCCCAGTTCCAGAGGGAAGTCAAGTAGAGCCTCGTCGAGGTCGTCGTCGATTCGTGTTCCTTGTGTGGTTGTGGAGCCCACTCACCACCTGGTTCTAAATGGTGATTGATTATGTCCCCTCCTTATACAGTGACTTAC
This sequence comes from Hysterangium stoloniferum, assembly GCA_015178975.1. NCBI lineage: Eukaryota > Fungi > Basidiomycota > Agaricomycetes > Hysterangiales > Hysterangiaceae > Hysterangium > Hysterangium stoloniferum. Next base: position 468,729 of record WHVD01000015.1, on the reverse strand, counting down.
AAAATGTATCCAATGTTTTGTAGTTTCAGCTTATATATGCTATATCCCAGTAGATAAAATAGTAGAAATCACCAAAGTATTTGTGAACATGACCTATTATGTATATATTCATACGGTAGAATTATAATACATAATATCCATATATGGCAACACTATGAATATTTCAATGGAGAGGGTTCATTGGATACATTTTGTAACTGACACATTTAGGCAGGAAATTACTAGTATTTAGTACTTAGTGTAGCCACCCTTTGCCTTTAATACATCTGAAACCCTCCTAGGCATACTTTGAATCAAATCCTGACACACCTTTTCATCAATCCTGCACCATTCATCCACCACCCTCTCCCACAACTCTTCCATCCCCTGGGGTGCATTCTCATACCCTGCCAACCTCCTCTTCAGGTGATTCCATAGGTTTTCAATGGGATTCAGGTCAGGAGACTGTGCTGGCCATGAGAGAACCCTGAAACCATTTTCTTGGCACCAATTCTGGGCCTTCTTGCAGGTATGCTTGGGGTCATTGTCCTGCTAGAAGATGATACCATTGGCAGATTTACCATAGTCCTTAAGACTGGCTTGCAGGTCATCCTCCAGAATCTGGATGTAGAGATCCCCATCCATCCTTCCATCAATCTTGCATGCATACCCAACCCCCTCCCACAGCATGCACCCCCAAACCATTAAAGATCCACCACCAAACTTCAGGGTTCCCTCAACCAGCCTGTCACTCAAGCCCTTCCCTGCCTTTTTCCACACCCACTTCCTGCCATCTGACCCCAACCTATTAATTTTGGTCTCATCAGACCACACCACCTTCTTCCAATCCTCCACAGTCCAATCCTGATGTGCCAAAGCAAAATCCATCCTCTCCTTCCTATGCCTCTTAGACAGAAGAGGCCTTTTCTTCTTTACCACAGGCTTCATCCCAGCTGCCTTGAGTCCACGATGCACTGTTTGAGCATTGAGTGACTGGTTGGTGATAGTACAAAGTGCCTTTGTTGCATCTACAGCTGTATCAGCCTTTCCAGAGCTGATAAGGCATTGTGCAAAACGGATGTTGGCTGTGGAGAGTTTGGAAGGACGACCACCAGAGGACTTAGAAAGGTGGGATTGGTGTTTAGAACAAAGTCTAGAGATAGTAGCATAACTATAGCCAGTAGAAACTGAAATATGTCTGGCAGAATGGCCAGCATCAAGTAGAGAAAGAATCTCATACTGGGCAGCAGTGGAAAGGGGATGCATAGTTAGAATTGAGGGAATCTTAGCTGAGAAAGCCCTTCTACTTATACTGTTGTATAGAATGATCACATGACATGTTGAAAAACATAAACAAATGCAAACAATCAACATAGGCACATGGTTTTCATGCCAGAACCTGTCAGTTACAAAATGTATCCAATGAACCCTCTCCATTAAAATATTCCTAGTGTTTCCATATATGGATACTACATAATATAGTTCTACCATATAAATATATAGATGATTGGTCATGTTCACAAATAGTTTGGTGATTTCTACTATTTTATCTACTGGGATATAGCATATATAAGCTGAAACTACAAAACATTGGATACATTTTGTAAGTCACTGTACTGCAAAACTAGGAACACAATATGTCCAATCTCGGTTCATCGATTGGTAATATTGTCAGGATTTCGAAATCAAGCATAGCATTTGAGGGTGACGCATTATCGTGAGATTCTTGTGTTTCTGACTCATATCATCGATGTTTCATCAGCCATCACTTCTATTACTCCATCATCCCTATTGTCTGACTCACCTCCCCTATTGTTCTATTGTGTTTCCCCATTTATCCGTATCACATGTCTGATCTCATCTTTTGTTTGTCATTCTCTTATTGTTCAGCGCAGCCTCCCCCTATTTTTGTTCACAGCTTTACTAACACTCCTATTGTGATGACTCAGAGATGACTCACACCATATCGCATCGCTATTGTGTCGTTGTTTGTAGATGTTTGTTTTGACCTGTGCTTCCTCATGTATATAAGGGCCTCTCTTTTGCCCACTATTGAACAAGCAATTTCGTTGTATCTCATTTCGAAGCTCATTCTTAAGGACAATCTCTTAAGTCTTACTCTCAGTCTCACTCCTACGGCCAGTAAGGGATACTATAGTGTCTCTTATTGTTGAAGTTCTACACTCCTCGACATTGGGCTTATGTCAGCCTTTTGTATTCATCTTCGTTTACGTCATCCAAGGTCCGATCTCTAGCCTCTCGCTCCGAGTGTGTTTGGTTATAGACTGGTTTCAAGAACGACTGTGTCAGTGACCGTCATAAAGACTTGACCGTTGCGCGCAGGTTATTAGGTCTTTTCCTAGTAATGAACTTACATCGCGGTGATCAAACTCTGTTTACGCCCCCATTAAAATATACTTGTATTATCTGGTTAAACTCTGATACGTCCCTTTCTATTATGATGATCTGTTCTACTCTATGTTTCACATATGTCTATATAAACTTGTAACCCTCGGACTATTTCCTTTTCTCATAATCCTGCTCTCGATTATTTCATGGCCTCCGAACTAATCGTAACCTTCCCATTCCTAGTCAAGCTTATTTGTCAATACCATTTTCTGCTCTTCTCCTAGTTAGTATTTTCTAGACGCTGAATATTTGTATATAAACCCACTGTAGTTGTAGTTACTAGGCAATCAGAATATCAACTCAGAATACCCTCTTACACCTCCAGTAGTCTCATACTAAGTATCCTGCTGTCTGCCTTCATGTGCGCTCACCCACTCTCAGTCCCCGACCCCTTGGCCCAACACTTGACTCATCCTTCGGTTCCGATCGGCAGCTCGCTGAGAGGTATTCATTAGGACTAGTCTTCGCCCGCCCAAAATTTAAGGACACCCAACAGATAGTTGCAAGGGCGCAGCACATAAGCTGAAGCCAAGTCCTTCTGATCAGTCCCTGTTGGCCTACCAACACTAGTCAGTTTTCAGTTCTTAACACAACTGCACCAAATTTGGGAGCTAGACAATAAATCAGGACATCTGGAACATCCTCTTTGCATAACTCGACTCCAATTGCTTGAAGTTGCAAAGCAAGAGTCAGAATCCCATGTACATATTCCATCACTGGTTTTTCGACATTGTGACGGTATGTATATAACTGGCATTTCAGTGATATCTGGACAGCCTGATTGTTTGCCTGGTAAATTTTTGCAAGTGCTTTCCATGCCTCAGGTCCAGTGGTACAATCCTGAATATACATATGATTGTTGACTTGTTTCAATTGTAAGCCCAATCACTGTGTAACCATCCTCCAAATGCTTTTCCCATTTCAAATACTCCTTGCTACTCTCATCTTTAGGTGGCTTTGTTCCACTACTCACAACACTCCAAGATCCAGAATGCCACAGAACCATTGACAGTGAAAATTTCCATTCATGGTAATTATCACCTGAGAGTTTCAGGACACTTGTAAGTAAGGCATTGATGTTAGACATAAGATAATGAGATAGTATTAATGTGACTTTTTGGTGGGGCCCATAACCTGTAAGATGTTGATGGTATAACAAAAATGGACAAAGTTTTGTACATATGACTAAGTTACTGTAAAGTACTCTTTTAGCTGAGTGTATTCTACAAAAGTGTGTATTTAGTAAATTGTTGAGTTTCCTCAATGACTTACAACATTAATATAACTAAAACCAACAGAGATCTCTGTTATATTTGCTTTAAATACTCTAGAAGTGATATTGGTACTGTACATCATCTGTTGTAAAATAATACATGTTATTGATGTTTTGCACTTTGAGCACTCTGAGAGCCAGCACCTATCCAAAAAAAGGGACAGGAGCAAACCGGATCATGGCCGGCAGCTCCAGTGGCTAAACCACTTTACTGATGTACTTTAGGATTTCCATTCAAGTGGTGGCTTGGCGAGTGGACTCGATCGTTTTTATTTTGATCGTTTGGAACTTAGAAACAAAGGCTGCCGGAAACAGACAGACAGAGACTCTGGTTGGCCAATATTCGCGGTTTTACATATAATGAACGACGAATAGGAGAGGTACACGTTGGGAAATAATGACGAGAGATCAAGGCAACGAAATGTAACTGCGACATAAAACACTGAACTTCAGAATCTCACTAATGACACCTTTGCACTTTTCTGCTTCGGAAACAACACTCACACCTCATCCACCTGCTTGAATCTAATACAATCACTAGTTTCAGTCCAATGCGGGAAATCACGCATGAGGCACTTACTAGTTTACAAATATCTTGAATGCCTCGTAACAAGCTAGAATAGTTGATCTGTTATCTAGCGGTTTCATGCCCTCACTCAGACGGCGAGCAGGGCGAGCCACTGCAGGGAGATGCGCATGCACAACAGTGGGTGCGGCAGGATAGACGCCGAGTGCAACACTTTGGGCGAGTTGGGTGGTGACGGGAATCTTGTAGAAAATGGGCGAGGTCCCTTTCAAGGTGATTCCTGGCATGACCTTGTGAACGATGGGAGCCTGACCAAGAATATGCGTCCGCCTGTAGTTGTTTGTCTGAAAGGCGGCAATCGCCTTGGCTATCAGCCGCGGCTCTGGATCCTTTGGCTCCTTGTGTCGTTTGTCCTCTTGAACAAGGAGAAGAATATCATCTAAATCCACGATACAAACATTCGTTTTCGTGTGACATTCCTGTCCACAAATGGTAAGGGGAATGTCTGCTTGTGTGCGCGCTATCCTCGTTCGTGGCACGTACCCCAACAATGTCAGCAAATGGACGGCGAAATCGTCCACTGCGGATTCCTCTGCAAAGACAGGATCCATTGCCAAATTCATGTAGCGTAATAGTTTGTAATTCGCATCATTTACCATATCATCGGCGGCAACATTATGCAGGAGTTCACCAGCGACAGCTGGTTGTGGTAGAGGGTTGACGCCAAAAAAGGTGGGTGCTTCCTGCCATTCGACGACGATGTTGTACGCATGTAGCTCGGCTTGACTCCAGTCATTTCCTGATTTCGCTGTACGCAAGAGATTGGCCATCCTAAAGGTAAGATGGTTCAAAAAGAAGAACGACACGATGAATCATATTAAGGACAGGGAACGTACAGTAGCCACAGCTGTGCACAGAATAGCTGCAGACACACCAACAAGATTGCCTGCCGAATGAGGCTCAGCGCTTGTTATATAACAGGTTCCCAGGCATTCGGCGTAAGTCACCAACGCGAAGTCGATGAAAACAACAATGACGGGATAGTGAGACATAATAATGTAAATTAAGGACTAATAAAATTTAAATACAGGATATACTATGAACAATACTGTTAGAATTCGCGGGTTCGAAATACGCTTGACTCGGTTTGGGTAGAAAGAACGCGTTGAAAACGTATGAAGTGTAGAGTACAAGTACCTAGTTTAAGTACCTACTGTTGGAATTACGAGTGTGACATAAGCTCGTCTCTTTTGTTTCATTATTTCATTGTTTTTATTTTCTTTGTTCTATTCCTCTTTTGTTCTCTATTTTAGTATTCCTTTTGTTTAGCAGACTATATAAGTAGCCTAGAGTCCATGTATCTAGCCATTCGTTTGCCTTACGGCCAAATAGACAAACGGAACCTTATTGCTCTCTGTTCTCGCGAGCTTAATTCTATCACCTACTACCGGTAATACTATTCCACCATCGTCTTGCTGTATGGACATCGACAAATCCGATCCAGCAAGGAAACTTGCTGGCCTCGGTACTCGCTCCCAACCGTATACTACCCACCACTGGGTCACCAAGATTCTCAGAGTTCGATGCACGCGTAGGTCGGCACGAATCGTCTATCTTATCACTCCCTTTGGACCAGGCTCAGTAGTAGACTCCTAATCAGTAATTCTGGATGGGCGAAACGGTCGGGGTAGCGGTATCCCCCTGATGAGAGCTCTCGTCGGCTCGAAACCGTTACTATCCCGTTTCCCCTAGCCACCCTCTACACTAGCTGACAAAGTTCTATCTTCGGAGACAACTGTTTGCGGCGAGTGATAAGGTGGTGGTCCGCCCAGCGGCGCTCTGGTGGACGCTGGGGACCATTGCGTTGTCATGGTCACCTGGCTAAACCCGGTTACCCAACAATCACATGCTACATTGTTCGCAAACCCAAAAAATCTAATAAATACATGTTAAACCTGTAATCTGTTGAATTTTTGGGGATTGCGAACAATGTCGCACGTGATGGACAGGTAAACCGGTTATGGTATTACCGGTGATAGGTATATAATCTAGCCATTTGTACTATGTTCCTTACGCGTTTGCAACGAGTTCCCGTGCACCCAACTCAAGCCAAACGTGCTGCATAAAAAGTCAACATAATCAGGTCGAAAAAATAATGTGTCCTTCGTCAAATGCTTTAAACTGCCTGCCACTCTTGCGATGTCCCATAGGTCACTGTGCTGTGGCTTGACGTCGCGCTCACTCCTGTCCCCTATGTCTCCTGTTTATCATGTCCTCCTTGATTCTCACATTTCTTGAACTCTGGGCCCTGTAAACCTTCTTCGACGACAGAATACTTCGCACCCACCACATCAACCAGCTAAATGTGATTTTTTCGTTCATTGAGCCCCTGCTACGGCGTGCTTATAATGTTTTACCTCGCAGCATTGTCTCATAACCATCCATGAAATTATCCTATCAGTCTGATTCTGACGCACACGAGTCCAAATTCGTGGCTCCTCTGGTCAAGCGAGAGGCAAATGGAGGTCACTCTGAAGCTGATAGCTGAATCTTCCGACATCGAATCCGCATGTACCACAGTGCGCAGCCTCGATATCATCGCCATTCTCCTTCGTCTTCCTCCACATTGTGACGCAATGCGCGGCTCAATCAACGATCAATCCTTCCGTGAATACCTTGAATGTTTAAATGACATTGTTTATTCCTTCCTTGCCGTGGTCTCTACACCTTTCACTCCTGTGTCGGCAACGTCTACTCCGAACTCCCCATCAGTGTTGGAGGAACATGGTTGGCCTGCGCAGGGTCTTGTTCCATCAATTCGACACAATATATGATCATTTCTTTGGATAAAGCCGACACATTTCATCCAAACCAGGCGGAGGGGTAGTGCTATTGCTCTTTACTTAACTCCGTTTTAAACCGGATTTGCGGGTTGTATAAAGCTACATAGTTTGGGCTAATTTAAGAGCGCATACACTACCCTTTACCACCACTGCGTGCTCTGCAGCTTCTCATTGATGCCATACACATTGGAATACTGGCGACAGCTGGTTGTGGCTAGCATGACGTCCAATTTATGAACGACGACTAATTCAAAAAGAATACCACTGGAAAGTCTCAAAGACAATCCCACGACCATTATTCTCATACCAGGTATTTGGGAGAGCATGATACGAGCCACGGAAGAACACCGGTAACAGTCACTCACTAATCCATGCCGACATTTATCTCGGACAGCCTCATGTTGTCTTCAACATTTATGTTCAATTTCCGGATCAGCGACTTTACAGCAAAACTCTGGAATAAAACGAGGGACTCTTAAACTGTACAAGGTCATCGTTGGGTGAATTCCATAGGGCACATCTCTCCATTCGAAACCTTACCAACTTCTCCTACTTTCGTGCCACAAACGTGGGAGAAATTGGTTCCATTATCATATATGTTCCTCGGTGTCCGAGCCCCTCCCGCCATCTGTCACCGACCATTGCACAATCTCTGGCGATCCAGAGTTCCCGCCATTATATATCCAAGGTTCTTAGGCCTCATCAAGTTGGTGTTAAGTGAATATTGTTCCAGTTGTCATTATGAGGGAGGCATAATGCTCATAGGGTGCAGTTTTTCTACCACTGTTGCTTTTGGTTGCTGGCTTTGTGGAATCATATCTTGGTCCCAGACTTTCACTTCTGAACTTCACTGCTTGGAAGCATTCCCTTAAGGAGGGGTGAAGTGATTATGATGTAGCCAATCCACATAATGCCAAGCCTATTTTACATCTCCAAACAGCTCACAGCATCCCTTCAAGCTACTTCTCTAGTCACACCAGTATTCCACAGCATCACTGTTATGGATATTGAGAAATTACATCAAGATATCCTATTTGGGCCTCCAAGACAAGTCAATCACTGGCTCTCACCTTGACAACCTTAATGACTTGTTGGTCCCCTGATGGTTTCAAGACTTGAGTAGTTTCATTCTCCTTGATGGTAGAATTTATGTTCCCAACTCAGGGATTCTCTGCCTTTATGTGCTTGTTAAGAACTGAAAACTGACTAAATGTCGGTGGCTGACAGGGACCGATCGGAAGGACTTGGCTTCAGCTTATATGCTGCGCCCTCACAAATATCTGTAGGGTGTCCTTAAATTTCAGGCGGGCGAAGACTAATCCTAAAGAGCTCCTCTCGGTGAGATACCGATCGGAACCGAAGGACAAGTCGAGCGTCGGGCCAAGGGGGTCGGGGCCGGGAGTGGGCGAGTGCACGCAAAGGCGGATGGGGGATTCTTAGTATGAGACTGTTACAGACGTATAAGGGTATTCTGAGTCGATATTCTGATTGCCTAGTAACTACAACTACAGTGGGTTCATATACAAGTAACAGGCGTCTAGAAAATACTAATGGGGAGAAGGGCGGAAAACGGTATTAACAATAAGCTTGACTAGGAACGGGAGGTTTATGATTAGTTTAGAGGCCGATGATAATTGAGAGTGGGATTACGATAAAAGGAAATAGTTCAAGGACTACAAATATAGATAAATATATATGAAACATAAGATTGAACGGATCAACATAATAAAAGGGGACGTATCAAAGTTTGACCAGACAATATGAGTTATTTTGACGTGGGCGTAAACAGAGTTTGATCTTCGCGAAAATATATGTCAGCTTCGGGGCCAATGGTTTCCAAGATGGTGACTTGAAACATTGATAGGTGGCAATAACCTCGGGACTGATAGGGTTGCGACACGGTCGTAACAGTATCTCCCCTTTTGGCCGAAATCCCAAGGAGGCCGAAAATCTAGATCCCGTACATAAAAACTTGTCGGGTACGGCTGGGTGTGTCAAAACATCATGTGACTCGGCAAAATTTTACATATAAAAATTCAAGGGGTCCTGGCGCTTGAAATTTTGCTTCTCTTCCCTTAACCACCATGACCATAGGCTCGGGGTCAAAACCCTTCCCGGTTAGGTTAACAGTTGCTCCCATGTCGGTGCCGAGTGGTACGGCAAATGCGAAGGAGCGTTGGCGTATACTCGAGCAGAAGAAAAGGCGCATGAAGAGGAGGAGCGGAAGGAGAAGGAGTTGGCGGCCATCGAGGCCAAGGAGAAGAAACAGGCGGCAGAAGAGGCCACGCGCAAGCACTGGGAAGCAGTGCTTGCAAAGAACAAGCAGCAGGAGGCCGATCGGGCACGGGAGGAGGCGGTGAAAAAGAAGCGGGAGGGAAAGGTAAGTCGGCTCTGGTATCTTTTGCGAACCTTACTGACAATATTTGTTAGCGCAAGGCTGCGACGCCTTCGGAGTCCGATGACGAAAAGGGAGAGGAGGACGAGGAGGATGCACTGGGGCCGTCGAGCCCCAAGGTGGGTTTGGTTTCCCTAAGTAAAAACTTTTTCTAAATAATTTTCCTGTAGAAACAAAAGCAGGCCCCCAAGGCGGAGCCCGAAAATGACCCTAAGTGCAATCAGTGCACAAAACGGGGTCGAACCTGTCATCCCCGGGCCAATGGTCAGGGCCGCACTTGTCAAGAGTGCGCCGATCAGAAGCTTGGGTGTGTTTTCCCGGGGGCCGATGGTTCATTCCAGGAGCGACAGGCCGATGCTCTAGAAGAGCAAAACCGCCTTATGCGGACCTACTTCTCGGAGACGAGTCGGTTCTGATACAAGACGTTGCGACAACAAGGGCTCATAACCGAGCAATTGCGACTCTTGGGCATCGGGCTGGAGAAACAGACCAGTGTTATCGAGTCTCTCGATGGTCAACTTGAGCAGTATTTGGAAGTCTCGAGTTGCGATGGGCATGAGATTGGGGTGTCAGAGAAGGTCGGTGGTGTGGTATCGGTGGCTGTCGGTGCGGAGGAGGGTTCGGAGGCCGGGAAGGAGGGAGAAGTTGTAGAGGGAGAAACTTAGATAGTAAAAATATATCGGTTTTTTCTTTAAAACAAACAAATCATAGCGTGAAGACATGAAGCATAGTTGGAAAAAGGTCAGATACCACGTGATAGACTTATAAAGAATTGAGAGGACTGGGTTTGTTCGGATAAGCTTGGTGAAACCCTAAAACGATTTCCGAGGCATTACTGAGCTCTGTAGCTAGGATCCATGAAGTTTCTTCATCTGTACCTTCATAGCCAGCCCATTTGACCAAATAAAGTAATTTGCATGAGCGTCGGCGATTGTCGATTTTTGAGTCTAGAATCTCTGATATCTCGAATTCGGGTTCCCCATCAATAATCATGGGTGGAGGTGGTGTGTTACGACTGTGTCGCAACCCTTCGCACACCGACGGTCCCCGATGGTATATCGTAGTTATACGTCTTCAATAAGACGAGATCTCGGAAGCCGTCGGTCCCCCGACGCTGACGTATGCCTTCCGGTCAATCAAACCCGACTACGCCTTTCTGTCTGGTTATGTTTGATATGTCCTTTTCATTATGTTGATCCGTTCCACTCTATGTTTCACACATGTCTATCTATATTTGTAGTCCTCGAACTATTTCCTTTTATCGTAATTTCCATTCTCGGTTATCATCGGCCTCCGAACTAATCATAACCTTCCCGTTCCTAGTCAAGCTTAATGCTAATACCGTTTTCCACCCTTCTCCCCATTAGTATTTTCTAGACGCCTGTTACTTGTATATGAACCCGCTGTAGTTGTAGTTACTAGGCAATCAGAATATCGACTCAGAATACCCTCTTACGTCTGTAGCAGTCTCATACTGAGAATCCCCCATCCGCCTTCGCGTGCGCTCGCCCACTCTCGGCCCCGACCCCTTGGCCCGACACTTGACTTGTCCTTCGGTTCCGATCGGTATCTCGCCGAAAGGTTCTTCTTAGGATTAGTCTTCGCCCGTCCGAAATTTAAGGACAACCAACGGATAATTGCGAGGGTGCAGCACATAAGCTGAAGCCAAGTCCTTCCGATCGGTCCCCATCGGCCGCCGACATTAGTCAGTTTCCAGTTCTTAACATGGTGGTTGTATGCGATCCAGTATATTGTTAGGAACACAAGGTTCTAACATAGATACATGAAATACCGGGTGCACTGCACGCATGTTGTCGGGGAGCTGAAGCGTCCATGAAAGCGTGCCGGCTTGTGCTATAACTTCAAAAGGACCTAAATATTTTTCAGAGAGCTTCTTAGAGGGTCTAGTAGTTCGGAAAAACTCGGCTTTAATGAATACTCGGTCTCCGATCCTAAAGTCAGGAGGCGGAAGTCAGTTCTTATCCGCAGACCGTTGGTATCGTTCTTGAGCCATTGCGATAGTTTTACGAAGTTCTTGATGTAGCTCGTCAAGGTTTATAACAAAGTCTTGAGCACGGGTGGATGCGAGATCGCGTTCCGGGTGGATTGCGATGTTGGGGTTGTAGCCTTTATTTGCGAAGAAAGGCGAGATGCCAGTAGTGGCATTCGGTGCGTTGTTATATGCAAATTCGGCTAGCGGTAGTAATGATTTCCAATTGTCTTGTTGATAGTTGCAATAGACACGGATGTATTGTTCCAAGGTTTGATTCATGCGTTTGGTTTGGCCATCGCCTTCTGGGTGATAGCCGGAAGTGAAGTGTAGCTTCATGTCTAGTGCTTTCCCGAGTGACCTAAAGAAGTGAGAGACAAACTCGGATCCGCGATCAGATGTGACATGTGACGGAACACCATGCTTGGAAAATACATGGGTGACGAATAATTCAGCTAACTGTACAGATGTTATCGTGTCATATGTTGGGATGAAAATACTTTGCTTTGTGAGCCGATCCACAACAACTAGGATTGCTGTGTGACCTTCGGATACCGGTAGGTGCTCAATGAAATCCATAGAAATCGAGTTCCAAGGTTTTTCCGGTATTGGTAATTGTTTGAGTAGGCCATATGGTTTGTGTCACTGTGATTTAGAGCGTAAACACATAGTACAGGATTTACAATAGTGCTTAACAAAATCTCGGATGCCGGGCCATGTATATTCTCTTCTAATGAGTGAGAGGGTCTTATTGAGGCCGAAATGTCCCGAGATTGGGTGGTCGTGCTTATGTTGTAGGATTCGCAGCCGAAGGGTGTCGGAATCTGGTACATAAATGCGATTGTCAAATCTAATGAAACCTTGTGAGTCTAATGACCATCGGGGTTGATCGGGGTCAGACGGGTTATCGAGGTGTGCGTTGGTGACTAGGTCTAATGGAATTGCCGATAGAATGTCTTGATGTAATTTTTCGGTATCCATAAGGATAACACTTCGCAAGACTGGATGAATGAGGTAAGTGGCTCGGATAGACGCGGACAGTTGTTCCGATGAAAACATAGGCTTGAAATTATGCGGATTAACTGTGGCGTAGTCGCTACTCCCCTCTTTAGGATAGACGTCCCATCGTCTAGTCATAGTGTCGGGTTTTCCACCAAGGCGGCTGGGACGGAAGCGAATTACCATGTTAAAAGCAGAGAGGTATTCGGACCACCGAGCTTGTCGATGGGTGAGAAGTTTTGTGGTTGAAAAGTAAACTAAATTTTTGTGGTCTGTAATAACATCTACCGGGTGGGCTGAACCTTCCAAATAATGTCGCCATGTCTTGAAAGCTTCAAATATTGCGAGTAGTTCCTTATCGTGAACATCATAGTTGAGTTCAGGCGCCGAAAATGTGCGAGACAGAAAAGCTACTGGGTGTACTTCACCATCGGTGTCCAGAATGGACAGTATCGCAGCAAGCGCATAGTCCGAGGCATCAGTTTCCACAATGAGTTGAACGTCGGGCTTCCAGTGCGACAAAATAGGGGCAGATGTAAACGCACTTTTCAATTCCTGGAATGCCGATCGGCATTCTTCGGAGAAATTCCACAGGGCGTCTTTACGAGTAAGACGAGTGAGTGGAATGGTAATTTTTGAGTAGTTGTGAATGAAATGACGATAAAAATTGGTGAAGCCTAAAAAGGATTGAATATCTTTAACCTTTCGGGGTTCCGGCCAATCTTGAATGACTTGAATTTTAGAGTCGTCCATGCGGAGACCGTCAGGTCCCATCATAAACCCTAAATACTCAACTGTGTCGACATCAAAAGAACATTTTTTACCATTCGCAAAAAGACCATGTTTTCGGAGTCTTCGGAGAACTTCACGAACGTGTTCATCATGAAGTGTAGGGTCTTTGGAGAATATGAGGATGTTGTCTAAGTACACAATGACAAAAACGTCGAGGAGGTCGGAAAAAACGTTGAAAGACCGACCGAGCGTTGGTGAGGCCGAAAGGCATTACTAACCATTCAAAAGAGCCATAGCGAGTGCGAAAAGCCGTTTTCCATTCGTCGCCTTCGGCGATCCGAACCAAATGATAGGCATGCTTGAGATCTATCTTTGTATAGATTCGGGCCTTCCGAGGGGCATCGAGTAAATCGGAGATTAGTGGTAATGGTACTTGTCTTTTCGAGTGATCGCATTTAGTCCTCGAAAGTCAACGCAAAGTCGAAGGGAACCGTCTTTTTTCCGAATGAATAGGACAGGGGCTCCATAAGGAGACTTTGAGGGTCGGATAAAACCTATAGCCAAATGTTCGTCCAAGAAATCTCGGATAGCCGATAATTCGGACTGCGAGAGAGGATAAACTGGGCCTAGGGGCGGATGTGAACCATCTTCAATATCAATTTTCAAATCGTAAGACCTGTGAGGGGCGAGTCGATCTGCTTTTTGTTTACTGAATACATCTGCAAATTCATGGTATTTTTTGGGAACACCTTCCAAATCTGCGATCGGTTCAGCCACCGGGAATGCAAAGCGACCGGTGACTTCGTCAACTTTAAGATTGACTGTAAATGCTCAGGAGCCATCCAACTTGATGGCTCTCATAAAGGCTGTGGCATTTATTAGAGAGATGGGCGGTGGAGAGCTCGGATTTGCCACTAGGGCCGGAGGTCCTGTAGAGGCCATATTTGCCGAGACAGGCGGAAACGGACCAGTCGTAATGGGTGCCGACGGGGTTCGGAAATGGATACTGCCCAATACCCAATCAATCAATGGATTGTAGCGGGTGAGCCAGTTATGTCCTAGAACCACGGAGCAACTCGGGTCCAACTGTGTTACAAAAAACGTAACTGTCTGAAAGGTTCCACATGGGAACCGAAGTCGGAGTTCGCAGGCTTGCGAGATTACGGAGTTTGAGGTACCATCAAAGAGTCGGAGCGGAATCGGATCTATTGCATAGGTTTTTAACTGATTTTTTTGGGAAAAACTTGTATCTATAAAACAATGGGTTGAACCTGAATCTATGAGAGCTCGAAAAGTGAGATTCCCAAGAGGTTCCGAAGTAAGGTTTATGAACAAAGAATTAGGATCATACAAGGCGGATGCGTTAAGGTGACAATTTTCCGGTGTGCGAGGAGATTCAACGCAACTCTCCAAACGCACGGAATCCAGAGAGTTGCTTAATCTTTTTTCGACTCGGCAGCCGGCTTGGCCGGTTGTGAGGTCGTGGCCGTATTGGCCGATCGGGCTTTTGTGGCTTTTGGGCATGCAGCGACTCAGTGTCCGGGATCTGTGCACAACAAACAAAGGTTGTTGTCCATTCAGCATTGCTTGTCCTGTGGTAGGAGCTTGCCATCAGAGCCGAGTTTGCCAGTTAAGTCAGGTTTGTCTTTGTCTTGAGACTTATTCGACTGTTTTCCCTTGCCTTTTTTGTCGTTAGCCCCTTTGTTTTCGGGTTTTTTATCGGAGTTCGAGTTGCCACTGTTGTTGGTGTTTTGATTACCAGACTTGTTGGCATTCTTATTGTCTGATGATTTTTTGTCCGAGGGGTTTTCGCGACTAATTTCCAAATGTTGTTCCCAGTATCAGGCGTCTGCATTTTGGGCTTTCAGGCACATGAGAGGGAGGGTCTTCGGCTTGCCGGTCTCTCCTTTGGAAACTTCGTCTTTGAGGCGAGATGGAAGGCCAGAGTAAAACTGGTAACGGAGGGCCGAATCGCCCCAGTCGCAACGCGCAGCGAGGTTGTTGAACTGGACAATGTAATCGGTGATGTGCTGAGTGTCTTTCATTTTGAGATTAGAAAGCGCGGTTTCGGCATCGCCGGTTTGGTCGTAGGGACCGAAGTTGGTTTCGAGTTCCTCGACAAAAGCATCCCAATCGTGAAGCCAATTGGGGTCTTCGGAGGTGAGGCCAGAGAATGCGGGTTCAAACCAGGCTGCTGCGGAATCCTCAAGGTATGAGAGTGCGAAGTTTACCTTTCGGTCATCCGTTGCGAATGCAGCCGGGCGGTCCCGAAAGTTGAATCGACATTGCATAAGAAATGTCGGCAATCTCTTCGGGTTTGAGCCAGTGAATGGCTCAGGTTTGTTGACTCGGGTTTGTCCAGGTTCCTTTTCCTTGATATTGCTTTTAAGGAATTCATTAAGGGATCCTAGAGTACCTGAAAACAATTCCCATGTCTCTTCAGGGTCGAGAGCCGGTTTCTTTTTTGCAGACTTCTTGGAGCCACTAGCCTGAGGTTGGTCGCCATCCTCGGGTTCGTGTTCCAGAACTGGTTGATTGTTAATCTCCTCAGTTGCTTTGGGATCGGTTGCTTCAGTTACTTCTTCAGCATCACCGGTAATCTCCACAAAGCGAGATTCTTCGGAGGTTTCTGGTAGCGGGGTTCTCTGAGTAGCTCGGGCTGTATACAGGAAAGGAGACTTGAGAGTGGAAGATTCTGCTTCACCGCTTGGCTTGGCATTTCTTCTCGGAGGCATAATTAAACGGAAAATGCGAGTGTGAAATCAGAATATACTGTTAAGAACTGAAAACTGACTAAATGTCGGTGGACGACAGGGACCGATCGGAAGGACTTGGCTTCAGCTTATGTGCTGTGCCCTCACAAATATCCGTAGGGTGTCCTTAAATTTCAGGCGGGCGAAGACTAATCCTAAAGAGCTCCTCTCGGTGAGATACCGATCGGAACCGAAGGACAAGTCGAGCGTCGGGCCAAGGGGGTCGGGGCCGGGAGTGGGCGAGCGCACGCAAAGGCGGATGGGGGATTCTTAGTATGAGACTGTTACAGATGTATGAGGGTATTCTGAGTCGATATTCTGATTGCCTAGTAACTACAACTACAGTGGGTTCATATACAAGTAACAGGTGTCTAGAAAATACTAATGGGGAGAAGGGCGGAAAACGGTATTAACAATAAGCTTGACTAGGAACGGGAGGTTTATGATTAGTTCGGAGGCTGATGATAACCGAGAGTGGGATTACGATAAAAGGAAATAGTTCAAGGACTACAAATATAGATAGACATATATGAAACATAAGATTGAATGGATCAACATAATAAAAGGGGACGTATCAAAGTTTGACCAGACAATACGAGTTATTTTGACGTGGGCGTAAACGGAGTTTGATCTTCGCGAAAACATACGTCAGCTTCGGGGCCGATGGTTTCCGAGATGGTGACTTGAAACATTGATAGGTGGCGATAACCTCGGGACCGAAAGGGTTGTGACACGGTCGTAACAGTGCTGCAAAATACTCATAACCATCCTATTATTGGTCACTTTGGCTATAATAACACTCTTAGCATTATTTATCAAGAATATCCTTGGCTGGGCCTTACTGCACATCTTGTACTACTTGTATGCATTCCAAAGTCCGGTATCACAAATCCTGTGGCCTACTCAAACAACTTCTCATACTGGAGTGTCTGTGGAACTCAATCTCCATGGATTTCATTGAACACCTTCCTCCTTCATATTCCATCACTTCTATTTTAGTCATTGTTAACAGACTTCCTAAGCAGAGCACTTTTATTCTGATATATGACACAATTACCTCTCAGAAATTTGCAAAATCATTCATTGTCCATGTTCTCTCAAAACATGTCATTCCATCTTAAATCAGGGCTCTAAATTTATCTCATACTTCTTCAAATCCTTCAGAATAGCCCTCAATATAAAATTACACTTCACTTTGAAATACTATCCCAAAGGTGATAGACAGACTAATGAATAAATCAAACATTGGAACAATATCTGTGAATCTATTACAGCTATCAATAGAATAATTGGTCCTTACATATAAGGGTCACAAACATCATTAATTATCCCAAGCTTAGGCCTAGCAGAGTTTGTATACAACAATGCTCTGAATGCCACTACTGGTGTTTACCCTTTCTTTGTCAATAAAGACTATAATCCCAACATTATGGTCTATCTGGCATGTAATTTTAGCCTCAGTATGTGTGTACAAGTTTGTCACAGATTTAGATAAACTTTACCAAACCTTATAGCCATCTATGTATACTGAACACTCAAGCCTATATTCAGAAGTTGGCTGACTAACAATGCCTCCAGGCCTCCAATTTCAAGCTTGGAGATTAGGTTTTCATCAAAGCTGACTTTTTCTAGACTACCTGACCTACAAAACCTTGCTAAAAAATATCTTGGCCTTTTTGAAATCATTGCACAAGCTGTCATGCACTCTTTTACCCTGACATGGATTGAATGTTCTCAACAAATACATATCAAAGTAATAATTGAATGTCTTCAACTCTGTCAAATACAAAATTGCCTCTTTTGAAGTATTAATTTGTCCTGCAGATGAAGTGAGAGGCTAACTAGGACACAGAGAGCTCCAAATAGATACATATGTTGAATAAAGTCTCAAAGAGTTATGACAGATAATAATACACTGAATAGATAATGGACTTATATATAGTATAGATTTTCTGACTGACTTTCCTCACTCTTTTCATTGTTCTTTTATACTTTGAACATTTGTTTTTGGCTATTTTATGACTTAAGAATGATATCATATGTATGAATTTCACTTGGTGGGTTGTGGGTGCAAAATGACACTGGAAAATCCCAATAAGGCAGGGAAAAGGTACCATCAAGAAATCCCGATAAGGCAAGTAAAAGGTACCATCAATTAGTGCTGTGAATGAGTCAGCATGGGAGCATTTCTGCACTTGTGGGAGTATTTTGTACCACTGTGGGAACTTTTCTGACAGCATGGGAGTATTTGTAATGGCATGGGAGTATTTTGTAACAGTGTGGGAGTATTTTGTAATGACACAGAAGTATTGTGTGACCAATGTGGAAGTATTTTGACATGCACAGGAGTATTTTATGATACTGTGGGAGTATTTCTTAAATGTGCAGAACCATTTCATGCACCCCTAATGTACACATTTCCCATGACTCTCCCAGTGGGATTTCCCACACCTGTTACGACCGGACAATCCCGCTGAACTCCGGGCACTAACCCGTACGCCCCCACGCACTACAAGCACCAATTGTCTGTTTATAGGATTTCCCGCCCGGACTCCGTTACGTCAAGACTCATTACGTTCGACCTCATTACGACACATATCAGTCACCGGACTTCCCCCAGACTCCGTCTCTGTCTATGTCCATCTTTGTCCCACACACCAGTCACCGGACCCCGCTTAGAATCCCATCACCGCTCTAATTGAGCCCCATTCCCATTTTAGTCAAATGACCTGTCACGATTTAGGACTCCGCTCCCACTCCATTTCCCATTATGGGTTATGCTTTGTCACAATTTGGACTCCGCTCCGTTCCGTTCCATTCCTAACACCAATTTGGTGTTTACTATTCCCGTTTCATGTTTTGTTAGTTTCATTTTGCCATTACTGGATTTGGTATGTCATTCACTCCATGGTCTATATAAACTGGCAGATGTTGTACATACAATCCAGTCAGAAATTTAGCTTAGATCTAATAATATTTTCCGCTCTAAAACCTTACTCAATTCACATCACTCGCACTAGTCGGAGCCCACAGGCTCCGGCGCATCTACCTCTCTCAACCAACTCGACTCACAACCCACAACCCCCGACCTACGACCCATGACCTCTGACTTACGACCTACGACCCACGAACCCCGCCCGGACTCCCCGGGATCCCCGTCCGTCCATTTGAAATTGGACAACACAATCTAGCGAGGGCGCAGCCTATAAGCTGAAGCCAAGTCCTACCAGATATCCCGTGGGTTTCTCTGGAAACCCGGCCTGTGTGTGTATCCTAACAACACCCTTCACATAAGCATTTCCCACACCCTTCATGGAAGTATTTCCCATGCAGTTCATGGAAGCAGTTCCCATTGTTGGAATTTGACAAGCTGACTACATGTTCCATTTGCTTATGCAATCAGAGTTTGCAACACCTTTGTTCATCTTTTGTGGGATGCTAAAAGTTTCTGCCTTTTGTTCCCATATTGCTATTGTTCTCAAAGCATATATAAATAGCATATATTTCATGTATGTACACTATCTATTTGCCTATGAGCTCACTAGGTCAAATGATATAGATTTACCTTTTGCATACCACTTAACATTCTTTTCTCGATACACTTACGTATTCTAACACCCATACCCTTCATGGAAGCATTTCCCATGCCCTTCACAGAGGTATGTATTTTGATGCTAGCTCCCCAGAGACAGTCCACTTATTCCTGGGGAGGTCTATAAGGATTTCTGCGAAAATCACAATAAAACCTAAGAATAAGTAAAATAAAATACAATAAATCAAAATAGAATAAAATAGATCAGAATAAAATACAATAAATCCAAATCCAATATAATAAATCCAAATAAAATACAATAAATCAGAATAAAATACAGGAAGTCAATAGAATTCAATAAATCAAAATAAATAAATCAGGTGACCACAGTAATTACTTGCAAGTGACAGTCAATTTATGTTAGAATGAAGAAGGGAGGTGGATGTGAAACACAAGAAGTGTGAGAGCTCAGGCAGACACAGACATGAATGAGCAAATGCAAATTTCACCAGCACACAATATGGACCCACAATGGTACACAACTTGTAGCTACTGTGCTGAGTCACTAAATCTACCTGATGAGACACATCTCTAAGTAATGACTCCCACCAAACAAAATACTCAAATCCTAAGAATAAATCTGGGGACTAGAAAGAGATAAGGGTGGTGAAGACCTGTATGACTATTTCTTAACAATGGTGGAAGATAAAACTTGTTCTGTTTGATGAGCAGTGTTGGTAGAGGAGGAGGAAAAATATGGTGGCTTTGGAGGACCACCTATGTATGACTCATTCCCTGACTTCTTGGGGCATGTTGTAGACATAAAATGCAGCAATATGACCTGGGTGACCACAGTGGTGACAGTGACCTTCATTGGTAGGATCACACCAATGAAAACCTTTGTCATATTCTAAAATAGATGGTGGAGTAGTGTCTGACCTGGAAAACTGACCAGGTTGTTTTCAAACATTCCCATGCTTTGGACCAGCTGCATATGCAACATCAATCAGCTCAGATTTGATGGCAATGGCAGAGGAAGCTGACCCAATGAGAATCCTTTTGGTATCGGCAAGAGAGGGTTCAGATTTGGCAGTGAGAATAGAAGTATGAATGGTGTGGTAGGAAGGGTGAAGGTTCATGAGGAGGACATCCAATGTTTGACAATCATCAATAGCATGGATGTAAATGTCAATGGATTTAGAAGGATCATGCTCAATATGATAGAAATCCTCACAACATTTGAAATGACAAGCCATTGTAGACCTCTGGAAGTGTTCCCTCACTGCTTTCCAAGCAGCTAAACCTGAAGTCTGCCCTATGACCAAATACTGCAACTCATTACTAATAGTAGACCAAATGATGGCTGCCATTTGCTTAACTGTTTGCACAGAAGCAGTAGGGGATGTGGGAGCCACAGTATCATCATCATCTGTAATCCAAAAAGCACCAGCCTACAAAGACCATAGACATTGCATCTCTCCATTTGGAATAATTGTCTTCTGTAAGGAGAGGAACTTTGGCTATGATAGGAGTGAGGAAGTTGGGCAAAGACATGATGCTGGTAGAGTGATGCTACAGGTGGTGGTGAAGTGATAGGGCTAACAAGAAGACGTTTGGTGGTAAATTTGGTGTTATTTAGTAAGAGCTGGGGCCCATAACCTGTTAGAATGAAGAAGGGAGGTGGATGTGAAACACAAGAAGTGTGAGAGCTCAGACACAGACACAGACACAAATGAGTGAATGCAAATTTGACCAGTGTGCACTACAGACCCACAATGGTGCACAACTTGTAGCTACTGTGCTGGGTCACTGTTCTGACCGGAAATCCCACCGGACTCTGGACACTAACTTATACCCACCCATGCCCTATACGCACCCATTATCAGCTTACTGAAATTCCTGCCGGACTCCGTATGTCAGACTTGTCTACGTTCGACTTCATTATGTTGTGTTTCAGTCACCGGAAAACCCACCGGACTCCGTCCCTGTCTATGTCTGACCTCTTCCCGCGCATCAGTCACCGGACCCCACTCAGAAAACCCATCTTCCCTCTAACAGAGCCCCGTTCCCATTTTAGTCAAATGACCTGTCATGATTCGGACTCCACTCCCACTCCGTTTCCCATTATGGTTTATGATTTGTCACTATTCGGACTCCGCTCCATTCCGTCCCATTCCTAACACCAAATTGGTGTTTACTATTCCTGTTTTATGTTTTGCTCATTTCATTTCATCATTACTGGATTTGGTACTGTATGTCATTCACTCCACGGTCTATTTAAACTGGCAGATGTTGTACATACAATCCAGTCAGAAAATCAGCTTAGATTCCCCCCAGTAATCTAATACATTTTCCGCTCTAAACTCCTACTTGAATTACACTGCTCACACTAGTCAGAGCCCACAGGCTCTAGTGCATCTATCTCTCTTACCTATCTCGACTCACAACCCATGACCTCTGACCTATGACCCCTCGACCCACGACCCCCACCCAGACTCCCTGGGATTCCCATCTGCCTGTCTGAAATTGGATAACACGATCTAGCAAGGGCACAGCCTATAAGCTGAAGCCAAGTCCTACTGGATATTCCACAGGTTTCTCCGGAGACCCACCGTGTACGTACCCTAACAGTCACTAAATCTAACAATTTAACCATTGGAATTGTTGTTCCTTTCGTAACCTTTATTCCTTTTGGAATCTTTATTCCTTTTGTAACTGTTGTTCCCTTTTGTAACCTTTATTCCTTTTGTAACTGTTGTTCCCTTTTGTAACCTTTATTCCTTTTGTAACCTTTGTTCCCTTTGTTTCCTTTGTGACTTTTGTTCCTTTTGTAACTGTTATTCCTTTTGTAACTGTTATTCCTTTTGTAAGTGTTATTCCTTTTGTAACTGTTTTCCTTTTGTAACTGTTATTCCTTTTGTGACTGTTATTCACAATTTCCATTCTAACACAATTTCTGTTCTCCAAACACTTTCCATTCTCCAAAACACTTTCCATTCTCCAAACACTTTCCATTCTCCAAAACACTTTCCATTCTCCAAACACTTTCCATTCTCCAAATACTTTCCATTCTAACACAATTTCATCCTAACACAATTTCTGTTCTAACACAATTTCCTTTCTAACACAATTTCTGTTCTCCAAACACTTTCCATTCTCCAAACACTTTCCGTTCTCCAAACACTTTCCATTCTCCAAACACTTTCCATTCTCCAAACACTTTCCATTCTCCAAACACTTTCCATTCTCCAAACACTTTCCATTCTCCAAACACTTTCCATTCTCCAAACACTTTCCATTCTCCAAACACTTTCCATTCTCCAAACACTTTCCATTCTCCAAACACTTTCCATTCTCCAAACACTTTCCATTCTCCAAACACTTTCCATTCTCCAAACACTTTCCATTCTCCAAACACTTTCCATTCTCCAAACACTTCTCCAAACACTTTCCATTCTAACACAACTTTCCATTCTAACACAACTTTCCATTCTAACACAACTTTCCATTCTAACACAACTTTCCATTCTAACACAACTTTCCATTCTAACACAACTTTCCATTCTAACACAACTTTCCATTCTAACACAACTTTCCATTCTAACACAACTTTCCATTCTAACACAACTTTCCATTCTAACACAACTTTCCATTCTAACACAACTTTCCATTCTAACACAACTTTCCATTCTAACACAACTTTCCATTCTAATGTGTCAGGGCAATATATACAATATATATTTTGCCATTTATTTTTTATTTTAGTTTATTTTAACTATATCTACATGTAGCAGTGCAGGCACGGTGCAAGAATGATTATGTAATCGTGCTGCTGCCACCACCATTGAAAGCGGTCGCACCATCACAATACACAGATGCACTGCACAGCCGCAGTGTGCGCACACTACGCACTCGCAATGTGTATGCACAGTGCAATGGCAATATGGCATCCTCATGTTGGTGCTGACACAAGGCCGCTGCCACCACCTACACCCCGATGGACACATAGTGCTTCACACTGTGCCCATGGAGGCCTCCTTGTGCACCAGCACTGCAACTGCAGTTGAAGCCTGCGCAAACGCTGGCATGCCATGCAAACCTACACAGCGCCGAGCAGGATGACATAAGTGCCAAAACACGGCTATGCACTGTATGGTGCATACAATCCATTTTTAGTATTTTTCTCAAGTTTCTAATAAATAAGAAATACTAAATAAATATTAAACAAATAGTATAAATAGTAGACATGTACATAGCTATGCATGACTGATGCATGACTGATGCTGTGCTATCATGCTATGCTCTCCATAGTATAAATACTTTACATGTACAGTAGTTAGCCTCAGTTTCAATCTCTTAGGAATCCCACTAAAACAAGTGTGATCTCCCCTGTCATTGAGCTATCCCCTCTTCACTTCATATTTCTGTGTTTTATCTTGTGTTTGGTAGCCTTGTTAGTGTTGCCCTAACATAATGCAACTTTCCATTCTAATGCAACTTTCCATTCTAATGCAACTTTCCATTCTAATGCAACTTTCCATTCTAATACAACTTTCCATTCTAATGGTTTCCCTTTTAAAACAATGGGCCTCAGAAATACTTAAGAGTTGTCGACACAGGGGGTTTGGGGGGCTTCTCAACAAGCTGGAGCCTGCAGCAAGCAGTGGGGCAGGTCACAATGACCATCTCACAGCATAGGAGGGGCTCCCAGGCTTGTATAAGTGAATTTGCCTTGGTGGGTCCATGGGTGCTGTTTAGTCACTATTTGTCAGCATTGGTCAGCATCTGTGAGCAAAGCAAGCAGCCTGTTTCCCACAGTCTGTATCTGCGAGCAAAGTGAGCCTTAGGTTTCCCACACCCACAATGGCACACCAGTTACAGTCACACACATTGTCATGTGTTGCCAGGGACAATGCACCATTCATGTGTTTAATAACACCATTGAAATATATGCAGCCCAAGTTGACCAACCCCAAGACCATCTAATCTCAGACATTAGGCACCTGGTATCCATAACATGCCATTAGTGGTGTCTAGCAATATATACAGTCAAGTATATAATCTGGAACTACAGTAGTATTACCTCAGTCAGTTATACAATAAACGAGACTGAGTTAAGTAAAGATTGTTATGTATCAGTACTTGATGTAACTGATAAATGTTTATTAGTTACATTTAGGTACATAAAATATATTAGTCCATTATACAATAAATGAGACTGAGTTACATTTAGGGTCATGATTTTTAACAGGTTATGGGCCTGGTCACACCACATAACATGAATGATGAAACACTGTCCAATCGCATTTTCAAGTCTCAAGACCTTATCATACATTCCCATGCCGAATTGAAATAACTTTCTGCACAGGCTGCATATTCACCTTCAAAACACTCAAAGTGCTTTTCACCCCACATTCTCTTTAGGGGGCTCATTGTTCTTACACATGGTGTCGATCACCCATTCCTGCCATGGTGCCATGACAATTATCATTCAAACACACATCCATCACATCTACCATAATTCTATTCAAATATTAAATGAAACTACATTATTCTCTTCCAATGTCATCTCTTCATACTCCACCAGCTTTTTTGAGACAGCAGTCTTGCCCAATCTATACCTCCCAAGTATTGCTACAATTTCTCAATTACGTTGAGGATGTCATATGCACAATGACTTGTTGACTCAAGAGCTGGACCAATATGGCAACCTCTTTAAATTCACAAAACAAGGATACATTTCGTTCACAAAACCTTACAGTTATTCAGCAATCGACAAGCCATACAATGCTGCTTGTCGCCATTAATTTGCAAAGACCCAATCTATTCGATTTCATGGCCTTCTAGACTTACTTTAGGATACAATGTAACAGGAGGATTAGAGCAGTGAGGAGGAGCATTGAGAATCTGCACACTGCACAAATGGAAGGAGGGGCCCCCCATATTACTTTCTGCCTTCATGTCTACCATCCTTCAACATATCTTTCCCCCTCTCTGGCATAGAAGCCGAGGAACCAGGTTGTACACATACCAATTTCCATAGGGTATGTTGGTATGGCATCTGAGCAAAGCAGTGGGTGCTCCTCATCCTTTCAATGCAAAAGGGATTCCCAACGTTCAGTGGACCTACAGTTTATTTTATCCCCAGTCAAAAGGAGGTCATTTTAGCTCCCTTGCAGTAATGCTGTCACACTTGCTGCATACCATTACACTTGTCCAAAGATGAGAACAACAGCAGCTTATTGAGATATCTATCTTCCTTGCATTGTTATATTTTATTTTATTTGCCAGACTCATGGTGGACCCAGACACAGAAGCCAGTGGCCACCTTATCATGACATTTACACTCTCTGTTCCACTTCTCCAGACATTGTTAACATATATCGAGACCAAGCTGGACAAGAACATTGTGTGTCAAAATGCACCATCTTACTATCACCTCCAGTAAATTGTCACATGTGCCCCATGGTACATTTTATCACCTCTGAGTGAAAATCTTTTGTGTGCCAATCTGCATACTATCGCCTTTGAGTGAATTTTTAGTGTGCCATTTTGCACCATCATCTACTGTTGCCTCCGAGTGCATTTTTTTGCCATCATTTCTCTATCGGCCATATTCCTTTTTGGATTGCCTTTTCTACAGTCTACCCCAACCACTCTAAGGGGAAATGGACCAAACCACCCCTGAATGGTCATTTTGGAGACAGAATTAACAGCACATTTATTGAGTATAAAACTCACCTTTCATTTCCTCAACATGCAATCCTTCTATTGTAACAGGCATATACATAATCAGGAAGCAATAATCCATGCCAGCTTAATGGCACATTTATAGGGTACAAACCCAAAACTTCTTTTTTGACATGCGACCACTTTGCTTTTGGAGGTGCATGCATAATCGGGGAGGAACAACCACTTTTTGGAACAAGACCTTAAAACCGTAATGGGGTAGAAAACTTTGAAATACATATTCCCTTATGGGCTTTTTTTTAGGCCAAATCTGACTCTGGAATACCCTCAATCATCTACTACATCAATGCTTGTATGTATAAACCAATTATATCGACACTTACAAGACCTATATGGGCCAAGGAGGAGAATTTTGGACCTACATTATACAACCCAGCAAGCTTTATTTTGGACCTATGTTATATGACCCAAAACACTTTTTTGGACCTATGTTATACATATGACCCAGCAAGCTCTATTTTGGACCTACATTATATGACCCAGTAAGCTTTATTTTGGACCTACATTATATGACCCAAAAATCCACTTCATGTATATGGATAACTGGCAACAATTAGTTTTCACAGTCTATCCCATTATCTCAACTTCCTTCAATTCACTGTAGCAAACCATCAAACCATCTATTGCCAAACCTCAAGTGACAATCCATAACATATCATTTTTTAGTGGAACTGCTTAGGGAGGTGATTTCACCTTATGCCTACTGACTTTGTCCGACTTCATTTTTTCCTCAATCTCTGGCAGTGGAGACTCCCACACATGAGGAAGAGTTTGTTATTTGTTGTCCACACTGAGGAGGAGTGTTGGAATGTGTACATCATGAACAACAGATCCCAGGTCAACATCTATCTTTTGCAATAACAATACTGCTATTTCTTTATCTGAAGACCCACTATTACATTCTCATGTGAAGCACATCGACACCAAACTCTGTTAAAATCAAGACCCTAAATGTAACTCAGTCTCATTTATTGTATAATGGACTAATATATTTTATGTACCTTACCGATACATAACAATCTTTACTTACCTCAGTCTCATTTATTGTATAACAGACTGATGTAATACTACTGTAGTTCCAGATTAGATACTTGACCATACATATTGCTAGGCACCACTAATGGCATGTTATGGATACTGGGTGCCTATGTCTGAGACTAGATAGTCTTGGAATCAGTCAACTTGGGCTGCATATATTTTGATGGTGTTATTCAACACTCCTCCTCACCATTGAAACTCCTCACCATTAAACTCCTCCTCATATGGTGCTTCCTCCATCGAAGACCTAGAAAACCACAAATCTTAACAAATTTTGATGGTTCGAGTGGTTTGGTTTCAATGTGCTTCACATGAGAATGTAATAGCGGGTCTTGAGATAAAGAAATAGCAGCATTATTATCGCAAAAGATAGATGTTGACCCAGGATCTGTTGTTCATGATGTACACATTCCAACATAAAATAAACTCCAACCCGAAGGTTAGTAGTAGCTTCCCTATGACTTTTTTGAGGCTGGTAGCCAACATAGTGTGGGCCAACGAGAGATATTAAGTAATTTTTATCCCTCTTAATGCCACTTATAAGTTATTTTTGCCACTTATTTTTTGGACTTGAAACTATTGGTATGGGTGGGGATTGAACTCATGACCTTGTGGGGTCTTCAGAGTATTGGAGTTTACTCTGAAGGTTAGTAGTAACTCCCCTATGACTTTTTTTTAAGGAGGGTGTTTATAATTACTATAATCTCAAATATTTACTAATAAAAGTCTTATTTTTACAAAACTCCATCTTTAAATAGTGATATCTATTCTGAAACAATTATATCATCAAAAAACAACCATCAGAAATAGTTCTCCATATTACCTCTTATACAACCCATAGTTATTTAACAAATTCCATTGTATATAATTTCCTTCCTTTTACAGATGCCTACTAATACTTTTATTAGTACTTTGTTTTTTAAAATTTGTAATGAAGTTATTTCCATGTAAAATATGTAAAATATTATTGGAAATTTTTCATACCACAGCTGTCTTTATTAAGTAAAACCCCCTATATATTCTGGGTATGTTGAATCAAGTAGAAATCTGTTTAGATTGACAGATCTATTCTGAAGTAATACATATGTATTTAGAGGTGCCAATGATATACATATGCATGGAATGGACTATTTAAAGGTATCTATTTTTTAAAAGTATTAGTGTTTCAAACTACTAATTTTTTTTATTGTCTACTTGTGTCCAGAAAGATTCATTAGTTTGTAATGTATGAGAGAGTTTAAAACTTTTTGAAAGTTTTAAAAACCAAATTATGTTTGAATCACATCCCAGATGTTTAAATGACCTTTAGAGTATATTAGAATTTGGTATACTTAATAGTTTTCAGATATCCTCCTAAGGCTGGTAGACAATATTGTGTGGGCCAACAATAGATATTAAGTAATTTTCATCTCTCTTAATGCCACTTACATATAAGTTATTTTTGCCACTTATTTTTTTGGACTTGAAACTATTGGTATTGGCAGGAATTGAACTCACGACCTTGTGGAGTCTTCAGAGTATCAGAGTTTACTTTATGTTGGGAACCACTAAGCCAATGTTGGCTTAGTAGTTTCCAACAATGTGCTTCATGACAAAATGTGCTCCATCACACAGCATCCCACCTCACTCACATCACATGATGTGCCACCTCACTGTCACAACCGTCACATGTCACATATTGTCACAAACATTCAAAGGTAACTTTCGACAACTCTTCGACCTATCGAATTCAACTCGACAAAACTGAACATTAATCGACACCATTGAATCTCTTTCGACATGTCTCATTTCGACGTCATATATGATTTCATAATTAGTTCATAACATAGTCATAACGATATGACGAAAAGCATAAAAGGGCTACAAAAGGAGCGAGGGAAGTCAGTCGAAATATCTGTATATTAGTGATATTAGTAATCTACTTTGTCGTAACTTCTTCGACAATTACTTCCATGAGTTCTCGCGACTGGTAATAGCCTCTTACTTCATCGACAGGGCGAATATATACTTCATCGAACGAGGCTTTCGAGTTCGGTTGATAGAATATTATTCGACTTTATCGAAGAATAATCAATTCGTGACACTCACTCACATTGCATGACCAGGCACATTACATCACAAATGTGCACATGCAAACACACCATGCCATGCCCATTTGCATATGTGTGGGGGTGCATGTGTGTGGGGATGCATGGGTGTTGCCAGACACCCACCCCCAGGCATACATAAATCATAAATAAACACAGCACATTGCATGACCAGGCAAACACGCACATGCAAACACAACATGCTGTGCCCATTTGTGTGTATGTGGGGGTGCATGGGTGTTGTCAGACACACACTCACACTCACATTGTGCAACTAGGCACATTACCTCACAAACACACACATGTGAATGCAATGTGCCACACCCATTTGTGTGTATGTGGGGGTGCACAGGTGTTGCCAAACACCTACTGTGTGTTATATGTGAGGGTCCATTGCATCTGTCAGTCCATGTTAGGGTGTTAAAAAGAATTACAACAAATTTCAGAAGAATTAAAATAAATACCCAGAAAAGATACTAAACTTATGGGAAATGCAAGTCAATATGAAATATCAGTAAACCTGTAAATCCAATCAAATTCCAGTAAACTCCAATGAACTTTTACTACATTCCACTGAATTCCAGTAAACTTCAGTAAATTCTAATTAAATCCAATCAAATTCCAATAAATTCCAATTAAGCTCAAGTAAATTCCAGTAAATTCAGTTAAACACCATTGTTAAACTATTCTATTCCTTGTTACGACCGTGTCGCAACCCTATCGGTCCCGAGGTTATCGCCACTTGTCAACGTTTCAAGTCATCCTCTCGGAAACCATCGGCCCCGAAGCTGACAAATGTTTCGTGAAGATCAAACTCCATTTACGCCCACGTCAAAATAACTCGTATTGTCTGGTCAAACTTTGATACGTCCCCTTTATTATGTTGATCCATCCAATCTTATGTTTCACATATGTCTAGCTATATTTGTAGTCCTTGAACTATTTCCTTTTATCGTAATCCCGCTCTCAGTTATCATCGGCCTCCGAACTAATCATAAACTTCCCGTTCCTAGTCAAGCTTATTGTTAATACCGTGTTCCGCCCTTCTCCCCATTAGTATTTTCCAGACACCTGTTACTTGTATATGAACCCGCTGTAGTTGTAGTCACTAGGCAATCAGAATATCGACTCAGAATACCCTCATACGCCTGTATCAGTCTCATACTAAGAATCCCCCCATCCGCCTTCGCGTGCGCTCGCCCACTCCCGGCCCTGACCCCTTGGCCCGATGCTCGACTTGTCCTTCGATTCCGATCGGTATCACGCCGAAAGGTACTCATTAGGATTAGTCTTCGCCCGCCCAAAATTTAAGGACATCCTACGGATATTTGCGAGGGCGCAGCACATAAGCTGAAGCCAAGTCCTTCCGATCGGTCCCTGTCGGCCACCGACATTAGTCAGTTTTCAGTTCTTAACATTCCTGACCATTCTATTACATCTTTTGTGGACTGTTATTCCATCCTCATTGATATTTTGAAATGATTTTAAATGTACAGCACCCAGTGTAATTACCAGAAGCTTGGGACATTAAGAGTTATGAAGAACTAAATCATGGAAAGGGCAAAAACTAAGACAACAGATATACATAGCAGTACTATTAAGAACCAAGACTCAGGTTTATTGGCCCCTCACATAACTATTCAGGTGCTCCCAAAGTTCAAAGACTGGGATTAAATAAACTCAATGGGGGTCCAGAAATGACCATATAAAAAGACCCATGTGGAAGGAATAGATGAGGAATGTGGCAGGATGTATAATGGCAGTTATATATATAGCTATGTATGTATCAACTGGAGGTCCAGAGGCTAAGTTTGCAAAGATAGTATGTAAGTCTTAGTGTGGCTAGACACTAGCAAAAGAATTAAGCAGGATGAGCAATACTTTAAAATAAATGAAGGTATTATTCCATAAGCTTCTATAAATGAGAGGGGGATTCTAAATTGGTATTCTGAGTCAATGTTTAAACTGAAGGGAATAGTATACAAGATAGGATTTTATACTGATATAAATGGATGCATGGACGACTGAAAATGGTGATTTTATATTAACAGGATACAGGAAATTAGGAAAATGGAACAGGGGGTCGAGAAAAAGAATACAAGACAAGAGAAAAAGAATACAAGACAAGAGAAAAAGAATACAAGACAAGAGAAAAAGAATACAAGACAAGAGAAAAAGAATACAAGACAAGAGAAAAAGAATACAAGACAAGAGAAAAAGAATACAAGACAAGAGAAAAAGAATACAAGACAAGAGAAAAAGAATACAAGACAAGAGAAAAAGAATACAAGACAAGAGAAAAAGAATACAAGACAAGAGAAAAAGAATACAAGACAAGAGAAAAAGAATACAAGACAAGAGAAAAAGAATACAAGACAAGAGAAAAAGAATACAAGACAAGAGAAAAAGAATACAAGACAAGAGAAAAAGAATACAAGACAAGAGAAAAAGAATACAAGACAAGAGAAAAAGAATACAAGACAAGAGAAAAAGAATACAAGACAAGAGAAAAAGAATACAAGACAAGAGAAAAAGAATACAAGACAAGAGAAAAAGAATACAAGACAAGAGAAAAAGAATACAAGACAAGAGAAAAAGAATACAAGACAAGAGAAAAAGAATACAAGACAAGAGAAAAAGAATACAAGACAAGAGAAAAAGAATACAAGACAAGAGAAAAAGGATAAATACTCTGAAGTGGCAAATAATGTGGTTGTTAAGTCTAAACAAGGGGGGCAAAAGGCGATGATTTTGGAGGTCCAAAAATGGGGAATTGTACTAATCAGGAGGTCCAATTCTATAACATAAAGTGGAGCTTGGCTTCAATATATGTGTTGCACCCTCACATGAACTGTTAGGGTGCTCTGGTATTTCAAACAGAGTGGATAGTATGATAAAGACTAAAGACAACATTTAGCTCAGTTGACCAGAGGGTCAAAAATACTAAGAGTTGTAGAGTGAAGAGTATTAAGAGAAAAGTAAAGAAGACTTAAACAAGAGGAGGGTAATCTAGGTTGAGTTTCAAACTAGAGAATTGTAGCATACATACATGGAAAGATGTTAAGAACTGAAAACTGACTAGTGTTGGTAGGCTGACAGGACCGATCAGAAGGACTTGGCTTCAGCTTATGTGCTGCGCCCTTGCAACTATCCATCAGGTGTCCTTAGATTTTGGACAGATGAAGACTAGTCCTAACAAGTACCTCTCGGCGAGTTACCGATCGGAACCAAGGGACAAGTCGAGTGTTGGGCCAAGGGGTTAGGAACCGAGAGTGGGCGAGCGCATGCGAAGGTGGATAACAGGATACTTAGTATGAGACTTCTAGAAGTGTAAGAGGGTATTCTGAGTCGATATTCTGATTGCCTGGTAATTACAACTACAGCGGGTTCATATACAAATATTCAGCATCTAGAAAATACTAACTAGGAGAAGAGCGGAAAACAGTATTGACAAATAAGCTTGACTAGGAACGGGAAGGTTACGATTAGTTCGGAGGCCATGAAATAGCTGAGAGTGAGATTACAAGAAAAGGAAATAGTCCGAGGGTTACAAGTATATATATAGACATATGTGAAACATAGAGTAGAACAGATCATCATAATAAAAAGGGACGTATCAGAGTTTAACCAGATAGTATGAGTATATTTAGATGGGGGCATAAATGGAGTTTGATCACCACAAAAGCATACGTCAGCATTGGGAGACTGACGGTTTCCAATGTGATAACTTCAGCAATAACTTGAATTGTTGATAGGTGGTGATAACCTTGGGGACTGTCAGGTTGTAACATGGTTGTAACAGGTCCCAAGGTGGTGGCTCCATGGTCCAAGGCACTGATGTTGGGGTCCCAGAAAGGTTATCAAGGTAAAACCAAGTTGTGGGGGCCCAAAAAGGTGAGGATCCTAACAGTGGTGAAGTGATGCAAGGAATGATGGAATGTCATCAGAAGGAAAATAGGATGGAGTGGCTAGAAAATGAAGTCATTAAGTAGGTGAGTTGTCAGTACATGGTCATCAGAGATGTTGCATCAGAAATACCAATGTCAGGATGCCAGAGTATAGGTTGAAAACACACATAGGGGCCTAAATTATACAGTTCTTAATAGGTAGGTTCTAACTCAATATTTGAACTGGAGATTAGTAGAATATAAGACAATAATTTATACTAAAATATTTAATGACAGACAGATGAGTAGAAGGGGAGTATGAATGAGAATAAATGGGAAGCTGGAATGTACAGAAGCCCTCGATATGACATGGTCATAGAAGGTAATACAAACTACTGATGTAGTGTTTAAAAATATTATTATTGACCCACCAGGTCATGAAGTGACCGAGTAAAGTTGTGGGGTGGTAGCATGGTGGGGGCTTGCCCCCACAGGTCACAGCCTTGTGTGTTACAAAGTATGTGGGTGCTGTCGCCTAATGGAATATTCCCACATCAGGGTCCATATAAAGGGCCCTCTCATCCAGGGTTTTTCAAAGCCTGACAGTACATGAGGGTGTAGGATCATCCAGCCTTGTCCAACTTGGACTGATATGTGCAAAAGCTGTATGGTTGGGTAGGGGGGAAGTGTTAGCTCTCCACATATGTGTGGGAAGACTCGCCACTTGGGAGGGTGGGCATCCCCATGCATCTACAACTTCACAATATTAATCCAATAAAACAAATTCAGTTTCTTTTGATCCTTTAAAATTGAGAATTACTGTAATAATACTGTTCTTGGCATGAGGGCAAGGGTGGGTGGGTAAACTAATTCAGAAAGATTAAAGGAATGATAATGTGTAATGAGCAAAAATTTACAATGACTGTGAATCAATTGTTGTTGTCAGGAAGCAGAAGGTGTGGGAGTCCTCCATCTGCTCAGCTGGACATTGAGTGTCGTACTTTTCCCAGCAAGTGCAGGATCGTGTGACACTCAACTCTATCCAGTCTGGTCCAACTTGGACTGATATTTGTGAAAGCTGTATAATTGGGTAGGGGGAGAGTGTTAGCTCTCCATGTATGTATGGGAAGACTTTCCACTCACCCATAAAGGCTGCTACAAATGCAGTGAGGCTAAGCTGCCCACCCAATCCTAGGCAGCTACTGTTCTGGCTGAAAGATTCCTCAAATGATGCAATGCAATCTGTTCAAAGGCCTTAATGTACATTTGATATGCTAGTGATTTCTATCTTCCCACTAACCTTACTATTTCAGGGTCAATTCCCTGTGCAAGGAAAAAGGAAGCACCACCAATATGGAATGAGTGGCTGAAGGATGTTCCCCATCCCTTTTGAGTAAGGATTGAATTTATCCACTCGAGTGTTGCTGTTCTGACTACTGGTCTGATATCACCCTTACTGTCTTGCCAGCAGAATAGTGGGTCATTGGGCCTGCCAGCACCACTCTTGATAAGTTGATCAAGGCTTCAATCAGGCATGTTCCCTATTGCTCTGTCAAGAATACTGACTGTGTGCTACCAGCTTTGTCAGTCTTTGATACAGGTAAGTCCAAGCATGCATAGTGCTTTCCACTGTCATCTTGACTAATCAGGGCATCCTTTTGCTTCAGGTACTTTCCAGTTTCAAAATGCAACCTATAAGGTACTGTGACTTCTCTAAAATGCATCAGACCCCAAAAGGTGCAAGTTGATACTGCCCAAATGCAGGCATCAAAGGGGTCCTCTAGATTCAAGGATGTCCTTAATGTGAACAGCATATTCAACTTCACTGGGGCTCTTGGAGGTCATCTCTACCCTGTAGGTTATCTAGCCCCCACAGTGACCATTCTACTATTGCATGCTCATCCTCTGACAGCAGCAGCAATGATGGGTCTGCTGCTGCCCATAGTGCAAACAAGTGTAAGAC
This sequence comes from Hysterangium stoloniferum, assembly GCA_015178975.1. Taxonomy (NCBI): domain Eukaryota; kingdom Fungi; phylum Basidiomycota; class Agaricomycetes; order Hysterangiales; family Hysterangiaceae; genus Hysterangium; species Hysterangium stoloniferum. The sequence continues at coordinate 433,573 of WHVD01000015.1, read as the reverse complement.
CAGAAAGGATGCTGGGAGCCTGTCAGATTCAGCCATGGAGAAAATGTTACAGAAGATGTGAAACTTGCGCAGACCAGCTCTATAACCATTTGCCTCCCTAAGCAATGCTTCTGAAGATATGATCACCTGCAAGACTGGATGCTGCACTGTGGATGGTGGCAGGATGTTGATCCCTCTCCATCTGAATAGTCTCTCACCCACCTTACATGTTGGTCTGAGTGTCAATGGAATTCCCTGCAACTGGCTTGTGCTGATGTTTGTAATGGAGGGGCAAATGATATTGATGTCAACACTGGTGCTACAATAATTGGATCCAATGTACCAGGTGCCCAGGAATATCTACTCTGGCCTGTATGCATCTCTGCTTTTGGAAAACCTTTGAGGAATTCACCAATACATATGTCCTCATGAGAGAGTATTCAAACATTGTCCCTCAATGGTATGTACAGTATATCACCTTCAGCTGTATTCAGTTTGTGACTAACAATTTGTAAATTTTTTTTAGAATCTTAATTGTCTCCTTGCTGCACAATCGGCCTTTGTTTAAAACCACAACCACACTGCTGTTGTCTGACTGCACCAAAAATATTGAATGTGCCAGGCTCTGCTGGCATATCCAATCTTGTTGTAATACCACCTGCAGGCCTATTTCAACTGCAACTGCTTCTGCCCAGCCAATGTTGCACTGGCAATATGGGCCAATTTTGAAGCTGGGTGTCCACTTCCATGCTGCCCACTGGTTGTCTACTACAATGCCTAACCCAAAGGACATGCTAGCATTTCCCCACCATCCCATGTCCACTACCTCTGATGATGCAATTGGCAATTCATTTGGTAGGTAGTGAAGTATATACTGAATCCACAATATATCTGCCTGGACTGCCACATCTGGGGGGAATGATGCTCTTTGTAAATCAAAGTTGTTCAAAAATGAGGCAATGGATCATAAGAAAGGTCTTATCCATGGAAAAAATGAATGAGATGTGTACTAATTTCCCATGCAGCCTGTCCACTTCCCTTGCTGAGAAATGTGCATCCTCTGCTACCCAGCATTCAATCAAGTTTTGCATCACTTCTAGCTTCTCCTTTGGTGTTGATACTATCTTAGTATTCAGGTTCTATGAAAAACCTATGTACTTCTAGACTGACAAAAAAGGTCTTGTCTTGCTTTGGCTCCATAGTATGCCAAACTGTGCTGTCAGTGCAATGAACTCATCCTCCATCCATTTCTGTCCTGGCAGGTGCACTGCCAGGAAATTGTCTACCCATTTAAGCAGGTGTTCAAAGCTGGCTCTCTGATATAAAGCTATCAGCATGTCTGCTATGCTGCTGAATATCCCGGCACTCAAAGCCAAACCAAATGCCACTGTGCAGTCGACATATACCAGGCGATTCCAGCAGATACAACAGGCATTCTGCTAGCCTGGTTTAACTGGTGTCATTTGGTATGCTACTTAAATGTTGAATGTGGCTGCTATGGAACCTTTTGGGAGTGAGAGGATCAATGCCACAGCATCTACAAAGATGCCCCATTCAGTCATTGGGGTTTATGTGGCTGTTTATGGAAGAATGTGCTGGGTCTCCTCAGGGGAACAATAGGTCTTGAAGTACTTGAATTCAGTTTTGGTATTAGCCCCAGGGGCAATGTTTGGAATGGTCCAATAATTTGCTCCAGCTCCTCTGGCATGAAGCCTCTGGAGTAGTGGCCTATTTCTTGCTTGCTTGCTTGCTATGTAATTGTCTATAAAGTCTGTGTCTACTAATGATAATCTGTGGTTTTCAAAAAATTACTGTGAGTGCCTTAGCCCTAGTGTCACCACCATATATCCTGGTACAATCCACAGTAGCTGCTGCCACTCCTCTTTCATTCTCATGCTCCAGCCCTTTGGCCACAATACTACCATCAGCAAAAAGGTAAATTCTTCCATGCTTCTCTCAGCTTTCTGCTAGGCTTCAGTTGTGAGTGCCATGTATGGAACATAACGAAAGTTCTTAAATGCCTCCTCCACCTTCCATGGTATAGCTGAAAGGTAGTATGGAAATAAGTATGGTGGTCATATAGGTGGCAGACAATGAAATGAAGAGGAGGGGGAGGGGAGTGTGTGCCAGCTCCAGTGCCACATCCTTCAGACTGCACTGGACTGCTGTGTATAAGTCACAATATGGGCTGCACCCCATACATACATAGGTCCAAGTGCCAGCTACACTGTAGGACTTGACTGTGTAAACTAAGCTATGTGCCTGCTGCATTACCACTACTGTCTGTATAGTGCTACCTACCACAAGCACCCTGAACTGATGTGTGTAGCTGTGCTATGTGAAAGGAAGGTAGAACTTATAGATCTCCAAGGCATTTGCTTTGAATCCAGGTATAATTTCTAGAATCAAAGTCCTTTTACCACCCCAGGCCTTTTCCTTTGCCAATGTTGAGGCCCTGGCTGTTTGTACTGCTTCAGGGTGTTAAGAACAGAAAACCGATTAATGTTAGTTGGCCAATGGAGACCGATCGGAAGGTGTGATGTATTAGTCTTATTTTAATACTATTTTCCAAAAAAGGAGTCCAATGCTCTATCAAAATGTGCAAATACTCAATTCACTGCAAGGTAAAATAATTTAAGTATTTGATATTAATCAGTGGCAGCCTAAATAGACTTAGAACCCCTGAAGTCAAGAGTTTACTTGAATATATGCACCCTACTTCGCAAAGAAGGTTTTGAGAGCTGTTTGTGCAAGCTTGTTCTTTTTCTGTAAAAACACTACTAAAATATGAATAACAATTCACTGATTCCGAAACTAGATTCGACTTCGATTCTAGCTAGTTTATATATATTTTATACTATTTATCAAACAGTAAAAATATTTATAAACAGGTCAAAAGATTAGATATAGAATAAAACACTATTTGGCTAATATATGCTTTATTTACACTAACCTACAGGGTCTACTGTGATACTAACTTATCAGGATCTTAATGTAGTCTTAAGGATTCTGCAAGAATATTCTCAGTATTTATTTATGCCAAAAACCAGGTAGAAATTAGAATATATGTATTTCTAATCTCAATATAACCTAAAATATTTATTACTTTAACTGATAACCAACAACTCAACTAGAGGTGGATTAGTAATAAAGGATAGCCAGCTACTCAACTAAGAGGTGGCAAAAGGAACAGTTGATATGTTTATTTATTTATTATTGATTGATAACCAACAGCTCAACTAGAGGTGGTTAAGGAATTCTGGGTTAGCTTAGGTCAGCAGCTCAACTAGAGGTGACTAAGTGTATGTATGTATTTGTCCAACGCCCAATTAGGGGTGGAATATAACTGCTGCTGCAGTGGCACATTGATGTGGCTGGTTAAGATGGTTAAAATGAGTTAAAATGAGTTATATTTCAGTGGTGGAGCAGAGCTCCTTATATACAGTAAAATCTGAGACATGGGAGAATGTTCTAGCTACTTGTTTTACCTATTTTTAGCTATTTTACCTGGAATCTGCTGGAATATTCCAGGAGTTTCTACTACTTTCCATTGTAGCATATATGCTGATGTAATATTCTCGTGTGTCGCGAAGTTGCTGATTTCGTGCGTGCACTGATTACATAATTTTCCTGTGCATGTCACATATATGTGTCGTTATTATTATTCAGCTGTTTGTGACAGCTGAGTCGTGTTTGTGACAACTTGTCACGTTTGTGACAAGTTGTCGCATTTTGTGATGACAGTCACTTGTTATGATGCCGGTCACTTGTTGTGATGCCGATCACTTGTTGTGACAAATGTCACCTGTTGTAACCAATGTCACCTGTTGTGACAAATGTCACCTGTTGTAACCAATGTCACATATTGTGACGAATTTTCCCGCGTGTTGCGCAATAAGCGCCAGATGGCCAACTTAAAAGATATTTAGATAAAAAAGAATAAACAGTAGAAATTCGATAACTCTCCCAAAATAAATGATAAAAATATGAAATAAATTGTAAAATCAACTTAATTTCATGAGACTATTGTACAATAATTTCGTTGCAATATAAGTACATTTAAACGTGTTTTTATCAATTTGTTTAGGGGGAGATTGTTAAGAACTGAAAACTGACTAAATGTCAGTGGCCGACAGGGACCGATCGGAAGGACTTGGCTTCAGCTTATGTGCTGCGCCCTCGCAAATATCCGTAGGGTGTCCTTAAATTTCAGGTGGGCGAAGACTAATCCTAAAGAGCTCCTCTCAGTGAGATACTGATCGGAACCGAAGGACAAGTCGAGCGTCGGGCCAAGGGGGTCGGGGCCGGGAGTGGGTGAGCGCACGCAAAGGCGGATGGGGGATTCTTAGTATGAGACTGTTACAGACGTATGAGGGTATTCTGAGTCGATATTCTGATTGCCTAGTAACTACAACTACAGTGGGTTCATATACAAGTAACAGGTGTCTAGAAAATACTAATGGGGAGAAGGGCAGAAAACAGTATTAATAATAAGCTTGACTAGGAACGGGAGGTTTATAATTAGTTTGGAGGCCAATGATAACCGAGAGCGGGATTACGATAAAAGGAAATAGTTCAAGGACTACAAATATAGATAGACATATATGAAACATAAGATTGAACGGATCAACATAATAAAAGGGAACGTATCAAAGTTTGACCAGACAATACGAGTTATTTTGACGTGGGCGTGAACGGAGTTTGATCTTCGCGAAAACATACGTCAGCTTCAGGGCCGATGGTTTCCGAGATGGTGACTTGAAACATTGATAGGTGGCGATAACCTCGGGACCGATAGGGTTGCGACACGGTCGTAACAGAGATTGGTTAAAAATTGGAAAAACCTAAAAATACATAACAGAAGGACTTGGCTTCAGCTTATGTGCTACACCCTTGCAAGTTACTGTCAGGTGTCTTTAAATTTCAGGTGGGCAAAGGCTAGTCCTAACGAGTTCCTCACAATGAGTTACTGATTGGGACCAAAGGATAAGTCATGTGTTGGGCTGAGGGGTTGGAGGCCAAAGAGAGGCGAGCACAGAGGCAGAGAGTAGGATACTTAATGTCAGGCTTATACAGTAGAGATGTATGTGGGTGTTCTGAGTCGATATTCTGATTGCCTAGTAACTACAACTACAGTGGATTTATATACGAGTCATTGGCATCTAGAAAATACTAACTAAGGAAAGAGTGGAAACATTATTGACAAATATGTAAGCTTGACTAGAAACCAGAAGGTTACAATAAGTTCAGAAGCTGTAAATTAACCAAGAGTGAAATTATGAGAAAAGGAAATAGTCCACAAGTTACAGATATATACAGGCACATGTGAAACATAGAATAGAACAGATCATCATAATAAAAAGGGATGTATCAGAGCATGACTAGATAGTTCAAGTATAACTTGACAGAGGCACAAATGGGGTTTGATCGCCGTGAAAGCATACATCAGCATTGGGTGACCAACAGTTTCCAATACAATGACTTGATCAGTAACTTGAAACATCAATAGGCAGCAATAACCTCAGGAACCATCAGGTTGCAACACAGTTGTAACACAGGGTCCATAAACAGCCTTGTGATTCCTGGCAGGGATTCAGCTATGGGTCCCCTCTCACATTCTCCAGCATTGCTGCTATTCAATAGATGGTCCCTGTGTGCTGTCAGCCAAGCAATCTGGGAGTCCAACTGCTCAATCTCCAGTGCTGACAAGTGCTCCTCCAGATGACCAGTATCATGGTCATTGCCCACAGCTTCTGTCATAGGTGCTGTAGAATGCTCTTGGGTCCCAGCCACCCCAGATGATATGGCATCCAATCCTGTATCAGGGTGGGGCCTTCACCACTTAGTTTGATGCCTAGGTGTGCAAATACTCCTTGTGGCAAGGACCCAGACGTCATGGTAAGAGATGTAATAAACTAATTCAGAAAGATTAAAGGAATGATAATGTGTAATGAACGAAAATTTATAATGACTGTGAATCAATCGTCGTCGTCAGGAAGCAGAAGGCGTGGGAGTCCTCCATCCGCTCAGCTGGACGTTGTGTCGCACTTTTCGCGAGCGCGGGATCGTGCGACACTCGACACTATGTCCAAACTCAAGGATGAACTTCCCAAGCTCACTATTACTGTAAATCGTGTCTCTAATACGGCCAATGTAGTACGTAAGTGTGCTTCCTCCCTCCTTATTTTGCCGTCACAACGCTTCAACCACGCACAGACGATACTGTCATCAAAAGCAGTAGGGTCTTCACAGTGGCAAAGAATGCTATGTCTACAGTAACCAGTGCAGATTTGCTGAAGATGACGCCTAGAGAATGCCTTGTGAGTATTTTTAAGCATCCCCGCACCCAGATTCAGTTCCAAATCGCTTCAGGTCCCTATAAAGCATGTCATCGAAGCCCTTCAAATGATCAAAGGGGTCCATCCATTTGTTGGTGGTATGTGGCCATATTTTCTATTCTAAGTTCGACCAATGTTAATGATGCAACATAGTCGCTGTGACAGCGTTTGAGGCCGTCTTAGCCTTAGAAATGAAGAGGCGCGAGAACGATAGGCGTGTTTCTGGTCTCATACTGAAGCAAGCTGACATGATGAGCGTTTTATTCCAGTAAATTCAGTTTTTTTATTCCTCATGTCCCTTATGTAATCCTTCTTTGTCATGATCTTAGATTGGAAACAATCACACCCGCAGACATCCAAGCTGGGGTTAATAATCTTCAGAGTGGGTATTTGCCAAAAGGGATCCTAGTTTCATGTGGGTTAAGCGATACTTTATAGCTCTCATGGAGAATATCAAGAAGGAAATTACAGAGTGCGGAAATCTGCTTGACACTTTTTCAAAGCAAAAGTTTCTCGGTAAGCCAATTTCGTCTTTTAAATTGAAGCTATTTAGTTTTGTAACCTCAAAATGTCAGGAAAATTTTTGCGAGCAGGGAAATGGGAGGTACAACTATTTGAACAACTATCTGAACAACTTCTAACGTGTACCACTTGTGGGTTCAAAGGACAAATTATTGAATTTCGCCGAAATATTCGATAAAAGGAAGGGTGAAATTAAATACACTTTGCAAATTTATGTGGCGGTGAGTGTATTTCACTACGGCATAAGACTGATTCTAAGCTTGGCCGCTCAAAGGTCAAGTTGACCTCGATGTCCGCTCACGTAGAATCCATTGATTTGAAGATCAACCTACTTGTAGCGCTTTTTAAGAAACAAACCGACAGGGAAAAAAAGGCGGCCTTAGAAGTTGAGAAGAGAGGTGGCGAAGAGCATTGCATCAAAAATGAAGCTGCACTGGCCCAATTGGAAACGGATACGGCCACCAGTGAGCCAACCGCCTCCGCGGACAAACAAATGGGCAAAGCGTCAACATCCCTCCTATTGTCGTTTCGGTCTTCGATTGATGTCCTGGTCGATCAAAACAGGGCAAATTTTGATGTCAAACTCAATGCACTATCAAAACAACTCGAAGACGCCATACAAAAATCAACAAAGAAAATTATTGACAGTTTCGGTTCTGGGCCATGGGGGCGTGTGCAGGATCCTGTGAGTTTATTATTCACTCTTGCAATTTCAATGGTCCAATAATAGTGATGTCAGGATATCAGGAATGTGTGGAAAGATATGGTAGTATTTCTTCGGGTTGCCTTGTTATATTATATCCATATTGAGACATAATCCACAGAATGCACGTTCGAGCGTCAAAGCGCGCCACCTCGTGCTGGCATTACACGAGTATGTGGCAATATGAATTGCTTTTGAATAATGTCCTCTAACATCATCTCGCCCTTCAGTTATTTCATTGACCTTCCGGATCGAAATGTCTCGCATAACCCTAACACTAATATTCCCCGACGCGAACACCTCAGTGTTGAATTTGAACCGCCTTCCCCAACAGTATCTCTTGCGGGGAGTGATGACGATTGTAACTCAATGGAGTCCCTTGAGAAAGACAAGTGGTGTATCCCGTTTCTTTCTCTCGGGAGAGTCCCCGCCATCGCAGAAGGTATTGGGATGTAGTCTTATGATAATCATTTATGCCGATTCGTATTTATCTCCATAGCCATTGACGATGATGTCTCCGGTTTCATCAGAGTAGCAGAAGTAAACGACTTTTACCGCGAAAAACCCCAAGGATTCTCAATGCTTCGTTGGATCACATTTTGGGCTGCCGGTATTTTGCCTTAACTCCTCAATCTATGTATCTGGAATCCCATGTGCTGTTATCGCAGGATGGGGCGTTGAAGTTACAATATATCACCAACGTATTGAGGGGCTAATCGAACGTTTATTGGACCTCATTATACTTCCGGAAAGTAGCCAATTGTATGTCGAATATAAAGATACACTCCGATGGGTTCCATGGCTGCTTCGTTCTCACTCGCCGGAAACGACAGAGGATTCGGAATTGCTTGATCTAGTGCGACAACACATGACTCAACAAGAAGCGGTGATCACTACGGCTTTGGGACCCGCAAAATGGGAGATTGATAGCGCGGACACTATCAGCACCTTGTTAGGTCCTGGAAGAATTGAGAAGGTAATATATGGATTGACCTCGAACAGTCTATTTGAGTTATTTACAGCGACGGTGATTAGTACCTGTATCCGCTTTTATACCTTATTCTCAGGCGTCATTATCAAATCTTCAAATATGGATGCGAGGCCGCACTGGATTCTCTGGAATTTGAATCTGCCTCTGAGACACTCCGTAGTATTCTATTTGCATGCACTTTACGTATCAACATGATCAAAGGTAAGTCTCAGATTACAATACGTTTTTCTTCCGATGATTAATATTATCTTAGCATCTTGTGAGCAACAGTCAATCTCTCTGACTGATCGCTTGAAACAATATGCAGGCGGTATTGTACGTCACTCTGGATCCTATCAGTTGTCTATAAAGTAGTAACTAGCCGTCTAGTTTGTCAGATGGTATGATGTCAATTTATGGACTGATCCCTGGGGCTATCGCATCACTGCCGACAATGACCACCCTTTTAAGTTCCAAACTAGGTGTATTGATGGAGAGGAAAATATTCCTGAAGTCAACCCCGAGGATCTCCATTACGGTGTCACGAAACCTTTAGAAGAGACGGAAGCCGATCGACAATTCATCGACCTATACAAAAATCATGTCGTTACACGATATGGAACAGGTGATGAGACGGATTCGGAAGAAAGTGAGAACGAGGACTATCAAACGATGGTCAAAATAGAGGAGTCCATGGATGAGAGTGAAGTATATGCGTGCGAGGAAATTGCCATTCAAGAACTTTTCAAGCAAGGACTGCAGTAAGTGGCTATCATATATCTGATCTATTTCAGTTACTTATGCGTTGGTAAAGTATGTGGGTATGCAATGGATGCCGAAAATTTCCCATAATCGGCATACATTATCAGTGCCTAGGGTGTGAGATCGATACTAATAAACGAGGTCGGTGCAGTTACCTTATGTTAATTGCCATCCTCTCTCTCACGCGTTTTCTTTACAGACTTCGATTTGTGTGGCGTCTGTGTGGTCCAGCTGCCAGAAAAGACTGGAACAGATTGCAGTTATCACTCGTCTTCTCATCCAGTCATCAGACTGCCAATCCCTGTGGGGAGGACTCTACTCAGGCGCTCGCGAGATAAGGCAATCGAATTCCTCAGAACCATGAAGGGTGAATACCTCAACACTTGTCATGGACTCTGTGGCTCAGATTACGGCAATGGAGTGCATTACAGGTGTATACAATGTGAAAGTGAGTGTTTTATAACCCATGGTGATTCTTATGATCGTAACTTTTTTAATGTCCAGATCCAGAATACACTTTATGCAGTAATTGCATAGCTCACGAAGCGGATGGAACAAACGTACACAGTGCTGGGCATCTCTTTATGCGACTCAGTGGGGAACCATTGGTGTTCAAACCGCCGGTTCCCACGACTGCGATGACCGATCAGCAGCGGATTATGGCGCTCGAAGAACTTGTACGGTCTTTGAGCGATAAAATTGACCGTTTCATAGCTTCCCAAGCGTAGACCTATTCGATGTTGGAAGGGTTGTTAGAATTGGTAGTGCAATTGTGCCCTGTAATGACTTCCAGGCCTACCTCAATACGATTGATGATACCTCACAATGATTTTCATGCACCCATGCACTCATGCAACGATTCCTTGACACTAACGCAGTAGAAAGCTGTCACCCTGGGTCAATCTTTGATTGCGGATTGACCCGCCATCATAAAAATAGACTCTTCACAATTCTTATGACAGAGCCTACGTTAAACTAGATAAATACAGACAGTCTTAAACTTGGGCTCCTACTACTCATAATGCATAGCGTCGGGGAGGCCCAATTTAGCCGAATTTTCTATGCATTATGAGCAGGTCTACTGTAATGTCGTAAATACATAGAACTGCTCGACAATTTGTTGGGGTGGGTGCACTGGTTTCTGCTTCCATTTACATGGTTCTAGTCAATTCAGTCGGAGTTCAAATACCCAAGTTTTGTTTGTGGCTGCGAGAGTACGATAGTGAGTAGACTAAGTGCATCTATCAACGTTATTTTGACTTTAACTAACAACTCAATTGCAGGCTTTCATTGATATCACAGCACTTTTAATGCCGAAACATTACTGTGAGTTTAAGGCACCGTGCGTTGATAGATTTTGACCGAAGTCAATAGGTGATTACTGTGATGTTTTCTTAACACACGATTCGACAAGTGGTTCGCAGATCATTCCACGCTTCATATAGCTATGCGATACTGATTTTTTTTAGTGCGAAAGGCTCACAATAGTGGACGTAACCATCTTTCGAATGTTCGAGATTACTATGCCTGTACGGACCACCCATTGTTGAACGCTTGAGCCCAATCTGACAATTTTTACGATAACAGCACTCGGCCATGACAAGGCTCAGAACATCATCGATCAAATCACTTCTGCTTACGAGTCAGGCAATGGTCCCCCACCTGGTGGCTTTGGCTTTGGTCCAGCGCACCTCGGTGCTCCACCGCCTGGGTTTGGCGGCCCGCCTCCTATGGGTATGAATTTTGGAGGCCCGCCTCCTGGGTTTGGACGTAAGTACCTTGAAAATCCTTTCAAAGACTCCTAAAGTTTACTTATTTTCCCTGCGTCGAAATAACCAGCTCGACCTCCCTTCCCGCCTGGTCCAGGCTTTCCTCCAGGCATGCCACCACCACCTGGAATGGGCCCGCCAGGTGGTCCCCCTTTCCCTCCCGGAGGATTTCCAGGAGGTCCTCCCATGATGCCACCGCCTGGCTTTGGAGGTATGAAAATAATTACTTTCCATTTCAGGAGCTCACAATGGTCTGCAGGCGGACCTCCACCTTTCCCCCCTGGAGGTGGACCCCCAGGCAGTAGTGCCCCTCCATTTCCGCCGAATGGTGGAGGTCCGGGCTTCCCCCCTGGACCACCACCGCCTGGGTTCAATGGGCCACCACCTCCCGGACAACCACCCTTTGGGCCTCCGGGCTCCCCTCCAAACTCCTCCAATTTGCCTGGAGGAATACATCCAGATCGTTTACGTATGATGGGTGGCGGCGGAGGTGGAAGCAGTGGTGGGATGTGATCTTGACATGGATGTAGGTATAAGTATGTGATTTTGTACTGTCCCGTCCCTTTGGAGATCACCGTTATAGTTGTCCCTGACCTGCACTAAAATATCTGGTAGGTGGGAGGTATGTAACTCTGTTCAAGTGGTATGGATCGAACACGTCTGTCGTGGTTTGTTTGATTGTAATCCTAATCGCCTTGCTTGTGGGTTGTGGGGTTTATCTACATCAGTATGCTTTGGAATATGTGTAAATCAGCTGATATCACAGCGCACATGGTAAATGGAAAATCTAATTAAGGTCTGGCTCTTAATCCTTTAGAAGACTTGCAGGTGAGGATCTTCGGATTAGAGCATGGTCACTACGAACTGGGGAGCAGCTTGACCCACCACAAGAGAACTGGAATGGTCATAAGGCTCAAATTCTCGATCTCAGAAAATATAATTACGTGGGAATGTTCGAATTTTTCGAAATATGTCGGGAATTTTCCATGTCCTTCAAAAAAATTTCTGGACACTTTCCTGGTTCAGTTGTCTAAAGTTCTGGTGGCCTTCCTGTGTTTGGTTTAACTTGTGCATGCACAATGGTATAGGACTCATTCATGATACCTTATACATATACATTCCGGTATTCAGAACGCCTCAAAAACTTTAAATGATTCAATTCAGAAAGTGTCCGGAGACTACATAAAATTACCAATGCACTTTCAAAAATTTGAATATCCTCAGCGCAAAGATTATATTTTCTGCAAATTTTGAAGTATTCCAAACCTCAGCCTTGTGTATGTTGCTAACACACCTTGCTAAACATGAGCTTCGGCCGCCAGTGCCGTTTGCTAGTCAGGGCGTGAACGTCTTGGGGACCGCCTTCTTCCGGATTATCATCCGTTAGATTTAGATCTGTAGTATGCTCCCCTTCAGCAACCTCAAAGGCCCAGCATGAGAGAAGAGAATGTTACATCATCACCCGGGGTTTGTCTGCGTCTTTATAAAAAGGGAGAGACAATAATAATGAGAATAATCTGAAGACAAATAAGATTGCCATAATGGATGAGAAGCCAGAAATGTGGCCGTTAATGACCGGTAAATACGCCTTAAAGTGTTGGTTGAGTATTAAGAATTCGGAGGAAGAAGTCTTCCTTGATACCGAACGTGACCCATCTTATAACATTCGCCTTTGAAGTGTCGTTGTAGCCAGTGATTAGGCGATTGATTCTGCCTCAACAGTTGGGCAACTGAAGGAGTTTGTCCATTATACGTGGCTTGAAAGAACAGAGTAAAATGTTTTGGGGAGTAGCTGAAATTGGCCTGAGCAAAGGTGTATTGTCGATCCATATTGGCCAACTGGTGTTCTATTTCAATTAAAGTGTCAGCTAATTTCATTAACTGTACTGCCCGTAGCGTGCTCCTGAGGGGAAAAAGCCCAGGGATACCGATTCAGAATGATCGGTTGTACCCAGATTTTTTTCTGATGTAGACTCTGTAGGCTGGCTTTCGTGGTGATTGATCACCGAGTTGGCCCAACAAGACCATAGACAACTCGTCACTTCGAGGTACAGAGATAGCCAGATTTGAGGGTTACAGATCGCTGTTTCTTTGATCACTGACTTGACTCGTATGAAATTTACCTCGTAGATTGCCAACCACAATGTCCTTTATATGGATTTTTTTTGGCGTTATATCTGATAGCTGATAGTGTTCCTGGTTGATACTTTATCCCACAAGGTAAACCTAGGAAAGAATACTCTCTACAGCTACACCCATGGTTGATAATTATGAACTAAGCACAACAATTGCTTATCTTTGTCACAAGTCACAAGCGGTATGGTGACGAACAGCCCTTATAAAACGCCCTGTTAATACGGTGGCTATTCAAAAGGCGAGAAACTTTTGAAAGTAACAAGCCCACTTCTGTCAAGAACATTTAGCTCGTTTTCCCATATTTGGCATGTTGTGGTGTGGAATGAAGTTGGCCTTCGGCGAGTCGACTTCAAGACAACTTGAAAGTCCGCCCAGGATAACCTTGTCGCTGCCTTCCACGATGTACTCTCATCATTCACCCGCTCAGTCCAATACATCTTTATCTGATGAAGATGACGACGAGCTCGAAAAGTCTTTATACTTCCTAGAACCCGCCCCACCGACTAGATGGTCCTCCAATGCCCAGCCACACTCTGAGGACTACAGCATTCCACTGACCAATCCCAAATCCATTAAATACTCTCCAGCGTCACGACTGCCACCGGAAGTACTCATACACGTATTGAAGCAGCTCCACAGCCCTCGCGATTGGCACGCATGTCTCCTCGTTTCTCGCACTTGGTGCGCCTGCTCGGTTGAACTGTTATGGCACAAACCCCATTTCCCAAAGCCATCCAGCCTTTTTCAGATGATTTCTGTGTTAAGACGTGAACCCCAGGATCAAACATTCACTTATCCACGCTTCGTGCGCCGACTCAATTTTTTGGCTCTTGGACAAGACCTGAATACCCAGCTCTTTATCCGTCTCGCGGCATGCAAACGTCTCGAACGCCTCACTCTCGTTGGTTGCAGTTCCATAACGGATGAAGCACTCGCAACTGTGCTGCCTTCCTTCCCAGACTTAGTCGCACTGGATCTAACTGGTGTGGTTGAAACTACGAATCGCTCGATAATCACACTGGCACAGACGGCGCGTAGACTACAAGGTCTTAATTTAGGCTTATGCAAACTTGTTACGGATGATGGTGTTGTTGCAATCGCCAAGAGTTGTCCACAACTACGCCGTATAAAGTTGAGCGGCTTGGAGCTTATTACGGACGTATCAGTGAAAACTCTGGCTACATATTGTCCGGTTATTCTGGAAATCGATCTCAATAACTGCGAACGAATTACAGATGGATCTGTGAGGGAGCTTTGGACACATTCCATTCACATGCGCGAGTTTAGACTCTCTCATTGCCACCAGCTCACCGACCTTGGATTCCCGGCGCCCATCAGGGAGGCTCCACCAGAAGGTCCGGACCCATTTCCAAACAACTCCCACGCTGCAATACCCCAATATCCTCCTTTGAAGCTTAGCCGGCCTTTTGAGCATCTTCGTGTGCTTGATCTGACTGCCTGCCCGAGCATTACAGACGAAGCAGTCGAAGGAATAGTCATGAGTGCGAGGAAGATCCGTAACCTGGTTCTAGCAAAGTGCGTTGGACTCACAGACGCCGCGGTAGAGAGTATCAGCAAGCTTGGCAAAAACCTACATTATCTACACTTGGGTCACGCTAGCGCGTGAGTGGCTCCCCTTTCATCGCGTTGTCGTCGGATTAATGTCGATCACAGAATAACCGATCGATCTGTCACGAAGCTGGCTCGTTCATGTCTACGGTTGCGGTACATTGATCTCGCATGTTGTCCGTTATTGACAGATTTATCTGTCTTTGAACTGGCGTCACTGCCGAAGCTACGACGGATTGGATTGGTTAGAGTACGTCTACTCTGCGCCTGTTTGACAGTGGGATCCTAAGATGTTTTATCCTTGCAGGTTGTGAATCTCACCGATCAAGCTATAATGACCCTCGGGGAAGAACGCCGCCACACCCTGGAGCGTATACACCTTTCCTTCTGCGAACAGATTACAGTTCCCGCTGTACATTTTCTCCTCCAAAAGTTGACCAAACTCACACATCTTTCGCTTACCGGTATCCCTGCCTTCCGACATCGTGAACTCCAACAATTTTGTCGAGCTCCGCCACGAGAGTTCAACTCTACTCAACGCGCAGCGTTTTGCGTGTATTCAAATGCTGGCGTGCGGGAATTACGACGGTATCTTGAAACCATTATACCTCCGGTTGGGGATGACGGGCTAGAAGGCTATGATGCAGATGAAGACGATCAAGATGGGTTTGCCAGAGATTATGTGGTTGATCCAGAGATTGATGAATATACTGATGGAGGTAGGATATTACGACCACCGAATGTACCAAGGATTGTGCATGCAGCACAAGTGCGTGTCAGCGGATTTACACATACTTCCCCTTCCACAGCGGTAAATACACCGGTTCAAGGCAATGACGATGCGTCTGCTAGTTATACCGACACCCCTAGCCCTTTGGACTGGCATGAACCGGAGGGACAGACTCCGACAGGTACCGTCCGAGCCAATGGCCACACAAGACAGAATAATCCTCCTGTCCAAGGTAATCCATCACAGCATCTACCCTCAAACTCAACAAATTCGGCACGTAGCTCTCAATCGAATGGCATAGGCTTTATGAACTCGTATGATCCTGTAGCCATGCGACGAGAAGCCGAGCTTGCGGCGCTTAACGGCACTGCGACGCCTGACCTTGTGTTTGCCGAACTGGGTCATGGTCCTGGAGTGGCAGGGCCTGGATTATCAACACCAGCTGTGCGTTCAGAAAACCATCTGCCAATAGATGAAGATGAGACATACCCTTCTCTTTCGACCGATTCATGGGTTGTGCAATCGGACACACCCGTTGCGTCCGTTGACGAGTTTACAGGTGTTAATACGTCTAGAAGACGTTTTCGACGCGCGACAATAGAATCTCTGTTGCCTGAATCGGCAGGTCCTCCTCCAAATATAAATCGCGAACTGGAAGAATCGCTGCACACAGCCCTTGGTGAACTCCACGTGAATGATCAGCATTGGGACGATGAAGGTCGGGGGCGACGTACGAGATTCAGTGGTTTACGAGCTGCATTCGTGAACATTGGTCGTACCAATGCGAATAGGATACATGGTGCATCACCTTCAGGTTCATCACGGAACCAACGATAAATCTCTTAGTAGCGTTTGAGCCATAGGATTGTGATGCCTTTTTTTTTTTTCGTGGAGTCTGCGTCAGCGCATGGTCATTGCAACAACAGCATCACAACATCATTGCTTCAAATTTGACATCTTTTAGTGACGGGCATTTTCTCTTTGTACATTTTTGTTGTGTACATCCAGCATAAAGATATATTATGTAAATCGTAGATATGATTTTTCGCTTATTTATTCTGTGAGCACGTTCTGTCACGCTGTCACGATTTATATTCACGTGATCTAGAATCTTTCCAAATTTCATCTCTCACCTCGGATTATTATGGTTGGACCAGTGAAGCGCAAAAGCCTAACCTCAGATGATCTTATGCGACTGCTGGAACATCCTGGTCGAGAACGAAAGCGACCAAGGATTGATCCAGATCAAACAGAAGAGGACGACGAATTTAGTGAAGAAAGCTCGGGGAGTGACAGAAATTTCGAAACCATTGATAATAGACAGAATGGGCATTTTGGCGGCGGTTCTGGTTCTGGCACCACTAGCGAGAACGAGAACGAGGGCGGGAACCAAAAGGTGTCTGAGGCTGACATTCGCCGTGCTCCTAGTAAGTTATCATGATTCCAGTCGATAAGGACGGTGCATTATTATTGTCTGCTTTGGAAGCCAATGACTCTGATGTGCCGCGCTGGTTGGGTTCTGGCCGGAGAGGACCCATACCGCCTGCCTCATTCAAGACATCAGACGGAATTCTTGATTTTTCGTCACTTGGAATTGCGGACTCCCTGGTATCATCAATGAGCCGTATGTCAATTCGGAGACCGACACCTGTACAAGCTGCATGCATACCCCCACTTCTAGCAGGTTGGTTTTGGTTTTTGGGTGATAATTGGGAGGATTGCTGATCGCACTACAGGGAGGGATTGCATAGGAAATGCGAAGACGGGTTCCGGTAAAACTGTAGCATTTGCGCTCCCAATACTGCAGAAGCTTGCTCTAGATCCGTATGGAATATTTGCTCTCGTGCTTACGCCAACACGGTGTGTTTTCCTTCTTCTCCTTTTTAATTCGGCGAGCTTTATCGGCTTTCACTGTCATGCACAGAGAACTCGCTTTTCAGATATCTGATCAGTTTGCCGTACTGGGAGCTTCCCTCAACCTGCGTACTGCTGTCATCATCGGTGGTATGGATATGATGGCGCAAGCTATTGAATTGAACAACCGGCCCCATGTCGTAATTGCCACTCCCGGCCGCATTGTGGATCATTTGAAAAGTAGTAACGATGAATGGGATTTGTCGAGAATCAAATTTTTAGTTCGTTTAGCTTCGGCCTTCATCTACCGGATATTGATGTGGCTACTGTAGATTTTGGACGAAGCCGATCGTCTTCTGACGGAAACGTTTACACCGGACCTTACCTATCTTTTTGGGGTTATGCCAAAGGACAGACAGACCGGCCTGTTTACTGCCACTCTGACCCCTGCAATCGAAGCCTTGGCTGAAGCTCCCCCCCGTCCCGGTAAACAAAAGCCATTTATTTATCGCATGATTTCGACGTGAGTTTCGCTACTCATGTGCTACATACCTAAGCCGACCTTTGCGCAGTGTTGAAACTGTGGATACTTTGAAACAAAGCTACTTACTTGTTCCATCTCATGTCCGTGAGCCCTACCTTTATTACCTCCTTTGCAACCCCCCAGAATCTGTCATACACCTCCGTCGTGCGCCTCCTGAACCTGTGAAGCACTCTCGCCACAAAAATCGGCCAGCAAAAAGTAAACCTGAGCAGAAAAAGAAAAAGCCGAAGCCTACTGATGAAGAGGCAAATCCGGAACAACCACCACCTACAATTATATTCTGTCGACGACCATACACCGCAGCATATCTGACACATGTGCTCCAGGAGCTCAATATTCGGTCCACTGCATTGCACTCCCGTTTAACACAACGGGAGCGACTTAATTCATTGTCGCTGTTCCGCGCTTATGTCGTGCCAGTACTTGTTTGCACCGACGTTGCCGCCCGTGGTCTCGATATTGAAGATGTGGCCATGGTAATCAATTGGGACTTACCTGATGAACCTGAGGAATATACACATCGTGTAGGTCGAACGGCCAGAAAGGGTAAAGGCGGTGTAGCGGTCAGTTTTGTAACTGAGCGCGATGAGGAGAGAGTGACGAAAATTGAGCATCGCATTAGTACGAGCAATTTTTTCTTGCGAAGCCGAGCCATCTTACATAAAGATTTTACAGACACAAAATTATTGGAGATGACATTGCCTGAAGAGAAAGTCCTCGAAAAACTGAATGCTGTCTCCACAGCGAAACGGTTGGCAAACATGGTGAGTCATTCTCCTGACCCCCCTTGTTATTTGGCATTGAAATTTGAGTACAGGAATTACATGACTCTAACTTCGGAAAGCGGGAAAAAATACACAAGATGAAGAAGGAGCAACGTGAACAGTGGGAAAAGCCATAATGAGATATCTCCTGCTAGTTGCTCTGCAATCATGTGACCGTGCTTTCCATCTGCGGTGTTTACTGCGTTGCCCATATCATAGTTTAACTGGAAGCATGGCCAGTTACTCGACAACCAGAGGTGCACGTCAAGCGATGGGGATCGGTGAACCAGCTGCCTGCTCTGTATTCTCAATGTGCCCCTCCCCCTCATTAAATCTACCGTAGTTCAGAGCGTTTGATTCCAAGTCTTCTGTCATTCGATGCGCCGAAGTTCAGGCGACTGCGGCGGAGTAGTTTTGCTGTACTACTCTTCAATATTCATCTCGGAAATGCGCCACAAAAAATATTAGAGCTAAACCCACTCTCCCCAAGAAGTGAAGTCAATTTACACCCAGTGAATAAATGAAACTGTATATACCCAAATGATCTAGAACTGCGCTTCGCACACATATCTCCCGGTACGTGTTTGATCTATGTGCACATGTATGCACATAGGCCAGTCGCATTTAACAAAGAAAAGTTTGAGTCTCGTAAACATCTGCGTCCATGACATCAGTCGCCTATAGTATCCGCTCCTCCTTGGTTCTCCCTCAGGCGAAAAATTAAAATGTCCACATCCCCATTAGAAGACGATAAGACAAATATGCCCCTCTGGACTGAGTCTCTGTCGAAACATGTGTATGAAAGATTAACAGAGGCCGGCCCAACCGCGGGGTAAGGACCTATTTGTAGCCATCACTCAAGGATGGTTTGCTTTGTTTCAATAAAACATCCTTGGTCGTTAGATGGCCTCAAATGATAAAGGAATCAAGTGAGATGTTCCCTCGTGCTAACACATTCTATGACCAGGAATCTGTAATACTATTGAAACTTCGTTTGCAAGACCGACACCGTTTGTGGACGCGATAGGTTCAACTCACCAGAGAGATATTATCGCCGCCCGCTGCCTTTCGGGCGAATTCATCTCTATTTCGATTATATTCCGAAGAATTTGCAGAGGACCTTGCGTGGGCGAAAAACCGCTTTCCCGTCTCGCTGAAAAATCAGGATCATGGCCCGGGGACATTCCTCCCCGTCGAGAACCGTACTTGAGAGTCTGCGAATCGAATATGTGCTTTGACGCGAGAGAAAATGATTTCTCAACGGTTGTATTTATTAAACCCATTAAATGGAGTAAGCTTTCATCACTTTATAAAATTTTAAACAATATTGGTCTCGATTAGTATATAATGAAACGGCAACCAAAGCACTGCCGCCGCTCGCTCAACAAGCTCTGGGTAATCTTCTTGTTTTTTAGAGAAGGGCGAAAGCAAGGATTGTATGGCTCACCCTGGCTGATCTCGAAAAGAATAAATATTTTCGCGTCCCCTAGGACAATCTAGGGCCGTGGCCGGCTTGCTTCAGCGCGACAACCAACTAGAATATACATACTATGTTGATAACCCTCTCCTCATCATTTTCCGAAATAGCATGTCCGTCCCAGCAAGGACTGAAATTAAGCCTCGCGGAATTCAAAGGGAATTTATGGAATTGACAAACTCCAGTTCTGCGTTTTTGGTAACGCCTCGGATTAAGGGGTTCGACTGTAATATTATTATGTTATGTGTTAGCATTTATTAATAATAGTTATCTCGTAATTTTTCCCGATTGTATCTCACCTTTACGTATAATGTCTATATAATTGGCGGAATATGAAGCCGTCAGAAAAAAACGGAGCACGAGCTGTGGATTGGGGACATCCGCCTCACAGCAACCTTCAATATCTAAATCACCTGTCTCTCTGCTTTATCATGTCTCTCCCTAGTCAGGAAGATATCATTGCGTTCACGGCAGAGATAGAACGAGCTCTGTTGAAGAGTCGGGAAATAATGAGCGCGTCGGACAA
The DNA here is from genome assembly GCA_015178975.1 of Hysterangium stoloniferum. Lineage (NCBI taxonomy): Eukaryota > Fungi > Basidiomycota > Agaricomycetes > Hysterangiales > Hysterangiaceae > Hysterangium > Hysterangium stoloniferum. The sequence continues at coordinate 412,930 of WHVD01000015.1, read as the reverse complement.
CAGTGCGCTTGAAAGCAATGTGCGTTTATTCTCGGTGCTGTACAGCGCAATAATAAGAGGCTAATTACATGTGATATTTGGATAGCATGAGGAGGCTGCTCGTAAATCTATTACACCTGTCGCCCAAACCGAGCAGCAGCGGACCACTTCCACCCAAGAAGAAAAAACTCCAAAGGTGGAGAAAAACAGTGCAAAAACGTTGAAGTGTGTGCGATGCATAGAAAAAAACGATCATTGTATTTTCCGGGTAGGAGATACTACGAAATTGAGATCGTGCAGTAACTGTTATAACGCGAGAGCGGCATGTCTCATGCCCGGCGAAGAAAGAGTGATAAGAAAGCGGAAGCGGGCAGATGCTGATCATAGCAATCGGAGTCCTGCAAAGAAGATGCGACAGAGCATCGGGGGAGAGGATTCGCAGCCACTCAGTGATATCTTGAAGGAGCTTGTTCATGAAGTGAGGTTGTTACGACAAGCGTACGAGCATCAGGCGGATCATACAAATGTCGCGACGACACTGTTACGGCGGATGTGCCATGATGCTGTTATCAGTCGCGATGAAGAATCAGACTCGACGACGAGCCAGAGGGACGCGCGTGAGGTGGACTTAAACGAGCTGGAAGGAGATGATGTCTAAGTATCGACAGAGAGGGCAGAATTTTTGCGACAAAGGCTTTGTGGGCGCATGTGGCTTTGCTTTGTTAGAGTCGATGACATTGGTTTTCTGGACCAGAGTTGTCATTGTATTTGTGTTGCTTTGACTTGTCGAAAAAGAATGAAATTGACCATTTATGGACACAGAGCAGGTTATCGGGCCACGATCAGCGGCATGCAAGCCATCACCTGTCAGCTTAGCAATCTCATCATCCTCAAAAGGGGTCCCTGGCAGCGCATCTCCACGCCAGCTGTTGAGTTTGGCTCCGTGTGAAATACGTTTGTAAGACGTGCAGACACAGTGTACCCCAACCACATTTGAAATTGAGTCGAAGATCGCATAAACAGGACACTGGGAGGTGTCCTTTTCCGGGCGACTAAACACGTTGACAGCATGTCCACCAACTCAATTATTACTTTGTATGATATGGCAACCCGTAAAGGTGACCCTGCGGGATGGAATATGATGGGCTTGAAGGCCAGGTGGGCCACCCAAGTCGTATTTGCGTGGCCGGGATCGTCAACCAACACCATTTACACCTAGATACGCTCTCAGCTTCAAAGGCGTGGAATTTCAAACCGTATGGCTAGAATATCCCGAGATGGAGCCTACAATGCGTCGCATTGGCGCAGCACCGACAGGCTCGAGACCTGACGGCTCCCCATTCTTCACCATACCAGTTATATCGGACCCTATCCACCGTACGCCAAAGGGTGAAGCAACCGTTATATCCGATTCCTGGAAAATTGCAGAACATCTCGACAGGCACTATCCTGCACCTGGACTGTTGTTCCCCGACGGGACGAAAGCGTTGCAATCCCTTTTCCTTGATTATGCCAATACGAAAATCGCAGCACACATCAGGCTGATATCAATGTCTGTGGCAGTTCTGTGGCTGAATGACGAAAGTGCCACGTATGTCCCGTGTTTGTTGCTGCGTGTATTCAATCCTCGCACTCAACGATGTTCTTTTAATAGGTATTCCCGAAAACAGGTGGAAGCCACCTACGGCGCGAAGATTGAGGAGTTATGCCCCAGAGGATCTGAGAAATGGGACCACTCCTGGACGGTATTGCAGAAACGTGAGTCGAAACCATATTTGATGGCATTGCTAAAGCCATTCGACATCTATAGGGTTCTCTGACCTGGCTGCTCACCAAGATAAAAATGGCCCTGAAAGCACTTTCATTCTTGGTGCCCAAGTAACATTCGCGGATTTTATATTGCTTGCCATGCTAGAGCAATTGGTTCTCACGGCGCCGGACGAGTGGAAGCAGAAAGTTGAGCATTGGGACAATGGGAGGTGGAAGAAACTGAGGGACGGCTGCAGCGCTTGGAATATTAGGCCGGATAATAGATTTCAACTGGGTGGAGCACATCTTCCTTGATAATATTCTTACCAGAAAGAATACGTTAGGAGATGGAGAATGAACAAACTGGTTTCCCATTGTTGTGTAATGTCTGGTTTTATGTGCAGTCATAAAGAATACCGCACCTCCAGCCGCTCTTAGTGATATATCTAAGACCTACAGCCGGCCATCGCTTTTCTAAGTTCCCTTTGATATGTCCGTAGGAGATCTCGGTGAGTGGCGACTATTGGCAACAAGTAGATAGATAGTAAATGGATCGATCCTGCGCGCCTTGGGGCCTCAACACCTACAAAAGCAGCCATGTACGATCAAGTGTGACGGCACTGCACATGTGAAATCTTCAATGCCTGTGGGAATGCTCCGGTCCTCATAGTTCCCGCTTTCGATGCCAAGGTTAATGAAATCTTCATACATGCTGTAATAATCGCTTAACTGCTATACATCGAAGCCGAGTTCAAAGCGTGTTTATAAATCGGGGGAGGTTGGTTTGGACAAATTAGTTTGTCCATTTTCTCTGAAGGAGGCACGTGACATTAGCAAACAATGCTACGCATTATTTCTTTGTTCTCCCCACTCTATTTTCCTCTTTGTTCTCTCCTATTGTCCTTAGGCCATATATAGTGCATTCCATAGTACATACCTCTCCATCTCGTCCCGTCTCAATTCCGCACTCGATCGTCTTCAAAGACTTCGAGTTCCGCTCAAAACTTTTACTACTCGCACACCTCACAGACGATCTTCGTCACACGCATTGCGAAGTCCGACCCATTCGCTGGCTCTGATTTCCGTTTTTCTTATTCCCTAGATCACGATCGACGATGTCTAATAATCTTCCCTCAGGCTCTGATCCACACCATTCTACGGGCATTGCGCCTGCTCCCGACGAGATGCCAGCCCCGCCGCTATCGCCAATTGCTACATTACCTCCATCAACCGACCAGCAGCCAGCGCCTTCAGCGGCATTACCCCCATTTTCCAACTCGCAGCTTCTGGCCTTTATTCACAACTTAGCCGCCAGCGTCGCAGCCCTCCAGCGGCAGCAAGAGCAGCAGCAGCACTCAACCGCTGGGCCACCGCCTCATGCCCCCCTGCCCTATCCTGGCCATTATCCTCCAACAATTCATCCTACCCTTGTGGTGCCCCCGCAGGCTCCTTTCGCTTTCCAACCCATACCTCCGCCTTCGGCCGCCACAGGGTTCCTGCCTCCCCCTGGGACTTTGGGCTCCGGTGCGTCCTCTTCCTTGACTTCCCTTTTCCCCGAAATCGAGGAAACGATGCTGCTGGCAATCATTCGGCACTCCTTTCGGCCCATCCAACTTACAAAGTTGGATGTGCGCATTCATTCTAAACCACAAAAACCTACCTACGAATTTCGGGATGGCGTTTACGTGCAGGCTGAACGATCGTCCACAAAGGATTTTCCTAATTTCGAATCGTTTTACTACCCTCTTTCCCGTTATTTCGGCATACTCCACGCCCATGTGCTTTCAGGCCCTCCATCCCCCGCCGTTACAAATTTTATCCTCAGCACTTCCAGTTATCTGTCACTGCTTTGCTCGTGGTATTTGGAATATGATTGGATGGCTCTCCTGAACTATCACTTCGCATTTCATTCCAAACGTCTGGCCGAAATGGCTCGGGGCGATTTCTCCCATTGGGGCGATCTCGACTCTTATCTCCAAGGGCAATATCTTGTCGGCCACCCCCGTGTCCGCCCTGCAAAATCTGCAGCAACTCATACCGGAAGTGAGTCTTCCAAAAACACGCATTGCCTAGACTTCAACTACCGGAAATGTTCACGAGAGAAGTGCTACCGCATCCACAAATGCAGGCTGTGCGATAGCACCGAACATGGGGCTATTTCTTGTCCCACAAAGAAATCCGCTTAGGGTCATGGCTTGGTGAGGAGATTACCCTCGCCGTCTCCCCACTGTAGCCCCAAAGGCTTATCTCCGGTCACTTGGTCCATAGCTCACTCGTCTCTGCCTCCTCTCCCCTTCCCTGATCTTTTTTCCCCCGGTCCCCTTCCTCCTCTCCGCCCTAATACTGACCCCCGTTGCAACATTCCACCCATCTCCCCCCACACTCTTCCCATTGTTTCATCCCCGCTGAATTTAGATGCCTGGGAGTTCCATCTTCGGGACTACCCTGATCGCACCTTTGTCATGTCATTACTGCACATAATAAAACATGGGGCCGTCATTGGCTTCACTGGCAATGATCATGAGCAACATTGTAAAAACTTAGCATCCGCATTTGAGCATCCGGAGGAAGTATCTTCCACTATTAATAAGCTCCTATCACATTCACACGCTGTGGGCCCGTTCCCCACCCCTCCGCTGCCAAATTTTCGCTGCTCTCCTCTAGGCCTCGCTACACGTAAACGAAGCTCCAAACGACGACTTATCAACCATTTATCTTGGCCAACGTCATCATCTGTCAATGACGGGATTCCTGATTCAGAAGCCTCCATCATTTATGAACCCTTCATGGCTGCCCTCCAAGCGATTCGGACATTTGGCCCTGGCACCCTGCTAGCCAAACTCGACCTTAAGGAAGCTTTCCATCATATCCCCGTAGCTCCATCACAATGGCGCCTCCTTGGTTTCCATTGGGCATCTAAATTCTATTATGCAATAGTACTCGTTTTCGGGCTGCGTTCCGCGCCTTATATCTTCAACCTCTTCGCTGAAGCATTACACTGGATCATTGTGCGCCACATTCCAGCTGCTCTTTGCCACTATTTGGATGATTTCTTGCCAATCTTTCCTCCAAGCACTTCACTGCACACTGCTCATGCTGCCATTGACTGGTGCCAAGCCCTTGGACACCAGCTTGGCCTCTCCTTTCAACACGAAAAAACCATTCGGCCATGCACAAAATTAGAATATCTTGGCCTCGAAATTGATACCATCGCCATGGAAGCTCGCTTACCAATTGACAAACTCACGTATCTCCGCAGCATCCTCAATGCAGCACTTGCTGCCCATACTTTTACATTAAAGCAAATTCAAGAATTGGTTGGTTTCCTACATTTTTCTGCGCAAGTAATCCCCCATGCTCGGGCATTTATCCGACGTCTTATTGACTTCTCCATGACCTTCCCTTCCCCATTCTCCCACCGCCACATGCCTGCCTATGCCCGTGCAGATATCCGGTGGTGGCACGCTTTCTCTCACGCCTGGAATGGCATCACTATCATCCAGCCCTCAATCCCAACACTGCACGTATTTACTGATGCTAGTGGTCGCAAAGGTATTGGTGGCATTTTCGGTAACCAGTGGTTTGCCTCTCGAATACCCCGCCGCTTTCGAGATCGGGACATCCAATTCAAGGAAATATACGCCGTTCTGCAAGCTATTACCCGCTGGGGTACTCTTTGGTCTGGCCACCATATTATTTTTCACGTCGACAATTCCGCTATTGTCGCTTCACTTACAAAAGAAACCACCCGCGCCCGTTTCACAATGTCCATTGTCCGCAATATTGTCATGCTAGCATCGTTTCTAAGATTCTCTTTTTCTTCCTCTTGGCTTTCTTCTCATATGAATGCCCTCGCTGACTCTGCCTCTCGTTTTCAATATGCACGCTTATTTACTCTTAAACCTTCCTTGCATAAACAGAATTGCTCGAACAACCCCCTGCTCGTTGGTATCAGACGAATGCTCACCTCTCCCCACCAGTCGCCTTTTTCCTCTGGTATGGCCTCGCCAACAGCACTCGGAAAACATATAGCACAGGGCAACGGTCCTTCATCGACTTCATCACCCTCCGACCCCATCTCCTCAACCAGGACCGTTCTTTCCTCCCCGCCAGCAAGAACGCCATCGTCGAATGGGTTGCTCATCTCGGGCTCACAAGACAGCTCAAAGCATCGACAATCAAGGCATATCTTGGACATGTCAAGTCACTCCACATCGACGCAGATCTCACTTTCGAGGCCGTCGAAGCTCCCCTCATCCAAAGGGTCATCAGAGGCATCAAGCGCTACTTTGGTGAGCGTGCCCGCCATCCCATGGCACCAATAACCCTTCCTATTCTTCGACACCTCATTACTTTCTCTTTCCCACACTCATCACTTTTCGCTGCTACAATCGACGCAGCCATTAAGCTAGCATTCGCAGGATTTTTACGCTGCGGGGAATTTACCATCAAAGGGAACAAATTTCAGGCCTTCGATCCTTCGGCTCACTTGACCAGGGATGCCATTTCATTCTTTCCTAATTTCGAGGAGCCCTCTCATATTACTATCACTTTTCCTGCCTCTAAAACTGACCCCTTTCGGAAAGGCGTCACCACTTACGTTGCGGCAGTAGCCGCCACCACTTGTGCGGTGCAGGCCCTCAAATACCTCTTCACTGTGGATCCACGCTCTCCCAATTCACCGCTGTTTTGCAACAGCGATGGGTCCCCCCTCCAGTACTCACTCTTCGTGTCTTCTCTCAAATCCCTCCTCCAAACTGCCGGTTTCAATTCTGCCTCCTTTGCAGGTCACTCCTTTCGTAGAGGTGCGGCTTCCTCCGCTGCTGAAGCAGGGTTCACCGACTATGAAATCCAATTGTTGGGGCGTTGGCGCAGCGACGCCTACAAACTTTACATCGAGTCCTCCTGTACACGTGTACTCAACCTCTCTGCCAGGCTTCATTGGGCCGTTCCTAACACTCAACCTCCCGGCCCGCTGGACCTTCGTCTCGCTTAAGTCTTTGGCTTGAGCACGGCCCGATCTTTTCTGGTCACGCAAAAGAGCGGTGGCGACGCAATAGAACTCTATTCGCTTGCCCAGAGTCACGAACAAACGACAGAGATGGTTTGGACAAATTAGTTTGTCCATTTTCTCTGAAGGAGGCACGTGACATTAGCAAACAATGCTACGCATTATTTCTTTGTTCTCCCCACTCTATTTTCCTCTTTGTTCTCTCCTATTGTCCTTAGGCCATATATAGTGCATTCCATAGTACATACCTCTCCATCTCGTCCCGTCTCAATTCCGCACTCGATCGTCTTCAAAGACTTCGAGTTCCGCTCAAAACTTTTACCCACCCTTCCGCTTACCCTAGTTTATATTCGGTAGACTTCATGTATTTTCGCTTCCGCCGGCTTGAGCACGGCCCGATCTTTTCTGGTCACGCAAAAGAGCGGTGGCGACGCAATAGAACTCTATTCGCTTGCCCAGAGTCACGAACAAACGACAGAGATTTAGGGTTTGAGGTTTACGGGAGTTTCACAAGGCATATGCCAAGGACGTCGTCACCTCCACGGTCAGTGACTCGCGATCATCCGAAAATTGCAATCTCGTGACATTACCCGTGGTCACATGATTTTTTAGCTTAATGGCAGTCGCTTACCCGTCGCACACCTACCGATCTTTCTCTACTCCTGTCCGTGTCTGACTCGGAGGCTCTCCTCTATACCTCACATTTATCATGAGGCCAGCCCGACCTTTAGCTCTTGCAGCAAGACATGTAAGATCGCTAGCAGGAAATACTACAATAACTTTAAGACGTGCTACGTCGACGGCGTCCGTGACAGCGACGGCGCCCCAACATTCGCCCTCCAATACCGATAGCCTGCACCGGCAGAAGCATGCCGATAATCTATTTACTGTAGATCACTTAAAATCAGGTATGAATCTCATCTCCACACACTCAAATCTGCAGGGTATTCACATCGGACCTTGTGGCTGTTTCCTTCAGAAATAGAATTACAAGTAGTGTCCCCTAGGACGCGTTACCATGAGATAGTGGCTCAGGGAATAATTAGGGACGATCCGCACCAGCGGTCGATAATAGATAAGCTACAAGGGCTCCATGATCAGTTGACGACATATAATACACCACTGATACCCCCGCCACCACCCCCGTCAATAGTGAGTCTGTATTCTGTGCGCCAATCTTATCCCGATGTAAACTATCTGCGTCCACAGCTTGACAAGTTTTTCAGCCGCGCATCTACAGTTACACCTCCCCTCCGCACACCGCCGCCGCCGAAAGGTCTCTACCTCTATGGTGATGTCGGCACTGGCAAGTCCATGCTCATGGATTTGTTTTACGACACACTGCCGCCCAACATTTGCAGGAAGCGTCGTGTGCATTTTCACGCCTTTATGATCGATGTGCATAAGCGGGTGCACGCTGTTAAGGCGCAGGCGGGCCACGAGGGATTGGAGGATCCGATATTACCTGTTGCACGGGATCTAGCGAATGAAGCGAGTGTGTTGTGTTTTGACGAGTTTCAGGTGTGTGTTGGGGACTTTTTTGAGCAATGCTTATATGGCTAGGGCAGGTAACAGACATCGTAGATGCCATGATTTTGCGACGTCTATTTGAGTGTCTGCACCAATTTGGCGTGGTCTGCGTCATGACATCCAAGTGAGCCGGCCGTACCCACTCTTCTATTCTTTTCGTTTTCTCATCCGCATCAGTCGCCATCCAAATGACCTTTACAAGAACGGCATACAGCGTTCCAGCTTCATCCCTTGCATCGAGCACATCAAGGCTACCTTTGATGTCACCGACCTCGATTCTGGCACTGATTACCGCCGCATCCCCCGTGCGCTCTCCAAAGTCTACTTCCACCCTCTCGATTCCTCAACCGACGCCGAAATCAACAAGCTATTTAACACATTTGCTGGCTCACAACCGATTGAATACAACCGACCCCTCACAATTTGGGGACGTACTTTGAATGTGCCTGAAAGTGCCGGTCGCATTGCGAAATTTACGTTTGATGAACTGTGTGGAGCTCCGTTGAGTGCTGCGGATTATATCGAGGTGACGAGACAGTTTGGGACAGTGTTTTTGGTAGATGTGAAGAGGATGAGTATTGGGGAGAAGGATCTGGCGAGGCGGTTTATTACATTTATTGATGGTCCGTACGTTTTGTCTGTTTTCTTTGGGTGTTTTCGTTTATCGTGTGTTTACAGCGTGTTATGAAAGCAAGGTAATTAAAAAAGGCAGTTCAATGTCACGGTTGCTCTAACTCAGCATCGACCATTCTTTAGACGAAATTATTTACCACATCCGAAGTTCCGATCTATCAGGTATTCTCAGACGATACAGGTGCAGACTCGCAATCACTTTCGGACCACCAGCGGAGTGTAATGGACGACTTGGTAGGTATTTTACCCGACTATGGGGACATCTACTTATCCACGTTCACAGGGTATATCTTCTGATGTTGTTGGCACGAGCTCCCTTTTCTCGGGGGAAGAAGAAGTATTCGCTTTTGCACGGGCATGTTCGCGGCTTGTACAAATGGGGACGAAGGAATGGGCGATGGTGGCGGGAGATGGTTAATTGGGGGGCGCATCGCGATTCTAGACCACGGGCCGATCGTGGATAGAGGTATAAAGTGTAGATTATACTGCTGCCTGCTGTTGTTTTTAGATGTACATACCCCGGGCGACGCACCACGCCATATGCATATGGGATATCATACATACCTAGGATGGGATATGTAGCCAATAGGCTCCGTTTTTATAGTCGGATGTGGATATGAGATACAGGTAATGCGGAATATATATTGTATTGTATGTATTATGTAGCACAGCGGGGAGAAGCGCGATCAGGTCGTGGTGACAAAATCCTTGAGTGATAAAACTCTTTTAGCCCAGAAAAATATATGTTTGGGCATGACTAGGTGATGAGGCCTGCGGATAGGCAGATGCTATCCGCGAGAACCAGGGGAGACCTGCAGGTTGTTAGCGTTGAGAATAAAGAACTGTCACAGAGACTGACGAGGATAACACCATCGCCTCGCACGAAGAGCATCTCAATACTACGCTTGGCAACCTGACGGCGAAGCCATGAGACGCAGTCCAACGCGCGAGAAATAGCGGAAAGATACTTTTACGCTGGGACTCGTAGCGCTACCATCCATCTCCATCGCCGCCTCATCAACTACCATGATCGTTTCTTCGACGTCGCTCAAAATAAGATTCATATGGCCGTCATATGCCTAAACCGCGTGAGAGAGTGCTCGAACACGAAGTACGGGAAGGTGATGGCTCACATGTAGAACGCCTGAGAGCTCTCTGTCGCCCCGTAGCTTTACAAAGACACGTTCGCTAAGTGAAAGGCGGATGAGATCGAAGGGCTCTTGCACGCCAGATGAAGGCGCGTCTGCCATTAGAATGTATTTGGGGATTATTTAGAAAGAGTCACTCTCGGTACTTCAATGTGTAGTTATGTAAGCAACGGCTAAGTCTACATCGGAGCTGACAAACGGAGTATTATTCCTTGCTTTAGTGATGGCCAGTGTCCTTGGCCTATACCCGAATGGACGATCTTCAGCAACCATGTCAGATGATATTGACGATTTGACAACCTCTTCCTCATCCACATCGTCCAGCTCAACTAATTCTGTAATGCCAACGCCCCTTTCGTCTACTAATGTCTCTGGGTTTCCTCCTGGCCCGGAATATTACGAAGAGAGAAGGAGGATGTGGCTTGGATCGCCTGATTTCGAATCCGGCCCGGGCTCAATTCTCCAGAGACGGTCCGAAGTGTCGACCCAGAGAACCAAGTTAGAGACATTGCTCGCTAGGCGGAGTGGCGGCGCGGATGAAGAGGCCTGGCATTCTGGGGTGAAAAGCGTATATGAAGGGCTTATGAGCGGGGGGAGACTCAAGAGAAGGTTACCCTTAAATACTGTTGTGGGTTGTTTCTTGTCTATCTTGCTTTTGTCTCACTCTTCATATAGATCAAGGTGCTGAAAGCGGGATGGATGCACGATGGAACATGGCCGGATAGCTTGCCCGATCCGATATCCTCCCCACAGATGAGCCCAGCCCCGCATTTACCGCCAACGTAATACTACATCGCACTCACGACATTAATTGAGCTAATGATATCTCTGTCCCTTCTTGAACTTGTGTATCTCTGTATTGTTGTCTACCTAGATCGTTGTCTACCTAGATAGCTATATGTATATTATAAGATTGCTGCAGTAGTTGATTCGCAGGTATGTCATACGATGCCACAGTCTCGGATATTCCTGTGGGCTCATTGATTGGATAACGCTGCATCCCACCATCTCCGTGCTTCCGAGTCTGTCTTGGGTGGTTCGAAGTACTTACATCGGGATTGAAAGGCTGTTTTTATGATTAGACGATAGTTTCACAGATAACATGGAATAACACCTTCAAACGCCCGTATCCGTACAATCCGTTCTACACTCAACTCATTATGTATTTGATTCTTCTACAAAAAAAACATTAACACACAGGCACCAGAAGGAAAGCAGTCGTCGCGCACCTTGACTTCCTCTGCATAAAGAACCGCTTTCTCCTTTCTCTCTGCCCGTCTCTTCTCCTCCGACTCGCCGTCCTTGCCTAACCCATCCTTCAAAGTTGCAAACGCCTCCCTCTTCTCCTCCATTCCGGTATCAACGACATTTACGCAGTATTTTATCATTTCTGTCCGTGCTTTCCATCCGGCTGCGATTACAATTATAATCAATATCATAGCCAGAACCGTGACGCGACGCCGCTCACCGACAAGTTGACTCCAGAAATACGCACACGACTCGTCAGCACTCGAACTCGCCCCATGAGCAGACCTATCACGATCTCTGAACTGTGCTATATTACGATTTAAACGCATAGTCACTGCATCGTCCAGTCTACGGTATTCCCGGATAAGGTCTGGTTCCAGGTAAACATACCAAGTCGCGGTTATCAAAACATCCGACATGGATCGCATGCTGCGCACGTCTCACCTTTGAAAGTAGACAGGTTATGACATGTCGTAGGCGTAACCCTAACCACCTGTGATGCAGTACTTGAGGGGAAATAGAAAGCTTGTGAGCCCAGCTCAGGCGTGCGTGACGGCGGCATAATAAGAGAAGTTGGGCGTTACATAAGACTGGAATTCAGCCGACTTCCACTTCCGCCTGTCTTGTTAGTGTTTAGGAATTAGCAAGACGTGACGACATTTGACAGATGAGGCTTCATCATGACAAGAACTGTAAAAACTATAGATAACCCTCATGGGAAAAAATTATTCTTGGACTTAACGTTAACGCTGTAATGCTGCTCCAGTTCATACTAGGTCTCTTTCTATTAACCCTCGCCCAACCCCACAACGTCGACCAGCACCCAATACTTCAGCATGAAGTCTCGCGCAAAACTCCTGTACAGATCACTCTGGGCGTAATGAGTCGATGTCCAGATGCACTCCTCTGCGAAACCGTCCTGGACAGTGTCTTCCAAGAAACCTGGCCCCTCGTAAACGTCAGTCTCTCCTTTATCGGCACGTATGTCATGCATCTATTGAAGTTCTGCAGCTGGAATCCTAATGAGACTCATGGTTTATAGACTCAACGGCAACACCGTAACGTGTCTCCATGGCCCTATGGAATGCACTGGCAACATCCACCAGTTGTGCGCCATGGATCTCGCGCCGGAGCAGCAGACCTGGTGGGAATTCTTGCAATGTCTGAATTTCGAAGGAAAGGATAACGTTGGGGATCCTGAGCTTGCGCAGAGATGTGCTGGCGTCGCGAACATCCCGTGGGAAGACCAGAATGGGTCGCAGGGGATGAAAAGCTGCGTGGAGAGCGCAAAGGGGGAAAGATTGCTGAGAAAGAGCGTGGCGCACAGTGCGAGTTTGGGCATAACGTGAGATTTTAACAGCGGAACATGTATCACAAAATCGCTATTGACCCCGTCTATTCCAGGAAAAGCTGTTCGATCATGATAAGTGGGAAAATACGCTGTATCCATGATTCAACGTGGAAGGACTGTGAGGTGCGTTGATACCATGTCGTCTGCCGTTTACGCACTCTGAACTTTCCCTGTAGACTGGTCATACGCAGGAGGAATTTAAGGAGTACATACAGAAAGAATACGTCAGATTGAACGCCGAAGGTCTTCACAGTAACTGATCCATCCTCACGGCATTGCCTCTCTCGGACTTGAAAACTCTCTGGTATGGTAATATAGTTTTGTTTGACAGCTCGCCACCGATGTATAATAAATTAAGTCTTCATCCAAGCACGAGTTCATACACGATAATAACGAGATTAATTCCTATTAATGGTACTGTAAATAACACGGAGAAACATATCAGCAAGTTAAATACATGAGCACCCTTGTGACAGCAAAGTCTCCAAGGTCATAAAAGCAACAAGCACTCACTTCGCATCAACGTTCTCACGGCACCTATCAAATTAATCATTTTCCCTTTCATACTAATGTCGCCCTGTGTCGCCCCCCCACCATACGCATCATACGGCTGCGCGAAACCCTGTTGACCTGGCTGTGCTTGTTGTGTCGACCACCCAACTAACCATAGTCATAATCACAAGCATCAGTCTCGAGAAAAAACATAAGAAACATGAAAAATATCACGCACTCCTCGCTAGAAATCGCTCCTCGCTGAGAATAGCAATAGCGTTCACAAGCAGCACCGCAATGTATATGATATTGCCTATTGAGAGTCCCATTTTGAGGCGACTAGAGGCTTCAAAGTTTTAAATGGACAGATCTTGATAAGTCTGAATGAAGTCTAGGAATAGTTAGAGAAGTGGCTCGTCTCCTGTCGTGGCTCAACCTCAAGGCAGACGTGTGGTTACATAAGCCGAAAGTTCTATTTTGAGATTAGTTTGAACTCATGTTATATACACTGACAAAGTGGGGGCAAGCCCCCACATATGCCCGCAACTTTAAAAGTGCAGTTGAGTGTACTTATATCAAGACAAAGTTGCTTGTGCATTATTCTCCTGAATTCCCCCAAATTTATAAAATTTACTTTGCATTTTCATCATACAGCTTGAGAGAGTTATGGATTTTCTATTCTTTTCCACTAAATATCACCAAACCAGTAGCCTAAAAGGGGCAGAAAGATGGTGACAAAGAATCAAGTCTAAAATAGCCCAATAATGATACCTTTTGGCAGAGAGAAGTATTTCCATCAAAGCAATCAATATATGGTATATCACAATAAAGAGACCAATCCAGCAACTGCAATGCACTAGCTATTGAAGACCCTAGAGTGCTGTAAATCATGGCGAGTAGCAAGAATCTCTCCCAAAGGCCATGTATTCGTGGGACCTTCAACTTGTGCGATATCTCCCTTTTCTGGGATAGGAAGATAACCGTGCTTAACGCAACCCTCCACGAGCGGCTTGATCGCATGCAAAAGGAGCTGTTGTGCAGCATATGGACCAATGACATTCATGCGTATTGCAGCTGAAAGCAACCCGCGGGCGTGGAGGAATAAATGGAGGTAAAGACTGCGATCTAAAAGCCATAAGGACATGTTAAATATTCATGCAGAGGGTAGATTCATGTTGTTGGTACGGACCTAGAGAAAGATTCAATGCCGCAGTCATCGCACCCCAACAAATAGGAAGGTGTCCTGGTGTCGCCTCCAAACGGACTTGGAGTTTAAGATCATCGATAAATTCCGAAACGCGACTTTCTGGCGCGTCTTCCACCGCAAGCCACGACGGACGCGAAAATCCTTTAGAAAACAACGTCAACAGCGCAACGCCTTGTGCTCTGGACGCCCGTCTCGCAACATGATTCAAAGTCATGACATCATACAACGAGTCCAGATGCAACACTCGGTCACGGCATCTCGTTCCTTCGAAGTTCGCTTCCGAAACTGCTTTATGGGCCTGCGTAACAAACGGGAGTGCTGTGTGCGCGTAGGATTCGACGCTAGAGCGTATGAAATCCATTACTCCTTCTGTAGATTTGGATCTTAGAAAACCGTGTTTGACATAAGATTCAAGTCCCGAGGACGCTACGAAGGAGCCTGTGGGGAGATTTCCATCTGAAAGGAGGAGGAGGAGGTAGGACTCATCATCGGCCATTTTTAGACGGAGTTTGGAAACAAAGCTCCTGCTACCGACGTGACACTCCGATGTCGAGCTCATCGACGACCTCATCGAAAGGCGTCTCACTGGAACCGTCAGAATCATCAAGTAAGATACCAGTCACGCCAGCTGTCCTCCGTTCGATATTTGCATCCTCACGGACACCCTTCGAAGAACGTTCAATATCCCGTGTAGCCTTTTTCAGGTAATTTTTTTCTTAGATATCATTTATAAATTTTTGTAATAGAGGTGTACTTTGCTGTAGATTCGCGGGTTTTTTGCTGAGTTGTCTGGGGATTAGTCTGGCAGCCGCGAGGTGGCGCGGTATCAAATTAGGCATTATACGGAAATAAGATTCTTAGAGCATGTGAAGTAGCGGTAATATTGATCGACATGCATTATGTGCTGGAGTCAGAATCAGAGTCAGAATCAGAGTCAGATTCCACCCCACCATCGATATCGTTCTGTGCAGCGGATTCAACGGTGTCAGGAGGACAATTATCTTTCTGAGCGATGAATTCAGCATTGAAAGCTTCTTCTTCTTCCTCGATAATCTCGGCACTTTTAACCTGTTTCGTATTATGTGTATGTTTCTTTTGCGGCTTTGTCACGATATATCCGACATCTCCATGCCTTTGAAGCAAGACTTCCATGACCTCTGTACAACATACACATCGAGGATACGTATGAATGGTGCATGTGATAGACGAACCTTGAAAAGGCATTTGTTCATGATCTTTGATCGCTGACACTAGTGCTCGCCAGCGTCGTTGTATCATATGTGCGCTGTGAAGATTCCAATCTTTGTCGGGTAGTTCCTTCCAGTTGATTTCAGAATCGTCTCGGACGTCTAGAGCGCCAACCCTTGTACAATCAATCAGAACACGCGGAAAAAAGCATGAAGAAATAACAGACTTATGGACAAGGATCGAAGCATCCATCTTTGACCACCTGGCTGCTGCTCCATTATTTTTAACTGTTGCACGCAAACAATCCGTCCTAGATACTAATTAACCATGAACTGCCGCAGCACAACCCAGGTTATAACCCACCATTTGATGCGACATTGTTGTCTACTCCGTTTACCTCCCATACGTTTACTCACTTCAGTCCAGTAAATATCGTTGTCCGTATCGTTTCCTGTCTTCTCCTTGAATTCCTTGACGATTTTAGTTAACTCCTCTTCTTCCTCTTTTGTCCATTCCCCTTGAAAGTTAAATTATTAAGGAAGGATAAGATGTCTAAGACAAATTGTATGACGTACCGTAGACTTTCGTATTACGAACAGACAAATGATTCCTCCATCGGTCCCTGCAATCGTTCGCTGTCCTTCCAACACGGCCAGCAATCTTTGTCCATGCTTGTCCGAAGTCTGCGACACCCCTGCGATACGGTTAGTGTGCACTGTTGCCAGATATATAGATAAAGCGCACTCGGCGAGCAAATTGTCTTCGGCAGCCTGCCATCTTCCCTGGCCTTTGCGTGGATTATACTTCCGTTGGACGTAATGGTACACTGCAAGGATGGGACGTGCCGGAACACATCCAGCTGATGGGTTGGTTGAGCGTTGGAAGATTAAGATAATATTCGTACTTGCTGAGATGCTCACCAATCTCAGACCAGAACGTTACATGTTCCTCCTTTCTTTTTGAAAATATAACGTTGACAAGTTCATCATCGGTTAGACTGTGGTTCTGATAACGCAATGTAATGTATAAAAGTAAATCTACCAACAGAACCCACCATTCGATAATTGTCTAAACCTGTCTTGAGCGCATGCGCCTCAATCGCAGAGAATTTTCCTTCTTTCCACACCAAACCTGACAATAAATGCCATGAGAAACAAGAAAAGCGGCACACAAACGCCATATCACCTTCCGATTTCTTTAACTCCTGCAATTTCTTGCTACTCAACCATTTTGTAGCCAGCAACCTGGTATGTTCCTCACTGGCGATCGAGGGACCAATGGCAGGAAGGTTCAATTTCGGTTTGGGATCTTTGGGTGGCTTCGACTGTCGCGCTGAGACTGATTTTCGAGAGGGCCCTCCTTTCGTAGCTGGATTCGAGGTTGAAGCAGGAATAAATTGTGGGGGAGCAACCGAGACAGGGCTTTCCAAGAGGTCATCTTGAAGCCCACTTGAAGCCAACAAGGCTGAAAATGGACTATCACCTGTATTTAGGTGAACACCGGCTGAAGGTAAGTCTAAGTTGCGAAGAACGCCGGCCAAACGAGGGAGATCGAGGCCCTGGAAGGCACGTAGGATGTCGTCGTTGTTGTTGAGCTGCATGAAAGCCTCATCATTGAGACTGATGTTCGTAGGATCAGATATCGTGAGCTGAGCCGGTGTTACTGCATGAACCAGCGGTTCGATTGCCCCATCATGCTGGCTGACCATACTAGACAGATCGTCGTCGGCTGCTTGTGTAGTAGCCTGATCCACATGCTTGTGCCTCGCCCGCTTTCTTTTCTTCCCTGTTGAAGCCTCGGGGATCTCTGTAGGGTCTGACAGGCCTAACGACGACATATTTGAGTGTTCACCAGAAATTTTCTCTTTATTCTTTTTCGTCTTTTTACGTTTCGGTTCCGACGCGTCGTCTCCTCTCGAATCATCTTCGGCTCTCTTCTTGAACTGGCTTGGCTCGTGAAATGGCTCGAAAGCCCCGAAAGCCCCGAAAGCCGAGCGTAATGCCTCCATGAATCGGTTTCTACTTACGGGGAGGTCGTTTCGTGTCGAGGGATGTTATCTAAGCCAAGTGGTCACCCTGTGACAATTTTTAGATATAGACACAGATCTTGCCAACATGTACTTAGCAGGCACACCGCTTGCTACATATTTAAAGTTCTATTAAATCACAGCGATATCAGGCCCCCAGATTTTTATTGAGTAATAGAAGAGCAAATTAGGATGGCTTGATTGACGAATAGATCTGTAGTCATTCTGGACGTTTCCGCATCTATATAAGTACTTTTATAAATTTTTCCTTCAAGGTATCGATATCACCATGCCCCCCAATTTTATGAACGATAGCACACATCATGGTCACGAATCAGAGCTTGAGCTTGAGCAATCTAAGCTTGAGAGCTCGGAACAGATTTCAATTGGGCTGCCGACTTTCACAACGAAATCGCCTCCCCCTGAAATCGAGGAATACCCAGATGGTGGGCTAAAGGCCTGGTCTGTCGTGTTTGCGGTAAGGCTAATCATTTGTATATCGATGCAACCGTCTTACTTTATACTTGAACTACAGGGATTTTGTGTATTTTTCGCAACGTGAACATCATTTGTTCAGTCCATATATGCTTCATTCAAACGAGAATTGTTAGATTTGGCTTCGTGAACAGTTACGGTGTCTTCCAGACCTACTACCAAAAGACCCTCCTTCCCCATAATTCACGAGCTAGCATGTGAGTCGGCATATATATCGGATGTCACCTCCAGTTTTCACATTGCTAGATCATGGATTGGGTCGATGCAGACTGCGCTCGTTTTCTTCCCGGTAAATGTTGTTCATTACAATAGTTCAGCATATATGATTACAATTATATAGAACGTCATCACGGGTCGAACTCTTGACCTCGGCCATTTCCGAATTCCACTGCATGTCTCCAGCACACTCTTTATAACTGGTGTATTTCTAGTCTCCGAGTGCAAAACATATTGGCAACTACTTCTATGCCAGGGAGTCGTAGTTGGAGTGTGTATTAAAATGCATTGCTGTTTCAACGTTTTTGCTAAAAAAAATAGTTTTCTGCCGGTCTTCTATTTGGACCCACGCCTGCCTGCGTGATGCATTGGTGTATGGATTCATTATATATTATATAACTTAACTTAGTTGTTTTCAGTTTTAAAGCGGCGTTTCCTTTCATTCGGTATTGTTGCGGCTGGATCACCTGCTGGAGGAACGCTCTTGCCCATCGTCACACGAATTCTTCTGAAACGGGTAGGATATCCATGGACCATCCGCATTCTGGGATTTATACTGCTCGTGCCGCTGGTGGCGATCAATTTAGTCCGTGCATGCCTCGAACGTTTTTTTTTACTTCCAACATTTACCGTTTTACTTAGCTTCTTCGTCCTCGTTTCCCACCTCGTAACCTCAAAGGGGGTTTATTCAATTTTGCGATGTTCAAGCACCCTCCATTTGTTCTCTACAGTACGTCGTCGGCCTGATCCTTTTTCTTGTCTCCGCCTCTAATCTTCTGTGAATGCTAAATTCGTGCTGCTTCGACTCTAGTCATCGGAATGGACCTTGTGTTTTTGGGGTTTTATGTCCCCCTCATCTATTTCGATTCCGCTGCACAGGAAGCAGGACTATCGCCCTCCATCACTGTCTATCTCATTTCCATCGCCAACTCAGGATCATTCATTGGGCGTGTGACCGTCGGCTTACTTGCTGACCGCTACGGTGCTTTGAATGTCCAAATTCCAGTCGTTTTCTTAGGGGGGATCGTTTTGTTCGCATGGCCATATGCCACCTCTATGGCTCCGCTCGTTATAGTCGCTTTCATTTATGGCTGTTGTAATGGGGGATTTGTTGGATTGTTGCCAAATGCTCCCAGTAAAATGGGAACAGTAGGTGATCTGGGACGGCGTGTAGGAATGGTGACCACGGTAGGATTATTAATATTTATTCTTTACATTACATGCTGACATACCACCTAGTGTGCTGCCTTTGGGACAATTGCTGGCACCCCGATTGCGGGTGCTATTCGAACCGCTAGCAATGGTTTCCATAGTGTTGGTGCATACGCAGGATCAATGTTCATTCTTGGAGCCTGCGTGTTGTCCGTTTCTAAAAGACTCGCATTAGGGTCTTGGAGAGGAACTTTCTAAAAATTATTATAGTAAGCCTCACTAGTTATTATATGTGCCTCCGATGTATCACTTGGCAGGACGAATTATCATTCCTAATCTCATGACCGCAAGGGCATAGGTATAGTATATTGCTCGGTTTAAATTTTTGCAGGGATACACCTACAGGATCAAAGCCTAACTTGCCGGCCCTGGTATTAAAACATCTTGCCGGAGAGGTTAATTACGAATCCCCCCTCTTGTCCTGAAAGACCACATGCACAATATTAATGTCGAGTTGATTTGAATAAATATCAGGACTCAACCACCCGGTTATTATACGCCGTCCTACTGGAGGAATTACGGAATCTCGACATGTTTCAAGCAAGCCAGATGCATCCTCCAAGTTTCCGCATAACGTCAAGCAGTGCAGTAAACAGTTCGTTCGTCAAGTCATACTTTGAAATGCTACACTCAGGCTTACTATCACCTAATATGTCCTTAAATTAAGGCATGCCTAGTTGAAGCCCGAGACTTATTAGAGCACCCTAAATATAATAAGAGGCTTTCAAGCTATAATAGCTATCAAATATAATCCCCGAAGGTTCATCGTACAACCATGTGTCATTCTTCTCAGCTGGTACTATTATCATTACTCCCGATTTGCCAAATAGTATGCCAGTATAGACGCAAAGGGGGAAAAGGAAGGCCATATTATGAGCGGACGACGCAATCTTCATGTCACCGCCACAAGACTTGTGCTGATCCCTGGATATTATAATGCTACCACCTTCCACGGATGATATCATTCCGATTTTCCCGTGTGACAAACAACTTCGAGGTCGTGACAAGGTGACTTGTCGCGTCCGCCTGAAGGAAACCACCTAACGACAGGCTTTCCACGGGTTCTATCTCCAATTCATTCATTAAAATATCCGTTCTAGTCTTCCTTTCGTAGGTGCACGATATAGGCGACAACGTTGTTGCACGAAGTTAACAGTTAAGGCGTTCCTAAGTTCGGCCAATATAAAGGATCCGAGAAAGTGTATCCAAAGATGTAGGAAAGATAGCACGTTGCATGATTGGAAAGTGGCGCAATGTATTTCATATTCAACAGCCAATAACGGATATCTCCTGGGGAATTATTATTAGGGTAATTGACTTTCAGGCAAGCGAACCCAAGTATTTCAATCAAGTACATGGAATAACCAGACGACCAACACATTGCGGTTACGCTGCTTACATAACTCCATAATGTTCAACATAGAATATTTTGGAACATCGATAATCCTATAATCCTATATCTAGTAACCAGTCGCTCCTTTCCCTTCTTCCTTGTCGTCGCCACCGTCGAGCCTACATACCAGTGTCAATTTCTGAGCTGTCTGCTGCATTGGCCAGTACTAGCGAGTTACTAGTATTCTGTCCCAGTCTGAGAGCCTCGCTTCAGCTATCAGAAACTTCAGGCAATTTTGTCGTCGCTACCCCTTTAATTGTCCACTTGGTATAGTGGACGTGTTCTAGCGAAACGAAATACGATTTTTACCTTCATCTTTGGCTTGTCAGGAAGGCTACACTGTCTAGCTTTGTATCCTATTCGCAGGAAATCTTCCCCTTAATTTCCCACAGAAACGACTCCCACAACTTTTCCAATTTTCTCTCACAATTACCTCGTTCGTACCGAGTTTTTACTGTTTGGTGCCCATTTAATTCCAGTTTCACCTCAGAATTGCACTCTGGACTCCTCATTGCCATTTCGTCCTGCAAGAATTAATTTCCAAGTAACTCTCCCAGTGTCCACGTTTACAAGAGACCGTTGTCCTCCATCTTTGTAGGTCACGATCTCGTACCCACCTTGTGGTCTGAGGCTGACTCGAACATCAATTTATCACCCATGACTTTTTTGCAATGTGACTTAATGCAGTTATCACGGATCGTCATATTACCCTCAAAAGAGTTAGGCAAAAATCTACCTTATCCGTTGTCTTCTATCTGGATTCAGCTTGCGCACACTCCCAAAAGTTGCAACGTGACGTGGTGAGTGGGTTGTCCTTGAGCGAAGTCGCTTCTGAAGGTCGGACTTATTCAAGCAACGGGCTTAACTCGGTGTGTTTCCTTATCCTCACGTCAGAGGAATTGTCCGACTCGATCGATCATTTGTTTCCTCCGGTGGGATAATCGACTTAATAATAATAATAATTTCATTAATAGTATTCATTGCTGTGTCTCTTCCGCTCCACTAAAGGTAAGCCACCAAAGTGGCACCCTCCCAGAGTAATCATTGATACTTCCTCGTCATCCCCAGACCCTGTATCAAAATTATTTTTGTACAGGGCGCCCGGTGACTCCATACGTCCGGACACGGACGATAAGGTGGATAGCTTCTTCTCTTACAGCGGTTTTTGCTGCTCATTGCGTTCGGTGTGCCCTATTGTCCGGTAGTTGACCCTACAGCGCTGCCGTACCTTATTTGGGCACATATTGTTCCCGTGTTCCTAGCCCGCCGGACGTTCATAATATCCTCAAATATGCAAGTTGCAAGTTCGTCGCTGTCGATACCCCCTAGTCCGTCGCCCTCACCCATTCTCTCAAGTCTGCGTTCGCATCCTCGTTTGTCATTTAGTATCTCAGGCCGCGTTTCGCCGTCTGGTATGGGCGCAGTCCCATCATCGATATCTCAACCTGCATCCCCAGTCTTGGGCCATGTGAGGAATCCATGTGCAGGCGTTGTTCATCTTGCAGAGTCTCCTGCGTCCTCTTCGGGTCCATCAAGTCCCAATTCGTTATTGTCGTTCCCATCGGCTTTCTCGGCACTTCATCGCTTATCTAAAACCCCGAGATCCAGGGTGGTGCCGATCATACCTTTCCCGTTCACACCCACACAAGATTCATCTGTGCCAATCTCGGTGCCTCAGCCACGTACACGCGCGCGACTCGTTTTAGCGAGTGATTATGACCATGCTAGCGGGACTCATCCGGACTCTTCCGATGCATCGGACTGGGATCGAATGTTCTTCTTCGCAAATGAGGATTTACTACCCACAATATACAGCGCAGGGTGCTCTACTACGGATCATGACGCGAGAACGACAAATATATCACCCCAGCAGCAAGAGGATTGCAACGCAGGAGAGAGCTTGGAGACGCACACGTCGGATACATATGCAACGAATATTGTAGAAAGTCCTGATTCATTGTATGGGCTACGACGATGGCATGCTTTGATGGAAATAGTGCAAACTGAGGCCGACTATGTGCGTGACTTGCGAAAGCTGGCAAATGCAAGTATTTTTGTATTATTTTCCCCACAATTGTGTATCTGATCTGATTTTGCGTAGGTGTATCTTCCACAATTAACAGCATTGCCACTCCAACAACACATTCTCGATTCCGTAGCGGAATTGGCGCGTGGTGCCTATGATATTCTATGGGTCCATGAGAGGTTTATGCGCGCCCTTCAAGAAGCGAGCACGCATGCAGGATATGGAGCGAGCGTTGATGAAGCTATAGAACGGGTTGCGTGTCTGTTTATTTGTGAGGTATAGTTGCTATTATATAGCGCCATTTTCCATTTTTTATATAACAACTTTTCGTTATCAAGGCGCCATCGTTTGACTTGTACCAATTTTTCTGTTCCTGTCAGCCCGAGACGCTCCGTCTTTTGCGTCCAGAACAAAGTCGGCCCGAGTGGAAGGATTTTGAGGAGTTGTGTGCGAGATGTGGCGACACCCATGTGCGTGTTGATAGCCCCGATCCTGAGGCCCAACAAGTGCCGTCCTCCTCATGCCGCCCCGACACTTCGTGCCCTGCAAGTCCAAAACTGACTTCATCACGCACCGTTACATTCGCGACCCCTTCGAAAGCCGACTCACCTTCCCCGCCTGCGCCTCAGCTCATCAACTCACCTATGGGCGCACGAAGTCAATCGTACGATTCCTTAATGACTGCTTCCCGACCGTCACAATCTGGCTCTCGATTACGTTTTCAAGACCTTTTAATAAAACCTATCCAACGTATTTGCAAGTATCCTCTCATGTTGGAAAGCTTACGCGATAAAGTACATGGTATGAGCGCTGACGTTGCTGTTGCTGAGGCTGTAGAGTGTATGCGTGGTGTGGCGACGCGTGTCGACGAGGCAAGGCGAGAACGGGATAGTGTGGAAAAGACTAAACTGATATTGGAGCGTATCGAGTCCCATCCGGTTTGTTCATTGTCTTTCCGACATTACGTGTGCATCTTGCTGACTTACAAGGCAGGTTGTAACACGCGCTTTTGTCGAATCCCTTGGAGTTTGTATGCTTGCGGGCTCGTTCGACGTCGTATACCACCACCACATCTCAACACCTGCTGTCCAGCCTGTGCGAATTAAATATGTCGGCGCGTTTCTTTATCCGGGGGGATATCTTCTTCTCGTGAAATCTGGGAAGGGCTCGAAAGGACCGACATATCGCTTCAAGTATTGGTTCAACGTGGGTCCTTTCGACCTGGTCGATATCCATGAGGACGATGGTATTTATCTCCCGTACCATATCTTCTAATATGGTCGTTTGATCCTTATCTTCTAGCTATCATCTCACATGCCTTCAGATTGTCTTACGCTGATCATCATTTCGAGATTTCAGCGGCCTGCGAAACCGAAAAAGATATATGGACCAGGGCAATCAATCAGTCACGACGAATGCAATCATCCTGCATTCGCGAGCCAACGTCGAGTCTCCACTTACAAACTTCTGAGGTGCCAGCATCCCCAACGTCAAGTGAGAACCACTTTTCGGATGTCATGCCGCAGCCCACCATGCCTCCATCTCCCTCCAAAGTTTCTATAAGCGAATATACCCGTTCCCACAGTTTCCTCCGCAGTACCACACGGAATCGTTCAAGCATTTCTAATCCAGGGACTAGACTCTTCTCAGTGACAGACGGGCCCCCTCCTCTTTTAAAACGAGTTCCCCAAACGGAGCGCGACGCCCTCGATCGCGACCTTGCCGATGTTCTATCTGACCTCTTCTTTTCGCTGCGTAGTCAGGCGCAAATGCGGGATGAAGTTATCTTTCCTCCGCCCAAGTTCACTCACCCACCACAAACAATGGCTATTGCCGCAACAGGCAAACTGGTGCGCCGGGGAAGTCAGATAATCACACATATATCTCGTAGTAGTATTGTCAACCTTGATCTAGACGATGAGACAGTACGACAACTGCCACCGTCTGTCCGACATAAACCTGCTGCACGTATTCGAGGACCTGCCCTCCTGCCCCTCGTTTCTTCACGTCCCAAAGACACTGAGGGTGAGGATGGTTCAGCTGCCCAAGTTGTATATCGAGAACAGTGCCTACAGCCATCTGATGTAACCCGCACGTCCATATCTGAAGAAAGCGAGCATCATGACGCGTCTCACGTGTCATCTATCTTTAATCATCCAGACAACTCGCAATCCCACCGCCGTACTAGTTCGCTCGTTGGCAGCTTCAAGGGGCTCGTTCGTCGCGTGACGAATAAGCGATACTCCTTGCAGCAAGTCCCCGATACGCCACGCACTTTTGTGGACGCCTCTCCTAATTTGTCCCAACCCTGCGACAAGTCGGTCTTCTCTAGAAGACGCGCGTCAAGCTTACCTCCCTCTCCGCCGGCTTCATCGCTTCTTACTATTTTACCTCCCGATTCAGGTATAGAACCTCCGTCTACACAAGTAACACACGACATGACACGCCAGGCGCTTCCAGCATCTGTCACCCCTTCCCAAGATTTTTCCGGCGAAAAGACTGCAAAGCCGGCTCCATCCGGCTCTATTATTACCTTAAACTCCAGACGCAGTATTCGAAAAATGCTATGTCGATAATTGATTCGCAATGTTGCACGTGTACCTCTTTCCATTGGCATTTTTGTTTGTAACGTAAAGATTATTTTAGTACTCGAGTCGTTTAGCGATGAAGAAAAAATACCCAAATGAAGATTAAGATTGCCAACTGTTTACATCACTTGCTAATTAACCTTACATATCCTAGTCTCAAGATGAGGTACGGTAACAATGATCAAAATTTCGTAAGGTCCATTTATACATCGTCAGGTGGCTTAAATTGTATAAATAAACGCAATACGATACATGACCGCTCAGTGATACAAGAGGATAAGAATAGGAATGACAAGTAACAGTCAAGGAATGAGTCCATGAGCCCTTAATAACGCACCCCATCTGTCAGAATTGTGAGCAATAGATAGATATCAAATGGTGGTGATCAACTTACTGTTCCTTTTGAAGCTCGACTTCTGCCAACTTGCGTTTGAGGGTACTACATAGCATGTGAGATAAATATAGTGATCGTTCTCTTTAACTTACGCATTTTCGCGTTTTAGATCATTCCGTGCCGCTTTCGTTTCCCGAAGGTCCTTGGTCATGGCAGACCATGCGTCAGACTCTGGCATGTTGGCGTCGTTGAACATGCCGTCCAACTCTTCATTGAAGGCCTGAATTATTCCAGTGAGTATGACACTGTCGTAAGAATCAAAGTGTTCCTACCTTGTGAAGAATATCATTCTCAACAGCGGCATCATCGAACAGCTTCCTCACTAGCTCGCACTGTCTCTTGGAGTTCTGAAGTTCTGCTTTGATGGCCATGATCTCTGAAGCCTTTTCCTTATGCTCTGCGACCAGGAACTTCAAGTCGTTCAACAGAAGTTCTTGATTGGCTGCTGCGCGCTTTAATTCTCGTTCGGACTGCCCTACAAGGGTGTCAACAGTTTCTGTCCATTCTTGTAAGCGGGGAGGAGCGTGTTTCATGTGGCTGTGGGAAGGCTTTTTAGGAGAATTTACTGCCGGGAGTCGTCGGAAAGGACTGTCTGCCCGCCTCATGGCGATAAGCTGGCGCAACTCTTCTTTCCTCGCCTCAGCCTCAGATTTAGCCTTGCAGCAACAAAAAAAACATAAATTTGGAACTAGAAGAAACAGGACATGCGAAATCACTTACTGGGGACAGCTGCCGAGTATGAGGTGAACGTGGAAGAACATTGGTCTTTGCCGTTGCAAACTCCACCTCACTGTCTTGGGTATCACTATCGCTAGTAAGAGTACTCTTCCATGTGTTAACCTCGAGTTTGATACGTTTCACCACTCGTCGGACGGAATCAACCTTCAAAAAGGGTCAGCCAAATGTTATCGAATTCTCTAAATGACATACGTCTTCGCGGGTTGATTGAGCAGTTATCAGTAATCGATCAGACAAGTCCGGCTTGTTGTGATCATTTAACGACATTGTGCGTTTGACGCCACGCACTTGTGGGGATGTTCGTGTTGATGTTGTTCGTGTAGGTATCTGTGTGGAGCGATGTCTAGAAATAGGGGAGGACCCTTTACCTGGGTTTGAACGTAATGAAACCTTCTTCTTGATCGTAAGAGGTTCGACAGAACCGGCCTGGGCAAGGTCTGTTGTTCCCCTTGGTGCAGCGTCATTTGCCTTTGGCTCAAGAGGTAGACGGCGAGGTTGAGTGTAAGTCAAAGACGATGAAGCCTTACTTGGGGTCCGAACAGGTGTAGACGGTGGACCTTGATTGAATTGATCCAATGTGCTTTCTAGAGCACGCTCCAGTGATTCTGAGCCATAGTCAGGACTCCGAGGTGGAAGAGGTGATGGGGCTCTAGGGCCCACTGGTCGACGATCACCGTGAGCAGAGGTAGGGCGAGAGCGACTGACGTGCGGTAATTCCGCTGGATCCATTCGAGGCGTTGTCGATCGAGGTGGGACAGGGGTGGTAGGCCGCGAAGCACGAGAAATCATAGCGGGGCCAGCAGGGGGTTCCTCTTTAAAAAAATATGTTAATCAAAAGAAAGGGATAGCTTGCACTTTATCACCTTCATAAATCGTGTCCTCAACGGGAGGATTTGTAGGAAGCACGGGTAACTCTCGACCATGCTGGTTACGGCTATTCTTCCTGGCAAGTTCAAGTCGAGCACTGAGATCCCAATCGGACTCATCTGTAGGACATTTATTTGCTGGTTCAAGTCCTTCGTCTCCACTTGTCGCCGGCCTAGAAACAGAATTGGACCGTGACTGGGAACGAGATCGATCTTTATCTGGGGAAGCCATATTCGAAGGTGACTTGCGACCCCTTTGCAACTTCCTCGTGGGACTTTCGCCATATGTCTCCTCATCCAACATTAAAGATGTAGCAGCCGTGGATGTGGATCGAGTGGAAAACCTGACAGCACTATCTAATGTTGTGGTGGTCTGCGTTGATGCTCGACTAGTCGCCGAGCGAGATCGCTTGTGATTATTATTTAGAACGGCGCCGAATACATCACCTCCTTTACCGATGACTCCAGGGAATAGGTTTCTGGAGATGGCGTCTAACCCGAAGATGGCGGCCCTGGAACGGAGACTCGCGGTGGGAGTTGACGGTGTCGAGTTATGTCCAGTACGAAACTTAAATAGCCCAAATTGATGGACTGTGTTCGGCACAGTTAGGTGATATGGCTAGCTCAAAAAACGAAAGCGAACATACTTGTTTGGACTATGCGAGACGGGACAGTGGCTGTATGTACAATATCTTCTTCTCCATCATCGTCTGGATCGCATGAAGTAACTGCATATCGACATAGTTCGCCTGCCATTGGTTGTACTCGCACTATAACGTACGGCGGGCCACCAAGTCCAAATGGCAATGCATCCGCTGCGCCACCAGCATCGACGTGCAGGACGACTTTTGGCTAGTAATACAATTAGAGTCTGCCAAAATAACAAAAGTGCAGCTTTACCTTGACTGGTTCGCTTAGATATGCAGTTCTCCGATAGACATTGAAGTATGTTTTAGCTAAAGTAATTCGGCCGCCTCTGGCCTCGACCTCCTTTTCGGTTGAGCAAAGGATGACTGAGCGGCCCTCTTTACTCCTGAAGAGCGCTTGGGTAGTCCATAAATTCTTCAGAAAACGATGCTTGTCACTTTGTGTATCGACAGCATCTGAACTGCCGGTTGGCACGACAGAGAAAGAACGAAAGGGCCGACCAGACCAACGCTCGGTTTGATCTTGGGGTGGTTTCTCAAAATACATGTGGAAATCTACTCATTTGAATAAAAACTGACGATCGTGATCAAAGAGTCAGTCTTACCAAAGATACCGACATCAGTGGCTACAATATCGGTTATGTCAATGACGCCTTTGAAACTCATACCGTTCTTCTTAAGACCCGAGGGTAATGCGCCATTCTTGGCTGCCTTGTCGACTTGATCAAGGCTGGTAAGTATCTTCCCTGAAGCAGATGCGTTGGGCCGTTTAACGATCATGAGTTTGTCATCGAAAAGGAATAATGTGCAAGGCATAACGGAGGATGCAGATGCAGTAGTCGAAACTGACATCGATGACGCTAAAGGCATATTGTCAACTGGAACGTCTTCTACATCGATACAGTCAATCAAGCGACGCCGAATGCTAATCAGAGCAGGCTATATATACTGTCAGTTATCTGACATACTCTCTGAAAAACAATGACAGACCGGAAAGTCGTCGACGGTACGCTCCAAGCAATACATGACAGCAGCACGCCTTGTATGGTCATCAGCATCACATTTGGCCACTTTTTGGGCAATTTGACGAGCCTCAACAAGCTTCGCTCGCTGAGGGTCGTTCAGAGCCATGTTCTTAATCATTTCTAACGTGGTACAATTAGCGACAAATCAAGCGACAAGTGTATTTACTCACCGTCCCACAAAAGGGTATACCGTGGAATGCGCTGTACGGGATCCATTAATAATTCACTTAAACCAACGCGATTTCGTATATCTGAGGTGGAATCTTTGATGCGCTGGAACAATCCAATATGTTAATAACCGTACACACGACAACAATAAATTCCCACCTCCACAAAGGCTGCAAAACCGGTTGAAGATTTCTTCATTCTCTCCCGTTTCAAAATTAGTTGGGCCTCTTCTCTATTAGAATAGTATTGTTTATAGCAACCAAATGCTCCGAGTTCTTTAAACTACGAAAAGATCAGCAGGTGAAAGTAATGTGTAGAAGACCGTATACACACATGCTTCAGTGCAACATCCCCGATTCCTCCAACTGACTGATACCCATTAGGAGATAGCATCTTTTCCAAGTCAAAGAGGAATGCTTCATTGACGGGCAGTATATTATCGATGTTTCCAAACAAGATCTTGGCCTCGTATGGAGGGAGAAGTGCTGTATCTTTGGCCTTGGCAAAAGTCCGCAAAGGATCTGCATAAGCCTTGCGCCGCTGTTAATTCAATGTAGCGCAATAGACGATATGCATCCCACCTCCTTCAAAATACGGAGTCGCTTTACATACGATCGCTCGGTAGATACAAACTCGTTCAGGTTGTCAGCAAGAGCAGACGAGTTGGTCACAGTATATTTCTGTGTCGGGAGAGACTAGAATAGCAATCAGGTGATAGAATAACAGCGAGAAATCGGCCATACTCTCGGTATCTGGCTGTTCACAGATAATTCTGGATGAAGTGTATCTGTAGCGTTGGCTCCTTCTTCACTCGGCATGTGTTCTCCAAGCGAAGCCACCAAATCTCGCACATCTACAAAAAAAATAATAAATAAATGTCCGGTACATTAACACAGAGAATGTTTACCTGAATTCAAATCTCTTCCACTCTCGACAACCACGCCGCAGAAGAAAGCACGCAAAGTCGTAGAAGACCCTACAGGAGTTTGTGGTCTGGTATCGCTTGCCCCACTGAGAGGAACGACCTTGCGAGGCGAATTACCCGTGAATGCCATACCACTATGTACGTGTTGAAGGCCGTAGTGGACCTTGTTGAATGTATTGCAATGAACCGAGAGCAAGTAGTACGCGTTTGGTTCAAAGTCATGTGACGTTGCCAGAAACGTCACGTGACGTAGACTTTCCGCCTCCCAACAAATGGATACCACTGAAGATGGAAGTTATGTAGCACCGCCATTAACTCAGGAGGAAGAAGGTAATGCTAGTACAATCATGCCGTAGTTTCTTTCAGTAATCGTGTCGTCCACAGATGCCCTCATACACCTTCGAATAATATCTGATGAGAGAGGATTACGAAAACTTATCAAAAAGTTTCATGCATATGTCATTGCAGCAGAACCCGTTGAGCTATCTCAAAAAGTCAAAGGAGATGAGACATCCTCAGAGGGGGCTCGAGAATCACTTCTTGCAGAGATCGCCACATTTCAGATGTCGCTACAGAAAAGTGCTTTGGTTTGCCAAGCAGAAGCCAGACAAGTCCTTGAATATGAGAGGGAGAAGGAGAGGATCGGTGAGCTCTGGGTTTTATCCCAGGCGTCTTTTGCTAAACCTGTAGTAGCACAAGAACATGACGTTACAAGACGAGAAATTGCAAAGTTGAAGGTCACCTTGGAAGAGGAGCAAATGCTGCGCAGGCGGAAGATTGAATATGATCAAGTAGCGGAGAAAGTGAATTTGCTGCCCACTCGAGCAGAGCTGCAAGCGTCAGTTGTTTTTTGTTCAGTTCTCGACTATTTCATTTACAAAGTACAGTGGCATCGACTCGATACAGGAGGAGACGCTGGCCATACATGAAGATAATGACCATAAAGCAAGAATGATGCACGCACGAAAAATTGCTCTTGATCAGATTGTTTCTTCCTTACAAGTCCTTCGCCAAATGGATAAAGAACCCGACATCCAGATTGTTAACGATCTGGCCGGGGAAGGCGCCTCTGGAGAAGCTGCCGTAGATGAAGATATACAGCGAGAGGACCGTGAAGATCGTGATGACGAACGCCGAGACAGAGCACGTGAACGAGAGGCTAGAGACCAGGACGAGGAAGGCGACGAGAGTGAAGGAGTTCCCTCTACTACCCTGAACCCAGCGGCGAAACCATTTTTGCCTAAAAACGCTTTGGAACGGCTAAGAGATACTGAACAGGGATCTCCGGCGTCCTCTGTACCGCCATCAATTGTATCTTCTCCCGCGCCTTTTAAACCGGAAGAAGGCGAGGAGGGGGAAGAACACGAGGATATCGAGATGGGAGAGGTTCCCGAACAATCGCCACAGACTTCCGCTCCTACCAATGGTCGGCCAGAACAAGAGGAATTGGAAGAGGGAGAAGCAAGCGACGGGGAAGATCCTCAGGCAGTAGCCCCGCCAAGCTAATGTCTACGAGAAAAGAATCTGTCTGCTAGTGTATGTTTACTATGCTGTATTTTTACTACTGTGCTGGTTTCTCTACATCAAAGCTCATCCAATCCCGTGCACAAACAACTTCAGATGAACCAAATGTGGCCTTCGCCAGCTCCCTAATACCTTCCATCACTTTGCGGGCCTCATCATCACAATCATCATCCCCCCGGTATCGCGCAGAAAAATGATTTAATATCAGCTTTTTCGCATTAATGCGTCGGGCAAATGCACCAGCCATCTGCGGGGTAGAGTGTCCTCGAGACTTTGTTCGCACCTCTACCGATTGAAAGCTCTCTTCTAGTTTTGTGTTAGGGTCTATTCCGGGAAGATGGGCATTGGTTGCTTCATGGATGAGGACGTCAACATTTGCAGCTAAGTCTGCAATAGGTGAAGGATCATAGGTATCGCCTAATATGGCAACTCTACGACCCGGTCGTCGTGGCGGTGGCTCGAGGACAGTATTATCTGGTAGAACCACACGTTCACCAGCTTGTAACTTGCTCAGCAGGGACATTGGCGCCTTATTTCGTAAGATATGCGGTCGATATATAGACATGTCTATCTTGCCTGGTATGGGAGATTCTGCAACAACATAGCCAATGCATGGCGCCGAATGGTATATAGGTGCAGCTGAAACAGATAGTAAAGAGTCCTTGAAGATGTTGCGCCAGATGCCTTCCGAATCAGGACGGATATTCTGGCCTTGAATCTCAGATGCATGCTGCGGGATTCCAACCTCTTCACCAAGATCTGGATCATGTGGGAAAAGCAACTCATGTACAATAAATTTGCCCCCAAGTGTGCAGTGTGTCCACCTTAAGCCACCTCGCACATAAGCACGTGTGCCTAGTGGACCGTATATCTCCATCCGCTACGTACGACGACGATTGATTTTAATCACTCACAACTGACCATGCAGAATCACCAACCTCAAAATCATCAGCCTCATTAACAATTGCCCGTGGATCTTCTATACCGTCAACAGTACCGCCTGCACCGTTTAGACAGCTTGCCATGAGAGGCAATAGACCAAATATGTGATCGCCTGAAAATTGAGATGTCTAGCTTGAATATCAACACAAAAAAGCATTGTCACAAAGCGTACCATGCGTATGAGTAATGAATATCTTATTGATCTTACCCATTTTGATCCCTTTGCTGGCCTGTATTTGCTTCTGCGTTGACTCTCCACAATCAAACAGCCAAACATCAGAGCCCAGTCTAAGAGCTAGCGCAGAATGGTTCCGCGTCGACGAGGGCTGCGCGGAAGCAGTTCCCAAGAACGTTATATTGAAGGAAGACAGCATCCAAATGTATATACACCTTGGCTTGCAGACTTTCGTGGAGTTTTTACCCTTAGGCAAACTATTTCGAACCCCGCAATAATTTACGTAATCTCACTCCCCTCTCGCCACCTTCATCTGTGGTCTCAAAGGGCCAATACTTTCCACAATGGCAGCGAGCGGCGCAGATATCCGCGACATTCTTTCGTTACCCGGGCCCTCCTCGATCCCCGCACATGCTGCACCCAAAAAGCCCCCGAAGGCGCAAAAACCAGAAGGTATCTCCAGAGAGCTTTATTCGCTCATCGGCGACCACGCGCCGTCTCTTGCGGCGGTACAGCGTGCCAAACCTAAGCTCAAGCAGAAACCGGATCTAGGAAGAGGAAAAGTACGGTGGTAGGCCTGCTATGATTTTTCGTTGTTTGCAGTGGCCCTTCCTTATTAAAACGCTCCCCCTCTTTAGGGAGTGGCGGCCATTCACAAATAGCGCACGGAAGGACTCATTAAGGCTAGGCCATTGGGAGAAAGTAAGGGAAGAACAACCTGCAGGTAACGCCAATTCAAGTGTTGCGCCTGCATCTGGCTTACGTAATGTAGCGTATCCGTTCGCAAAGTACAACACATCGTCAACTGTATATAGCTATACAGAGGAGGAATATGCGACCCTGTTGAAAGGTGGAGAGTTTGAGACGACATGTGTCGAATACAAATTTAAATTTCATTGTGCACAGACGAGGAATGGACCCAGGAGGAAACCGACTACCTTTTCTCATTGGTAAAGGAATATGACATGAGATTTTACATTATTGCCGACCGCTATGACTTTCCTGGGGGGCCAGGAAGATCATTAGAGGTGTGTGGTGACCCTAAAATGCATCAACGTCATTGATCTCTTCTAGGATCTGAAAGCGCGTTATTACAGCGTCTGTCGAAAGCTTATTCGAAGTCGCCCTTGGACTGGGGATGAATCTGCTAAAATATCCCTATTGAATAGCTACCAGTTTGATAAAGGTTGGCGTCTTTGTAATATTTCTGAATGCTGTCATGAACTAACGTATCGCAGAACGCGAACGAACGCGTAAGATGTACGTGGCGAGTCTTTTTGCACGGACTCCGGAGCAGATCGCGGAAGAGGAAGGTTTATATGTTGAAATCAAACGTTTGGAGCAGACAGAACGCCGATTCGCCAAAGAGCGTGAAGACCTGATGAAGACTGTTGCTGGTATCGAGAGTGGCCTCAACGTCCACCAGCCAGACGAAGAAGCCTTCTCGGGGCTTTTTATTGATCCCCGAAAGAAGAAAAAGAGAGGTGACGGCCTGGATGGTGATAGTCCTTCCTCGGCGGGACCATCCTCCGCTCCTCCCCGAAAGGTGCTATCAGCCAAACAAATTGCTCAAGGTGAATGTATTCCATCGACGACTTGAACTCGTGTATCTTATTATTATACCCCAGATGCCTTAAACTGCATCACTCGCGAGGACGCGTCCCTGTCAACGGCGCCCTCCACTAAGACGACACATCTGCCTGCGCATCTCCGCTCTAGCAGGATGCCCTATCCCAAAGCCAGTATTGCTCCCAAAGTTACGGCGCTCCTCGCCGAGCTGGGGGTGTCGCTTACACGCTTAGTTATGCCGACTAAGGATAACATCCAGCTTATGGAGAGTGTAGTGGAAGCTGCTGCTGCTCTAATTGACACCAAGAAATCAGTCGATAGACTTGAACAGGAGATCAAGACTCAGAAGAAACTGCTTGGACTAGTTGTAGAGGAGGACGTTCAGGATGGGGCGGGAGAGGGTGAAGAAGAGTCAGGCGGAGGTAGGGCTGGAGACGTGCCTGCAAATGAGGATGGCACGGCGGACGTCATGGAGGTGGATCGTGAAGAATCGGTGGCTGTCCCTGACACTGTGAACGAGGGTACCTCTCGAAGACAGGCAAGCACACCTTGTTACTCCTCGATATGCATGCAAACTGACCAAACGTGTCTAATTGTAGTCCTCGAGTCACAAGCGATCACTGTCAATATCCTCTGTGGAAACTTCAGCAACGGCAGCTACCCGCGCCAGCCGAAGCACCAAGAGAGCAAGGAAGACTTGAGATCGTAAGATCGTTGATCTTCCGGTGTTAACAGGGTTGGAGCTTTTTCCGTGATCTCTTACTTTTTGTTCGCCGCATTTGGAAGCTGTGGTACATCATCGGTGCGCTACTTCCCATTGGACCGGATTTGGAATGTAATTCATTCTCCGCTTCGGATGTTCGTTAACGACGTAGGAAATTGTCATATATGAAAGGAAGCTGCCGGGCTTTTTGTTCGACTTGGGTGACGTGTATACGACCGGTCGGACACCATACGCGCAGTCTTCATAGCATTCCTGTCCATATGCATCATAAAATAAACGGTATTCCATGTCCATGTTCTGGATCCGCTTCTGGATCCGTTGTCAATGACCACATCGGTGGTTTTCGTGGTATGAGAAGGTAGATCTATAGGGGAAGACCAAACCAAGCCTGAAGGAAATGTCATTATTGTATAGCCCGCCGCTTTGAATTTTAAATTTATGCCCGTCTATACTCGGCGAGATTTTAACTGTCAACATGTCTCTTGCTGGTATCGCGCACGCAAATAGATCATGCAACGACAACGAGAACTGTGCAAATTTTGCGATCCCGCTATGCACTGTCAAAACAGGCTTCCACATCGTGACGGGTCATTTTCAAGTCTTGGGTCTGAAAATGGTCGGGGTGACTTTTTGTGTTCCGTATTCGGTGGGAAGGGTAGTCTAGGCCCTCAGCGGCCGGCTATCTTCAGAATCTATCTCTGAGAGCGTCGTGGCGCAGCGGTAGCACCCCAGGGAAGAGGATTCAACATCATCCCCAAAATGAGCCTGATTCCCGGATGCCGCGAGGGGGGAAGGCTCTGTTCTCGATGGCTCCAACTATTAGTTTGTGGAGCTAGATCGAATTTGAGGGGTAAATATGATTGATTTGTGATACTACTGGTGGTAATAGACAGAGTAAATAGTCTCTTCTTCCAAACAAGGCTTAGCACAAAGCCTTCCTTATTTGGAACTTGGTTCTCAGGCTACCCGCCGGCTGCTTGTTGTTTGCCAAATCCGTCAGCTATGTCCTAGAGTGCATGTCCTTTGCATTCCTGACTGGAATGTAGCGTCTACAACAACACCCGGCCGCTGCCTCGACCCGGTGGTCGAACTGACTCCTCGTCGTCACCTGATACTTTGTAGGTTTCTTTCATTTTTTAAGCAGTCCCAGTATCTCGATGTGGCATAATGACATCAAGATCTTCGGGGCCCGGTTCCGTGTTTGTCAGGTCCAAAAAGGCTCCTTCTATATCCGGGAACCCCCTTCTTCCCTTTTCGGCCTTATTGTGCAAATGACACATTCTTTCCCGCACAATGTTACAATTAACAGCATCTTGTCCACATACGGCACTAAGGTGGTACAACACCATAAAACCGGAAGCAAAATTGCCCATCATCATACCAGTACCGTTTCCACAAAGACGACGCCGATCGACCCAGCTTGCACACCACAGATTTTCCTCTTTGAATATGTACGCCGACTACACCTCATACACAACAAGTTCCTCTCGCCGCGATGACAGGCGTTTCCCAGGGCCCCTCCACATTCCTGCCCAGCCTCGCTTTATGGCATCCCCATCCCCATCTCCATACTCCAGCTCAGCTTCGAGTGGTTCACCAAACAGCTCCTACTACCGCTCACCTTCGCCCCAATCTTGGTCCACAAAACTTCCTCCCATCCGTCACCTCGCACCATCACCCAGAGAGAACCTTCCCCACATTTCCTCTGCGAAATGGGCCCAGGACTCCCTAAAGCCTTCACCAAAATACCTTGACACTCCCTCTTCCGCCTACCGGCCATCGCATGATAGAGGCTACTACGACGATAGCACTCCACCACGATATGCTACTGCTGATTCCAAGTACGCACCGTCATAGCCATCTTTTACCTCCCCCCTTACCTATTTTCTGTAGAGAGCGGAGACAGCACGCACATGACCTCGATGACGGCAGATCTTCCCTAATGCGTGAGTCTATTTAAATATCTAAAATATTCCGGCGCCAATCTGACCGTCTATTTTTAGCGGGAGCAGCGTCCCAAAGGCGCGCGAGCATCTCCGCCCAGCCGCCCACCACCACCACCACCACACACGACCACGACATCCAAAAATCCAAGTTTGGCGTCCGCAAGGGCAGCCGGTTTTACTGCACGTACGTGTCCGCGGCGACGGGCGAGCGGTGTGCGGCGTGGGACCAGGGCTGGTCCGTGTATGCGACCCTGAACCGCCATGCCGAGAGCGACCATGCCCCCGAGGAACTTGCGCTGATCGCACGGGGACAATTGTCATACGGCCAGGCACAGGTCGTCACGTCGCGCGAGAAGCACGAGCGGATCCAAGATAATCTCTCCCACACCGGCCGCTGCCCAGACTGCGGGACAGTTTTCAGCAGCAACCGCAAGGACAGCCTAACCCGCCACAAGCAGACCAGCGCTTGGTATGTATATATTTTCAGGGAAAGATCCGTTTTTTTTTCGACCGAAACTGACACATGGTTTGCTGTTTTAGCGAAAAGGCCCAAAAACGAGGGAGACCTCCGACAAAGTTCCCGAAAAAGCCAAAGGGACAGTTCCATATGGTAGAGATGGACAGTGAAGACGATTACTATTGAGCTCCGACGATCCGAATTTCGTTTTCTAACCTTCACAATTATGTATTCTTTTTTTGAACGCTGTTATTACATTGCTTTCGCTTTCTGCATCGGGAGCTGTCTTGTACCTACACATCATCTAGCATCACCCCATTGTACGCAACAATGTAATAACTCATTTTCCCATGCATGCCATTTGTCTCGAGCCCAAGTAAAACAGAGGACACTGATGCAGTGAGATCCACCTCCGGCCATAATCAAAATCTCATCAACTTTTATGAGACCGTGTGACTACTTCAAAAACTTTTGGACTTCAATCTCTACCTGATACTCCCCGTTCTATTGACAACAGCCTTGTAATACTGACCCTCATCGTGTCTTGCCCTCCCCGGCCTTTGGCTCCGTTCCATTAAAGGCCGGGGATAATACTAGGAAACGGGCTACCTGACATCCAGGAGAAGAGATGCGCTCGGTGTTCAGTAGGCAGAACTCAGCCCCTCCACGGGGACGCCCCGTTTTGGGGGGATCCGACACAAGCGCAGCCTTACGCATATATCCTTGGGTGGCCATATCCGCACCGCGAGTGTGTACAGAACATTCCCCTCCATTTCCCTCAAAGATTCATCTTACATACGCCAGTTGACGTTTAGCCAGGTAGTCTGAGACGGCGGCTTCAAAAACACGATGCCGACTAAACGTCCAAGTCCTGCCTTAGCACAAACAACTCGCACATATTTGTTTTCAAATGTGATGTAATTTCAACAGGTGGTACCTTTATTTCTTCTTCGAAATGCTACTTCCAATCCGCGGGTCAACCCGTCTAGCAAATAATGCAAGAATAAATACTCCTAGCATGGCAGTGCCAACGGCGACCGGTTTTTTCAAATGTGCGGTGAGTGGAATTTTGTAAGTCACCTAAGAAATAATGGCGTCGGTAAAACTTGAACGCTGATTAAAGGAAAAGAACGGGCTACATACATAAATCATATTCGTCTGACTGTCGGTGATCCTATCCTTATTGAAGACAATAGCCGGGCGTCCAGTGGTGTCCAAGTAGCTAACTATAACAGTCCGCAGAACGCTACGCATCGCGAATGGTTCAAACACCTCTACGTCACTGAGAAAAATGCGTCAGATTAAATACCGAGGATTGTCGATGGAGTACTTACGTAGCACCCTCAGGCAAAATAACAGTTACTTCTGCCTCGTCGACTGAAGCACCAGGAATCGGGGTCCAAAAGGGCACACCAAGCACATATCTGTCCCTTTTAGCATCATACTTGACAGAATCTCCAAGGGGGGCGTCCCATCCTAAAGTGAAATTATAGCTCCAACCTCCTACAATAGGGTATCTTGGCTTCAACTCCAAAATGCTGAATTGGACGGGTTGATTTTTGAGTGATACAGATTTTGGCGACGAGGGAGAAGGCCGGAAACTCGACGTTGAAACGTTGCCATTCAGGTCGATGAAATAGGGATCCGATATCCCAGCCGGAAGGTGGAGCCTCAGGCCCGTTAGGGTGCCGTACATGGGGCGTTTTTGAAAAGATTGAACCTGGTGCAATAGACGGGAGAATTGACCCTTCAGCTTCGCACCGTCGTTCTTCAGATGAATTTCGTCCTGGATGTTGAGATTAGATCCCCAATGGCTCACTTCGGCGATGCGATTAAGGGAAAGGACGCGTAGGACGGGGCGATCAATCTCGTAGTGTATTGAGATGCGTTGCTGCGTCGTCTTGGAGAATTCAGAGTTTGCGGATGGCGGAATATTGCTATATGGTCCATACGTGATGGTTGACCCACTCTTGGACGCAGATTTTTCTTCCTCGGTGAATGATGGGAGAGCTGTTGGCTGGCTGTAGTCATGAATCTGGGGAGTCGGCGTTCTGACCTCAACGTTTAGGACGGTATCTATCGCGAATTCCATACGACATATACGTACCGAACCTTTGTCCGCTGAATAGTAGTCGCATAGGGGCTTATAACGAATAAGTCAGTGCTGTATTTCAAAGACTGAGGGTTTTCCTGAGCGACCATCGCTGGTAATGGTGTCCCTGCGTTGGATTGTACCGTCTTAAACTCAAGCGTCACGTCCCCGAGGGACTTGAGTGGTTCTGGTAAAGTAGCCACGTAGGTCCATGAACGGCTATATGCAGTTCAACATGGGCACCAGTGGCAATTCGAAAATGCATACACACCTGTGCTTGTCATATCCATTCTCCTTCAACGCTAGCGGTTCCCCCCCTTTGATACTGGCTCCCACCCAGCTCGTTAATGCTCCGTCCTTTTCCCCCAGTGCAAAAGTATATTCCTTCACATTGTCCTGCAGTGCTCGGACTGAATATCGTGTAGTGATATGAGTCAATGCCTCCTCCAGCTCGATGGTGCGCACAACGGCAGTGTTTTCAAAAGAGGGTGAATCTGCATGCACAACAGTACATGATAGTGAAAGAGAAAGGAGCAAGGCCGTTGACCAGCGATGCCAGGAGTGAAATAGCATCGTTGACGTGTAGGTTGAAATCAAGCGCGTGTCACGTGGCTGACTTCGTAGAATGCTCTAACTTTCAATCCACTAGTTTACAGTAATGAGGACAATGATATGGAATAATATTACCAGATATATCTAGGTGCTATATTGACAAGTGGCTTGTCCTCCCTCATTAGACCTGGTGATCTAATCTTCTTTAGTCGTCTCTGGAATAGAAGATTCTTCTTCTCCTCCTCCGTCTTCCCCTCCCTCAAAATTACAGTCATTCTCGAGTCAGGATGGACTTTCAGTCCCATCTTTCCTCGACCTTTGATATCGAGTCGCTTTAACCTCCTCTTCCCCTTGTTTACCCATGATTCAGCTGCACGAAGTATTAAAAAACATCTCTGAACCGGGAGAAAACATCCAATAGCGCACCGACAATCAATTTGGATCTATCCAGCTTCTTTTTCTCCGTCGCATGCGACCTTGCTACAATCAACATACTTTTGAGACGCTTCGCGGCACGCTTTTCACTGAATTCCATTTGCAAAATAGCATAGTCGAGGGGCTTTCCCGATATCTGCTTCGCCAGCATATTCAGCTTCCTGTGCGATATTTTGAAATGTGCGGTCGAGAACCGTTGCTAGTGAAAGAAAGTTAGACCTGGATAAAGCCGCTCCAACAATGCAGACATGCCTCGCTCTGCTTTTTCGACCGCACTGCAGGCTTTTGCGAAACCGACGGTGCTTCCTTTTCTTCTTCTTCCAACAATTTCGGTACCTCGTCGAATAAACTACCTCGCCCGCTTGCTTCATCCGTCTTCTGCATCTCTCGCTCCTCGCCTTTTGTCAACGGTCGCAGAATGCTTGGTTGGAGTCGTTCACGGACCCAGTTCAATGGGTTTGCCATACCACTGTCAACATATTAAACAATAAACCATGAAAGCTGCAAGGTCGAGGACACACCGCCGCGCTGTACATTGCACGCCAATGAACGCAAGTTCTGGCGATAAAAGAACAGACTTTCGTGTCCGTGCTGCAACAAACCGTCAATTGCAAGGCTCTGACAGATCAGTTCATCACTGACCAGCACGCAGCACATGTTGTGCAGCTGCCCTTTGCATGGTACAGAACGGTTGGCGGAGTTGTGACCTCTTGCAGATTAGTCATCCCACCCTTGTATGACCCCCGAAGATAATGCAGACATCGAGGCCGTTCAGGCTCAAATCGACCTTTCAAATTCTGTGACATATGATCTTGTTTCATCATGGGTGAAACCGTCTGCTTCACAGGCCCCTAGTTTGATGTCGCAGCAGATTGCTCGCGAGCTTGAGGAGTTTGCGAAGCGTCCGTCACGGTATGAATTAAACCAATTTATCAAGGCGATTATACTTACGGTCGAAATATGATGCAGCCTTGGACTAGGAGCCACACTATCCAAGTCGAATGTTGCTGCTATTCGCGAGGCTGCCAGACTAAAGGGAAAACTTACCAGCAAGAAACGACCTTATGGGGATGGCAGTACCTTAGGTTCCACGGGCAACGAGAAGGCGGACAGCGAAGAGGAACAAGAGAGTCGTTCCGCGGCTATCTCGACGAAGAAGCCTCAACGCAATGGGGCTTTTGGCTCAGGAAACTACAAGGGTAAGGGGAGAGTGAACATGGTAGCAACAGAGCCAGCCGTTGAGCTGCACATGGATGGCGGAAAGAAGACGAAGGTAGACCACGACCTTCCTGCTGAAGGAGTTAATGACGTGGGACCTTCAGGATCCTCTGCACAAAAGAACCCTCTTATCACCCCAAAAATGCTTTCTCCGTCCAGCACCACATATTCGATAAAGGATCCTGCTGCATCTTTGGATACTGCAACCCCTATTTCTGATACACCCTCGGGCTCTCCTTCTAAAAAACGACGAAAACGACATAAGAAGAATAAGGACCAGGTGACCGTAGCGGATACATCCCTGTTAGAGGAGGAGTGGACTGGATTTGAGGGCAATATTATTTCAGACATCGAAGCGGATTTTCACTCCAATAGGGTGATACTAGACGAGTCGGAATCGCCGAACTCGAAACCGGTCGAAGAGTCTACTCTGACTTCACCAACGAAGGTTTCTTTTGGGTCGTCATCGAAAACGATCCCGCTGCTTAATTTAGAAGCACCCATGTCAGATGGAACGGACCATGATGATGTGGAATCGACTCCACTGACCGTGAACCAGAGCAAAAAACGGCGCCATAGACGCAAAAAAGCAAAAGGTCAACAAAGCTCAAGTGACGCAACCATATGACAGGCCAAATAGACATTAGCATATCTGGACTCTCGGGAACTTTTGGTTTTAACGGATCGGTATCAATATTACGAAGACATGTTGAAATTGGATAATGACTGCATACATCACATTTAGCACATTACTCTGCAAACGTAGAATTTCAATTACAAAATAACACGAATCATAAGATCGTCTTCAAAATTTTACATAAATCATACCCAACGACCCACTCGTGTGCGGTGTTGTCTTCCGATAGCACTCATGTCATCCCTCCGAAGTTGGCGCTGTCGTCTCCGTTCTTCTGCGACAGCCGCCATGATAGCACGTCCCTTATCCCGTCTCTTCCTATTTCCAGTTAAATAGCCTAAGATTATGTGTTGTAACCCACTATGTGGATGAGCGGTCCGATGGGGATCGTGAAACCATGGAGTTCGCCCGTGATGTCCAGAAAGGTTCGCAACCAGAACATTTACGCCGCCTCCATGACCATCTTGGTGGGGGCGACGATGGCGGTGCTTGTGCAACTTGTTCATGTCTCCATAACTTCGGCCATTTCGCACCCGCTGTGCAGTTCTTATCGCACGCCTGATGTTACGGGCTCTGTGAATCTCTCTATCGCCATGACGACGGCGACGGCGGTTTCCTGTGAGCGCACCGATAAATTTGTTCCAATAACCGTGAAGTATAGATGGTTTATTTTCGTATGAACGGCTGTAGTACCGACGGCGGTCGCGACGACGGCCGTGGCCTCCAGCAACATCAGCGGTGGTTACAACCACCCCGTCCTTATTGTGATGTTTGGGACCAATACGTCTCGTCGTAACTGTTACACCATTCGTCGTTTGAACGTCAATATAACCTTGTTCTTGATTATAAGGGTCATACCGACCTCGCTGTAATAACGCTTTGGGTCAGATTCGTTACTTGTAAACAACGAGACAGACACTACATTTCTCC
Source organism: Hysterangium stoloniferum (assembly GCA_015178975.1). NCBI lineage: Eukaryota > Fungi > Basidiomycota > Agaricomycetes > Hysterangiales > Hysterangiaceae > Hysterangium > Hysterangium stoloniferum. The sequence goes on along the minus strand of WHVD01000015.1, from coordinate 369,474 downwards.
AGAACATTGGTATCGTAAATGGGCGTTAGGGGTAAGTCGTAATCGTGGGGGGCTGATATGATGGCATGCTCGCTTTGTTCAATGAATTAAATTTGCTTCCGTGGCTGGGGCCCAATAACCTTATTTATGTTTTTTTGGACATTGTTGTCCCGCGCCCTGAGCGGCCAGCTCCGAGTTTAGAGGAGCCGCTAGGAATTAGATTTCCTTTCTTGTATATTAAGGGTTATAAATTGGGTAGTAATTCCCTTCGAACAAATCCGCTGTCTATCTTTTCACACAGGAGAGGCTACAAGATAATTTTGTCCATGTGAGCATGATGACGTCACATGCAAGAACTTGGCGCCATCCCTGCTTCACACTGCGCTCTCAACGACCTCAGCGACCACCTTCATTGAATATGACTGAGGAAACAGATCAAAAACGCCTAGCTGCCCTCACACTAGCTGCCGGTGCATTATCAGGCCCGGGGAGCAAATCTGTGCAGCCTTCAGACCTAGCCACAGTCTTAAAGTCTCGTTTGGTTCGAACTTGCGAAATTCTCCAGGAACGTAATGAGCAAGACCTCGAGGAAGCTGACTTGAAGACATTACAATACATGACAGCGAAGAAGGCTATGCGAATAGTTGAAGAGACACAAAATCTCTTGGATCAGGAGTTTGGGGGGTTGGATTCGGGGTCATCAGCTCCACTACTCGGAACTCGTGATCTTTCGCATGTTCGTATGCTCCTATCTATAATCTTTAAATGGGCTGTGGAGCCTTTGCTTGCTGAACTTGAGCCCGATTGCCCTGGGGTCTATGTCCCGGCGTTAGGCCAGTCGCGTGTTATCGACTTGACTGAAAGACGGATCAATCTCGAAGACCTTCCTGATATTCTCATGAGCCTTCTGAATCTTATTTTTGGAAAGGGGGAACCTAGAAAGATCCGTCAGACATGGATTACAACCTCTATCCTTAGTCGGCACACGGTAGATATCTTGACGCCTTGTTTGATTATTGGATGGGCCAGAAAACCAGTTGCTGAGTCATTTGAAAATGTTTCTAAGGAAATAAAAACCCTTTCGATTCGTTTGATTAATTTGTGTGTAAAAATTTGAGCTGTGGTATTACCCTGACGCACGCTGTACAGACTACCTCCTCACGAAGCAATCACTACTCTCGGAACGATTTTAGGCAGCACCAGCACAATGCGTCGAAATTGGCCCCATATCTCTAAAGCTTGTGGATTTTTGCTTAGCAAACAGCTCTTTAGACCCGAAGGCATCAGAGGATTTTGTATCGCCGTCCTTGGGGAAGATGACGACAACGCAGCATCCGTTGATAAGCTAGAACACATTTCCAAAGTGTTAATTAGTGTTCCTGCGGCATCTCCACCACAGGCACGTTCGTCACTCTGTGGGCCAACTCTACTCACAGGTACTCTCTAGGCATATTTTGAATCCATGATCCCCCGAGTCTTGGCACTTCTCCTGCCTTCAGCCTCTGAACAAACGCCGTCATCTCACAAACGAGCAGCGGCCTTTACATTGTCCCGCATGTTGTCATCAAATTTTCAGCATAATTCGATTACATCAGATATATTACTACCTATCTTACACAGGCCGTTCCTTTCCCCACCTTCGCCAGGCGAGACTGAAGCATCTGAAGCAACTATTTTACATCTAACCCCTATAGACTCTCTGCGTACTATTGAAACATTCCTTTTGCATACAGACCCATCTCCTACAGGGCTTTCGACGTTGTTGACCCCCATTTTACCAGAGCTGTACACGTTACTCTCGATGTACCATGCAAGTAAAATTGCTGATCCGAATATCAAGGAATCCCTTCAAGCTATGCTCAACACGTGGGGTAGAGTTGTAAATTCCTTGGATGCTGTAGCAGGAATTTGGAAGATTGTTTCAGGTTTCGGAGGAAATTGGGAAATAAATCCTGAAGGGTTCATAATTTCAGAGAAGTACGGTAGATCTGGCCTTCTTCAAGTTTAGACCAAGGCTAAGAATCTGCCTAGATCTCTAGCACTACCATCGATATCTCTGGAAACGGCGGCAAAGCTTGAAGAAAAGTCTATGGACGATGAAGTGGATATCGAATCGAATCCATTTAATCTACGGCCTGATCCATTGCAATTTGTCGTCTTTTTAAAGGGTTTGGACAGAAAAGATGTTTCGTCAGAAATATTTGTCAAACTTCTTACTGAATATCGCGATTTGAAGGAAAATGACGAGCAACCTATGCGGTGGGTATTATTAATGTCTTTTGGTTCAGACTAGTCACGCATACACTTCAGAACATTACTCTATCTACAGCTTATAGTCCAAATGCAATCACAGCTATCTGAGACAGTTCTTTCTGAGCCCGAACATATATTATCGTTCATCAAAAGCGCCCTTAGTTTGGCTCCAACACCCCGACCATCAGCTAAGCCTCCGATGAAGAAGGGGTTAAGATTGAGTGACCTTCGTATTATCGAACCGGAAGAAGAAATTGACAGGGCTGACAGTGATGATGAAGACGATTTAGATGAGCTTGGAGAATCCGGAGGTAAGAAAGACGAAATGACCATCACCGCAATTACACTTCTGCTCTCGGTACTGGAAGGTACATTTCTCATTATTGTTGTGTTGTTGTGTTGTAGACTTAGAAGGTTTTTTTGATCTCGCCAGGCAACCCGAATCTCTCACCGCAAAATATGCCCGACCTTTCCAATATCCTTTCCTCTCTCAATTCATTTTCGACCCATACTTCGTCAGCCATTCGTCAACTTGTACAAGAAGCCCGTCTAGTCCTAATTGCCCGCACGGCTTCGTCGTCTGCCGGATCATCAACAACGAGTAGAACAACCGCGGAAGAAACAGCTCAGGAGACATACCAAAGAGCGCTCAAGCTCCTCCAGGATCCTATCATTCCCGTTCGGGCACACGGGCTGCAACTTCTCCGAGACCTCGTTTCGCGTCCCTCCAAATCGCCGACGGGCTCGCAGCTTAACCCCGCACTTATCCCCGGTATTCTATCAATATTCTTGCAGTCCATACAGGACGAAGAATCATACTTGTTTCTTAACGGCGTGCAGGGCCTAGCAGCTATGGTTGATGGTTACGGAAAGAACGTCTTGCGAGGTCTAATGGATGTTTATTTGACGGGAACAGGCGTGGGTGGATCGGGTGGGGCGGTGATGTTAAAACAAGAATTAGATGCTCGTATCAGAGTAGGTGAAGCTTTGAATACCGTCATAAAGAGGTGTGGGGGAACATTGGGCTGGTATGGTATGTCGCTTGGTCTCCACATTTGCTTTTCTTATGGTTTTTCCGCAGTGAATATCCTCATCCCGCCACTCCTTACAATACTACAATCATCCCACTTACCGACGACTTTACGATCTTCGGCACTATCGATATTGGCGCAGTGTGTCGCCACAAATGCGTTAGCGCTGAACGCGTACATGGAAGCCTTGTGGGATACATGCATTGAGCTAATTCAGCTAGAGAGCGTCGCTGCAAAGTGTGATAAAAAGCGCGCAAAGGAACCTGACACGGTACCTCAAGTGACGACGGAAGGCGATGAAGGATCGCTGCCAGAAACGTCGAAACCCTCTACACGCCAACTAGATCTCATGGATACAAATCCGACTACGGTGGATAGTAAGGCGGCGCCGCTGCGTCGTTCCGCTTTGCATCTTTTTTCTCAAGTTCTTCGTGCAAATATTAAACGTCTTTACGATGCGGCACCTGATTTCACCTCCCTACCGCAAGTAACACTGGATGCAGGGCGGCACGGCCGGATGGGCGGAGAGATGCCAGTCTCCTCAGTTCTTCTAAAACGCTCCAGTACCGTCTTGTCGTACGTGGCTGCTACTGATGAAGACGGGGTGACTAAAGTGATGGCGAGCGAAGCATCTGAACTTGTCAAGCAGTATAAAGAAGCGGTAATGGGTATTTGGTAGAGGTCTCAATATTAATGAGGGAAGTTTGTAATTATATACATCGAGTTTCTTGTCTTTCTATTTGGGACGCCATTCGTATCGCCACTCATACAGACTCCGGCTCTTGCTTTCAGAGTGTTCGTTTTGGCTGTCAGACTAATTGGATGATATTGTGGCCGCCGTCCAAGCCCGTATACTGCGTCAGCTGCATCGGCAAGTCTCCAAATTCCAACAGAGCCCGCCACCTGACAAATAGTGTAAAATATATCCATGACAAAAATCCAAAAATGTTCGACGTAACGTTCTGGCGCGACTTCTAAATTGGCCAAGGCATTACTCATGTAACACAGAAGTACCGGGTAGGCAAATGTTTGAGAAATAACGATGAGCTGTATAACAATGAAGATTCCGGCCCATGTGCCGGTGGAAGAGGACCGCTCAACTGCGGCAAGGCCACGGTCGATAGCATGGATAGCGTTGCTCCAAACTGCGGGTTGTGAACACCGATGATTAGAGTCCATGTATGTTTGCCAGTTCCGCCTGACTTACAAAAATAGGTGATCCTTCCGGCGCACAAGGTGTATTTTACTACTTCCATGGCAAAGAATGCCATGCAGTGATCAAGCCGCACCAGGTCTGGGGGGAGGAAATGGGGAAATATGAACAAGCTAGTTGCGGCAGTGCACCATGCCAACACGAGCCCATCCCAGAACCATAAATTCACGGGAATATACTCGAAGAATGCTATCACTGCAAATAGTGTTGCGTTGAGATAGAAAGGGACTTTGGGGTGGATGGCCCTGCGTGGAGACTGCAGTTGAAACGCCTGCCTTTTGATTACACCTTGGGAAGTGACTTGCATAATTTTCTGAGAGAAAAAGAGATTGATGAACCCACCAAACCCCCTTATCTTGCGATCGACAGTCCGAACCAGGGGTATGACGAGTTCAAACCCTAACTAATAATAGTTATTCAGAAAAATTACTACGCCTGCAATAGCCAGAAACTCTTATTCATAAATAAATAATCCCCACTGGAGACAGCGATCAGGATTGGAGTGGATTATCAGAGCCACAATATACAGAGGGAGACACGAGGGTATTGGTGCTTGTCTAAGTATTGATATGCAGGTAATTGTAGAAGTCATCATCATCCGGTTCCCAGGTAACATTCATACTTACTTATATCAAAATCTGCTGATATTGTTGAAACTCCGCCACTACTGCCCAGTGGATGCAGGTATTTGGACGCGTTTCTCGACGAACACTTACTCTCGCTTCAACTCTCACTCCCCGACCACCTAGAGGCAGCTTTAGAAATAATCTTAGACGCACCATCTCTGTCTCACAGTTGCCAACGTTAGCTGAATTTACTACAATGGACAACGTGATAATGACCCAGGTTTTCCCTTGCGATCCGGCTTCGATTTCATTCAGCAACTCTTCATCAGAACCGATCATCTCTTCTCCACAAACTCTAGCGTCTCTACAAATTGCAGCGAACGATCTGGTTTCTCTCCAAGTTCCTGTAGTGTTTCCAACAGAAACAGTGTACGGACTAGCAGCACCAGCCTTAATACCATCTGCGGTGTCCCAGATCTTCAGTATCAAGGGTCGTCCAGCCGATAACCCCTTAATAGTCCATGTCTCCTCTTTAGAAATGCTCAAATCTTTGTTACCACCATCATTTGTAATGCCTCCAGCCTACAACATTCTAATGAGCACCTTCTGGCCTGGCGCACTCACGCTCATCTTCCCGACTACACCTCAGATCCCATCTATCATCACAGCTTCGCGTGAAACGGTAGCTATACGGATGCCTTCACATCCGATTGCACGTGCTCTGATTGCCCTCGCTGACACGCCACTTGCTGCCCCGAGTGCTAATACCTCCACCACACCAAGCCCAACGAAGGCAGAACATGTATTTCATAATCTTTCGGGAAAAGTACGCGTTATTCTAGACGGTGGACCGTGTAATGTTGGAGTTGAAAGCACGGTCGTCGATGGATTAGCGGCGGACGGTTGCTTGCGGGTCTTACGACCTGGCGGCGTCACTGTAGAAGATATGCAGCGCGCATTAGCTGGCAATGCCGGAAATGGACAGCCCGTGTCTCGTATTCTTGTTCACCGCCGAGACTATCAGGACGAAGCTCTTGAAGATGCCCCAACAACTCCCGGGATGAAATACCGCCATTATTCCCCCTCTGTACCCGTTGTTCTCCTCATGACTTCGAGTCCGCCGGGCGACCAAAAACCTTCGCCGCTCCCAGACGTGTTCTCATCCATGCTCTCCTCGTATCCCGCCGATATCACAGTCAAGATCGGCCTTTTAACACCGTCCGACTCATCCCTTGCCCTCCTTCCATCGCGTCTCCCCGCCTATGCCGAAGTTTCCCTGATATGGCATATGTTTCCTTTGGGTCCCATCGCCGATCCCTCCATTACTGCACAGCGTCTCTTCGATGGGCTGCTTACTTTGGAACGGGAAGGTGTCGATTTAATTATCGTGGAGGGCGTGGATGAAGGTAGGGAAGGGCTGGCCGTTATGAATAGGGTGAGGAAAGCTGCGGGTGAAATTTATTGGGTGAATATCGACTGGTTACAGCCAATTGAGTCCTCTTGCGAACCGGTGAGACTTGACATTCTTGCGTACGGGGGGTAGTATTCATGTGGCTGTACAGATTATTATTACGTAGAATGGTATGAATCTACGCGGGCTGATGCGTTACAAATGCTTGATCTAGCCGGTCCACAATTTTTGGACCAGGTTGAATGCATTTCGAGCCTGCCTATGGATACCAACCTCCATCGATTTTCGGATACTTCTTCTGGGCAGACAAAATCCTTGTTAAACAAATGAATGGGATTGGTGATGGATTTATAGAGTCCTCAAGACAAGTGCTCGCCATAGAATTGTCTGATGGAGAGATATAGCGGAGAAAGCTGTGGCCGCAATACACTAAAACGCAACGAAAATATCATTGATTCCTATTAATAAATGATAATCTTCCCTGGTATTTGCATTTGGAGCTCAGTCATAGCAGCGATTGAAAGCAACATTGTCACCCTTATGAGTATAACTTCACGTAACAGCCCAATAATTTTTCCTTCGGCTTCTTCCGATTTTGCGGTTGTGGGTAGACTCCCGGAATCCATTATCCAGAAGTTATGTAATGCAGTCAGGTATGGTGAATTTTCCAAGTTGAGCTTTATGATATTGTGAACTACGAAGGTTTCCGGCGTGGGGTCGAAGCCGTTGATGCAAGCGCGTTATCCATTGTTTGGGCTGCGGTTTAACGGCCTTTGAGAAAATAATCATTGGTTTCCGTGTTCCTGGAAGCCGTACTGATACAAAAGTAAGCCAATCATGTGTCCTAATTTAATCCCAACCGTCATACTATAACTACGCCGATGCAAGTTCATTTTTGAAGATGGCCATTATTCGTAGATTGGCCCGCTCTGTTTTTCCTTGTGACCTCTAGAAAGGACATTTAATCCAGACCCTGATTGTAACTTACAAACCATCAGTTTGGACTCTGTAAGCCTGGTGAGGCTTACTACAACGGACCCTTAAGGTTTAGTATCCATTTCCTCAGATAATCAGGATAGATGCACATAGTAGTTTTTTCATTATCATTTTACTTGCCGTCATTATCGTTTTACTTGCCGTCACTATCGTGTACTGCCGTCTCTGTTCATAGGCGAGTATACTCGAGTCCTATCAACGCTTGGACTGAGACTTAGTGAGGCTGCAGCCTTCCAGGCTCCGCTCAACTTGAAGTCATTTCACTTCCAAAGTGGAAGAATACCTCTGGTAAATGTCCAGTAGTGAGGTTATTAATCACATCGCACCCAAATGTACATCTTCGTGCGTGTTACTCTTCGAAAACTTCAAACGAATATTCTTCAGTGCTTCTTGAATCTTGCTGAGCGCCGTGGATGCAGTATGACTTAGTGTGAAGGCTACTAGATGTCAGGTCTCGATGAAGACTAACGATACATTAACCACAACTGTGAGTCAAATTGGCGCTGAGCATGAAGGGAGGCCGTTTGGGATCTCAGAGAATACAAGTGACGCCCGAATTGCTGCTGTGATGGAAGCCTGTAAGATTGTGTGATTTTACTTCCAAAAGGAGCTGTGGGCTCGGTCAGATGCCCCCCGACGCATGTGTTGTATAAGCAACGGGTAATATTAACGAGACGCGTAATCGTCTGCCTGTACAGCATGCAATATACTTAACAATCCGGTTTAATCAGGGTGCGTGGGAGGAACCCTTATAAAGATGACAGCACTGAACAGCTCCCTCTTCATCCCCCGGTGTACAATGCCAAACACCAAAGTCATCACTCTTTATGATACCTCCAGCCGTGAAGGCAAAATAACAGGATCATGGAATACAATGACCTTGAAGACCAGGTATAATAATCAATACGTTCATATATAAGATTGACTGACATTGCCTTTCAGGCTTTCTCTCAACTTCAAAAAGCTTCAATTTCAAATTGTTTGGTTAGAATACCCAGAGATCGAACCTACCATGCAACGCATCGGTGTGGTCACCACATACACCAAGCGAGATGGCAGCCCACTCTACACCGTCCCTGTCATTATGGATCCTAATCATACTACACCTGATGGGAAACCTATTATTATAACCGACTCCTGGAAGATTGCCGAGTATCTGGACGAAAAATATCCCGAGCCAGGCTTATTATTTCCGAAGGGATCGAAACCTCTACAGAGTGTATTTCATGACTATGCTATGAAGACTATCCTCCTTAGTATTGGACCTATTTTGGTTACCCGGGTAATGGATATTCTTAACGATGGAAGCCTGGAGTAAGAGTTTATTTTTGTCGTACGACTGCTCCTGATCAAAAGCCCTCGCTAATTTCCATCCAGATACTGGCGAGTGACCCGAGAAGCTTATTTGGGGGCAAAACTAGAAGAAGTCTGCCCTAAAGGATCGGAGAAATGGAACGATACATGGAAGACGTTGCAGAAAGGTAAAATTCCGGAGTATTTGATAAATAAGCAGCTAATATTTGGCAACAAAATGCGTAGGATTCAGCGAAATGGCTGCACATCTTGATAAGAATGGACCCGATAATGATTTCGTCATCGGGACACAAGCAACGTTTGCAGATTTTATACTCGTGTCTATGCTTCAGATCATCTATTTAGTGATCCCAGACGAATGGGAAGGAAGGATCCAACATTGGGATAATGGGAAATGGAAAAAGATTAGGGAAGGCTGCGCTGCTTGGCTCTAAGCTAGCGTCTTACTCTCATCCATTGGGGACTCAGAAATGGCTCTCGAAACACGACCGTTCAACCTGTATATGTTTTAGGGAATCCATGTACTATTTCCATCAAGCATATAGCAACCATCAATGCCCTGTTAGCTATATAGAGCCGTGATGCACAAATCTCCACAATCACTCCACAAATATTAAATATTTAGAAAAAAAAAACGCCACGGACCGGGCCCAGCAGATATTATAAGTTTGAACGATAATCGCGGCTCTCAGGCTCCCCCTGTAAAGGTAAACACTCAAAGAAATCTAAAGAACCAAACAGAGAAAGAACCAAATCAGATACTTGAAAACCAAACCGAGGACACTAAATTACATCAGGGATTTGGAAAAAATCTATGGCGTCCAGAGGAGCTAGGGGGTTAGCATTCCATTTCCTGATGAAAGACACTCACAGAAAACCAGCTTTGGGAATCCATTATTCAGAAGTTATGTGCAATTAGTTTGATGCTCATATGTCAAATTGTGAACTGTGAATGCCTCCCTAGTGCAGTGGTAAAGTTATTTGCACAGTTTCTAAATATAACTCTCATTGAGTGATAATGTTAAGAACTGAAAACTGACTAATGTTGGTGGGCCGACAGGGACCAATCGGAAGGACTTGGCTTCAGCTTATGTGCTGCGCCCTCACAACTTTCTGTCAGGTGTCCTTAAATTTCGGGTGGGCAAAAACTAGTCCTAACAAATACCTCTCGGCAAAACTACCGATCGGAAACAAAGGATAAGTCAAGTGTCAGGCCAAGGGGTCAGAGGCCGAGAGTGGGTGAGCGCACACGAAGGCAGATAGTGGAGTACTTAGTATGAGACTGCTAAAAGTGTAAGAGGGTATTCTGAGTCGATATTCTGATTGCCTAGTAACTACAACTACAGCGGGTTCATATACAAATATCAGGCGTCTAAAAAACACTAACTAGGAGAAGAGTGGAAAGTGGTATTGACAAACAAGCTTGACTAGGAACGGGAAGGTTATGATTAGTTCAGAGGCCGTGAGATAACCAAGAGCGGAATTACGAAGAAAGGAAATAGTCCGAGGGTTACAAGTATATGTATATAGACATATGTGAAACATAGTGTAGAACAGATCATCATAATAAAAGGGACGTATCAGAGTTTAACCAGATAGTACAAGTATGTTTTGACAGGGGCATAAACGGAGTTTGATCACCGTGAAAGCATACATCAGCATTGGGAAACCGATGGTTTCCGATGTGAGGACTTGAGCAATGACTTGAATTGTTGATAGGTGGCGATAACCTCGGGGACCATCGGGTTGCAACACGGTTGTAAAGATAAACCTTCGCTGAGAGGCTATGTAGTCAGTTTCCATTCCATATAGAGGATCTGTAAGTGATATGCAACTATACTGTTGTTATATATTTACTGTGTTCTTGTCATGATCATACAAGATCAGTTCTGACAATATTTCTGACAATATTTTGATTTGATTTTCCCTTAACATTCCTTCCACTTTTCACTCAACTTGACTTCTGACTTGACTTCTGACTTAATTTCTGAAGCATCAGAAATCTGCCAATGAAACCCTCAGCAAAGGCAAAGAACTGTCTCATACAAATGTCAAAGAGTTTAAACCATTTTCTGGTAAAGATCCAAAGAAGTTGAAGAACTTCCTCCTTCAAGGTCATTTCTGTTTCCACAATTACCATCTGTGTTCACAAATGACAGTTGAAAAGTCAACTTCACACTCTCTTACCTTAAAGATACTGCACAGGATTGGTTCAAACCTGGACTCTCCAGATTATCTGACAAAGTACCCAGTTGACTTGATGATTGGGATACATTTGTTGAAGAATTAGAAACTAATTTTGGAGCTTATGATCAAGCTGGTGATGCAGAAAATGCACTAATGACACTTAAGATGAAGGAAAATCAAAAAGATTCCAATTATCTGGTCAAGTTCAACACCCTTGCTGTATGTATGTGTTATGACCATATCGCAACCCTGTCGCAAACCGATGGTTCCTGAGGTCATGATGATTCTAGTTACTAATCAGTTTCTCGCATCGGAAACCATTGGCCACCCGACACTGATGTGTACCTTCATGGCTATCAAACCCCATTTACGCCCCTGTCAAAATATACTCATACTATCTGGTTATACTTTGATACGTCCCCTTTTATTATGATGATCTGTTCTACTCTATGTATGTTTCACATATGCCCATATATACTTGTAACTCTTGGACTATTTCCTTTTCTCGTAATCCTGCTCTTGGTTAATCACAGCCTCTGAACTTATCATAACCTTCCGGTTCCTAGTCAAGTTTATTTGTCAAATAATGTTTCCGCTCTTCCCTTAGTTAGTATTCTCTAGATGCCAATAACTTGTATATGAACCCACTGTAGTTGTAGTTACTAGGCAATCAGAATATCGACTCAGAACACCCACTTACATCTCCATAAGCTTTACACTAAGTATCCCACTCCCCACCTTTGAGTGCACTCGCCCACTCTCAGTCCCCGACCCCTCAGCCCAACACACGACTTATCCTTCAGTTCTGATTGGTAACTCGCCGTGAGGAACTTGTTGGGACTAGTCTTCACCCGCCTGAAATTTAAGGACACCCGACGGTAACTTGTGAGGGCACAGCACATAAGCTGAAGCCAAGTCCTTCTGATCGGTCCCCATCGGCCAACTGACATTAGTCAGTTTTCAGTTCTTAACAGTATGCCATGGTTGGGATGATTCCACCCTCAGACACTATCTCTATATGGGTCTTCCATCCCACCTTAAAGATGATATCTGCAAAGAAGGAAAGCCCAAAACTCTCCAACTCATGCAGATGAAAGCTTAGAAATCCAATGCCCACTACTGGGAATGTCCTGTGGAAATATTTTGTGAAAATCAAGCTGAACAATCTCAGAATAACAAAGTATTGAATAATAAGCCTTCTGGTAACAATTCTGGCAATTCTGCCAATAATAATACTGGCAAATCAAATTCTGACTGGTGTGAGGAGTACACTTTTACCACAGTTTTATTGTGGTAAAACACTCCTTTTATTTTATCTATATCTTACACATTCTATTCATATTTTTCTATCCTTTATATTCTTCAAATATTGCACCATTTCATTAGTTCGAAGCTTTGTGTATACTTGTGGGTGCACTCAGCACCAAATGAAACTCAGACACACTTTTACCCAAGCACCACCACTCGTAAGACATAAACTAAGTCTACAGCGAGTGGTGATCAGGGTAACGTGTCAGCTACCACATAGGTAGCATTATCTGAGCTATCTAACACTTCAGACCTTGAACTATAGCAGTCGAGGCCTCCACTCGAATCATCATTCTTCCCATTCTACTCATTTCTTCATATATAGAACAGTCAGAACTTCTACCACTCTTCACAACTGGAAGAATGACAAGAAGTCCACTACCAGCAACAATAAGGGCATACAGTCAACTTCTGAGCAACCTAACATATCACATTTGCTAGGTTCTGATGGTGAATTCACACCTATGGAGAAACAGCAATGTATGGATAATGACCTCTGCCTCTTCTGCAAAAAAGGCAGACATAAGGTTTCCAATTGCACTGTAAAGGCCAACTCTTCCAAGGCTTGCATGGCAACTACCTCTATGACAATCACAATGTCTAAGGAAAAACCCACCACAGAGTTGAAAAAGGAGTAAGCAACCCTCCAGACTCTGCCTGGACAGAGGGTTGCATTGACTCTCCTCATATTTCTGAGATTATCTGTCTTAATGCTTCCTGTTAAGGGTGCTACATGGAGGGTTTCCGGAGAAACCTGCAGGAAAGCCGGTAGGACTTGGCTTCAGCTTATGAGCTGCACTCTCGCAAGATTGTCTTGTCCAATTTCAAACGGGTGGACAGGAATCCTGGGGAGTCTGGGTGGAGTTCGTGGGTCGAGAGGTTGTGGGTCAAGAGGTCAGGGAGTCGAGATAGATATGTAAGTCAGAGGTTGAGTGATAGATGTGTCAGAGCCCACAGGCTCTGACTAGTGAGAGCAATGTAATTCAAAGAGGAATTTAGAGTGGAAAATGTACTAGATTATTGGGCAGAATCTAAGCTGATTTTCTGACTGGATTGTATGTACAACATCTGCCAGACTATATAGACTGGAATGAATAACATACCAAATCCAGTAATAATGAAAATGAAACTAACAAACATAAAACGAGATAAGTAAACACCAAACTTGGTGTTAGGAATGGAACGGAACAGAGTGGAGTCCAAATCATGACAGGTCATAAACCATAATGGGAATGGAGCAGGAGTGGAGTCCGAATCGTGACAGGTCATTTGACTATAATGGGAACGGGGCTCAGTTAGAGGGATGACGGGTTTTCTGAGCAGGGTCCAGTGATGGATGTGTGGGACAGAGTCGGACATAGACAGGAACGGAGTCTGGAGGGTATTCCAGTGACTGATACATGAAGTAATGAAGTCGAATGTGGACAAGTCTGACATATGGAGTCTGGTGGGAATTCTGGTTGTAACACTTCCACTCTTTCTAATCTTGACTCATTATTTGTAAAACTCATTTCTGATTTTCTTGGAAATTTAGTGTTCTGAGCCCTCATAGATTCCAGCTCTATGCACTGTTTTGTAGATACAACATTCATCATGAAACATAATCTGACACTCTGACCTGTACCCACAATTTCCTTGCATTTATTTGATGGCACCAGCAATGTGGCTATTATGCAAGATTGCAACACCTACATATCTGGTTCCCATGTGGAACATCTTAGACAGTTACATTTTTTGTAACACAGTTGGACTCTATGTAGCTGTTCAGTCATTCTAAGATACAACTGGCTTGCCTGACACAATTTGTTTATTGACTGGGTATTAGGCAGTATAATTTCCCAGATTCCCAACACTTCTATTCCTCCTGTAGTATCTATTCTGGCCAAAGCCTCTTCAGTTTCAATGGCAATTTTGGCTTCTCACAAAACCTTTGAACCTCCATAGATTTCCCTCATCAATGCTTCTGCATTTGTAAGGGCTAGCAAATTCGAAGGTTCTTAGTGTTTTTCAATCAGCTTACAAGTTGATGAAGCATCTGGACATTTTGCAACCCCAGTATTATTTGACCTAAATGCTGACCTGGAAGGAGTCCCTGAAAAATATCATGATTTCATGGATGTATTCAGTAAACAGAAAGCTGACCAACTTGTACCTCATAGGTTTTATGACTTGAAAAAAAAAAATGATATTAAGCCTGGTTCAACCCCCTCTCTAGGACCTATTTACCCACTATCCCAATCAGAACTCTCTGCTATCTGAGAGTTCTTGGATGAACATTTATCAATAGGTTTCATCTGTTAAGATGCATGCAGGGCTTAGTGGAGGGTTTCCAGAGAAACCCACAGGTATTCCGGTAGGACTTGGCTTCAGCTTATAGGTTGTGCCCTTGTGAGACTGTGGCATCCAATTTCAAACAGGCAGATGGGAAATCCAGGGAGTCCGGGTGTAGTTGATAGGTCAGGGGTTGATAGGTCAAAGGACCAGTCAGGGAGCCCACAGGCTCCAATGAGGTCGAGGGGTCAGGTGGTAATAGGTCAGAGGTCAAGCAATAGATAGGTCAGAGCCTGTGGGCTCTGATGAGGTAAATAGTGGTGTGTTTCAAAGAGAGGAATGGAGTGGAAAATATAAGTAGATTACTGGGTGGATCTAAGCTGATTTTCTGACTGGATTGTATGTACAACTTCTGCCAGACTATATAGACTGTGGAATGTATGTTATACCAAATCCAGTAATCATGAAATCCTAAACTAGTAATCATGAAATCCTAAACTAGTAATCATGAAACAAGACAAGTAAACACCAAACTAGGTATTAGGAATGGAATGGAATGGAGGCAGAGTCTGAAACATGACAGGTCATTAGACCATAATGGGAACAGGGCTAAGTTAGAGAGCTGTTGGGTTATCTGGCAGAGCCTGGTGACTGGTGTGTGAAATGGGGTTGCACATAGACAGGCTTTGACATGTGTGGGTCCTGGCAGGGTCTGATGACTGATGCATGAGATGGAAGGTTGGGTGCAGTGTGAGGAGTATGCTTTTACCACAGTTTCATTGTGGTAAAACACTCCTTTTATTTTATTTATATTTTACACATTTTATTCATATTTTTCTATCCTTTATATTCTTCGAATATTGTACCATTTCATTAGTTTGAAGCTCTGTGTATACTTGTGGGTGCACTTGGCACCAAATAGACTCAGACACACTTTTACCCAAGCACCACCACTTGTAAGACATAAACTAGGTCTACAGCGAGCGGTAATCAGGGTAACGTGTCAGCTACCACATAAGGTAGCATTATCTGAGCTATCTAATACTTCAGGCCTCGAACTGTAACAGTCGAGGCCTCCACTCAAATCATTCCTCCTCCCCTTCTTTGTATATAGAACGGTCAGAACTTTCACCACTCTTCACATGCAGACAGGCTGGATGTCCAGGTTCTGGCAGGTTTTCCAGTTGAGCTGTAACTTGATATAGTGAGTTGGGTGCATGTAGGATAGGGTCCAGAGCCCAGCAGGTTTTCTGGTCCTAACATCATCTGACCATCCAAGTCTCCATTTGGAGCACCCATCCTTTTTGTGAAAAAGAAAAATGGATCCCTTCACCTCTGTGTTGATTTCTGAGGTCTCAATGCCATATCACAGAAAAATAAATATCTGCTTCCACTCATTACAGATTTATTCAACACCCCACAAAAAGCCCAGATTTATACCAAAATAGACCTCAAACATGCCTATCATTTGGTCTGGATTGCTGAAGGTGACAAATAGAAGGCTGCTTTCCATATTTGTTATGGTTCTTTCAAATGCTTGGTTATGCCCTTTGGCCTTATCAGTGCTCCTTCTGCCTTTCAATGTTTTGTTAATGACATATTTTCTGACATGCTTGATGTGTTATCATCTACCTAGATGTCATTTTGGTATTTTCTGAAGATCCTGCACTTCATGGAGGGCAAGTCTGTGAAGTTTTCTGTAGACTCCATGACAATGGTCTCTTCACCAATGGGAAAAAGTGTTATTTCAACATGGATTCTATTGATTATCAGACCACATTACACATTATAGAGAGGGAGACACGAGGGTATTGGGGTTTGTCTAAGTATTGATATGCAGGTAGTATCCCCAATTGTAGAAATCATCATCATCCGGTTCCCAGGTAACATGATACTTATATTCTGCTGATATTTCTGAAGCTCTGCCACTACCGCCAGTGGATGCAGGTATTTGGACGCGTTTCTCGACGAACACTTACTCTCCTTTCAACTCTCACTCCCCGACCACCCAGAGGCAGCTTTAGAAATAATCTTAGACGCACCACCTCTGTCTTACAGTTGCCAACGTCGTGATAATGACCCAGGTTTTTCCTTGCGATCCGGCTTCGATTTCATTAAGCAACTCTTCATCAGAACCGATCACTCTTCTCCAGAAACTCTAGCGTCTCTACAAATTGCAACGAACGATCTGCTTTCTCTCCAAGTTCCTGTAGTGTTTCCAACGGAAACAGTGGACGAATTAGCAGCACCAGCCTTAATACCATCTGCGGTGTCCCAGATCTTCAGTATCAAGGGTCGTCCAGCCGATAACCCCTTAATAGTCCATGTTTCCTCTTTAGAAATGCGCAAATCTTTG
The DNA here is from genome assembly GCA_015178975.1 of Hysterangium stoloniferum. Classification (NCBI taxonomy): domain Eukaryota; kingdom Fungi; phylum Basidiomycota; class Agaricomycetes; order Hysterangiales; family Hysterangiaceae; genus Hysterangium; species Hysterangium stoloniferum. The sequence continues at coordinate 352,589 of WHVD01000015.1, read as the reverse complement.
TTACCACCATCATTTGTAATGCCTCCAGCCTACACCATTCTAATGAGCACCTTCTGGCCTGGCGCACTCACGCTCCCTTTTTCACGTGCTCTGATTGCCCTCGCTGACACGCCGCTTGCTGCCCCGAGTGCTAATACCTCCACGACACCAAACCCAACGAAGGCAGAACATGTATTTCACAATCTTTCGGGAAAAGTACGCGTTATTCTAGACGGTGGACCGTGTAATGTTGGAATTGAAAGCACGGTCGTTGATGGATTAGCGGCGGACGGTTGCTTGCGGGTCTTACGACCTGGAGGCGTCACTGTAGACGATATGCAGCGCGCATTAGCTGGCAATGTCGGAATTGGACAGCCCGTATCTCGTATCCTTGTTCACCGCCGAGATTATCAGGACGAAGCTCTTGAAGAAGCCCCAACAACTCCCGGCATGAAATACCGCCATTATTCCCCCCTCTGTACCCGTTGTTCTCCTCATGACTTCGAGTCCACCGGGCGACCAAAAACCTTCCCCGCTCCCAGACGTGTTTTCATCTCGTATCCCGCTGATATCACAGTCAAGATCGGCCTTTTAACACCTTCCGACTCATCCCTGGCCCTTCTTCCATCGCGTCTCCCCGCCTATGCGGAAGTTTCCCTGACATGGCATATGTTTCCTTTAGGTCCCATCGCCGATCTCTCCATTACTGCACAGCGTCTCTTCGACCGGCTGCTTACTTTGGAACGGGAAGGTGTCGATTTAATTATCGTGGAGGGTGTGGATGAAGCTAGGAAAGGTTGGCCGTTATGAACAGGATAAAGAAAGCTGCGGGTGAAATTTATTGTGTGAATATCGACTGGTCACCGCCAATTGAGTCCTCTCGCGAACCGGTGAGACTTGAAATTCTTGCATATTATTACGTAGAATGCTATGAATCTACGCGGGCTGATGCGCCGAAAATGCTTGATCTAGGCGGTCCACTATTTTTGGACCCAAGTTGAACGCATTTTGAGCCTGCCTACGGATACCAGCCTCCATCGATTTTCGGATAATTCTTCTGGGTAAACAAAATCCCTGTTAAACAAACGAACGGGGTTGGTGATGGATTTATAGAGCCCCAAGACAAGTGCTCGCCGTACCGACTTCAATTCGAATTGTCTGATGGAGAGACATAGCGGGGAAAGGTGCGGCCACAATACACTAAAACGCAACGAAAATATCATTGAATCTTATTAATAAATGATAATATTCCCTGGTATTTACATTTGGAGCCCAGTCATACCAGCGATTGAAAGCAACACAGTCACCCTTATGAGTATAACTTCATGTATCGCTCAAGACAGCCCAATAATTTTTCTTTCGGCTTTCCGATTTTGCGGTTATAGACTGCGGAGTCCATTATTCAGAAGTTATGTAATGCAGTCAGGTATGATGTCAAATTGTGAATTCTTCAAGTTGAGCTTTATGATATTGTGAACTACAAATGTTTCCAGTGTGGGGGCGAAGCCGTTGATGCAAGCGCGTTATCCATTGTCTGGGCTTGTGCGCAAAACATCCAGTTTGCAGTTTAACAGCCTTACATTGGTTGCTGTGTTCCCGGAAGCCGTACCGATAAAACAGTCACCCAATCATGTGTCCTAATTTAATCCCGACCGTCATACTATATTGATCATAACTTGAAATTATTGAAAGTTGCGACCGTCCGAAATAAGGCGGTACTGTCCATTCATTGAAGCAAGAAGTCATTTACCTAATGCGCGCAGGTGCTGTGAAAGTCTTCTCTGGTGTGCAAGTAGAACGCAGCTCTTGGGGCATGTGAGCGATTGGCCAGATTACTCAACTACGCCGATGCAGGCTCATTTTTTGAAGATGGCGATTATTTGTAGATTGGCCTGCTCTGTTTTTCCTTGTGACCTCTAGAAAGGACATTTAATCCAGACCCTAATTGTAACTTACAACCCATCAGATATTTCTAGGTTTGACTCTGTAAGGCTGGTGAGGCTTACTACAACGGACCCTTAAGGTTTAGCATCCATTTCCTTGGATAATCAGGATAAATACACGTAGTAGTTTGTTCATTATCGTTTTACTTACCGTCACTATTGTGTACTGCTGTCTCTGTTCATAGGCGAATATACTCAAGTCCTATCAACGCTTGGACTGAGACTTAGTGAGGCTGCGGTTGGCGGCAGCCTTCCAGACTCCGCTCAACTTGAAGTCATTTCACTTCCAAAGTGGAAGATTACCTCTGGTGAGTGCTCAGTAGTGAGGTTATTAATCGCATCTCGGGCACCCAAATGTACATCTTCGTGCGTGTTATTCTTCGAAAACTTCAAACGAATATTTTTCAGTGCTTCTTGAATCTTGCCCAGCGCCGTTTTCGACCGTGGATGCAGTATGTCTTAGTGCGAAGGCTACGAGATGTCAGGTCTCGATGAAGATTAACGATACATTAAACACAATTGTGAGTCAAATTAGCACTGAGTATGAAGGGAGGCCGTTTGGGACCTCAGGGAATAAAAGTGGTGCCCGAATTGCTGCTGTGATGGAAGCCTGTAAGATTGTGATTTCACTTCCAAATGGAGCTGGTGGACTCGGGCAGATGCCCCACGACGCATGTGTTGTATAAGGAAGAGCTAATATTAACGAGACGCGCAATCGTTTGCTTGTACAGCATATGCAATATGCTTAACAATCCGGTTTAATCGGGGTGCTTGGGAAGAACCTTATAAAGATGACAGCATTGAACAGCTCCCTCTTCATCCCCCGGTGTACAATGCCAAACACCAAAGTCATCACTCTTTATGATACCTCCAGCCGTGAAGGCAGAGTAACAGGATCATGGAATGCAATGAGCTTGAAGACCAGGTATGAGAATCGATACGTTCATATATATAGGATTGACTGACATTGCCTTTCAGGCTTTCTCTCAACTTCAAAAAGCTTCAATTTCAAATTGTTTGGTTAGAATACCCAGAGATCGAACCTACCATGCAACGCATCGGTGTGATCACCACATACACCAAGCCAGATGGCAGCCCATTCTACACCGTCCCTGTCATTATGGATCCTAATCATACTACACCTGATGGGAAACCTACTATTATAGCCGACTCCTGGAAGATTGCCGAGTATCTGGACGAAAAATATCCCGAGCCAGGCTTATTATTTCCGAAGGGATCGAAACCTCTACAGAGTGTATTCCACGATTATGTTACGAAGACTATCCTCAGTAATGCTATACCCATTTTGCTTCCTCGGATAACGGATATTCTTAACGATGGAAGCCTAGAGTAAGAGTTTATTTCTGTCGTACTACTGTTCAAAAGCCCTCGCTAATTTCCATCCAGATACTGGCGAGTGACCCGAGAAGCTTATTTGGGGGCAAAACTAGAAGAAGTCTGCCCTAAAGGATCGGAGAAATGGAATGATACATGGGATACGTTGCAGAAAGGTAAAATTCCGGAATATTTTATGAAGAAGTAGCTAATATTTGGCAACAAAATGCGTAGGATTCAGCGAAATAGCTGCACATCTTGATAAGAATGGACCCGATAATGATTTCGTTATCGGGACACAAGCAACGTTTGCAGATTTTATACTTGTGTCTATGCTTCAGATCATCTATTTAGTGGTCCCAGACGAATGGGAAGGAAGGATCCAACATTGGGATAATGGGAAATGGAAAAAGATTAGGGAAGGCTGCGCTGTTTGGCTCTAAGCTAGTGTCTTACTCTCACCCATTGGGGACTCAGAAATGGCTCTTGAAACTCGACCGTTCAACCTGTATATGTTTTAGGGAATCCATGAGTATTGTTTCCGTCAGGCATATAGCAGCTTCAATGCCCTGTTAGCTATATAGAGCGGTCATGCACGAATCTCCACAATCACTCCACAAATATTTGGAAAAAGAAATCGCCACGGACCGGGCCCAGCAGATATTATAAGTTTGAATGATAATCGTGGCTCTCAGGCTCCCCTGTGAAGGTAAACACTTAAAGAAGTCTAAAAAACCGAACCAGAGAAAGAACCAAATCAGATACTTGAAAACCAAACCAAGGACACTAAATTACATCACGGATTTGGAAAAATCTATGGCAAGCAGGTCGGCTAAATAGATTACCTAGACCGCCTAGACCATATAGTTGAAAATAGTCTAGGATAGTTGAACCGCGCTAGTGAACTAGTTAATCTAGGATTGTTAGATAACATAGCCATGATAGCTGGGCCAGCTATCCCGTCCAGAAAAGCTAGGGGGTTGGAATTTTATCTCCTGATGAAAGATACTCAAAGAAAACCAGCTTTGGGAATCCATTATTCAAAAGTTATGTGCAATTAGTTTGATGCTCATGTGTCAAATTGTGAACTGTGAATGCCTCTCTAGTGCAGTGGTAAAGTTATTTGCACAGTTCTAAATATAACTCTCATTGAGTGATAAACCTTCACTGAGAGGCTATGTAGTCAGTCTCCATTCCATATAGAGTATCTGTAAGTGATATGCAACTATACTGTTGTTCTATATTTACTGTGTTCTTGTCATTATCATACAAGATCAGTTCTGACAATACTTTGACTTGATTTTTCCTTGACATTCCCTTAACATTCCTTGGACATTCCTTCTGACTGGACTTCTGACTGGACTTCTGACTGAATTTTAGACTTGATTTCCAACTTGACTTCTGAAGTATCTGAAAGATGCCAATGAAACCCTCAGCAAAGGCAAAGAACCATCTCATATGAATGTCAAAGAGCCCAAATCATTTTCTGGTAAAGATCCAAAGAAGTTGAAGAACTTCCTGCTTCAATGTCATTTCCATTTCCATAATTGGCCATCTGTGTTCACAAATGACAGTCAAAAAGTCAACTTTGCACTCTCTTACCTTAAAGATACTGCACAGGATTGGTTCAAACCTGGACTCTCTGAATTATCTGATGAAGTACCTAGTGTAAGACTAGTATGTATCTGCTGCAGGTGCAGACAGACTCTAGAATGAGTGATGGGGAATAAACCACTACTGTATTGAAATCCACATGTACATAATATGTATATACTAGTGGAGAACAATGGGATGTGAGCAACAATGGGATGTGGACTACAATGGGATGTAGACTACAATAGGATGTGGATTACAATGGGATGTGGACAACAATAGAGCTAACTATTACCAAATCACAGTGTAGGGAGTCTCACTCCCTTACACTAGTTGGCTTGATCATTGGAATGCATTTGTCAAAGAATTAGAAACTAATTTTGGAGCTTATGATCAAGCTGGTGATGCAGAAAATGAACTAATGACACTCCAGATGAAGGAAAATCAACAAGTTTCTGATTATCTGGTCAAGTTCAACACCCTTTCTGCATGCTGTGGTTGGAATGAATCACCCTCAGATACCATTTTTATATGGGTCTTCCATCCCACCTTAAAGAAGATATCTGAAAAGAAGGAAAGCTCAAAACTCTCCAACTCATGTGGATGAAAGCTCGGAAATTCCATGCCCACTGTGCTCACTGGTTCATGAGCCCACAGGGTCTGTGGTACGGGAAGTGGGTGGTCTAGTGGAAAGACTGGGAATGGCATGTGAAAATATTTTGTGAAAATCTGGCTGAACAATCTCAGAATAACAAGGCATTGAATAATGAGCCTTCTAGCAATAATTCTAGCAATTGTTAGGATCCCTGTAGTTTGGCCCCCCACAAGTTTGTTTCACCCTCATAACCCTCTGGCACTCCACAATCAGTACCCCTGACCATGGTGTCACCACCCACAATACTCTGACACTTGGTTTACTATAGCTTTCCCCTTTTGTCATTCGATCCCATCTCCATTCTAACACTCTCTTATCACCTGCTTGACATGTAAATGATACTTTGCCACCTCATACCTTTTAGTATACTTTAATTACATTGTATACACTTTTAGTTTGATCCTTACCCCTTTCCATGCTTCCTTAGACCTATCACTACTTCTTGCTTCCTTGATTGGACCTCCACTCATCTGTTACTCCTTTGTATAAAGTTCCCACCATGTACATATGTATGTATGCTACTATTCTTTAGTTCAAATATTGACTTAGATTACCCCCATTTATTTTTCAGCCACTTTACTTCCTCTCTAATACCCTCAAAGACATTGTCAGCAAGCTGTGGCCCTTTGCCCTATGACTCTTAGCATTTCAGTCCTCTGGTCAATTGAGCTGAGTGTTGTCTTTAGTATCTGCTCTGCTTGAAATACATACCAGAGCACCTTAACAGTTCATACAAGGGTGCAACACATATGTAAGTTGAAGCCAAGCTCCACCCATTTTATATGTAGAGTCAAACCTCCTGACTAGTACAATCTCTATTGTTGGCCCATCACCATTTCCACATATGTATACTGTTAAGGTGCATACACAGAGGGTTTCCGGAGAAACCTGTGGGAAAGCCGGTAGGACTTGGCTTCAGCTTATAGGCTGCACCCTCGTGAGATCATCTTGTCCAATTTCAAACAGGTGGATGGGAATCCCAGAGAGTCTGGGTAGAGTTTGTGGGTCGAGAGGTTGAGATAGATAAGTCGGGGATTGAGTGATAGACAGGTCGGAGCCTGTGGGCTCCGATGAGTAAGAGCAGTGTGTTTCAAAGAGGAATTTAGAGCAGAAAATATACTAAGATTACTGGGGGGAATCTAAGCTGATTTTCTGACTGGATTGTATGTACAACATCTGCCAGACTATATAGATTGTGGAATGAATAACATACCAAATCCAGTAATAATGAAAACGAAATTAGCAAACATAAAACGAGATAAATAAACACCAAACTTGGTGTTAGGAATGGAACAGAGTGGAGCAGAGTCCAAATCATGACAGGTCATGAAACCATAATGGGAACAGGGTGGGAGTGGAGTCCAAATTGTGACAGGTCATTTGACTATAACGGGAATGGGGCTCAGTTAGAGAGCTGTTGGGTTTTCCGAGTGGGGTCCAGTGACTGATGCATGGGGCAGGGTCGGAGATAGACAGGGACAGAGTCTGGCGGGTATTCTGGTGACTGATACATGAAGTAATGAAGGTCAAGTGTGGACAGGTCTGATGTACGGAGTCCAGCAGGTTTTCTGGTAAACTGACGATTGGTGCGTATAGGGTGTGGGTACATATAAATTAGTGCCTGGAGTCTGGTGGAAATTCCGGTCATAACATATACAGTGACTTACAAAACATATCCAATGTTTTGCAGTTTCAACTTGTATAGCTTATACCCCAGTAGATAAAATTGTAAAAGTCACCGAAATATTTGCCAACATACTTTATCATGTCCAAGACACCATAATGTCTTTATGTAATATCCATATATGTATGGTAACAATATGAATATTTTAATAGAGAGGGGTCATTGGATACCTTTTGTCACTGACAGGCTTTTGGCAAGAAATTACTTATATTTAGTACTTGGTATAGCCACCCTTTGCCTTTAATACATCTGCAACCCTCCTAGGCATACTTTCAATCAAATCCTGGCACACCTTTGCATCAATCTTGTACCATTCCTCCACCACTCTCTCCCAAAGCTCTTCCATCCCCTGGGGTGCATTCTCATACCCTGCCAATCTCCTCTTCAGGTGATTCCATAAGTGTTCAATGGGATTCAGGTCAGGAGACTGTGCTGGCCATGGGAGAACTCTGAAACCATTTTCCTGGAACCAATTCTGGGCCTTCTTGCAGGTATGCTTGGGGTCATTATCCTGCTGGAAGATGACATCATCTGCAGATTTACCATAATCCCTGAGGCTGGCTTGCAGGTCATCCTCCAGAATCTGTATGTAGAGATCCCCATCCATCCTTCCATCAATCTTGCATGCATAACCAATCCCCCCCCCACAGCATGCACCCCCACATCATCAAAGATCCACCACCAAACTTCAGGGTTTCCTCAACCAGCCTGTCACTCAAGCCCTCCCCTGCCTTTTTCCACACCCACTTCCTACCATCTGACCCCAGCCTATTGATTTTTGTCTCATCAGACCACACCACCTTCTTCCAGTCCTCCACAGTCCAATCCTGATGTGCCAAAGCAAAGTCCATCCTCTCCTTCCTATGCTTCTTAGAAAGAAGAGCCTTTTCTTCTTTACCACAGGCTTCATCCCAGCTGCCTTGAGTCCACAATGTACTGTTTGAGAATTGAGTGACTGGTTGGTGATAGTGCAAAGTGCCCTTGTTGCATCTACAGCTGTATCAGCCTTCCCAGAGCTGATAAGACATTGTGAAAAACAGATACTGGCTGTAGAAAGTTTGGAAGGACGACCACCAGAGGACTTAAAAAAGTGGGAGCAATGTTTAGAGTGAAGTCTAGAGATAGTAGCAAGGCCATATCCAGTGGAAACTGAAATATGTTTGGCAGAATGGTCAGCATCAAGTAGAGAAAGGATCTCTTGCTGGGCAGCAGGGGACATGCATAGTTGAAATTAGAAGAATCCTAGCTGTGAAAGCCCTTCTACTTATACTTTAGCACAGCATGATCACATGACATGTTGAAAATATAAACAAGTGCAAACAATCAACATTATCATATGATTTTCATGCAAAAGCCTGTCAGTTACAAAAGGTATCTAATGACCCCTCTCTATTAAAATATTCATATTGTTACCATATAAGGATATTACATAATGACCATATGGTGCCTTGGACTATACATGATAGAGCATGTTGGCAAATATTTTGGTGATTTTTATGATTTTATCTACTAGGGTATAAACTATACAAGTTGAAACTGCAAAACATTGGATACATTTTGTAAGTCACTGTACATCCCATTTGCCACCTCACACCTTTTAGTATACTTTGTTATATTGTATTTGGTCTTGTTTGTATCCCCATTCATTTTCCTACTTCCTTTTGACCCATCATCACTCTCACTTCTCTGATTGGCCCTCTGATCATCTGTCTCCCTGTAGTATAAAGTTCTTTCATGTATGCTACAGTTTCTTCAGTTCAAAAATCAACTTAGATTTACCCCTTTTAGTTCTCAAGTCCTATTATCTACCTAATACTCTCAAAGGCATCTTCAGCAAGCCACCCCCCCTTACCTCACAACTCTTAGTACTTCAGCCCTCTGGTCGATTGAGCTAAGCGTTGAGCCTTGTCTCCTATCATACTATCCACTCTGTTTGAAATACCAGATCTTAACAGCAATACTGCAATGCTGGCAATAATCATACTGGCAAATCAAATTCTGACTAGAAGAATGACAAGAAGTCCACTACCAGTAACAGTAAGGGCAAACAGTCAACTTCTGAGAAACCCAACATATCATATTTGTTAGGTTCTGATAGTGAATTCACACCTAAGAAGAAACAGCAATGCATTGATAATGACCTCTGCCTCTTCTGCAGAAAAGGTGGACATAAGGATTCCAATTGCACTGTAAAGGCCAACTCTTCCAAGGCTTGTATGGCAACTACCTTTATAACAACCACAATATCTAAGGAAAAACCTGCTACAGAGTTGAGAAAAGAGTAAGCAACCCTCTGGACTCTGTGTGGACAGAGGGTTGCATTGACTCTCCCCATGTTTTTGAGATTATCTGTCTCAATGCTTCCACTCTTTCTAATCCTGACTCATTATTTGTAAAACTTATTTCCAATTTTCTTGGAAATTGTTCTGAGCCCCATAGATTCCAGCTTTATGCACTGTTTTGTAGATACAACATTCATCATGAAACATAATCTGACACTTTGATCTGTACTCACAATTTCCTTGCATTTATTTGATGGCACTAGCAATACAGCTATTACTCAAGCTTGTGACATGGCTATCTGGTTCCCATGTGGAACATCTCAGACAGTTACATTTTTTGTAACACAGTTGGACTCTAGCTGTTCAGTTGTTCTAGGCTACAACTAGCTCACCTGATACAAACTGTTTATGGACTGGGTATTGGGCAGTATTATTTTCCAGATTCCCAACACTTCCATTCCTCCTGCAGCATATATTCCTGCCAGAGCCTCTTCAGTCTCAACAGCAATTCTGGCTTCTCACAGAACCTCTGAACCTCCAAAGATTTCCCTCATCAATGCTTCTGCATTTTTTGGGCTAGCAAATTGCATGGTTCTCAGTGTTTTCCAGTCAGCTTACAAGTTGATGAAGCATCTGGACATTTTGCAACTCCAGTATTATCTGAGCTAAATGCCAACCTGGAAGGAGTTTCTGAAAAATATCATGATGTTCTCAGTAAGCAGAAGGCTGACCAGCTTGCACCTCATAGGCCTTATGACTTAAAAAAAAAAAACAATATTGAACCTGGTTTAACCCCCCCCTTCCCCCCAAGTCTCCATTTGGAGCACCCATACTTTTTGTGAAAAAGAAGGATGGATCCCTTCACCTCTTTGTTGATTTCTGAGGCCACAATGCCATATCACAGAAAGATAAATATCTTCTTCTACTCATTACGGATATACTTGACACCCCACAAAAAGTCCAGATTTACACCTCAAACATGCCTATCATTTGATGTAAATTGCAAATTGTTATGGTGCTCCAGTATGTTGAGAAGAGCAAGTAGTATTATTTGGGACTGAAGATGATACTTAGCTAAATCAACCAGAAGGCTGAAATGCTAAGGGTTGTGGGAATAAGAGTTGTGGCTAGCTGACAACATCTTCAAGGGTATTAGGAGCAAGCAAAGGGGCTTAAACACAAATGGGGTAATCTAAGTTGATATTTGAACTGAAGAACTGTAGAATACATGATAGGGTCTTTATATAAAAGTGGAACAAATGATCAGAAGGCTGATCAAGGAAGCAAGAAGTTGTGACAGGTCAAGAGAAGCAGGAAAAGGAACAAGGATCAAACTAAAACTAAATATGATGAAGCATAAGTATTCTAAAGGTTGTGAGGTGGCAAATAATCTTTACACATAGAATTGGTGATAGGAGAGTGTCAGGACAGAGATGGGTTGGGATGACCAAAAAGGTAATCTACAGGAAAATGGGTGTCAGGGGTACTGATAGTGGGGTGTCAGGGGTACTGATAGTGGGGTGTCAGGGGTACTGATAGTGGGGTGTCAGGGGTACTGATAGTGGGGTGTCAGGGGTACTGATAGTGGGGTGTCAGGGGTACTGATAGTGGGGTGTCAGGGGTACTGATAGTGGGGTGTCAGGGGTACTGATAGTGGGGTGTCAGGGGTACTGATAGTGGGGTGTCAGGGGTACTGATAGTGGGGTGCCAAAGGGTTACAAGGGTAAAACAAGGGGCTCTGAAAGGGTGAGGATCCTAACATATTCAGATATTATAATACCTCTTACTCATTTCACTCACAAAACAACCCCTTGGGTTTTGAATGATAAATGTTGTATAGCTTTTCAAACCTTGAAGGGTGCTTTCACTTCCACTCCTATGCTGTCTCATTGGAAACCTGATGTTCTGATCATTGTAGAAACTGATACTTCTGACTATGCAATTGCTGCTATTCTTTCCATCCAAGATTCTGATGGAGAAATTCACCCAGTCACATTTCTTTCCTGGACACTTTCAGTTTCCAAGCTCAATTATAATGTCCACAATAAGGAGCTTCTGGCTATTTTCAAAGCCTGCAAACATTGATGGCATTACCCCAAAGGTTGCAGACTTCTGATTGACATCATTACTGACCACAAGAATTTGGAATATTTTTTTGACGACTAAACCTTTGACCTACTGGCAAGCCTACTGGTCTGAATTCCTCTCCCCTTTCAACATGGTTATCTGATTCCAATCCAGACATCTTTGGTTGAAAACTAGATGCCATGACTTGATGATGGGATGTCTATCCTAAAGAGGGGGAAACAACTACACTGTTGTGAATTCATATAATCTGGAAGTGATTTTCACAACTTAGCAACTTTCCACATGTATCTGAGCTATTTACCTTTTTTATCCTATCCTGCACAGTGTTATGATTATGGATATTGAAAAAATACATCAAGATATTCTATCTGCACTCTTTTCCAACCCTGCTCTTAAGCCACACCTTGATGTTCCTGAAGATCTCAATCAACCCCAGTGGTCTCAAGACTCATAAGGTTTCATCTGACTTGATGGATGTATCTATGTTCCAAATTCTGACAATTTCTGACTTCACATACTTTAGTATAAGCATAATCATCCAGTCTCTACATTTTGGCATTAACAAGACTCTTGTAAGTCTGGTGCCTGTTAAGCTCTGGGCTTATGAGTAGGATCCAGTGGAAAACCCATGGATAGTCTGGTATACAGGTAGGGCTTGGCTTCAGCTTATATGCTGTGCCTTCATGAGATTGTTATGTCCAATTTCAAAAGGGACAAATGGAAACTCCAGGAAGTCCAAAAGGATGAAGGGATAGTGATGGGAAGTCTGAAGACTCTCAGGTGGGGGCCCACAGGTTCTGAGGGTGTTGGGATCCTGTCATTTCAGACCCCCACAACCTGTTTTAGACTCAAAACCTTTTCATTGTCTCACTGTTGGAACTCCCACCTAAGTTATCACCACTCACAGTTCCCCTGACACTTTGTTCATTATAGTAGTCTTTCTAACATTCCATTCCATCTTTATCCTGTTTACTCTCCCATCACCATCCCCCCTTTACACATCTCACTTGCCACCTCAGACTCTTTTAATATTGTTTAGTATATTACATTTAGTCTCCCCACCTTATCATTGACTTCTGATGATCCATCTAACCCTTTGCTTCCTTGATCAGCCTTCTGGTCATCCATCTCATTGTAGTGTAAATCTCTCTTATGTATGCTACAGTTCTTCAGTTTGAAAATTGACATAGATTACCTATTAGTTCTCAGTCAGTCCTTTTCCTCCCTTCTTAATACCTTTGAAGACATTTTCAGCAAGCCACAAACTCTTACCTCATGACTCTTATTATTTCGGTCCCCCAGCTGAGTTGAAATTTGTCTCTATTGTACTATCTGCTATGTTTGAAATACTGGAGCATCCTGACAGTTCATATGAGGGTGCAACACATAAGTTGAAGCCAAGCTCCACTATGTTTATAGAGTCAGACCTCCCAACTAGTATGATCTCTATCATCAGCCCCCTGATTAGCTCATTTCATATCATCAGACCCCCAACTTAGAACCCTCTTTTCCCCTTTTAGCTTAGATCTTAACAGAGGGTACAAATAGAGATTTTAACTAATGGAAAATATGGGGGTAACTTAGTTGATTTTCTGATTGTATTGTAAATACAAATTTGTCTAGTTTATATAGACAAGTCATACTACAATCCTAGTTGAATGGATAAACAAACAAACAGGTGGAAAATGAGGAATGGGCAGGGGAGGGTGAAGTCTGGGGAAAGTCTGAGATGAATCCAGGAACATATGTACACATGGAACATACTAGTTTAACTGATAACCAGGTACCACAACTGATCAGGGTGGATATTTCATATATGTACATATCATGAGAGCTGGGATCTCCAGGTGGGTTCAAGTCACTGATTTGTACAAAAAGGGAGTAATGGAGGTTCTGGGTCCCAGTGGGTAGTCCAGTCCTAACACCCACTCTCAAATGATTCACTTGAGGTTTCACTACTAGGGGCATGGTTGTGTCCATCAGAAGTAGCCATCAAGGAATCCAAGGCAGTTTGCAATACCTCTTCTATCTCAGCATCATGGTCCCTCCTCCCCTCTCTTTCCACATGTGGGGGGATGGGTTCAGGGCCTGTGGCATTCAAAGGTAAATAAGTAATACTCACCTGATCAGTAGCAGGACTATTCAAGTCATCAACAGCCTCCCGTCATTGAACAATTCTCTTGCTCCACATGGGGATTGCACTTCAGACAGTGCCTCAGCAAGTGATGGGTTGATTAATCTTGGACATTATGGTGAGAATGTATTTATTTGCATGCATGCATTTTATTGTTTAAAACCTAGTGGGTGATCAGTCCACTAGTAGAGAATATAAAAAGAATTCAAAATTGGAGACAAAATTGTAAGGATCATAATTGTTTCAGACCCCCACAAGCTGTTTTAACCTTGTAACCCTCCAGTGTCCTGCTATTGGTAGCACCACCTGCAGCACCCCTGACACTTGTTTCATAGCACCTTAGCTTTCCATCCCATCTCTGTTCTGTTCACTCCCCATCCCCATTTCCATGTATACATCCCACTTCTCTGATCAGCCTTTGCATCATCTGTCTCCCTGTAGTATAAAGTTCTTTTATGTATGCTACAGTTTCCTCAGTTCAAAAATTGACTTATATTATCCCCTTTTAGTTCTCAAGTCCTATTATTCCTACCTGAAGGCATCTTTGGCAAGCTGTGACCCCTTACCTCACAACTCTTAGTACTTCAGCCCTCCAGTTGATTGAGCTAAGTGTTAATCCTTGTTTCCTATTGTACCATCCAGTCTGTTTGAAATACCAGAGCATCCTAACAGTTTGTACAAGGGCACAACACATATGTTGAAGCCAAGCTCCACTATGTTTATAGAGTCAGACCTCCTGACTAGTACAATCTCTATTGTCAGCCCCCAGATTAACTCATTTCTTATCATCAGTCCCCTGACTAGAGCCTCCCCTTCTCCCTTTTAGCTGTTGACTGTTGAGGCTTGAAAAATTTTCAAACTCTGAAATTGAATCTCAATGTTTGGGTGCTGCAAACTGCTGTGAGGTGTCGCAAAAAGTGGACAATTGCCACGAATATACATTTTGGCTTCAAACTAAAACATAGCTATATTTTGAGTGGTAATACTCAAAATACCATTTTAAATGATACATGCTCTTAGAAAAGGTGCTAATTCACAATTTTAAACATTAAAACCCAGTCTTGAAGTAAATTAACAGAGCCCCAGTAGACAGATTGATATATTCTGAGAATATATACAAAACTATATCTATTTTATGCGTATTTGAGGGCATTTTGAGGTGTTCGCGGCAGTCGTGACACCTGCGCAGCACTTTCCCATGCCCTCCCACGACGCATTTGTTGTATAAGCAAGGGTTAATATTAACGAGATGCGCAATCATAGCTTCTCTTTAATATAAGCCCTGCTTGTCAGCATATGCAATATACTTAACAATCCGGTTTAATCGGGGTGCTTGGAGGAACCTTATAAAGATGGCAGCACTGATCAGCTCCCTCTTCATCCCTCGGTGTACAATGCCAAACTCCAAAGTCATCACTCTTTATGATATCTCCAGCCGTGAAGGCAGAGTAACAGGATCATGGAATGCAATGAGCTTGAAGACCAGGTATGAGAATCGATACCTTCAGATATAAGATTGACTGACATTGGCTTTCAGGCTCTCTCTGAACTTCAAAAAGCTTCCATTTCAAATTGTTTGGTTAGAATACCCAGAGATCGAACCTACCATGCAACGCATCGGTGTGATCACCACATACACCAAGCGAGATGGCAGCCCATTCTACACCGTCCCCGTCATTATGGATCCTAATCATCCTACACCTGATGGGAAACCTACTATTATAGCCGACTCCTGGAAGATTGCCGAGTATCTGGACGAAAAATATCCCGAGCCAGGCTTATTATTTCCGAAGGGATCGAAATCTCTACAGAGTGTATTTCATGACTATGCTACGAAGACTATCCTCGTTAGCATTAGACCCATTTTGGCTACCCGGGTAATGGATATTCTTAACGATGGAAGCCTGGAGTAAGAGTTTATTTTTGTCGTACTACTGCTACTGATCAAAAGCCCTCGCTAATTTTCCGTCCAGATACTGGCGAGTGACCCGAGAAGCTTATTTTGGGGCAAAACTAGAAGAAATCTGCCCTAAAGGATCGGAGAAATGGAATGATACATGGGAGACGCTGCAGAAAGGTAAAATTCCGGAATATTTGATGAAGAAGCAACTAATATTTGGCAACAAAATGCGTAGGATTCAGCGAAATAGCTGCACATCTTGAAAAGAATGGACCCGATCATGATTTCGTCATCGGGACACAAGCAACGTTTGCAGATCTTGTACTCATGTCTATGCTTCAGATCATCTATTTAGTGATCCCAGACGAATGGGAAGAAAGGATCCAACATTGGGATAATGGGACATGGAAAAAGATTAGGGAAGGCAGCGCTGCTTGGCTCTAAGCTAGAGTCCTACTCTGACGCACTGATGTGACTCAGAAATGGCACTTGAAGCTTTACCATTCAACCTTCATGTCTTATGGAATCTACGTGTATTTTTTTTTTCGTCTGCCCTGCCAGCTATGTGGAGCTGTAGTGCAAAAATCTCCACCATCACTCCACAAATATTTGAACAAAAAGGATCACGAGATGTTACCAGTTTGAATGATAATCGCCTCGCACGCGTAATATGTATTTCTATTTTATAAATCGTTCGAACGTTTACAGGTCCGGGCGGCCTACATAGCTGCCCTCTGGACACCCTTATGTATCGACTGCCTCGCGCCAGGAGACTAGAGGGAAAAGCATAGTACAGTTTATAATTTTCCGTTTATGAAATTTTTGCTATAAAAGTGTGCTCCAAAATAAATATATTATATCTGAATTAAAATCACGCAAAATGAGGCAAAGCACAGGTTAAAATTGCTGTTAAAATGGGGAATGTCAGACTTCAGACTTGTGTTATCTATCAAAACAAATGGACAAACTTGTGTCTGTTGCTTTCCTGTTTATTGGATTCTCAATCAATAAGTTAACAATGAATTGAAACAGTACAAAACTACTACAAATTACTGATATACATCTATGCATCGTATCCGGGGGGTGCGTCTGCAGGTGGCCGTGTGGTAGCGGAGATGTTAAGTGGGGTTGCGGAGGAACTAGCAACCGTGGAAGGGGAAGTGTACAAAGCTGCCAACGAAACAAAAAAATGAATACTCATAACAACTCAAAATGGTATACGTACGCAGTTCATCTTCTAAAGCAGACTCTCGCTTCATGAACAGAGCACGTTCCCGCATCTTCTCAAGTGCACTTACGAAACCGAACATGCCCTGGTCCTTGAGGCGTATCTCGGCCTTGGCGCCTTCAGTCAATCCACCCCCAAGCGATGGCTTAATATCGACCAACAGGTAGTTGGCGGAGAATGTCGGTTGTTGGAAGGATGTTGACAGCAGCGACGCTAACGGGATCGATAAGGTATCTAGAGGCGAGTGTCCTGTCCCCAATCCACGGACAAAAATCAGCTACGTGACCCATCGGATTAACTAATGCTCATTACAGATCGAACATGTAATCCACACCCTTTGGTCTGTTAGCCAAATCCCACCAGTCTCCTTCAGCTTTGTAGGAGTACCGCCACTCTGCTGCGACGGTACGCTCAGCACCATTTCGACACCTGTTCCTATGACCATTACATTATGCTCCTCTCCTATCGGAACAGGCTGACGTGTGTCGTTAAGCGTTACCCAGTTGAGAGCCATGATGTTGTGAGGAAATGACTTGTGGATGGCACTGCCGCACGTGATCTCACAAACATATAGATCGATGAGGTGAGGCCTCACAACCTGCTGAGATTATTTCAATGCGCAGTCTGATATATTATGGCCGCTTAGTGAATAACAACTTCACTGACAGATTGCGCTCTCATCATATTACCATATACATAGGGTGCGCATGCCACCCTGAACTAACCCAGCATGTCAGATACCGTTCCAGCTTACTGACCATGATATTATCTCAACACCAACATACTTTTCTCTCATAATAAGTTAATGTATATTATACATAGTTGTTACAAAATGCAAAAGGATTATGTTATGAGTTATGGTAAGAGTCGCCAGAAGTTACCGCCATGTCTTTATGGTACTCGCAAGGATTATTTCCGATGGCAATATATTCACCAGCGGTTATTTTTTGCATCCCCAAAGAACCAATAACACAAAGATCTTCGGAAACGTCGTCTTTTACGTGATATTTACCGCATACCCCGTGTCCAAAAGGATGTGGAAAGAATTCGTCGTCTTCAACGTCTGATTCGTGTTTCAAGAACGAATGGTATAAGGCGTCCCGTGCTGTAATTCGTTTGACGGATTCGGGGTCGAGAGTACATTTCAGTAAATCGATCGCTTGTTCCACGACTTCTTCATGCTGTTTGCTTGCCTGTTCATCGTCCCCATGAGCGAAGAGTCCCGGATTTAACGCTCGGACGAAATCCCGCAAGTCTTTTCCACCTAGTTCTATGGTTGGAATATTCGTTATGATCGCACGATCTATTGATTATTTAGTATCAAAATTAGGAGCTCATTTCGGAGATTGTAGTACATACTATGCAAGACACCGGCTCTTTCCATGGCTCTCTTACCTAGTAGCACGGCAAGTTCAACCAACGCCTCCACATCATTTGGACAATGGAACAACGGGAACTTTCCCGTGAGGAAAAACAGCAAAATAGTCCCGGCCGACCAGATATCCACGGCTGTGTGATCATCATGAGCACTGTGAGGTACGTTAAGTTTCAAATTCACCTCCGGATTGTGAAGCACATTTTAGTAAAACCTCGGGAGCACGAAAACCACGTGTACCGGCCCTATTTGCTTTGGAATGTGGTCTGAAGCGGGGAAATTAGTATTTGTGGATCAAACGGTGAAAGATCTCACCGTGTATCATTTCCAGGATATCCAACGCGGTCTGACGGCCATCGACTCCGAACTCGTGCATTCTGCTGAGCTTCTTTTAGTTTGACCGTATCCAACATCTCCCGTGGCTTAAATCGGCCATGGGGAAACTCTAGTGATGGTGCTGTATGATTACATGCCGTTTCTTCTGCATAATTCATTCTCTATATTAAAAGAAATGTGAGAAAAGAAAAGAAGAATTAGTGCTCAAAGACATACGGATGCCAGTCCCAGATCAACGAGAGTGCCGAAGCCTGTCTGAGGGTCGAATAGAAAATTCGCTGGTTTGACATCTCTGTGGATAATACCTCGAGCATGAATATCGCGCAATCCTCTGAATAGACTTCGCATATAGTCCTTTATACCGCTCATGGGCAATGTCTGGTAGTAATCCTACCACTCAAAATATAAATTGTGTGTACACTATCGACTAAACAACTTACTCGAAAATCCTCATTACGATGGTATGGCATAATGGCAACAACCTGGTCTGCCTCTCTAAATGCGGTTATGAGTTGTGATACATGTCGACAGCCTCTAACATCCTCTAGGATGGATATTTCATTTCGAATCCGCTCAGGCATGCTCGTAACATATATCCGCTTGATTGCGACGAAAAATTTCTGTAAAGGATCAAGCTTCATGGATTGATAGTAAGCTGAGGACTCTGGAGGATGTTGTCCGCGCCAAGGGGCATTGTTCCAATCGTGGTGGCGGAGATCAACAGCTTTATATACGGACGAGAATGTACCTGGGATGATCGATTAGAACACTGTTTTGAGATAGTAGAAGAACACGTACCAGTTCCTAGACGATCAAGAATATCATATTCTTCTTTCAAGCGGGGAACTGCCCGGTGCAAATCCTCAATCTCTGCTTCGATCTCACGTCGATCATCAAGTGACCTGAAATATATCGAATTCTCCTCTTCAAATTCTTCTTCATTCCATGATACTTCATCTTCATCATCAATATTATCATTTTTGTATGCAGCTGCATCATCATCGCCAAACACAAGTAGCCCCTCCTCGTTCATGTCCTCGTCGGGAGTGACGGTAACAGGATTCTCATCGTATGCCGTGTCTTCCGGATTCTCAATAGGATGTCCATTTAGTAGTAATGGTATTGGATCCCCATAGCCTCCCAAGTCTTCTGAGCTGCATTCTGATAATTCAGAAGAGCCAAACCCTAGGGCCCGTCGCGCTCCATCGGCAGGGACGTCAAAAGGATTTGACGTATGTGTAGACAAAGATACACGTTGGTTACAGACCCCTATCGTCATAAAATACTTATGACAAGGAAAAGGTGGTTAAGGACTGCTGAACGCGGTGTCACAGCAAAATGCAGAAACAGTCAAGTTAGACGCGACTATGTAATGGTCACGTGAATGTTAAACTGTGGGAAGCTGGTAACTACGTAAGCAGCGGAGGTTTCTCACTGGACCACACGGACTGTGATTTATGTCATTTCATGTGATCATAATTTATCAAGGCAAATCGCTGATCTATTAAAAACCAATTTCTGATAAGATATATTATAAAACCAATTTCAGAGAACCGCCAGCCTTGAATTTGCTTCCGAACTCGACCCGTCGGTGCTTGCCTCCGTCGTCCATCGTAGAGAATGGATGATTTCGATCTTGAATCGGTCAAAACACAGATATCCGCACCCCCATTCGTCACCATCGATGGAGTATCTAATGTCAGGACATTAGGAGACTACCCCTCGACTACCTATCCAGGGCAACTAACGAAACCGAACTTCGCGTTTCGTGCAGCCGAAGTTTCTGGAATCACAGCACTCGGAAAGGCGCAACTTGAATCATTGGGTGAGTAGTTCATTATCGCTAATATGCTTAATTGTTTATTCACGGTGCCTCAGGTATCAAGAAAGTGTTTGACCTCCGTTCAGACATAGAACTCGAAAAATTCGGTACGCCGGTCCCAGAATTAACGGCTCACATCGAGATCCTACGAGTGCCAGTATTCAAGAAGGAGGATTATAGTCCAGAAATGGTTGCCCGTAGATACAGATTGTATGCTTCCGGGAAAACAGAGGTGATACTTTCTTCGGGTTTACCGCAGGCTATACCGATGATATCTATTCAATTTTCACCATAGGCTTTCATGGAACTCTATTCCCAAATTTTAGACAATGCCATAATGGCATACGGCACAATCTTCAAGCATATACGCGATCATCCAAATGAGGCATTCATATTTCACTGCACCGGTTTGCCATTTTCAATCATTCACTCCGAATTCATTCCTAACAAATGGCCGTCTCTCCAGCTGGGAAAGATCGGACGGGTGTCTTAGCTGCTCTTATACTCAAAGTGACTCCTGAATTTGATCTCTCTTTCATGCGCTGGTGGCTGATTTGATAATATAGCTTTCAGGAGTGGATAATGAAACCATTGTCAGGGACTACTCTTTGACTCTTGTTGGCCGTGCGCTTCAGAGAGAAATGATCATGGAGAGACTATCTAAGGAACCCATTTTTGCTGAAAATAAGGAGGCAGCGTTCAACTTACTAAGCTCTCGGTTAGCTTTAGTCTCTTATTGATATCTGGGCGGTCCATCAGATTAATATTCTTCTACAGGCACGAAACAATGATCGCGTTTTTAGATATGCTGGAAGAGAAATACGGGGGCATAGAGAAGTACCTATCAGAGTACTTGGGTTTTTCACGAGACGATATAACGACGATTCGACACAATATCTTAGTTCAGGCAAATTTGTAGAGTTATTCATCTGGTCCAAGTGAATCTAACCTCGATCTGGCTCGGAGGCTAATTAGCAGTTGAATATCGAGATATTATCGATCATTGCAGGAGATCTTCAGCAGCTTTGAGCTTTCGTGACATCACATGATGGAGGGTCAAATTTTTTCTTTTTTCATTTAATTATTCTATGTCCTTCTGGATCCTACTGAGGGAAAAATATTCCTTGCTTAATGATCGAATATTAAATTAAAGCGGAAACAAAGCTGTGGGTTGTTGTGGGTCATAAACGCGGTGGAACGTCACGCGTCACGCTCACGTCACCTTAATACCAGCCTCGACTGCTTGGGATATTTCCTATTTCTTTTGACATTTCACAGAGTTGGTCACAAGGCCAAGTAATCATGGGTGGGTCCTTTCACAACAGTAATGGAACCGTGCCTTGACACCTCCTATGACTATCCCAGATGCTGCGCTTGTGCGCGTCTTAACTGACAAAATATACGAGAAACGCAAGGCTACTGCATTAGAACTTGAGAAGTGAGTGCTTCTTAAAAGGGCTAAACGTTTCTGACAACCTTACATTGTAGATTAGTTCGAGACTGCCACCAGAATAGCGACGCAAACAGAATAAACCAGATAATCGAGCAGTTAATTGACCTCTTCGTGCCGACATCAAACGCGTTACATGTCCGAAATGGTGGCCTCATAGGTCTTGCTGCTACCGCTATAGCACTGGGTGTTGAAATTGCACCGTACATGCCCAAATTCATGGACCCTTTACTGGCTTGTTTTTCGGATTTAGAGAACCGAGTGCGGTATTTTGCCTGCGAAAGCATGTACAATATCGCAAAAGTGTCCAAGGGTGAAATTTTGATATACTTTAACCCTATCTTTGATGCCCTTAGCAAGGTGAGTTATTTGATGCATTTCTACCAGAATAACTCTAGAAAGCAATAAAGTTAGTTGCAGATTCTGAGCTGTCAGTGAAGAATGGCGCAGAACTGGTTAGTTCTAGCTGTTTCTATTCATCTTACTAACTTAAATCCTATCAGCTTGATCGCCTTCTCAGAGACATCGTTTCGGAGTCGGCCTCCGTGTATATACCTCAATACCCGGAAACGATCCATGTCAGGCTACGAACCGAGGATGCCTATGAGCTTGGAGTTCTTGTTGAACAGCCGGGAGACCCTCCCTTTTCCAGAAGGGAAGACTCTCGGCCACGATCTGCTTCAGCCAAGAAAGCCTTCTCGTTAGCGCACTTTATCCCACTCCTTGCAGACCGTATGTATGTTGTCAATCCGTTTACCCGTAGTTGGTTGGTAGGTTGGGTTACCGTCTTGGACTCAGTACCAGACTTGGAGCTTGTCACGTTCTTGCCGGATTTATTGGACAATCTCCTGTGAGTAATTTGATGCTGCCCCCCCCCCCCCCCCAAATGGCACTGAATCTCGCACTCAGGAAGTACCTCTCTGATCCGATGCCCGACGTCAAAGTCGCCACTGAGAATCTATTAGCTGATTTCCTGCGAGAAGTTCGCGAGGTGACTTCGCTTCAGAAGCGTTACGAGGCTGAAGCGAAGGTGCGGAGGGAGGCTGAATTGCGTGAAGAGGCACGACGGGCGGAGAATGAGAGCGAGAGGTTACCCGATATCACTATGACTCATTCAGAGAGAGCGATGTTTGTACCCGAGAATGGCGGGGAAGAGTGGAAAGAGAAAGAATGGAACGGCAGCGAGAAAGAAGTAGATCATAGGGATACGGGTAGTACGTTATTTTCGTTTCCTCATTCGCTCAAGAAACTCAATCGACTAGCATGGATTCCTGGTCAGGGGGTTGCTATTGACCATGCAGCCATCGTAGAGATTCTTATTTCACAATTTGACTCGCAACGTGAGTGCAACTCTTTCCTTTCGACCAGCCTTTCAAAATCTATGATCAGATGATGAGATTCAGCGGTCAACGGGGCTTCGCTGGGTCGCCGAGTTTCTGGACTTTGCCCAAGAAACGATGATTCCCTTCACCCCACGCCTTATACCTGTTATTCTACCGAACTTAGCACACCATGTGGAGCCCATTCGGAATGCAGCTATCCGGACAGATCAGCTCTTGTATAATGCTATCCAAAGTCAACCTTCTCCTTCTGACCACTCAGCTCTACCAGTTACGGCACCAACACGGCAGACGGGTCAGTCTCCTCCTCTAGTTCCTGGTGCATCTCAAGGCGGATCACGTTCATCTACAAGGGCGAGTCCTGAAGGGCCGAGCGACTCGACGGTGACACTTGTGCCGCCTCCTGAACGATCTTCAAGCGTGGCGGCGACTACTCGTCATCGTGCCACAACTGTTACCCTTCTTGAACAAAGTCCAACCGGGACTGTCACACCCTCGAATATGATGACTACTCTACCCGAGTCCACTAGTCCACAGCCCAGTCGTCCGCAGTCACCGGCCGCCCAGAGTGTTCATTCTCCAGTGCAGGGTAACACGATCGCCCCATCTCCATCTCTTGCCCCGGAAGACATCGATCTTATCGATTATCAGGCTACAGTCAATGTCTTGACCGTACAGTTTCTAAGCGAGCATGAGCAGACTAGAGTAGCGGCACTTAAGTGGCTCATAATGTTACATCAAAAAGCACCAAAGAAAGTGGGTTGACAGATATTTTTTTTACAATTGCTGAATCTGTCGGATGTTTACACCGAATTCTAAGATCTTGGCGATGGACGATGGGACTTTCCCTGCACTCTTGAAGACACTATCGGACTCGTCCGAGGAAGTGAGAATTATTCCTCGACTTAACGCAATAAATTTACTTACATTATAAAGGTGATAAAACATGACTTACGACTACTTGCTCAAATATCTTCCCGATCAGAAGAAGGATACTTCAAGACTTTCATGGAGAATCTATTGGGGCTTTTTAGTACGGATCGACGACTCTTGGATTTACGAGGCAGTCTCATTATTCGCCAACTCTGTGTGAGTCTCAATGCTGAACGTATTTACCGGACGTTCGCGGAGATCCTGGAAAAGGAAGAAGTAGGTTTTCATTTTTTATTGGTGCATTAGTAATATCTTATCGTGTGTAGGATCTGGAATTTGCCAGCGTGATGGTGCAGAAACTGAATATTATTCTAATCACATCACCGGAACTCCTTGAGTTTAGGAAAAGACTGAAAAATCTGGAAACACGCGTAAGTCGCCGCTTTGATTTATGTGTGCGTTGATACCTAAACATTAGACACGTAGCAAGATGGGCAGGCATTATTCACGACTCTTTACCGATCCTGGTGTCATAATCCTGTTGCAGTCTTTTCTCTATGCCTCTTAGCCCAAGCATATGAACATGCGTCTAATCTCTTGACTATATTGTATGTGTATTAGCTTCATTCTTTTCCAAGGCTCAAGTGTTTGCAGTGCGGACCTTGAAATTACTGTTTCGTTCTTGGTGCAGATCGATAAACTGGTGCAATTGATTGAATCCCCGGTGTTTACTTGTAAGAAATCATCTAACGTTTAACGCTTACATATGTATCTAACTATTGGTTAAGATCTTCGACTTCAACTTCTGGAGCCCGAAAAATTCCCATATTTATTTAAATGTCTTTATGGCTTGCTCATGCTCTTACCGCAAAGCAGTGCATTTACGTCATTACAAAAACGCTTAACTGCCGTAAGTTCCATGGGCTTCTTGCAAATTGCACCAAGAGGGTTAGTCATCCATGATCGTCCTCACGTGCCTCCTGGCTAATACTTACCATGCTCAGCCCTCCCTCCACCGCCACCACACGCTCCAAACTTGCACGCGACGATATCAAATGGCAGGATCTCATCTCCCACTTCCGGACAGTTCAATCACGGCACGAGAAAGCTCGTCGTCAGGCGTTTGTTGGAGATTTGGGACCATCAGGCTTCACCGTTGACACCCGGTCAAGTACTAGCAGTTCGAACCTGTCTGGACGACCCCCATTACGTCGGAGGGTAAGTGAGGTACCGACAGCAGTGCCAACAGTGACGGTGCCGGCGCGTGCGTCAGCTTTATCACCGCTGAATCCAAAGGCGAGGCCTAGTTCTAGCCAGAATCTGCCACAGATACAGCCTCAAAGTGGCTTACTGTCTCCTGCCGCTGCGAATGGACGCATGAGTCCGACACTGCCCCGTCAGAAGCCTCGGACTATCAGCCAAAATCGGACCAGAACATGATCATAAGTTCTGTATCTTTTTGGGCTGGCGTGGATGTTTCAATGTTATGGCATTTCCCCCCTTTCATGCATGTGTATTAACCCATGTTTCAATCATTCAGTCTTCAAATTAGCATAATTTTTTTTTTATGATGCACGGATGACCTCAAGGAATTTTCGAGGACCGGGGCTCAGGCTTGGACAAAAATCATCAACAGTTGTACATACGAATGCCCATAATCTTTATTGAAGGTGTATTCATAGTGCGAGCTAACCCGAGTCACAGCGTTTTGGGAGCTTTTAGTCGAAGTCTAAATAGATGAAGTTTGATTGTCAGCATAGTTCTGCTTCGAGGGCCCTAGCTATTCAAGACAACGGTAGGCATGGGAAAGTGCAGCCTCTGAATTGCGCGTAGATTTGAGGGTAGTTACTCGCTAGTATTTTCACAATTTCCAACGTTCTAATTAGCGTATCACCTCACCACGTAAATAGCTCATGATCTATGTGTTTGATTTATAAATTCGCCCTTTAAATTTGTAATATAACCAACATTTTGCCGTACTGGCCTAATGACACAAACGGTTCAATAAAACTATCAACAGTTATCGATGACTTCTCATGAGCGCCTATGTAACTGTTGGTTGCTACAGATCTTGTATATACCTGGATTCTGGATCTTGACTCGATTATTCGGCGCAAATTCTTAGCGATGCCAGTGCGTAGATATGCCTCGTAGATATGCCTCTACGAAGTCAGAACACGTTCCATGACAATCTTATAACGTAGTCTTAATTGTTAGTATCGACTAGTTGACGAATATCACATGCACAAATATCAGGGAAGAGAAGACGAATAGAAGACGAATCATGGGCTGCAGTATTTATTAAATTCAGCCCAATTTCATGTGAGGTTCCAAAGGAGACAGGAATACTGATTCGCTTCAGTCTTCTCTTTTTTATTCTTATGGTAAAAATGTTATGTAAGTAGGATTCTGATTATTTAATTGTCTTGGAACATAGGTGAGAGACTCGAATCTAATCAGGATCGCTAAACGTAGACCTGGCCATGCAGACTCAACAGATAATTTTTGATCTTGCGGAGGGTGCTATTTCACCTTGCATCCACTTTTCCAAGTTTTTTAGGTCCAATAAAATACTCAATGCTCCGCATTGGAGAATCAGCTCTCCAACACCCCACATATCCACTTCTGCACCATGCCCATCAGTAAAAACACCGGGGGAGTGAGTTCTCCGGTTGAACTGGGATTGAGCTGTTGTAAGAGGGCCAGCTGCATCGTCCCAATCAATGATAAACCACCTTTGTGGATCATCAAGGTGCCGCATGATATTGGGTAATGAATGGCTTTGTGAAAAATTGGGGGCGATTTATGAAGAACCTGTTCCAAGTCAGTAATGTATTCCTGACATTCACCACCTACTTGTCTCGAGTGCTTCTAATATGCATATTAGGGTGGCTAGCAGTTCTTTCTCAGTTTTTGGTTTGGAAATCCCTCTTGGGGAAAGGACAACAGTTGTATCGAAGTGATGGCTCATTTACCTTTTGAGCTCACCTCCCAGGATGAGCTCAGAGGGTCCCCTCGATGTCTATAGCTTTTGTAGAGAGTAACGCACAGATTTTCTCTTATCAGTCTCACTCTAAACCGAAAAGTCTCGAATAGTCAGCTGTAAGCGCTTGCTGATAATATATCTGAGAGGGCAAAGTAAGAACAACACAGGTCAAGATAAAAGCAAACTAATAATATATCTGTACTCGGTTTCCCAACCTAGAAAAAGACCCCAGTTAGGTTCGATCCGTAAATATAATTGGCACTCACTTATGCAGCTTTTCAAGTTCCAGGATGAAAATTAAAACCCGGCTTTCTGGCAAAATGCCATGAATGATTCCTTGCTTGGATATCTTCTCTACCTTGATCAAGCTAACTTAACGGGACCCACCAAACTCCATTATCAAAACTTAATCATTAGTTCTTCTTCGTTTGTCCTTTTGTTGTTCACCTCCACGCCCTGCGCTTTGATCCTCCTCAAGCACTTGGGACCACAAAGCGAATAATGGGAAAATGGGTGAACTGTCCATAATGTGGACTCAGAGGGTAATTTTTTTCCACTTTGTTGGCCACAGTCCGCTTTGGTGCTTCAGATTCTGCGCGTCCACATTTTCTACTGTTATAAAATACATCCCAACTGGTTGAAACCATCAATCATGTCAGCCATTCCCCCAACAGAGCCTCAGGCTCAAGAAACGTATATAAACCATCTATTTTAACGATGGTGACCTCGTCATCCTGGCCGGTGGTACTGCTTTCCGTGTCCATTACGCGCTCGTGTCCAGGTTCCCAGCTGCAACACCCCGCAAGATGACCTACGACACACATGGTGGATATTTCTATGGCGTTCTGGCATTACAACTCCAAGTCGATAGTGAGATGCTTTCGGTCTTCTTAGAAGCAATCTATGGCGTTTCGTGGGTGTTTTTCTCATGCTTTAATTCATATTATTCACATTATTTGACAGGGGATTTAACGTGCGATTTGTCTCGCCCTTGGGAACGGGTGATTTTGACACAATGGCGGCTCTTTTGCGATTTTCGAAAGACTTCAAGTGTTCCTATTTCTACAATCGTGTGGTCAACATACTTTCGGTGGAATATCCGATTACTCTTCAACAGTGGAATTGTTATTTGGGATATAGACAGCACCCCCGCACACGTTATTGCGTTAGCTCGCGAGACAAATGCCAGTATACTTGTCCCTGCTGCTTTTTACCGCTTGTGCTGTTTGGAATACCAGGAATCGTGCAAGGGCCGTCTATCTCCGCTCAGGCCATGGCATTATGTCAATTTGTCCGGGACGATTTCGTTCAAATGTGGCCACGCTTTATACTGCAACAAAAGGATGTCAAGTGCCAAAATTTAGCTTGCCAGGCAGCATGGTGCGAGATACAAGACATGGAGAATGCGAGAATCTTGGAGCTAGAACAATGTGGTGGTGCTCCGGAGGCCCTGGCAGAACTAGCGAGATATGCCGCATCAGTCACGAAACATTCAAGCCTTTGCCAAGAGGACAAGAAACTAGCTTGCTATCGAGCAGCCATACGACGTCAGGCTGTTTGGATCGCACTCCCCGAAATCTTTTGTCGGTCTTCTTGGGATGCTCTCAAAGCTAGATTCCCGGGTCATTACTCAACCTATATTTTAAAAGAGGGGAAGCTGGTGACAAGATGGTTTTTATTGTATTCGGGTAATTTGCCTAGTATTCAGAGTATGCATGATTTAGTTCTCCATATCGGAACTCAATGACAATACGTGTCTAGGTTCTCAGCTGCAATACCCCGCGAGATGACCTACGGCGCACATGGTAAATATTTCGATGGCGTTTCGGCATTACAGCTCCAAGTCGGTAGTGAGATGATTTCGGTCTTCTTAGAAGCAATCTATGGCGTTTCGTGGGTGTTTTTCTCATGCTTTAATTCATATTATTCACATTATATGACAGGGGATTTGACATGCGATTTGTCTCGCCCTTGGGAACTGTTGGAATTGACGTTGATGGAAATTGGTGGACAGAGTGTGATTACACGCGGAACCCAAACACAGGGGCTGCCCCTTCATATGCTGTGGTGTTTTCTTCTCACCACTCCTCGCCGCGGCACTGACGGGGTATGATTGATCCATTGTTATGAAACTGTCAAGGAGGTCACTGAGGGATGATTGGTGGGTATCACTTCTTCAACTTGTAATTGCCTGGATCGTTGCCAAGGCGATTCTAAAATAGTGGGCTAAGTGACGCAAACAAAGCTCTAGCAGCTTGTTGAATTAATGATGACAGGCCTCGTTGTATGGGTTGTTGATCGTGGAATGGTCGTATGGTCTTATGGAAGAAATATGTCCTAGTTTCAATTCAAAGATGCTATTTGGCCGTCCAGCTCTTGAGTCAATGAGTCATGCATTGAGATATCCTCAACGTAGCCGAGAAATTGTAGCGACATTCGAGAGGTATAGATTGGGCAATTCTGCCATTAAAAAAAGGGCTAGTAGGATAGGTAGAAATGAGTTTGGAGGGAAGTCATGTAGTTGCGTGCCTAGGACTACAGGAGCGGGCTCTGCTCTACGTGCCTTTGCTATCGACGCGTGGGAGCAGTTGAATCCACTGGGAACATGTGGCATGACGAGCGTGTTGGTGGAGGCAATGAAAGACACAAAGACGCAAGTACATTTTATTGGTAAAGGTGTAGGCTACGTCAACATAGCTCTTGCCATAGTGAAAGATAGTGGACTCAAGAATGGGGGCCAGAGTAAAAGGACTGAATGAGACTATATAAGGGATGAGGCTTGTAATCTGTGGGATGCAGCATCGAATGACGGTGATGAAGGATAATACACCGGTATAGTTTGCGTGATGAATGACGGAAAATATATAAGGCGAAGAAAGATACTGGAGACGGAAAAGATAATCTCCCCAGGTCGCCCTTAGTTTCCAATGGTGGTTGCCTTGAAAGATGGGGATAAAATTCGCTTGTGATCTACGAGAAACGCACGAGCCTGTCGAGTAGAAGTGTGAAGAAGAAAAAAGGAACGATAATGAAGGTCGTCTAATGCAACATCGGTGTGGTTCTTCATCGTTCGAATTAGAAGGCGCGAGCGGGGCCCATAACTTGTTAGAATTGTAACTCTAGCAGTAGCACACAGATTTTCTCTTATCAGTCTCACTCTAAACCGAGAAGTCTCGGATGTCAGCTGTTAGCGCTTGCTGATAATATATCTGAGAGGGCAAAGTAAGAACAACACAGGGCAAGATAAAAGCAAACTAATAAGGATTAAATCGCCGCGATGCTCTCAATTCAGCAATCTTTTCTTTATCTTTCTCAAATGCAGCCTTCAAATCAACCAGTTCTGCGACAAACACCATCTTAGTATAAAAATAAAACTGAGGATTATATCGAAATCACGAACCATTACGCTTCTGCTCATGAACCTGGAATTTATAGAAATTATCTTTTTCGTGAGGTTTTGCTTTCGTCTTATTACGTCTTCCGGGTTTCGCCCCTCGCCCATCATTGATGCTCTTTATGAACTGTTTACTCGCAACAGCAACACCACCACCAACCGTCTGGCCATAAGCACCTCCACGGGTCACCAGAGTGAAGCCATCTTCATCTACAATCGCCTCGCCCTTCTTAAACTGGGATTTTCGTTTTGTGAGTGCCTTGTTGTGTTCGTACACCTCGAGGTATGTGTCCGCGTGCGTCTTGACATCCGAAAGAGAAGGTCTCTGCGCGGCATACAGCGCGGTATAGTGGGCCAGCCCCGACGGTGCGATCTTTCCTGGAGTTGGAGGCCACACGCGAGAAGTTCGTAATTCCAGGGCTCTAGTCAGGGAGCCCTCATCAGTGAAAATGACATGAGCAGACGCTCCTGTGTGTCGGAACGTCCGCAGGGGGAGGTCAGGTTCAGGGAGACTAATGAGCTTTGGTGGTATCTTGTCTGTTTGCTTTTTCCGGGCGATTTTTCGCTTTTTTTGTTGTTGAGAGGAAGCGTCGTCCATGTCCGCTTCTGCATCCATTTTCTCTACGCCCCCCATATCCTCGTCCTCGTCCTCGTCTTCACCATCGCTCTCCACCAGTGTCGCAAACTCCTCCGGCGACCACGCATCTCTTTGAAACAAGACCCTCTCCACATGCCCACAAGGATTGAAAAAAAGTGTCAATTCTCGCGCTGTAGCATCTGGTGGTATGTTCACGACAAAGAGCGTCCTATCATTCGGCAGTCCTTCTAATTTGTGAGTCCCGCTCTTTCTGTGTTGCTTGAGATATAAAAAGTGCTGCGTCGATTTTTGGTAGAGAATAGGCAGAATTGTGAATTCTGCAATTTTGGAGGGAGATGCCATTACGTAACATGAACCGTCACTCCTAACCACCATCTGCTTCCGCCCTGCGAACGGGCCGACGCTCGCGGACGATATCAGCTCCGCTTTTAAAAAAGCAGAATTCGTCCACAACCCTGGTCCTAGCCACGACATGGACGAAGACTCCCCCACACCCCCGCCCGCCTCCAACCCAACCCTTCCCCTCCCGAACACGCTCAGTTCCACCACCGACCCGCAACTCCGTGAAGAACCTAATTGAGGTCTACTCCAAATCCTACGCTGTCGACGACCCAATTGCCGGGTGGGTCACTCTCTGCCTCAGCCTAATTGACGTTGTTGTAGACCCCCTCCCCATGGCCAGGCTGCATGGCACAATGGCCTTGTTGCCTCAGCCCTCGCTATCGACTTCAAGCGATATTTTGACAATGTCAACCATGCCCGCCTACTCCGCACACTTGAACTTCTCGGCTTCTCCCCATTGGTTATTGCGTGGACCAGGTCCTTTCTATCCAACGCCTCGTCTGCATCCGTATCGATGGTTTCCTCAGTGATCCCTTCCCCATTGCTGGCGTCGGCATTCCTCAAGGGTCCCCCTATCCCCCATCCTATCCACGATCTACTCGTCCCCTATCCTCACATGCCTATACGACCTCCCCAATGTCAACCTCAAGGCTTATGTGGACGATGCCCTCATCCTGGCAATGTCCCCATCCCTGGTTACCAACACCACCCAACTATCCAATGCCTTCAGCACAGTCATCGACCTGCTCCGCCTACTCGGCCTTGACATCAATGCTGACAAAATGGAGCTGATTCACTTTACCCGCTCCAGGGCTGACCCCACCAATGACCCCCTCATCAACATTACCCCCCCCCTCTGCTCCAGCCCGTGCCGTCCGCCCCCAGCACTCATTCCGCTGGCTTGGCGTGTTCTTTGACCGCTCCCTCACTTTCCGCACACACGTCAACAACATGGCTAACCGTGCCCGCTCTGCCACTGCAGGCCTCAAAATCCTTTCCAACTGCATCCGTCGCCTCAGTGTAGCCAGTGCTAGACTCCTCTACCGTGCCATCATCGGCACACACAAGGGCCTTGAAGCCCTAGCGGAGTTCATCGCCGCCTCGGACGCTTTCCGGAAGACCTAATCACCCCCGCCCTGCATTAGACCCTCCCACGTATCCCAACCCGCTGCATTCACATCCCACCTTTTCTCCACCGACCGTTAGGGTAGTTCTCTCCCCAACCGCTATGTATCTTAGTTATGCGATGCGGTATATAAATGTATTAAAATAAAATAAATAAATAAAAACTTGATCACGTGAGGAGCGATGACACATCATATCAAGCGTACATATTTTCGAGAAACCGGCTCGTTCCACAGATTCCTGGCCTCCTCGCTACCCATCTGTTTTTTTGGCATATATATAACACAGTAATTACCGGCCTTATAAAAAGTATTAGAAGACATGAATATCCGTTTGGCTAAGGTGCGTTATGACTTTTGCCATCTCTGAAGTGAATTCCGCCTGACCCGCTCTCTCTCATAGGCTAGTGATCTTTTGGGAATGCAGGCTTGTAATTTGAACAATCTACCTGAAAATTACACCTTACCATATTGTGCGTAGTCGTGGCGTTTCTCCCACACCCTGTAATCAATCCCAAGTCACCATAGACCTTTTCCACGCATTAACATGGCCTCAGCTATCATATGTAGCAGAGGATCACAAAGGGCGTATAGTTGGATATATATTGGCAAAAATGTGATTAAATTTCTGCCCACAAAAGCGACAGTGTTAACCTGTGAGGTCTCAGGGACGACGAAGTAGAAGAGGGCATGCCGCAACACGGCCACGTAACATCGATATCAGTCCTACGCTCATATCGACGGCTGGGGATCGCGAAGAAACTAATGATACAATCTCGTGCGTGTTCTGTCCGGCCCTGTTCCGCGTTCTAGGACGTGCTCATGCGAGAATGGTCAACGGTCAATAGAGGAGGCGATGGCAGGCATATATAAGGCTGCATACGTCTCGCTGCATGTACGGCAGTCCAACCGGGCTGCGATAGGGCTATATCGTGACACGCTGGGCTTTACTTTGGAGAAGATTGAAGCAAAGTATTGTGGGTTCAAATCTCGATTTGTAAAGCTGCGACTGATATTTGGTCACTCAGATAATGATGGAGAGGACGCATATGCGATGCGTTTGACATTAAATGACTGACTTCGTGACTATGTATTTTTTTTGATTATCTTGAAATCATCTTGTTTAATCTGCCTCAAGCAAAAGGTTTTGGGAAATCTGGAGTGTGATATCACCCATCTTTTTCGAGGCGAAGTACACCTATGGTTAGAAGATTGAAATTCTCTTTTTAAAAAAAACGTTACAGGTATTTGTTTTTGTGTTACTAACCTTGTCGCATATGGTACTGGTATTCAGCAAGGGTCTTTCCGGCTTGTAAATAGTAATATTCCAACATCCTGCATATGAAAAGAATTCGAATCAAAGAGCTTACATGGAATTTATAGGCTTCATCAGCCGGGAAACGGGCCGCAGCAACAGTAAGCTTCTGACATTGGCTGCAGCTTCTTAATGTCTAATCAATCGCAAATCACTCCTGACACTCGGCCATCATTATCCTCATAGCAGTCTCCTAGTCAATCATCAACCTAAAAACTCCTTGGCACGACATCTCTAAGCTGTGACTTGAAGTAAATTATAACAGATAGAATGTCTCAGTCGACACCAAGTGTACTGATATTTAAAGTAGTACCCATGCATAACAGATAGAATGTCTGTCACAAAAGTAAGTAAACTATGATTATGAACAAATAAGTTGTATCATACCTCAGTCAGCATGAAGTGTGTAAATCAACTGAGGCTGGTTGATGAATATTTTGAGAATCGGGATAAAAGAACAGGAAATGTCTGTAAGACATTGCCAAGAAAAAAGGATACTGGATACAAATGGTGGACCAAACCTATGACTCTGAATGTATTGCTGTCTGGAGCACATGTTAGTCTTGATCCATAACATAGATCGGTAAGTTGCATCATCTCAGCTTTCGCAGATATTAAAGTTAGAAAAAGATACTGCAATATTAGGATCCAAAGAGCTTATTTCGACATGGAAAATTCAATGCGGAGAACACTACATACATACATGCATAGCACATCCACGCACGTGATCGACAGGCTGCCGATTTTAAAATAACGACACATCACCAACTCATGTCCGATTCCCCCACGAAGGCCTTAATACCGCTTCCTCAGGAGCTTTTGCTCTGCATTTTCATTCATGGGTGACATTATTCTGCTATGCCCCTTATAAGCCCTGCTTCTAACACATGACAGCTTCAAAGGAACCGACGAGACTTTTGGTGGCTTCCCCCAGCGGCTGCAACATATTTTGACCGAGACGATCACCGGTGTCGCTGTTGAGTGTATAGTATTCCCGTCATATGAGGTGAGGTATCTCTCATTGTTTATCATGTGGCGGCGGTGCACTCATGTTAGCGCATTAGACTAAAGGAGAATTGGTACGACGCGCTTACTTTGCTTTTGCGTATGGCGATAGTTGAAGCCAACATGTCGGGCAGGATGCTGCTGTCGAACGGTTTGCTGATTGGTTGACGACATTGACTGTGGAGAAGGAGGTTGCGCATGGGACGGGAGGCGGTGCTGGCAAGGCGAAGATCGTGCTCTGCGGACATAGGTTCGATTTCATCCTATGGGTGCTGGTATAGTCTGTATCGAGTGTTCACTTACTGTCCTTCTCTTCTCTAGCATGGGCGGGATTCTTGCCGCCGACACGTTCCTTGCAATGGCGAAATCTCGGCCGGACGCATCTGCGCCTCTGTGGCCGAAGATCATAGCATGTATTGCTTTTGATACCCCAGTTCGTATGATCCAACGCTTCGGCCGACTATTACGAATTAAATTGAAAAATCTATTGCAACACAGTACCTAGGGATCCACCCATTCGTGTTCAAGAACGGCGCCACCAAGGCGGTGGGCTATGCCCAAACCGCCCGAGATATCGCATCAGGAGCCGGTGTGTTTGGTGCCATTGGGGGCTTTGCATTTGGCAAGAAGGCAGCGTCAGACAAGGAGAAGGCACAGGAGGCGAAAGGTCCGCCGGAAACAGCAGCAGCTACTTCGGGATGGCAGAAATGGGCTCCTGTGGCGTATGGCGCTGGGGCGGCGATTTTAGCCGGGGCGGCAGCTGGGACGGCGTATTATTCGCGAGAGCACGTTGCGTTTGGATGGACGTGGGCCACTGATCATATGGCGTATGTGAAGAATTTATGGGACGAGAAGGCGTTGACGGATAGAGTTGGGGATGTGGTCCGCACAGGGGAGGAGCTCGGTGTTGTTTTCAAGACGTGAGTTTTTAACTGGGGCTTCTGCTTCGCTCGAGTAACTAATGCACATTTTGTCAGATTCTACACGTATCTTCCGGGAAAGCCGCCCACAAATCCGCATCCGAGGACATTCATCATTCTTCCAAAGGCGAACATGCGGTCCGCGTCGCATTTTATTCCAGCACATAACAGCCTTGCTTTGGATGAAGTTTCTGCACACATGTCGATGTTCGAGGGTACATCTAACGATGGATACTACGATCTTGGACTACAGACCGCACAAACGATCCGGGATGCGATTACATTAGCTCGGGGAGAGGTTCCTGAAGAGGCTGAGTTGCCAGAGAAAGCGAAGGAGATATAGATGTAATATTATTTGAATATATATTATATGTATTATGTCAAAGCTCCGTGTGACTGTCACTCAGCTTGTGACACTCCTGTGAGCGCCTATTCGCAAAATTCAGTTAGTCGCAAATACACAAGCGGTCAATATCAACCGGACATCCCATTTTACAGCATTGGACGCCTGCTCGGACCCTTCTCTTCCCCTTTAGTCTCCCCATCATCATGTCAACTCAACCTTTACTTCAACGCACGGCACAGAAGCGGATCGCGCTTCCAGTACGCGTTGAACCAAAGGTCTCATTTGCAAACGAACGTACATTCCTATCATGGTTACATTTCACAGTCGTACTGGGTGGTTTGGCAGTGGGTCTCCTTAATTTTGGCGATAAGGTGTGTTGTTGCGGGACTGCTTGAAAGATGTTCCATTGGCTCATGGTATTTGCTTAGGTTGGCAAAATCAGCGCTGTGATGTTCTCTTTAGTTGGTATGCTAGCTCTCTTGTTTACTGTGTTGGATGTGCGCCGTTTAGAGTTTGGGTTTGTGTAGCGATGGGTGTCATGTTATATGCTCTGTTCACCTACCACTGGCGTGCGACACAAATTCGCAAGGGGTCTCGGGAACCGTACGACGACAGACTTGGACCTGTGAGTTGTTTATGCGTCCCACCCGCCTTCGTATGTAGCTGAATGCAGACTTGAACCAGACAATATTATGCGCAGCACTACTAGGTGGGTCATGCAGGATGAACGTTTGCTGGGTGCTGAGACATTTGGGTCAGGGGCTGTTATCGTGAATTTCGCGCTACGGTTTACGTCGGGTTAGAAACCATTCGCGATGCTTCGATCTGTTCACTCCACCTCCCGACGACTAGGATGTATATTAAGCCTGTAGCTGTCTTACTATAGATAATACATCGAGTGGCATGTCTCTTTGGTTATGTACACTGAAGCAGCCCATCCAAGTAATTCTTTTACCAGTGTTTGCTTGGATATATATGCGTCATATGTTATCATCTTGAGTCATGTGTAAATCTGAATTGTTAATAGATGTCAGATCAGGTGCTTTTTATAACTATTATTTAAAACTCCGCATGTACACTATCTCTGATATTATATGGAATCCATCCCCGATCCCTACGCGTTCAGCGCAACACCTATCCTGTCCTACCTCGGCCTACCACCCGAATATGAGCCTTCTCCCCAAGATTCCCCAGTCGACTTCTTGACCATTCATCTCCGCCAACTTCCCCCAAATCTTCTTGCCCTCTTTTCAAGAATCATAACTCCCCAACGACGCACCGTCCTCCCAATCATCCGTAACAGACGCCAGAAATATGCGTCTACAGTTCCAAGAGAGCTTGCCTTGCCGGAAGCCCGTAAGCGGTGGCCGATGCTCTGGGTCGGGCGGGAGCGGGAGAAGCCTGGGCTGGAGCAGGGTAAGGAGGAGAAACGGTGGGCGGAGAGGGAGTTTTTGGGCGGGGTGAAAGGGCAGGTTGGGAAGTTGGGACAGTTGTTAAGTGAGTATGAAGAGGAGAGGGAGGCCGAGAGGATGAGGGAGGTGAGGAGGGAGAAGATGGCGGAGAAGTTTGCGGAACAGAATATTGAAGAGGAGGAGGAAGAGGAGGAGGGTGAAGGGGTAGCTATTGTTGAGGAGGAACAGGAAAGTACTGATCAGTTGGAGATTAATTTTGAAAGGGTCGTGAGGGAGAAGTTCATTTATGGACTATTGGATGTGCGTTTGATCGTTGTCTGTGAGGTTATTTTACTATCACTCACCGGGTTTCTCGCTAGGATGTTGACTACGACCCTGTTGATTGGGACGACAAATGGGACGAAACTGACGAACGAGATGCTGAAGAACGCTGGTTCGACGAAGAGGAAGAGGAAGACGCACCTCCTGATACAACGACCATCGACTCTTAAGTAGCAGTAAGCAAACCTTCTGCTTAACCGATTCTCTGAAGTCTATTCCTTTCCAGCTGCGCATTGGTACTGATGTACGCCCAGAGATCCCACCATTAGTCACTATTTTTGAAGTACATACAGTAGCATTCATCGCAGTCAATCAACTGACCCTGAATATCATTATGTTTTTTGGACGGAAAGTCTCTTTTTTATTAAGATACAAGCTGCCGCGCGTGTAAGATACTCCTCTTTCCTTTTCTCATTAAGAAATTGTGAATAATCCTTTTTCCACCGTCCAGATCGTCAGTTTTAAATAACCATCCCCTGTGATGCACTCTACTTGTCTCCAGCCAGACCAAGATCCTGGTCATGCATGATTCACCGACTACTATGCTAGATAACCGTCGGCATGCTTCTACCTACATTGAAACTGTCAATGGAGGAATTTTCTTAGGGAAATGACGCCCCGCAGGTAGAGCATGGTGTCTTTAGTTGACTCTCAACACTGTACACATAGGTGCCACGACGCGTCTTTAAGCCCACATGGCGAAACCATCGACGCAAGGCGATTTCACTAGCAGAAGGCGGAGGAAGCAACAAAAATCAACGGCATCATGATCGAAAGCAAAACCGTTCCAAATGCGACTGCGAGGTCAAGCCAGGGATCCAATCATTCGTCTGCTGGCACATAGGTATCCTCACGAAAGAGGATATACGGTGGAGTTTTGTGTCCACAATCCCAATCCCCATTGAAGGTCACAACGAGTCCAATTCGTCTAATAGACCGCGTTCTGCGATATTATATTTTGAGAACCCGGTTATCCATCCCAGCGATTTTCTCCTCTTTACTTGATATCTTGGAGCTAGTCGTGCCGATAGGCAACCAGTCTTACATCCGATTGGTCATGTATTTCGTTCCAGCGAAGGTGTGCTGCAGGTGTGCTGTGGGGAGATCGTCCCCCGTGACTATCCCCAGGGCAGGCAGGCGATCGAGTCTGTTTTAAATGCCATTGCCGCACTGCATGTTTTTGCCCGAAATTGGCTACACCGGCTCTTTCATCTCATGTCCTTTCCGCTTTTGATATATGATATCCATTTATCTTTGGACACGGTGGCGGTAATCGTTTTGGGGGCGGGTTGGGGGGGCATGGTATTGAGCACCAACACGCCAACTGGCTCTCAATTGTCGGGCAGATGGTCAGGTTTGTTATTGTAATACAGAACGGGGATGTTCTGCTGTATGATTGTGGAATAATGCAACTCTTTTTGCGGATGCAGGAGTTATCCTGAGTGCGCCTGCTCAGGACTGGTCAGGAGGACCTGAAGACTTCATAGAGACCCACGGCAGATAAACAGATAACGACCAATTGCAAAAAATTTCGTTTTTCTCTGATAAGTCATGATCTACATTCGAAATATATATATCCACTCGAGTGCCTACTCAGATTATGTCTTGTGTACCGAGTTGAAAGACTGCAGAGTAAAATGCTGATCTTTAACGACACCTCTTATAATGTAATATTACGAATAGATGTGTTCCAAGAAAGGCTTAATCAACCAACCACCGACCTTATACTTCCGAAGTCAAGTTTGCAAGAGTTGACAACCCTGACGAATCTAAGTTCCCTCTCATCAATGTCATCGCCTGACACTATTACACCTACGTAGTTTTTGGCTCAAAAAGACCGCCAACATCGTTAGCGCGTAGACAAGATTTGCCGGAAGCCTCATAATGTTTTCGAGAGGACATAATAACTTCGAAGCTTCTCTCATAAGTATTCTGGGACCTTAAAATTCAACGCTAAAACGCCATGTAAGTAGCCTATTAAGATCCAGGTCAAGCCTCGAGCTTGCAAGGTCTTGTCCACAGGCTTTTACAACGGCCCACCGGAGCCCAACTTAATTATTATATAGATATGCATAGATGGGAAAAAGGCCCATATAGAGTCCGCCCTCTGTAATCCCAGTGGATTCAAGTGAATCTGCACCGTGCCCTATTATATCTCCGCAGCCCGATATGCCGTACTAACTGGGGAATCCGGGCGGTATACACACCATATATATAGATTTCCGCAAACAGGTACCCATATGAGAGCTAATTTCCATCATTGGCACGGTCCGATTTCGGCGTATATAATGCGTTGTACTTACAAAACACACAAACAAACACCTCTCTTTGACTTGGAAGCAGCTTATGCAGGCGGTTGATCAAGAATACTTGAAGGCACAGCTGTCTTCTCCCCCATTTGTTGCCATTGACGGCGTGCACAATGTTCGTTCTCTAGGCGGTTACGAATCTAAAAGTACTTCTGGACATATCACCAAAATGAATTTCGCCTTCAGGTCTGGCGGGCTCTCCGGAATTACTGCCAAAGGGAAAGAGCAGCTTAAGGAGTTAGGTATCTACTTCGTATACACCCAGCGACCGTTACACTGCATGAATTTAAAGGAATAAAGAAAATATTTGATCTTAGATCAGATATTGAGACCGTTAAATTTGGCCGACCACCACCAGCACTTGGAGCGCAGGTTGAACTCGAGAGGATTCCCGTCTTCAAGGATCAAGATTATAGTCCCGAAAATTTAACCCTTCGTTCAAAACTATATAAATCGGAGGATGTACAGGTATCCATTATATTTTGGTCTGGATTTCCATCTGTGGTCTAATTTAGTGGTAGGATCTGATGATAGTCTATAATGACATTTTGATTGGGGGCATTCATGCCTTTGGCGCCATTTTCAAACATATACGAGACTATCCGAATGTTCCATTTTTATTTCACTGCACTGGTCAGCAATGGAATTATTCCACTCACAAGTGCCATGTCATAGATGTTTTATTTTCAGCCGGCAAGGATAGAACAGGTGTATTGGCCGCACTCTTTCTAAAGGTGACAATTCGTTCCTAACTGAAAGTATAGCTCTTCCACTGAAGCCATTCGAGATTGCTGGAGTGGATGATGTATCTATAATGAAAGATTATGCATTGACACGTGTAGGAAGTGAGCCCACGAAGGCCGTTACTATCGCAAAACTCATCGTGCTTGATGATTTTGTTGGGGACATGGCAGGCTTGCTAAGGTCACTAGATACTCGGTACGCAAGGTTGTCTTCATTTTGTCATCTGCTCATCCGAATGACGTCTTTTATCATAATCATAAGTCCGGAATCAATGTTGGCATTTTTGACAATGCTAGAGTCAAAATATGGTGGAGTGGAAGGCTACCTACAGAACCAGCTTGGATTTTCTGATGCCGATGTTGTCGGAATTAAAAAGAACATCCTCGAGCTCGTGGCTGATAAGTAATTGTGATCATGCCATTAGTCGAGAAGATTTTCTGTTAGAATTGTGACTTGCATATATGAATCATTATGAAACCATTGGCTAGTTAAATATGATGAGTTTGGTCAAACGGCCTCTGAATAGCTGAGGACCACACCAGAATCGGCAGACATTTGACAATTATTAACATGTCTACTTTTGGGACGATGACCGACTTCAGACTTAGCAGGATACCATTTCTTGATTTGCTGCAAGGAATTCTATTAACAAATGTAATATCTACCAGAATGGTGAGTATCACCAGGGTAACCCCCCCCTCCAAAAGAATTTAGGATCCTTAGTAGAGCCTTATTTTATATAAACTCCAACCATCATCTATTGAATCCTTATAAGAGTTAAAATTGGTTAGGGATCTTTTGGAGATCCAAAAGTTCATTGAATTCTAAACCCTGCAATCACATGTTAAATCCTTAACTGATTTTAACTCGGTTATGGATCTTTTAAGGATCCAAAAGTTCGGTGGATTCTAAACCAGCCAATCACATGTTGGCTCCTTAACCGACTTTAACTTGGTTAAGGATTCAATGAGTGATTGGTGGTGTTTATATAGATACATAAAATAGGCCTCTACTGAGGATCCTAAAAAAATTGGAGCTAGGGCTTTTCCTGGTGTATGTTGGAATTGACTAGTGTGGTGTATTGCTGTTAAGAACTGAAAACTGACTAGTGTTGGTAGGCCGACAGGGACCAATCGGAAGGACTTGGCTTCAGCTTATGTGCTGTGCCCTCGCAAATATCCATCGGGTGTCCTTAAATTTCAGATGGGCGAAGACTAGTCCTAATGAGTACTTCTCGGTGAACTACTGATTGGAACCGAAGGATAAGTCGAGTGTCGGGCCAAGGGGTCAGGAACTGAGAGTGGGCAAGTGCACATGAAGGTGGATAGTGGGATACTTAGTATAAGACTTCTAGAGGTGTAAGAGGGTATTATGAGTTGATATTCTGATTGCCTTGTAACTACAACTACAGCGGGTTCATATACAAATATTTGGCATCTAGAAAATACTAACTAGGAGAAGAGTGGAAAATGGTATTGACAAATAAGCTTGACTAGGAATGGGAAGGTTATGATTAGTTCGGAGGCCATGAGATAACCAAGAGCGGGATTACAAGAAAAGGAAAATAGTCCAAGGGTTACAAGTATATATAGACATATGTGAAACATAGAATAGAATGGATCATCATAATAAAAAGGGACATATCAGAGTTTAACCAGATAGTATGAGTATATTTTGATGGGGGTGTAAACAGAGTTTGATCACCATGAAAGCATATGTCAGCATCGGGGGTCCGACGGTTTCCGATGCGGTGACTTGAATGCTAACTTGAAACATTGATAGGTGGCGATAACCTTGGGGACCATCGGGTTGCGACATGGTCATAACAGTATCCTCCCATTTGGCCGAAATCTCAAGGAGGCCAAAAATCTAGATTCTGTACATAAAAACTTGTTGAGTACGGTTGGTGTGTCAAAACATCATGTGACTCGGTAAAAATTTGCATATAAAAATTCGAGGGGTACTGGTGCTTGATTTTTCACTTCTCTTCCCTCAACCACCATGACCATTGGCTCAGGGTTGAAACCATTCCCAGTTCAGTTGACAGTCGCTCCCATGTCGGTTCTGAGTGGGCCATCTAGTGTGCAAGAACATCGATGACTGCTCGAGGAGAAAAGGAAGGCACACGAGGAGGAGGAGGAGTGGAAGGAGAAGGAGGAGCTGGCAGCCATAGAGGCCAAGGAAAAGAAACTGGCAGTGGAAGAGGCTGTGCGCAAGCACTGGGATGTGGTGCATGCAAAGAAGAAGCAGCAGGAGGCCAATCGGGCATGAGAGGAGGCGGTGAAAAAGAAGCGAGAGGGAAAGGTAAGTCAGTTTCAGTTTCTTTTGCGAACCATGCTGACTTTTTTTTTTTCAGCACAAGGCCGTGATGCCTTCAGAGTCCAATGATGAAGAGGAAGAGGAGGAAGAGGAGGATGTACAGGGGCCATTGAGCTCCAAGGTAGGTTCGGGTTCCTAGCTATAAAATTTTCTAATTTTTTTTTTGATTATAGAAACAAAAACAAGCCCCCAAGGCGGGGCCCAAAAATGACCCAAAGTGCAACTGGTGCACTAAATGGGGTTGGACTTGCCATCCATGGGGAAGTGGTTGGCCACACCTGTCAAGAGTGCACCAATCAAAAGCTTGGGTGCATATTCCTGGATGCCGACGGGAACAGGTCCTACCAAGAATGGCAGGCCGATGTGTTAGAGGAGCAAAACTGCCTCATGTGCACCTATTTCTCGGAGACGACTCTTTCCAATTCGAGACACTGTGACAACAAGGGCTCATGACTGAGCAACTGCAATTATTGGGTGTCAGGTTGGACAAACAAACCAGTGTGATTGAGTCGCTTGGGGAGCAACTTGAATATTTAAAAGTGTTGAGTTGCAATGGAGTTGGGCCTGGAGTTGGGGTATCAGAAAAGGTTGGTGAAGAGATGTCAGTGGCCTTGGTGAGGGGGAAGGTTCGGAAGCCGGAGAAGAAGGGGAGGTTGTAGAGGAAACCTTTAGGTAGTAAAAAATATAATGGTTTTAAAACAAACAAACATAGCATGAATTCATAAGGTATGGAGGATAACCCAAAACTTTAAAAGTTATTTGTCTG
Organism: Hysterangium stoloniferum; assembly: GCA_015178975.1. Lineage (NCBI taxonomy): Eukaryota > Fungi > Basidiomycota > Agaricomycetes > Hysterangiales > Hysterangiaceae > Hysterangium > Hysterangium stoloniferum. Next base: position 308,671 of record WHVD01000015.1, on the reverse strand, counting down.
CTAAAGTATATATATTTATATTGTTTGTTGTAGAATTAATATTTAATCAAATTCAGTTTATCAGGTGATACTCTGGAGAATAAGGAAATATTAATATTTATCTTGTATCTGACAAAAGTTAGTCAAACAAACATATATAGATTATCCTTTTGGGGATAAATTCCACAACATGGATTGGTTGGCCAGATAGTTCTGGTTAACTTTCTAAACCAAATAAATTTAAATTATATGAACTATATTTGAAAGTTTGTATAATATACAAGAGAATCCATCTTATCCCAAAGATTAAGTCATAACCCGAGTAATTTTGGTTAACTATAATGTTTGTGGACATTTTAAAAGTCATGGAGATACTAGAGAATGTATTTTATCCCAAAGATTAGGTAACAACCCAGATAATCTTGTATAACCATGACATTTGTGCATATTTTAAGGGAGTGTACAAGTCTTAAAGATGAAGTTTTGGGTTAATGAAATATAAATCCCTAAAACATGTAGTTATAGCCAGGAGAAATAGTCTCACTTAAAAATATGAGGAGTTTTTCATAAAATTTTGTGTATTCAATGAATTGTGACTATCCTCCTATAGTCGGGAAAAGGTCGGGTACCATGTGAGATGACTTATAGAGAATTTAGAGGACCGGGTTTATTCGGATAAGCTTGATGAAACCCTAAAATGATTTCCGAGGCATTGCCGAGCTCTGTAGCTAGGATCCATGAAGTTTCTTCATCTGTACCTTCATAGCCAGCCCATTTAACCAAATAAAGTAATTTGCATGAGCATCGGCAATTGTTGATTTTTGAGTCTAGGATCTCCGATATCTCGAATTCAGGTTCTCTGTCAATGATCACGGGTGGAGGTGGTTGTTGTATGCAATCTGGTATATTGTTAGCAACACATGGTTCTAACATAGATACGTGAAAAACTGGGTGCACTGCACACATGTTGTCAGGAAGCCGAAGTGTCCATGAAAGCATGCCGGCTTGTGCTATAACTTCAAAAGGACCTAAATATTTTTCAGAGAGCTTCTTAGAGGGTCTAGTAGTTTGGAAAAACTCAGCTTTAACGAATACTCAGTCTCTGATCTTGAAATCAGGAGGTGGAAGTCGATTCTTATCTGCGGACTGTTGGTATCGTTCTTGGGCCATTGCAATAGTTTTACGAAGTTCTTGATGTAGCTCATCAAGGTTTGTAATGAAGTCTTGAGTGCGGGTGGATGCGAGATCATGTTCTGGGTGGATTGCGATATTGGGGTTATAGCCTTTGTTTACGAAGAAAGGCAAAATGCCAGTAGTGGCATTCAGTGCATTGTTATATGTGAATTCTGCTAGCGGTAGTAGTGATTTCCAATTGTCTTGTTGATAGACACAATAGACACAAATGTACTGTTCCAAAGTTTGATTCATGCGTTCGGTTTGGCCATCGCCTTCCGGGTGATAGCCTGAAGTGAAGTGTAATTTCATGTCTAGTGCTTTTCTGAGTGACCTAAAAAAATGAGAGACAAACTTGGATCCGTGATTGGATGTGACATGCGATGGAACACCATGCTTGGAAAATACATGGGTGACAAATAATTCAGCTAACTGTGCAGATGTTATCGTGTCATATGTTGGAATGAAAATACTTTGCTTTGTGAGCCGATCCACAACAACTAGGATTGCTGTATGACCTTCGGATGCCGGTAGGTGCTCGATGAAATCCATAGAAATTGAGTTCCAGGGTTTTTCTGGTATTGGTAATTGTTTGAGTAGGCCATATGGTTTGTGTCACTGTGATTTAGAGTATAAACACATTGTACAAGATTTGCAATAGTGCTTAATGAAATCTCGGATGCTGGGCCATGTATATTCTCTTCTAATGAGTGAAAGAGTCGTATTGAGGTGTTAAGAACTGAAAACTGACTGATGTCGGTTGGCTGACAGGGACCGATCGGAAGGACTTGGCTTCAGCTTATGTGCTGTGCCCTCGCAAATGTCCGTTGAGTGTCCTTAGTCCTAGAGAGGCTCTAGACCTTGATAAGGTTCTTGTCAGCTACATGCATGTGTCAAAAGGTCATGTCAGTTACACGGGTGTGTCAAAGAGTCATGTGATCTGGAAGGTAAGGTTCACACACGATGAGCCTATATAAAAATTTGAAAAAATGAAATTTCTTCTTCTTTACTTCCCCCATCTTTGCCAAATGGGTCCAAAACCAACACCATGCAGGCCAATGCCGACCACTTAGCTCAATCAACCAGAGGGCTGAAATACTAAGAGTCATGTGGGTAAGAGTCGTGGCTTGCTGACAATGTCTTTGAGAGTATTAAGAGAAGAGTAAAAAGGGTTTAGAAAGGGGGTTAAAACAAGAGGAGTGTAATCTAAGTCAAAGTGGGGGTAATCTAGGTTGAGTTTCAAACTAAGGAACTATAGTGTTAAGATCTAAGCCAGGAAGAGGGGGAATGCTCTAAGTTGGAGGGCTGATAATAGGAAATGAGTTAATTGGGAGGCTGACAATAGAGATCATACTAGTTGGGAGGTTCAACTTTATAACTGTAGTGGAGCTTGGTGTTAGGATCCTGTCATTTTGGAAACCTGCAGCTTGTTCCTTGCTAGAAAACCATCATTTTTTCATTATTGGAACTTCCACTCATGTCATTGCCCCTTGTGGCACCCCCAATACTTGTTTATAATACATTCCCACCCTGTTCCATCTCCATTCCATCCATTCCTCCATTTCCATCTCCATGTATACTCTTATTTGCCACCTAGTATTATTTCTTAGTACCATACATCAGTTTTTATATCTCCCTCCATCTTGTCATCACTTCCTGTGATCCATCCTTCACTTCTTTGATCGGCCTTCCAATCACCCGTCTCAATGCAGTATAAAGATCTTTTCATATACACTACAGTTCTTCAGTTTGAATATTGACTTAGATTAGCCTCTCTTAGTTTTCCATCTTTCCTCTCACCACTATACAGTAGGCAACAAAACCATTCGGATGTTTCTTTGTTTTGAAAAGACCCTTTAGCATTAGCCCAAAATAAATTTTAAAATTTTTGAATAAATTATGATAGATGCTCTAATATCACAAAATGTTGATTACATAACCATGATGTCATATGTCCATTTATGGCAATGTAATAATAGGATTAATGAAGCTTGTACATCTGAACGGTTTTGTTGCCTGCATTTTATAAACCCTATATACTAAACTAGTACTTGGTATACCCTCCCTTGGCCTTAATTCCAGCTTCAACTCTTCTAGGCATACCTTTTATCAAGTTTTGACACACCTCCTTTGGTATCTTCTCCCATTCCACTTGACAGTGCTCCCAAAGCTCCTCCACTCCACTAGGTAGTGTGTTGTAGTCAGTTAGCCTCCTTTTCAAGGGTTTAGATCTGGAGACTGTGCTGGCCATTTCATAACAGTATAGCCATGGTCATCAAACCACTTTTGAGCAGTTTTCTGGTATGCTTTGACCCATTATCCTGCTGGAAGATGGTATCAGATGGAGTTTCTTTGTAAAACTCAAGGGATTGCTGAAGTTCATCCTCCAAGATGGAGCAGTAAAGCTGTGAATCCATCTTCCCTTCAATCCTAGTGGCATATCCAATGCCTTCTCAATGCATGCAATCCCACATCATTACACTACCACCACCAAACTTCAATGTTCCCTCCACCTCACAGGAGGGAGAGGCTACAGTGGGTATAGAGACATCAGGAGTACACTCTGGAGGTCTGGAAGAGAGTTGTATTCTCTGATGAGACCAAAATCAATTGTCTTGGGTCAGATGGAAGGAAGTGGTTGTAGAAAAAGGTGGGGGAGGGGTGGAGCAGGGAGAGGCAGGCGGTGGACTCCGAGTTGTCAAGGAAGTGAGGGGAATGTTAGACACCGCAGGGACTAAAGGCGTCGGAGTAGAATGGGAGGTGATGAGAGGGTCAGGTGACCTGTGAAGGGGTGAGATTGACTGCGGTGCTGGAGAAGGCTTGGGTATGGATGAGGACGGTGATATCAGGGAATGTCCTGCGAAGGGGAGGGGTAGTGGTATAGGGGGAAGAGAAGGCAGCTCGGCGGATGGTACAAGACTTCCCAGTAACTCTGAAAAGGGTGTAAAGCGCTGTAATGTGGGTACGGAAGAGACCGGCGGAGGTGGAGGGAGATGAGAGGAACTGGATGGGGTTGCAGAGTCTGCTGGACAATACCCTCTCCAAACTCTGACGGAAGTTGGTAGCTTTCGTCATTGGTTAGGATCACTCGTGAAGAAGTGAATGTTGTCAGGGAGTAGGAAACCTTCCTGGCAGTCAGCACCGAGGTACTTGCTGTCGTAGGCTGGGTATTGAGATTGGTCGTCCTCCGAGTCAGATGAAAGATCACTGGGCCCCATCCGGTAGGTCCGTTCCTGAGGTCCACATTGTGAAGGGGGTCTGGGAGGTAGTTCAACTCCATCTCCACGTTGCAATGCAATGCTTTGTAATTTGATCCTCTGTACTTTGTCCCAATTGTAGAAGGTGACCCCGTCTTTTCCTTTCCTACTTTTTTGTCCTACACTCCGAACACATGGTGTGCCCCCGTTGCTGCAATCTGTTTCAGCAAAATCCGTCCATTTATGACCCGAAGGGGGAGCGATGATTGAAGGATTATTGTGCCCTTCCATTCTCCTCCATTCCTGCTGTGTCTGCCTTGAAGGGACATTATCCCTAGCCCCCATCCTCCGCTGTCCTTCCAAGTACTCCTCTCTCCTCTTCCGTTTAAGCGTTTTCAATTCCTCCTGAACCTGTGATGAGAAAGCCTCAGACTGCCGTTTCCTTTTGATCTCCTCTTCGGTAGAAGGGAAAATACTATGAGGAGGTGGTGGGGTTTCGCTCCACATTCCCGAGGGAGCCCCCCAAGTATTAGAGGACCATGGTGCAGCTTTCGAAATAGAGTCCATCCGCGTAGGATTCGTGGACGACAAGGTCTCCTCCACGCACTCAACAGTTTCTGTTCGAGGTGATGGGGCAGAAGGAACTGTAGTTTGAGGTCGAGGTATTCTTTTGAAATTGGGAAATCGGGGTCTGGGAAGAGGAGCGTATGGAGTAAAGGCAGTCCCGTTCCCCGAGTTGGTGGACGTTCCCGTGATGTCACCCTGTGCAGTGGAGGGTATTGGCAAAGGCGTTCCAGAGTTGTTCGTGGAGTGCTCGACTTGTTCAGTATGAGACGGCGTGGTAAAGGTATTAATAGGTTGAGGTCGCGGTATTCTTTTGAAGTTGGGGAATTTGGGTTTGGGTTGCTGCTCCTGCGACATAGTATACTGATTAGAGAGGTTGACGTGGAGGGAAGAGATAGGGGGAATGAAATTTTCTTTAGCGAATTTACATATTTTATATTAATTTCAAGCTCCGCTCGGTTATTGAAGTGAAAGGCCGAGGAGGAAGAAAGTGGGGGGGTAAAGCTAGAAGTAGATAAACAGCATTGTCGTCGTAAGGATGTGAAATGATCATTAAATTCGATAAATAGTCTTGTAAGCTCTAAGGAGAGCGGGAGCGTTATGAAGGTCATTGCCGTTTAACCAAGTGTCCTCCTCTGGTCCATATCCTTTCCATCGAACCTGGAAAAGGAGTCGATTTCGATGCTTTTTGTGCCCTACTATAGCTTCTACTTCGTACTCCTCATCCTTACGATTGAGTTCTCGAGGGTTCTCGAGTAGCTCCCTGGATCCGAATTCCTTTGGGGAGAGGTGGTACTTTTTAAGATGATCTCGATTAATCACTGGATGTAATTGATATTCCAAGGGAATGCGGAGTTGGAAGACTTGAGGATTGATCTTTTCCAAGACCTCAAACGGCCCTATCCGTCTTTGTATAAGTTTCCTTCTGGGTCCTTTGGCTTCAATGAGCTCGAGAGAATGGGGATTAATCAGAACATAATCTCCCTCTGAGATATCTTCCACCAATCTCCGTCTCTTGTTGTAACTGCAAGCTTGGGTTTCTTGTGCTTGCGCAATCGAATCCTGCACCACTTGTCGGTGATTTTCCAATTCTAAGATCCATTGGTCGGCTACAGGGCTATCCGATAATTCTCTGGGAACCACAGGGTCGTCCCCTCCCAGACAGCTAGACATTCCTCTTGGTAAGTAGCCCATCAGCAAAAAGGCCGGTGCATAGCTTGTTGAGCTTTGAACCGTCGAATTGTAGGTATGAGCCACTACTTGAGTCCATTTAGACCATTCCTCCTTCGAAGAGGCGCAGTATGCTCTGAGCATTTGCTCCACAATAGCATTAGCGTTCTCCGTTTGACCGTCGGTCTGAGGGTGGTGGGACAAGGATACTGCAAGGGCACTTCCGTATACTTTGCAGACTTCCCTACAGAACCTACAGGTCCACCTCTTGTCTCAATCACAGATTATCCTTGAAGGCAGACCGAAAGGAGCGGCTACTTTATTCACGAAGATTCACGCGAATCCTTCTACGGATAGATCTGAAGTGGTGGTGTGAAGAGTGGTAGAAGTTCTAACCATTCTATATACAAAGAATATCGACCGTTGAAGTACGATACCACGATGTATTGACTGTCTAAGTCTAATACGGACCAAACACATATTGACTACTTAGTTCAATACGGTAGAGATAAGTAGCTATCTAAAGTAAGGTAGATAGCTAGAACGAATAAGCAGAATTGACTGGTTAAGTGTGATTCTGGACAACTGCTCGAGTGCAAGTAGAGTAGTTAGAGAGTTGAATAATAGAGTAGCATGGATGTAGTCTGCGCGAGTTGAGATAGGGATTGAGTTTCGACTGATACAGTTCAAAACTCAGTTTGAATGAGTAGCTAAAGCCCGTCTGTGACGGTCGAGACGATACACCAATCACAACTTACAGGACACTAATGGGTGTCTGGGTAAGTCGTGGTTGTGGTGTAAAAAGTGTCTGAGTTCTAAACTACGGGTGCTAGAATACATAAGTCTGGCGTGTGTGCGCCCACAAGAGTCGATGTACCGCATACATAGGTCGTCGAACTAATTCTAGATATAATGAAAGAGAGAAAATAGAAATAATAAAGGAAATATAGTAAGAGCACATCCGACTATATTTCCTGAGTGTATTTCGCCATACCTCTCACAGGTGGGTTCACAGATTAAGAAATGCGTGAGTTTATCCACAGCGACGAAGATGGCGGAATAACCACCCTCTGTAGAAGGAGGCAATCCGGTAATCAGGTCCATCGAGACAACATTAAACGGCCTTAGGAGTACATCCACGGGTCGAAGAGCTCCTTGTCGAGTGGAATGATCAATTTTAGTTTTCTGGCATATATCACAGCTGCGAGCGTATGCCACGCAGTCATGCAACATCCTCAGCCAGAAGAAACAGTCTTTCATCAGATTAAAGAGCCTGTGGCCGCCTGCATGAGCTCCTTCGAAGGGGTTATCATGTATCAGCTTGAGTATGGTCATCGTCATGCTGCCAGGAACGCAGATTCGACTTTTCCAGTCTGAATCTCGAAAGAACAATAGCTTATTCTTGCCGATGAAATAATGCAAAGGAGTAGTTACCATGTTTGGAGAAATGGGATTGGTGGCGTAATAGTTTCTGAAGGCAGGGTCCTTCTGATATCCGTCGCAAAGTTCCTTAGCGTAATTTTCGTCGATCTCTATAAGCAATTGTGGATTAGAGAGAGTAAAATTCGCTTCATCGGTTTCATCGTTTCTGGGGAGGTTGTGCAAATCCCATTTCGTTTGGGGGACCTCTTCCATGGTTCCGACTGGTTCGACTAACTCGTGATGAGTGAGAAAGACGGCCTTTTCCGCTGGTTTGTTCTCCCATAACGTCTCATCATTATTCCGGTTATAAGAATCCGCTACGATCGGTAAAAGGTCGTCCCTCGCGGGGCTAGCATAGTCTGGTACTCGAGGAAGTCTGGACAGTGGGTCAACGTTGCTATGTATTCGTCCTGCTCTATATAGGATTTCCAGACTGGGGTATGCAGCGTATACCGCCCCCCATGCGGCCAGTCGACGATTAGTATTCTCGTAAGATCTGGCCCATTGTAACGCCATGTGGTCAGTGATCAGAAGGATATGTTCGCCTTCGATAAAGGGCTGGAAATGGACTAATCCTTCTTTAGCAGCTAACGCTTCTCGCTCTGTGGCTGAATAGTTACATTCTGCTTTCTTGAGCGTACGGCTCCAGTAGGCGATAACGCGTTCGACCGTGACACTGGTGTCATTAAAATCTGCGGCCCAGGAATCCGTCCAGCACGTCTCGTGATTGATCGAAGGCTGCTCGTGCTTGGGAATAAATTTTCGTATCCTTAAGGTCTTTAAGTGCCATTTTCTGTATTTGTTGGAGACAACATCCTAGTGCAAAGTCCGAAGCGTCCGTGTATAACCGGTAAGGCATACCGCTCGCGGGGTGTCCGAGTACTGGAGCTGAGCTCAATGCAACCTTGATGTCCTCAAAAACTCGGGCATGTTCAGAATCCCAATTCCAATGAACTCCTTTCTTCAAGAGTTGAAAAGTGGAGCGACCGTCCAGAAGTAAAATGGTATGTACGCAGAGAAATACAGAACCATTCCTAGAAAACGTTGAAGATCCGCTATCTTAGAAGGCGTAGCCAATTCTAATATAGCGGCGACCTTTTCTTGATGGGTCGAAAAGCCAAGTCTAGACACCTTATGTCCTAGTAGTAGAATCGAATTATACCCTACATAGCACTTTTTGGGCGAGAGAGTGATTCCCGCGGCAATTATGGCTTGTAAAACCTGATCTAAATGTTCTAGATGATCGTCCCATGTCTTAGAAAAGATCACGATGTCGTCAATATAAACCAGACAGAATATCCATAAGTAAGGTGCAAGTATGGTTTGCATAACCCTTTGGAATATAGAAGGTCCATTACGAAGTCCAAAGGGCATTCTCCTGAATTGCCACAGTCCTTGATGGGATCTGAAGGCGGTCTTTGGCTTGTCTTCCTCTAACATTTCAAGTTGGGTAAAACCGGCTAGTGCATCGAAGGAAGATAAGATGTTGGAGCCTGAAAGCGCTTGCATGATTTCCGACTGGCGTGGCAGCGGGAATTCGTCGGGAACTGTTAGACTGTTCAACTTTCTATAGTCGATCACTACTTGTGGTTTCCTGTTGCGATAGACGACAAAGGCTGGTGCCCCCCAAGGACTCTTGGACGGTTCGATTACTCCCTGTTGGAACCAAGTATCCATTTGTTCATCAATGACTTTCCTATTAGCTGGGGAGGTTGGGAACATTGACATTGAAATAGGTTGCGCGCCCTCTTTCAATGGGACATTGACCTTGACATCCACTTGTCCCAGTCGCCTGTCTACGCCGAAAGCTAGGACATTCTTAGTTAATACCGACTCCAAGCGGGAGGAGACTTCGGTAGGGATGTCAGGTCCTAAGTTAACCAGCTTATGCAGGTCTTCCGCACGAAACGTTTCCGTGGTGGCAACCTCTGACGTTTTAGGACCTGCCAGGTCAAAATCGTCTGCAAGTTCCCGTTCTGGGGGCAGTCCAGAGGATTGAGGATTAAGAACACGTTCCTCTTCTATTCTTGATAGACTTTCAATGAGATGGGCGATCCTGGTTGCCGTCGACTGCATCGATGCCCTCTCAGTCGAAGATCTAGGAGTCTGGGCCCATTTGTTCGCGTCATGAATTAATCCAATGGTTTCCCCTCGTCTAATGATTCTTGGCATCAGAGAGGGATTAGCGAGAGGTATCGCGGCACGTTCCCTAGAGATGGTGGTGGTGGGAGCAGCTAGTATACTCCCATCGTCATTCTGCAAGACAACTCCCTCGACTGTCCATTGGTCACCAATAAGATCTCCTACAAAGATTGGTACTAATCAAGCTGATTCCGGTTCTATAGTACAATCTTGTGAGGCCCGTGTGACTCTTTCAGTACGCACTCCTTTGTCTGGTTTGGAAGTCAATTCAGATGAGTCATTGGCTTATTCCTCAAAGGGGATCTTGCTAATCGAAAAGGTTAAAGGCTGCGGCTCCTTGGAAGAACTGGCTGGAATAGATCCTGCTCTCCCAGGCAAAATCAATCTGGAACCCAGCGGTTGGTCTCGCAGTGTCCTGATCTCATAGTTCACGTGAAAGTCTTCTCCAAGAAGGATCGGGATGGTCATACCTCGGACAACGTACATCTCGGCGGTAAATTTGAGGAGTATACCGGTGTCGTCCTCGAGATAAATGGGGACGTTGACGTATCCTAATACTTTGGCATTACCGGTAAGTTGTATGAGGTGCAGCTTGAGTCCCTGCTTGAGTTTAGGGTGGTCTTCTAGTTCCTTATAGAAATCCTCCGAGATTAAGGAGAGGTCAGCTCCGGCGTCCAGCCTGATTTTAATAGGATTTGAGGCTTCTGAATTCCCTACGCGTCCGTAGACGTGTAATGCTGAAATCCCAATACTGGAATATCCACCCGGAGGGTCCCTTCTGCGATAGATAATAGTTGAATCCTCTTTCATAAGTCGACTGGATCAGGGGTATTGAATTCTAGGTCTTTTGCTTTCTTTTCTTGCAGCCAGTTTGATGTCCCTCCTGATACATCTACCGTTAGGTACTTTGGGAGCGTTTGAAATAGAGTCGTCCGCTTCAGAGTCTGACTCATCGCAAGGAATTAAGTCGGGTAATTGCCCTGGGTCGAAGGGGAAGCTCTCCTCCGATCCCTCTGACTCAGAGGGGTCTTCTATGACGTAGGTCTGATTTATTTCCTTAGATTGGTTCGCAAATGCGTCCTCGTCGACAATTTCCTCAATGGTGGGAGGTTCAGGTTGCGATAAAACTCTCATCTCAGTCAGACCTTCACGGTTCTGACGATGAGCGTCTAGCCAGTCTCCTTTCTCGAGAAAATCATGGTCTGATATAGAAACATAAACTTGCAATGTCTCATTCTCATTCGAGGATGCTTTCACGTCTGAAACGATGTTGTCCTCTGGCTGAGGAAGGTAGACAGAAATGAAAATTGATTCCTCATCAATGTTATGTACTTGTCCCACACTTAATCCATAAACCGTTTCATAAGCCCTTTGATCCTCTGCCTCCTCCATTGGATTCTGCGTGGAGCACTTGTTAATAGAGACATAGTGCGACATCCTGCCCGCATGGGGGCAGTCGATCTTGAAATGCTCTAAGCTCCCACAAATCCAACACTCCTTCGGAGGCTTGGCGATGCTTTTCTTGTCACTTCGTTCGAAAAAGAACTTGCCGTGTTTCTTACCCTGCTTAGCGTTCGATCTCCTAGGGACGGTTTTATCCTCGAGTTTGCCGAGGAGGACGTGGCCTCGATTAGTGGAGTCAATTTTTCCAGAGTGCTCCTCCTCATGCCAGGGATCCAACTCGTTTTGCTCGGCGATCATGACTCTGGGTTTCTGAAACCGATAACGTTCTCGATGTGTTTGAACCCAAGCGTTAATCAGAGCCTCTTGTAAATTGTTCGCGTAAGTCTGTAAGCTCATGATGTCGTCGATAGGTTGTCCCTGTAGAAGATAGAGCCATTCCGCGGGTAGTGTCAGGATAAGTCTGTGCATTTCGTCTTTCTGGTTTTGGTGGAACCCGTACAAGAATCGATAGAGCTTGACCCTTCACTGAATGGAATGAACGGGTGTCTCATGATTGTGACTGGCCTGTCGAAACTTCATGGCTTCCCATTCTAGAGCCAAGGATTCGCGCCAACGAGTTCCTAGTAATCCTTCTACGATGCCCCAAAGAAACGATCCGTGAGATCGACTAAATTCAGTGCGATGTTCACGGTCTAGGATGCTCCACCAGATCTTAGCACTGCCGGTGAGTCATCTTGGCAGAGCGACTCCCAACAATGTACTCATGGAGTCAGAGATCTCCGAGAGGCTCATAATGTCCATGATGTAATCCAACGCCTTGGATTGAGTCCCATCGTATTTGGGAAGGTCTGACCATTTGATCTTGATGTCGTTGGTGTTAAGAGCGATCCTTTTATCCTTAGGTAAGTCATCGATAGGCGTGCTGGCTCGAGGCTGCATCGGAGTTTGAAAGGGAGAGTTAGGTACTCTACCGTGATGCCCCCCATGTCCCGAATTCCCTCCATAGCTTGAGGTACTAGAACTCCCAGATGAATTACTAGGAGGTCCTCCTGATGGCAGAAAAGGGTTGGAGGAGATCGGCAGGGAATGGCGAGGATCGACTGGATTCAGCGATCCTCGACCAGCAACCTGACCAGCTATACCCTCGGTGAATGCAGTGGAGAAAGACAGTCGACCCCTGTTGGCGACTGATCGATTTCTAGTCATAGTTGGTTCATCACCCACGTTTGTATTGCCAGGGATTCGTTTGAACGCAATGCGAGAGCGGTGAATTTCCTGTTGGGGGGTAGGGCTAGGTTCCGTTGTGATCCCTCTCTCGATTTCGACCGTATTCAAAGGTCGACGAGGTTGAGGCTGATAGAGGGGGATGCATATTTCCATTCCTTTTTCCTGAAGATGTTCCGCCACCTGCATCCTCATGTCAGACGGGAAGTCTTGCAAAATAATGGGACGATTGAGCGAATGAAGGAAACGAGTGTCGGGAGATCCATTCAGGGTACAAACAAACGAACTTGTTGTGGAGATGGGCGAATTGGGTACCTGGATGGAATCACCATAAGGGTAAAGCACTTCCAAAACCATCTTATCGAGTCTTCTCTGATTTCGCCTTAACCGACCCCTTAAAGTGAAATATGCAAACGAAGAATTCCGAGTAATCCTGTTAAGAGACTCCTCCAGCATCCGAATGTATATATACTGGTAGTCGACTTTGGGGACAATGTGATCCCCACCGAGTAGGACATGAAGGATTCGTAACGCGTCATCGTGTGTGCGGAGCACTTCGAGGAATGAACAGAACACCTCTTGTTTAAGAACTGTCCTCCCTCCTTCCATAACAGAAGTAACTTCACTCGACCATTCGGGAATCAAGCGAGTCAAGTCCTCAAGGGTTCCAGGTCGTAAGAATAGATCCTGCACCGATAAAATAGCCTGATAACGACCTAACCAGACTGCTACAGTCACCGGTAAGAGGGGGTAGTCCGTATTGTACTCCTCCACAAAGGGAGTAACCTGATCCGTAGAAATTCGGTCGGTGTAGTACGCATCCCATTGTAAGTCGATGGGCTGGGCGTAAATCATATGACCCCTAAAGAATTGCTTAAGGATGACCTGTTTAGGTGGGAATGAGAGAATGGGTTCAGAAGCATGGGTAATTTCGACCTTAGCTCCGGGGATGTTCAACTGTTCAGTTGACGGGTGTTCTTCTCGTGGACTTGGAGGGGCATCCATTGACAGTCCAGCTACTGCTTCGACGGGACTTCTGGGAGGAGCTGGTTTTTGAAAAGTCAACGAAGACTTCCTCATGGTGACGTTACGGGGTGGTTCCAGACTTGCAGGTCTTTGACGAGGTTTTGAACTACTCGGGGTCACAGAGGATCTCGGCATTTGGTTCTTGCCAGTGGTCATTTACGTGTTTAGAATTTGATAGTTAAAATAAATGTTTTTCTTCATAGGGAAAGAGCGGTCCGGCCCGGATCACCACTGTGAAGAGTGGTAGAAGTTCTAACCGTTCTATATACGAAGAATATTGACCGTTGAAGTACGATACCACGATGTATTGACTGTCTAAGTCTAATACGGACCGAACGCATATTGACTACTTAGTTCAATACGGTAGAGAGAAGTAGCTATCTAAAGTAAGGTAGATAGCTAGAATGAATAAGCAGAATCGACTGGTTAAGTGCGATTCTGGACAACTGCTCAAGTGCAAGTAGAGTAGTTAGAGAGTTGAATAATAGAGTAGCGTGGATGTAGTCCACGCGAGTTGAGATAGGGATTGAGTTTCGACTGATACAGTTCGAAACTCAATTTGAATGAGTAGCTAAAGCCCGTCTGTGACGGTCGAGACGATACACCAATCACAACTTACAGGACACTAACGGGTGTCTGGGTAAGTCGTGGTTGCGGTGTAAAAAGTGTCTGAGTTCTAAACTACGGGCGCTAGAATACATAAGTCTGGCGTGTGTGCGCCCACAAGAGTCGATGTACCGCATACATAGGTCGTCAAACTAATTATAGATATAATAATAGAGAGAAAATAGAAATAATAAAGGAGATATAGTAAGAGCTCATCTGACTATATTTCCTGAGTGTATTTCGCCATACCTCTCACACCAAGCTCCACTACAGTTATAAAGTTGAACCTCCCAACTAGTATGATCTCTATTGTCAGCCTCCCAATTAACTCATTTCCTATTATCAGCCCTCCAACTTAGAGCATTCCCCCTCTTCCTGGCTTAGATCTTAACACTATAGTTCCTTAGTTTGAAACTCAACCTAGATTACCCCCACTTTGACTTAGATTACACTCCTCTTGTTTTAACCCCCTTTCTAAACCCTTTTTACTCTTCTCTTAATACTCTCAAAGACATTGTCAGCAAGCCACGACTCTTACCCACATGACTCTTAGTATTTCAGCCCTCTGGTTGATTGAGCTAAGTGGTCGGCATTGGCCTGCATGGTGTTGGTTTTGGACCCATTTGGCAAAGATGGGGGAAGTAAAGAAGAAGAAATTTCATTTTTTCAAATTTTTATATAGGCTCGTCGTGTGTGAACCTTACCTTCCAGATCACATGACTCTTTGACACACCCGTGTAACTGACATGACCTTTTGACACATGCGTGTAGCTGACAAGAACCTTATCAAGGTCTAGAGCCTCTCTGGGACTTCAGCAAAGGGAGGGTACTGTTATGACTGGAATTCCCGCTGGATTCCAGGCAATAACTTATATACACCCACGCCCTATACACACCAATTGTCAGTTTACCGGAATTCCCGCTGGACTCCATATGTCAGACTTGTCTACATTCGACTTCATTACGTTGTGCTTCAGTCACCAGAATACCCACCAGACTCTGTCCCTGTCTATGTCCAACCTCGTCCCACGCATCAGTCACCGGACCCCACTCAGAAAACCCATCATCCCTCTAACAGAGCCCCGTTCCCGTTTTAGTCAAATGACCTGTCATGATTTGGACTCCGCTCCCACTCCATTTCCCATTATGGATTATGATTTGTCACGATTCAGACTCCACTCCATTCCATCCCATTCCTAACACCAAATTTGGTGTTTACTATTCCCATTTTATTATTACTGGATTTGGTATGTCATTCATTCCATGATCTATATAGTCTGGCAGATGTTGTACATACAATCCAGTCAGAAAATTGGCTTAGATTCCCCCCAGTAATCCAATACATTTTCTGCTCTAAACTCCTACTTGAATTACACTGCTCACACTAGTTGGAGCCCACGGGCTCTGGTGCATCTATCTCTCTTATTCATCTTGACTCACGACCTCTTAACCCACAACCTCTGACCTATGACCCCTCGACCCACAAACCCCACCTGGACTCCCCAGGACTCCCATCTGCCTGTCTGAAATTGGACAACATGATCTCACGAGGGTGCAGCCTATAAGCTGAAGCCAAGTCCTACCAGATATTCCGCGAGTTTCTCCGGAAACCTGCTGTGTACGTACCCTAACAATGACCCTCTATCTCTTGACTCTTAGTAATTTGGCCCTCTGGTTGATTAAGCTAAGTATTCATATTGTACTATCTGCTCTGTTTGAAATACTGGATCACCCTGACAGTTTGTCCAAGGGCACAACACATAAGTTGAAGCCAAGCTCCACTATGGTTATAGAGTCAGACCTCCTGACTAGTATGATCTCTATCATTGGCCCCCCCATTAGCTCATTTCCTATCTGACTAGAGCACTCCTCCTCTTCCCAGCTTAGATCTTAACACTTGGCTTCAACTTATATGTTGTGCCCTTGCATGAACTGTCAGGGTGCTCCAGTATTTCAAGCAGAGCAGATAGTACAATATGAGTTAGAGTCAACACTTAGCTTAATCGACTGGAGGGCCAAATCACAAAGAGTTGAGAGGTAGAGGGTTGCAGCTTGCCAAAGACCACTCTTTAAGAATATAGCAATGAGAGGGGAAGACAAAACAATAAGAGGGGCTAATCTAAGTTGATATTTGAACTGAAGAACTGTAGTATATGTACATGGAAAGAGCTTTATACTACATTGAGACAGGTGATCAGAAGGGCAACCAGAGAAGCAAAGTGTAGGATGGATCACAGGGAAGTGATGATGAGGTAGGGAGTGATAGAAACTAATGTATAGTACTAAACAACAATATTAGGTGGCAGTAAGGAGTATATGTGGAGATGGGAACAGAGGAGTGGATGGAGCAGAGATGGAACAAGATGCTGGCTCACTATAAACAAGTATTGGGAGCACTGCAAGGGGTAATGATGTAGGCAGGGGCTCTGATAATGAGATCACAAGGGTTTCTTGGTGAAAAACAAGGTGTGGGGGTCCAAAATGATGGGATTCTAACATATAGCATACATAGTAGGAACTTTATATGAAGGTATAATGGAGAGCTGGAGGTCTGATTAAGGAAGCAGAAGTAGTGATGGGTCAAGGGAAGCATGGAAGGGGGCAAGGACCAAACTAAAACTAAATGGGATGTAACAAAATTATTCTAAAAGTATGAGGTGGCAAATAATGTTTACATGTAGAATGGATGAAGGGAGAGTGTTGGGACAGAGTGTCATGAATGTATGTACAAGCTCAAATTCCAATAATGTTCAATCCGACTTTCCTTCAACATTCCTTTGACTTTTCAACTCAATTTCCAACTCAATTTCTGACTTGACTATTCTTTGAGATTTTTCAACTAGTCTTCAACTATTCTTTGACTTGTCTCAGTTTGACATTATAGATGATTTCACTCTGATATTATATTATCATCATAGGTAAATGATATATATATAGTATAAAAGGGCAATGATAGGAGTGAGGGAAGTCAGTCAGAAAACCTGTACAATAATTATAATATTAACTATATTATATAATCATCAAACTTTTCTGAGTCCTACTTTAACTTAATTATTGAGCCTCTGTATCCTATCTTTGCCTCATGCTTTATCAACAGGATGAATTAATACTTTGTCAAATGAGGCATCTGTACTTGATATTGTTGAATATTCTTCAATTGTTTATTTGACTTTATTGAGTAAAATCCAATTCATGTCACAGAGACAGAATGGAATGACTAGAGGGTTAATCTACAGTAAACCAGGTTTCCAGGTGCCAAGGCAGTGGCAGATGGAACAGAATGACCAAAAGGGTAATCTACAGAGAAACAAGTGTTGGTGTGCCACAGGTGGTGACACCATGGTCAGGGGTACCAATAGCAGTGTGTCAGATGGTTATGAGGGTAAACCCAAGTTGTGGGAACCCAAAAGATAAGGATCCTAACAAAAAGTCAGATCCCAGGCAGAATCCAGACATGAGTCTTAACACATTCTATGTCTATGACATACTCTGAGAAGTTAGGGAATCAGTTCTAACTGGTCCTCCAAAGCCCCCATATTTTTCCCCTTCCTCTACTAACACTACTCATTAAACAGAACAAGTTTTATCTTTTACCATTGTGAATAAATATTCATACAGCTCTTCACCACCATCACCTTCTTCCAGTCCCCCAAAGTTCTTATTAAGATTTGATTATTTTGTCTGGTGGGAGTGTTAGATTTTGTGAGAGCACATTAGATACATGTTGTGTACCACTGTGGGTCCATAGTGAAATGAGAAATCATTATTGTAAGATAGATTGGATCAGGTAAAAAAAGAATAGGATCAAAAATCACATGGGTATTTATGGGGTGTTGTTGAGAATACCCAATCATATCATTGTTACCTCAGTTATAATCCTTGAGCCTTGAGCACACATAAGCCCTAAATTACATATAACAGTTCAACAGCCCATTGTCGTGTAAAAGAGCAGTGATGACACAATAGATCTCTTTGCTCACCCAGTGTCACATTGAACTGAAGAGAAATGGGATATACATACAGATTATCCTCCATTTTAACCCTACTAAATAAAAATTCACACACTTATTTATTCAAATAGGTTGCATGTGACAAGGCTCTCTTGTTCCATGACCACCACCTGCCTCTGGGGTTGGGTCCCCCTTGCTCGTGGTAAAAGGACAAAGAGGTGGATGACAGTGAACAGGCTTGGGGAGTCTCTGAATTCAATGCTCTGTCAAAGTCGGCAGCCTTCAGCCGCACACCAGTGTAGCCTGTAGACTGTCACCGGCACCTCCTATGTATCTTAGTTATGCGACAATGTATTTAAAAAAAAAAAAAAATAGGTTGCACGTGACAAGGCTCTCTTGTTCCGTGACCACCACCTGCCTCTGGGGTTGGGGCCCCCAGTGCTCGTGGTGAGGGGCGGAGAGGCAGATGACAGTGAACAGGTTTGGGGGCCTCTGAACTCACTGCTCTGTCAAAGTCGGCAGCCTTCAGCCGCGCACCAGTGTCGTCTGCGGAACGTCACTGGCACCTACCAACCATGACTGCTGCCTGGCAGCGGTCTACCCTTCCTACCCACCCCCGACTCCAGCATTCACCTATGCACTAGCAATGCAAGACTTCGGTGTGCCTGCAGCCCTTGTCGACGCCTGCTAGCAGGATCTCGGGCTTTTCTTGGGGCTTCGGCCCAAGGCCTCAAGGCCTCAGCTCTATACCATGTATATATTCTACATGCCCCCCTTTGCTTACTAAAATCCCTTCCACACACGTAGCTCACTCGGGACTTCGTACCACGGTAGCATAGTTTCTCTGGGGGCCTTTTCACCCCCTAGCCGCAGTTAGCCATTGTTGCTTGAAGCGGGATACAAATATATCCAAAAAAAAAAAAAAAAAAATAGGTTGCACGTGACCCTTCGAGTACCACACACGTAAGTCTGGTGCCGCCGGATTTGAAATATATATATGAGAGTGACACGTCTATTAAATCATTCATAAGACACTGCTCCCATCGAATACTCCTCGTCGTTCATAAGTATCATGAGTTCCGAACCTACACTGTGTTCAGACTGTATCAAAGGTGTTCGTCATGAAGGTAAGTACAGCGATCTTTGAAATCGAGGATATAACCATGCATAGGAATGTTGATTTGGATGCCCACCTCTCCATTGTGTAGGAACGCCGACTGGAACAATCGAAAAGATTGCGGGTGTTGATGTTTATGTAGCCCTTCCATCTGGGGAATATGATAAGGAGAAGGCACTTTTGTACCTCCCAGGTGTGTATCACATACGCTGTACATAACTTTGGTGACTTCTATGGATCATGTTTGATAGATGCTCTGGGATTGTCTTTGTGGAATGCGCAGGTGAGTTTTGAATGCCACTGTCCTAACCAAGAAGAGATAATAAACATAGCACTTATCATAGTTATTGGTACTATCAACGTTACTCTCTATCATCTAAACCAGACAGTTGATGCATCTCTCGCAGGCCGATGACTTCGCTCTCAATGGCGTAGCAGTAAATATCTTCAGTTTTAATCTCAAATCTACATAACACCATATCTGAAATTTGCCCAACTTCAGGTCTACATGATCGATTACTTCGACGGAGATCCCGTTCCCCTTAATCTCCTTACAGAAAAAGACGTCCGATATTCCCATTATCCATTCGTCATCTCTGCTCATCTTATTTTTTTGGTTGCAGTTCAAATTTGACCTCCCGGCTTGGATCGGGAAACATCCCGCCGAAGTAACCCGTCCATTATTAGATCCCGTCATCGCAGCGCTCAAGGAACGTGGTATCAAAGAATTTGGTGCTACTGGGTATTGTTTTGGCGGTAAGAAAAAGCCTCTCCCTGATAATCATTCAATGCTTACTAAATATACCAAACATCAAGGCAAATACGTCTTCAACCTCGCCCAAGAGGGCACGATCAAAGTCGGAGTAGTCTCCCACCCTTCCCTCCTCAAAATGCCCGACGACCTCGAGACTCTTCTCGCCAAATCAAAGGCGCCAATGCTCATAAACTCGTGCGATGTGGACGGGCAGTTCCCGAAGGAATCATGTGAGCTCGCTGATAATTTGTTGGGGGACGGGAAGTACGCACCTGGGTATAAACGGGTGCATTGGAAGGGGTGTGTGCATGGTTTTGCGGTAAGCAATGGCTTCGGCTTTGTATCATAGGCAAGACATTGAATGGTGCTTTATATGTTGTCATAATACAGGTCCGAGGCGATTTGGTAAGTCGATGGTTTGTGTGTGACATAGTGCTTAGGTCCTTATTTATCGTACAGAGCGACCCCCTCGTCAAAGCAGGAAAGGAAGGCTCGTTCAAAGAAACCGCTGCTTGGATCAAGAAATATTTGTGAAGTTTTATCAGTATATCAATTCAGGTACTTCTCCTTGTAAAGTGTAACATGCCACAATCAAACCTTGCCATCGATCAATCCAATATTATTCAAATTGCTCATGAAAAGAATATTCACATTGATATGTAAACTGATGATCAAACTGTACCACATACAGTGGGTTCAAAAAACTGCCCCAATGTTTGTGCATTTTAGAAAGATTGATATTGTGTGAAGGAATGACATCAGCAAAAATTCTGAAAAATTCACATGATATATTGGAACATGTTGGCTATCTACCAACTTAAGAATTATGTGATTTTAATCAAAACTTATTGCTCAATAAATTAAACAAAATAATCACTCATTGGGGGAGTGTGAGGTATCAGTATTATATATCTCATAAAATTCTCTCAATTTTCTTTGAATTAATTAGTATTTTTTCAAATTTATTGTATTTTTATTATATTTGTTATGACTGGAATACTTGCCAGACTCCAGGCTAACTTATATGCACCTGCATCCTACATACACCAATTATTAGTTTACTGGAATACCCACCGGACTCCAGACGTCAGACCTGTTTATACTTGACCTTCATCACTTCATGTATTAGTCACCAGAATACCCACTAGAACCCGCTCCTGTCTATCTCCAACCCTGTCCTATGCATCAGTCACCAGACCCTGCTTGGAAAACCCAACAGCTCTCTAACTGAGCCCCATTCCCATTATGGTCTAACGACCTGTCACAATTTGGACTCTGCTTTGCTCCATTCTGTTCCTAACACCAAGTTTGGTGTTTACTTATCTCATTTCATATTTGCTAGTTTAGTTTTCATTATTACTGGATTTAGTATGTTATACATTCCACAGTATATATAGTCTGGCAAATATTGTACATACAATCCAGTCAGAAAATCAGCTTAGATTCTCCCCAGTAATCCCCGTACATTTTCTGCTCTAATCTCCTCTTTGAAACACACCACTCTTTACCTTGTCAAAGCCCATGGGCTCTGACTTATCTATCACTCAACCTCTGACCTATCTATCTCAACCCCTGACTCATCTCTGTCTGACCCCTCGACTTCCATGGGATTCCTGCAGTTGACTCCCTGTGTGAAGAGTGGTATAAGTTCTGACCATTCTATATATGAAGAAATGAGTAGAATGGGAGGAAGGATGATTCAAGAAGGATGATTCGAGAAGGATGATTCGAGTGGAGGCCTCGACTGTTACATTTCGAGGCCTGAAGTGTTAGATAGTTCAGATACTGCTACTTATTGTAGTAGCTGACACGTTACCCTGATCACCGCTTGTAGTAGACCTAGTTTATGTCTTACGAGTGGTGGTTCTTGGGTAAAAGTGTGTCTGAGTTCTAATTGGTGCCGAGTGCACCCACAAGTATACACAATGCTTCGAACTAATGAAATGATGGAATATTCGAAGAATATAAAAGATAGATAAATATGAATAGAATGTGTAAAATATAAATAAAATAAAAGGAGTGTTTTACCACAATGAAACTGTGGTAAAAGCATACATACTCCTCACACCCTGACCTCTCAACCCACGAACCCCTCCCAGACTCCCCGGGATTCCCATCTGCCCATCTGAAATTGGATGACATGATCTCATGAGGGCACTGTTACAACCAGAAATCCTGCCAGACTCCAGTCACTAACCTATATGCACCTGCACCCTACATGCACCAATTATCAGTTTACCGGAATACCCGCCAGACTCCGTACATCAGACCTGTCCATGCTTGACCTTCATTACTTCATGTATCAGTCACCAGAATACCCACCAGACTCCGTTCCTGTCTATCTCTGACCCTGTCCCATGCACCACTCACCAGACCCCACTCGGAAAACCTGACAGCTCTCTAACTGAGCCCCATTCCCGTTATGGCTAAATGACCTGTCATGATTCGGACTCCACTCCATTCCATTCCATTCCTAACACCAAGTTTGGTGTTTATTTATTTTGTTTCATGTTTGCTAGTTTAGTTTTCATTATTACTGGATTTGGTATGTTGTACATACAATCCAGTCAGAAAATCAGCTTAGATTCCCCCCAGTAATCTTAGTATATTTTCTGCTCTATTCTTCTCTTTGAAACACACCACTCTTACTTGTCGGAGCCCACAGACCCCGACCCATCTATCACTCAACCTCTGACCTATTCATCTCAACCACCCGACCTCTCAACCCATGAACCCCACCCAGAGTCCCGGGGTTTCCTGTCTGCCCATTTGAAATTGGACAAGACGATCTTGTGAGGGCACAGCCTATAAGCTAAAGCCAAGTCCTACTGGCTTTCCCATGGGTTTCTCCAGAAACCCTCTGATAAGCTCATGCATGACTCTTAACATATTTTATTGTGAAATATAAGGCCTAGTTCCTTTTAACTTTGTATAATAATAGCATATAGCTCATATAATGCTATTATATCTTATTTAATTATTATATAATTTTTAACTAATTATTTATCTTTTATTTACTTAGTTATTGCTTCCAGGCACATTGCTTGCTCCTGTATGTGCATTTTTGGTGTCACATGACTTATTACTTAAGTCAATTCTGAGTCACTGACATTTGATTCTGTCCCAGATCTTGGCCTCTTGTTAAGTGCCGTGTCGGGAACTTATTCCGGAACTATCGGGAAGTCACCGGGAAGTCGGAAACTCGTCGATAGGGTCAGGACGTCGGCTTCAGCTTATGTGCTGCGCCTCTACGCAAACGCTCAGTGTCCTTAATTTCGGAAGTGAACTAACGACGGAAGATATGGATATTCAGAGTTCTGAAGAGTTCCGAATATCGAGCGTACAGAAAGACGGGAGGAGGAATAAGAAACTAAGTCGATATCAGATCTAAAGTAAAGTACAAATTCGCGGAAACTAATATAAGTCTACTCGTTATTGTACTACAAACTGAGACCATAATAAGACGGAAACGGAAGTGTTCTTAAAACGGAAATACAATAAGACATATTAGGAAGACAATATTCCAAGACGGGAATACAACAACAAACGAGTGAATACTTGTCAACGGACAAATTACCAAATGCGGAACAAACGAAGAACGCGGATGATACGGTAACTATGATGTTCCGTAGTCGGAGGTCAAAGTCGGAAGTCGGGGATCGGAAGTCGGGAATGGAGAGACCGGAAGTCGGATATTGAAACATCCGGGAACGGGTCGTAACAGTACCCCCCTGTTAGGCCGAAATCCCATAGAGGCGATTAGGTACTGAGTGTTTGAAGCGACGGCTGATTGTTATGTGTCGTGAAATTTACGCAAATATGGAGGTGAGAGTTTCGGCTGTTATTCTGAGTATAAAAACCTCCAAATATTCGAATTAACGTTTTTGTTTCTTTAACCACAACTTGTATGTCGATTCGTCGGCCGTTATTCATCACTACCCCGGAAGACTCAGATACCGAAATATCCGTACTTCAAAAGATGTCGAAGGTCGCAGAACTTCAACAAAAACGCCAGAAAATGGAGGAGTTGAAGCGACGACAGGAAGAGGAGGAAAAAGCGTTGATGCAGGAGTTGAAGGAGGCGGAGGAGGCGGAAAAGCGGGAATTGGAGCGGGCGAGGGCGGAAAAAGAAAAAGAGTTGGCGAGGTTGCGGAAAGTGATGGAGGATCGGAGGTTGAAGGAAGAAGAAGTGAAGAAACAACAAGAAGCTGAGGCGGCGGAAAAACGTAAGGAGGTAAGGGAAGGAAAGGTAAGTCCGATTCCATAGATTTCCGTGGTTCCAACCGATAACTGTTGCGTACAGCGAAAAGCTGTGGAGGTGGAAGTAGAGGGAGAAGCTGGGCCTTCGAGTCCTAAAGTAAGTGTATCTGTAATGGAAACGGTAGTTGTTTAACCTCCGAAACAGAAACCAAAAGTCAAAGCTCCGGAACGAATGGAAATCGTCCATGAAACTCCGTGTTATCGATGTTCCATACGGAACATGACGTGTTGGAAACAGAAGGTAAAATGGGGCGGAACTTGCTATCCTTGCGCGGTTCTCAAACTTCCGTGCACCCTTGCCTCAAAAAGAATTCCGAAAGGTGAGAAGACTCCGAAACCTAACGACGCGGGAAGTTCAGGAGCGGCCAAAGCTACGGAAACTGAAACGTCGAAAACGGATAGTACAGGCATTGAGCTTCTCAAGGACACCGTCGACGCGTTGGTTTTTATCGGGACGGAAGTCATGAAAATGCGGGATACAATGGATCGTCATAATGATATCCAGGAGAAAGGTTTCCGTTCGTTGGTCCGGAATTTCCGGAGGCAAAACGATTTCCTGGAGAAGATGATGGTTAGTATCGGTGTAATCGCGGTATCCGAACGATTTGCCGATAAAGCGAAAAACCAGCCGAACGATCCATTGGCGGAGTGTGTGGAGCGGAGATGGGGGTCGGGAAAAGAGCCGGAAGAATCAGAGAGTGAAGATGAAGAGGTACAGGATATGGTGGAAAGTGCGGAAATTGCTGAAGAGCCGGAGGTTGGGACGGAAGGTGGATTTGGGGTGTCAGAGACTTTAAGATAGATTTAATAATATTTTTTGACTTGCAAAACCTAAAACGAGTGGGAAAATGGAAGTGTCGGAAACTGAACAGAAAAGAACAAGGATTAGAGTGATGATAAAGGTCCGGGTTTGCCTGGATAAGCCGTGTGGAAGTCAGTAACAATTTCCATAGCATGTCCAAGTTCCGTGGCCAATATCCATGAAGTTTCCTCGTCGGTACCTTCATAACCTGCCCATTTAACTAAATAGAGCAATTTACAAGTACGTCGGCGTTTGTCGATTTTAGAATCCAATATTTCGGAAACTTCGAATTCGGGTTCTCCATCAATGATGACCGGAGGGAACGGAGGTTGAATACGTTCCGGGAAAGAGTTAGGAACACAAGGTTCTAACATGGAAACGTGGAAAACGGGGTGGACTGCTCGCATACTGTCGGGAAGACGGAGAGTCCATGAAAGTGAACCGGCTTGTGCTATAATTTCAAAAGGTCCTAAGAATTTCTCAGCGAGTTTTTTAGAAGGTCGGGTAGTACGGAAGAATTGAGCTTTTACAAAAACCTGATCACCAACTTTAAAATTAGGAGGCGGGATCCTGTTTTTGTCCGCGGAACGTTGATAATGTTCCTGTGCGGAAGAAATAGCTTTCCGAAGTTCTTGATGTAATTCGTCGAGGTCGGTAATAAATTCTTGAGCACGGACAGAAGCCAAATCTCGTTCGGAATGTACTGTGAGATTCGGATTATAGCCTTTATTGGCGAAGAAGGGAGATATGCCGGTGGTTGCATTCGGAGAGTTATTGTAGGCGAATTCCGCGATCGGAAGAAGGGATTTCCAGTTGTCCTGTTGGTAATTACAATAGATGCGGAGATATTGTTCCAGTGTTTGATTAACGCGTTCCGTTTGTCCATCACCTTCTGGGTGATATCCCGAGGTGAAGTGTAGTTTCATGTCGAGGGCTTTTCCGAGGGCCTGGAAGAAATGGGAGACGAACTTGGAGCCTCGATCGGAAGTTACGTGAGATGGAACTCCGTGTTTGGAAAATACGTGAATAATGAAAAGTTCCGCTAATTGTAAGGACGTGATTGTATCATGAGTGGGTATGAAAATGCCTTGTTTCGAGAATCGGTCCACAACGACTAGAATGGATGTAAAGCCTTCGGAAGTTGGGAGTTGTTCGATGAAATCCATGGAAATTGAATTCCAGGGTTTTTCTGGTATCGGGAGTTGCTTGAGAAGGCCGTATGGCTTATGCCTCTGGGTTTTGGAGCGTAAGCAGGTGGTGCATGACTTACAGAACTGAGTTACGAAATCTCGGAGGTTGGGCCAAGTATATTCTCTACGGATTAAACCAAGAGTATTGTTGATGCCGTAATGTCCAGAGATTGGATGATCGTGTTTATACTGAAGTACGCGGAGTCGAAGATTGTCGGAATCTGGAACGTAGATACGTCCATCGAGACGGATAAAACCTTGAGAGTCTTGTGTCCATCGGGGTTGGTTGGGATTATCGGGAATGTCTAAATGTGGCTTGAGGGCCGGGTCGGAAGTGAGTGCGGAAAGGATATCTTGATGTAATTGTTCAATGTCCATAATCATGACGCTACGCATAATTGGATAGTAAAGGGAAGTTGCTCGGATAGATGCGGAAAGTTGTTGCGTTGTAAAAACCGGTTTCAGGTTATGTGGATTAACAACAGCGTAGTTACTTTCCCCCTCTTTAGGATAGACGTCCCATCGTCGAGTCATGGCATCTGGTTTTCCACCAAGACGTCCGGGTCGAAAACGGATAATCATGTTGAAAGCGGAAAGAAATTCAGACCAACGGGCCTGCCGGCGGGTTAAAAGTTTAGTGGTAGAAAAATATTCGAGATTTTTGTGATCGGTAACGACATCAACGGGAGTTGCGGAACCTTCGAGATAATGGCGCCAATGTTTGAAAGCTTCAAAAATTGCCAAAAGTTCCTTATCATGAACATCGTAATTGA
The DNA here is from genome assembly GCA_015178975.1 of Hysterangium stoloniferum. Classification (NCBI taxonomy): domain Eukaryota; kingdom Fungi; phylum Basidiomycota; class Agaricomycetes; order Hysterangiales; family Hysterangiaceae; genus Hysterangium; species Hysterangium stoloniferum. The sequence goes on along the minus strand of WHVD01000015.1, from coordinate 281,918 downwards.
GTTCGGATACTGAAAGTGTCCGAGAAAGAAATGCGACCGGATGAATTTCACCGTCGGACTCTTGAATGGAAAGAATCGCGGCAATTGCATAATCGGAAGCATCGGTTTCCACAATAATCGGAAAATCAGGTTTCCAATGGGAAAGGATCGGGGCAGAAGTGAAAGCATTTTTTAAAGTCTGGAAGGCGGAGCGGCATTTGTCGTCAAAAACCCATGGTTGAGTTTTACGGGTGAGACGAGTGAGCGGTACTGTAATATCCGAGTAGTTCCGAATAAAACGACGGTAAAAGTTGGCGAAACCTAAAAATGATTGAATGTCCTTGACCTTCCGTGGTTCGGGCCAGTCACGGACAACTTGAACCTTGGTTTCATCCATTCGGAGACCATCAGGGCCGATGATGAAACCTAAGTATTCAATAGAATCCATGTCGAAATAACATTTTTTACCATTGGCGAAAAGACCATTTTTTCGGAGTCTTCGGAAGACTTCACGGACCTGTTCATCGTGAAGAGCAGGATCCTCGGAAAATACCAAAATGTCGTCCAAGTAGACTATAACACATACGTCAAGCATGTCGGAAAATATATCATTAACAAAACGTTGAAAAGCGGAAGGGGCGTTGGTAAGGCCGAACGGCATAACCAACCATTCAAAGGATCCATAGCGAGTCCGAAAAGCAGTTTTCCATTCGTCACCCTCGGCAATTCGAACCAAATGATAGGCGTGTTTGAGGTCTATTTTGGTGTAAATTCGAGCTTTCCGTGGGGCGTCGAGTAAGTCGGTAACGAGTGGGAGTGGATACTTATCTTTCCGTGTGATGGAATTTAATCCTCTGAAATCGACACAGAGTCGAAGGGAGCCATCCTTTTTACGGACGAAAAGGACGGGTGCTCCATACGGAGACTTTGAGGGACGGATAAAACCTATCGACAAATGTTCATCCAGGAACTCCCGAATAGACGAAAGTTCCGATTGGGATAATGGGTAAATAGGTCCTAACGGAGGGTTTGAACCAGGCTCAATATCGATTTTTAAGTCGTAAGGCCTATGTGGTGCAAGCCTGTCAGCTTTTTGCTTACTGAAAATGTCCACGAAATCATGGTATTTTTCGGGAACTCCTTCCAGATCGGCTTTTAGCTCGGATAATTCTGGAGTTGCAAAACGTCCAGATGCTTCATCAACTTTTAAGCTGATCGAAAAACATTGCGAGCCATCCAGTTTACTCGCCCTAACAAATGCCGAAGCGTTGATGAGAGAGATTTTTGGGGGCTCGGAAGTTTCGATAGAAGCCGGAGATGCCGTTGATGCCGAAAAGGCGTTGGCCGGAAAAGACGCTGCAGGAGGAACGGAAGTGTCGGGAGTCCGGAAAGTAATACTGCCCAATACCCAGTCAATCAACGGATTATATCGGGTGAGCCAGTTGTATCCAAGAACTGCCGAACAGCTAGAGTCCAACTGTGTTACGAAAAATGTAACCGTCTGGGATGTTCCACAAGGGAACCGGATAGACATGTCACAGGCTTGAGTAATTGCCGTATTGCTAGTGCCGTCAAACAAACGCAAGGAAATTGCGGGAACAGAATGGAGTTTCAGATTATGTTTCGTGACAAAGGTGGTATCTACAAAACAGTGTGTGGAGCCGGAATCTATTAGAGCTCGGAACACTAAATTTCCAAGAAAGTCAGAGACGAGTTTTACAAATAATGAATCGGGATTAGAGAGAGCGGACGCGTTGAGACGGACAACCTCGGAGACACGGAGAGAGTCAACGCAACCCTCTGTCCGTGTAGATTCCGGAGGGTTGCTTACTCTTTTTTCGACTCCGTGGCGGGTTTATCCTTAGACGTTGTAGTTGTAGTGGAAGTTGCCGCGCGAGCCTTGGAAGAGCTAGATTTAACGGTACAGTCGGAAACCTTGTGTCCGCCTTTTCCGCAGAAAAGGCAGAGGTCGTTGTCCATACGCCGTTGTTTCTCCTTTGGGGTGAGTTTACCGTCGGTACCCAACAAATGGGAAATGTCGGGTTTGTCGGAAGTTGACTGTTTTTCCTTGTTGGATTTCTTGTCTTTCTTCCGGTCGGAATTTGATTTGCCAGTATTAGTGCCAGAGCCGGTATTATTGCCTGAGTTGTTGCCGGAAGACTTGCTAGTCGACGCCTTGTTGTTCTGAGAACGTTCCGTCGGGTTCTCTCGAGAAACCTCGGCTTTTCGTTCCCAATAATGGGCATCGGATGTTTGAGCTTTCATCCGCATGAGTTGGAGAGTTTTTGGCTTCCCATCTTTGCAGATTTCGTCTTTAAGGCGTGACGGAAGTCCCATATAGAAATGGTGCCTGAGGGCGGAATCGTCCCATCCACATCGTGCGGCGAGGGTATTGAACTTGACGAGATAATCGGAAACTCGTTGATTGTCCTTCATCTTGAGCGTCATTAGTTCGTTTTCTGCTTCGCCGGATTGGTCGTAAGGTCCGAAATTAGTTTCCAGTTCTTCCACGAAAGCATCCCAGTCGTCGAGCCATACGGGTGTCTCGTCGGATAATCCGGATAGTCCGGGTTCGAACCAATCCTGAGCGGTATCCTTGAGATATGAGAGCGCAAAATTGACTTTTCGACTGTCGGATTTAAAAGCATTGGGTCGATCACGGAAACTGAAACGGCATTGAAGAAGGAAATTCTTCAATTTTTTCGGATCCTTGCCGGTAAATGGTTCGGGTTCTTTGACTCCGGTGCGGGATGATTCTTTACTATCCTCAGCGGATTTCAAGTAATCAGCGAATTTGGAAATGGAGTTAAAAAGCAACATTCCAGTTTGATCATCGGAGGGTTTTGTCGATGTATCCGGTTGATCTTCTGCTTCGTTGTCGGTAGTGTGGGGAACATTGGTGTCCTTCGTTACCTCGGTAACCTCCTCGGTAACTTCTTCGACAGAAGCTGATGTTGTCGGCTGAATTGGGGTTTCGAGTTGGGTGGTGTAAAGTTGCAACGGGGATTGAAGTTGGGATGGTCCTTCAGCAGCTTTGCGTTTGGGACCCATGATGAGCGAGTCGCAGAGTTGAGATCTGATATACTGTTAAGTGCCGTGTCGGGAACTTATTCCGGAACTATCGGGAAGTCACCGGGAAGTCGGAAACTCGTCGATAGGGTCAGGACGTCGGCTTCAGCTTATGTGCTGCGCCTCTACGCAAACGCTCAGTGTCCTTAATTTCGGAAGTGAACTAACGACGGAAGATATGGATATTCAGAGTTCTGAAGAGTTCCGAATATCGAGCGTACAGAAAGACGGGAGGAGGAATAAGAAACTAAGTCGATATCAGATCTAAAGTAAAGTACAAATTCGCGGAAACTAATATAAGTCTACTCGTTATTGTACTACAAACTGAGACCATAATAAGACGGAAACGGAAGTGTTCTTAAAACGGAAATACAATAAGACATATTAGGAAGACAATATTCCAAGACGGGAATACAACAACAAACGAGTGAATACTTGTCAACGGACAAATTACCAAATGCGGAACAAACGAAGAACGCGGATGATACGGTAACTATGATGTTCCGTAGTCGGAGGTCAAAGTCGGAAGTCGGGGATCGGAAGTCGGGAATGGAGAGACCGGAAGTCGGATATTGAAACATCCGGGAACGGGTCGTAACACCTCTGAACCTTTGAGTTTAGGCTTAGATTGGAACCCTTGTCTCAGACATGGGAGTCAAAGGATGGAAAAAGGGGTAATAAATTGTTAAACATGATATCATTACTGACTCAGTAATAATATCATTAAATAATTAAATAGTTAAATAATTAGTTAACAAAATGTGTATATGGAGGGTGTGAAGTGTTACAACTGTGTTGCAATCCTGTTGGAACCTGATGGTCCCCAATGATACCATTGTCTGCCTACATTTCAAATCATTGGCCAAGTCATCATATCGGCAACCATCGGTACACTGACACTGACATATATCTTCATGGTGATCAAACCCCATTTATGCCCCTGTCAAGTTATACTCGTACCATCTGGTTATGCTTTGATATGTCCCCTTTTATTTATGAAAATCCATTCAACTCTATGTTTCACATATGCCTGTATATACTTGTAGCTCTTGGACCATTCCCTTTTCTTATAATTCCACTCTCGGTTAATCACGGCTTCTGATCTTATTGTAACCTTCCAGTTCCTAGTCATGTTTATTTGTCACTAATTGGACATTTCCACTCTTACCTTAGTTAGTATTTCGAGATGCCAATAACTAGTATTTAAGTCCAACTGTAATGTAGCTACAAAGCAATCAGAATATTGACTAAGTTACTCCTACTAGTTCTTTGCTCTTCTCTCAGACTTCCAATCCTCTCCCTCTCTCTCTGCTTTCTACCAATCTGGGGATCTAACAGTTCAACCACTGTTTGGATCCCCAATAGTTAAGTTCTTGCATGTTCAAAATTTAAGGACAACTGATGGTAATTTTGCAAGGGTGCAGCACACAAGCTGAATGTTATGACTGGAATTCCTGCCAGACTCCGGGCACTAACTTATATGCACCCGCACCCTATACGCACCAATTATCAGTTTACCAGAATTCCCTCTGGACTCTATATGTTAGACCTATCCACATTTGACTTCGTTACTTCATGTATCAGTCACCAGAATACCTGCTGGACTCCATCCCTGTTTATCTCTGACCCCATCCCACACATCAGTCACCAGAGCCTACTCGGAAAACCCATCAGCCCTCTAACTGAGCCCCATTCCCATTATAGTCAAATGACCTGTCACAATTTGGACTCCACTCCCGCTCCATTCCTGTTATGGTTTTATGACCTGTCACAATTCAGACTCTGCTCCATTCCATCCCATTCCTAACACCAAGTTTGGTGTTTATTCACCCCACCCCATGTTTGCTAGTTTAGTTTTCATTATTACTGGATTTGGTATGTTATTCATTCCACAGTTGTCACAACCATCACAAGTCACAAAACTATCACAAACAATCAAAGGTAATATTCGACAACTCTTCAATGCATCAAATTCAACTCGACAAACCTGAACATTATTCAACAACATCGAATCTCTTTCAACATGTATGATTTCATTATTAGTTCATAACATAGTCATAGTGATACAAAGAAAAGCATAAAAGGGCTATGAAAGGAGTGAGGGAAGTCAGTCGAAATATCTGTATATTAGTGATATTAGTAATCTATCTTGTCGTAACTTCTTCAACAAATACTTCCGTGAGTTCTCACGACTGCTAATAGCCTCTTACTTCATCGACAGGACAAACATATACTTCGTCGAATAAGGCTTTCGAGTTCAATTAGTAGAATATTATTTGACTTTATTGAAGAATAATCGATTCATGACAACAGTATATATAGTCTAGCAGATGTTGTACATACAATCCAGTCAGAAAATCAGCTTAGATTCTCCTCAGTAATCTTAGTATATTTTCCGCTCTAAATTCCTCTTTGAATCACACTGCTCTTACTAGTCAGAGCCCACAGGCTCTGACGCATCTGTCACTCGACCTCCAACTTATCTATCTCAACTCCCCAACTGCTCAACCCACAAATCCCACCTGGACTTCCCAGGATTCCCATCTGCCCATTTGAAATTGGACAAGACGATCTTGTGAGGGCGTAGCCTATAAGCTGAAACCAAGTCCTACCGGCTTTCCCATGGGTTTCTCCAGAAACTCTCTGTGTATGCACCTTAACACTGAAGCCATGTCCATCCATTCAGACCCCATCGGATTTCCAACCTCCCAGCATGTAACTTAACAGAATTGGGATATTACTAGTTGCTAAAGGTGATATATTTATACTCCAGTACAACATGGTCATGTGACATCACATGATTTTTTGACATGAACCTAATTGGAGGTAAACAATCAACAAGGTCACATGACTATAAGCATTTATAGTCATCAAAGTTGCTAGCAAAAAAACCCTTCACATGAGTCTCTTGTATATAAATATTTGTAATATTTCCATATTTGGAGCTTATGTAATAGCACCATACTTCCATAATCTAGATATGATAGAGCATATTCAGAAATATTCTTGATATTTTTGCATTTTTATTCTTTGAGTTATCAGGGATATAAGTCTGAAGTACAAAACATGTGAAGGGTTTTTTGAGTCACTGTATCACACATATTTTACAGCACAGCTCAGAAGCTTATCTCATCATCCTAAGGACAATATTAGTCTGATATACTAACTGCAAGCACCTACACTTGCAGAATCTAGAACTCTTTCGCAGCATTCTTGAACTTAGCTAATCATCTAAGTTCCCCAGCCTCACAGCTACCCTTTAAGCTTATTAAATACATAGTAAACCTAATAAGTATCCTTACTGAAATCCCTGCCAACACTTAGATTATTCAAGGCCCATACCTAAGTTAGTGAATTAATCAAGTACAAGCACACAAGAAATCCAACACAAATTATCTTTTTTATTAATAAGATATTTAACACCTTGTTAAATATCTATTAATAGTGTTAAGAACTGAAAACTGACTAATGTCGGTGGCCAACAGGGACCGATCGGAAGGACTTGGCTTCAGCTTATGTGCTGCGCCCTCGCAAATATCTGTAGGGTGTCCTTAGATTTTGGACAGGCAAAGACTAATCCTAAAGAGCTCCTTTCGGCGAGATACTGATCGGAACCGAAGGACAAGTCGAGCGTCGGGCCAAGGGGTCGGGGCCGGGAGTGGGCGAGTGCATGCGGAGGCGGATGGGGGGATTCTTAGTATGAAACTATTACAGACGTTTGAGGGTATTCTGAGTTGATATTCTGATCGCCTAGTAACTACAACTACAGTGGGTTCATATACAAGTAACAGGCGTCTAGAAAATACTAATGGGGAGAAGGGCGGAAAATGGCATTAACAATAAGCTTGACTAGGAACGGGAAGTTTATGATTAGTTTGGAGGCCGATGATAACCGAGAGCGGGATTATGATAAAATGAAATAGTTCAAGGACTACAAATATAGATAGACATATGTGAAACATAAGATTGAACGGATCAACATAATAAAAGGGACGTATCAAAAGTTTGACCAGACAATACGAGTTATTTTGACGTGGGCGTAAATGGAGTTTGATCTTCGCGAAAACATACATCAGCTTCGGGGCTGATGGTTTCCGAGATGGTGACTTGAAACATTGATAAGTGGCAATAACCTTGGGACCGATAGGGTTGCGACACGGTCGTAACAAATAGTTACAAATAAGCATACAAGAAACTGAAGCTTTATATCAAGCCTCTGCCAAGTTACTGCACATATACTCAGCTTCTAGCCCCTATTTTCAAGGAATAGCTGTTTATTTGCTAAAAGAGTCCTACACAGTTCTATTGAACCTTTCAATAATCAAAATAAGCATTGATTTTAGTTGTTTAAGCTTAATAGTGCAACTAATTAATCTATCAGTATTTAAATTACTGGACCTTTGCTTGTTTTACATATGTGTTGCACCCTCACATGAACTGTTAAGGTGCTCTAGTATTCCAAACAGAGCAGATAGTATGACAGAGACTAAAGACAACGCTTAACTCAATCAACCAGAGGGCTGAAATACTAAGAGTCATGTGGGTAAGAGTCATGGCTTGCCAACAATGTCTTTGAGAGTATTAAGAGAAGAGTAAAGGGGGTTTAAACAAGAGGAGTGTACTGTATAAAGGCCAAGGGAGGGTATACCAAGTATTAAAATATTGCATATATTGCATCATAATCATCAGCATCAAAACCTTTTCAATGAGCAGGCCTGAATAAACTATTTTTAGCATACCCAAAAATGGATATTATGTAATAATATTCTAGACACTGATTCTACACATGTTTAGCTATATACTGTATTTGTTTGAGATTCTTTGCTATCTTATCTCCCCTGGTAGCCTGCCAATATACAAATGTCAAACATTGAAAAGGTTTTGAGAGTCACTGTATGTATATGTGTTACAACCGTGTTGCAACCTTATCGGTCCCGAGGTTATCGCCACTTATCAACATTTTCAAGTCACCACTTCGGAAACCATCGGCCCCAAAGCTGACGTATGTTTTTGTGATGATCAAACTCCGTTTACGCCCACGTCAAATAACTCGTATTGTCTGGTTAAACTTTTGATACGTCCCTTTTATTTGTTGATCCGTTCAATCCTATGTTTCACATATGTCTATCTATATTTGTAGTCCTTGAACTATTTCCTTTTATCGTAATTCCGCCCTCGGTTATCATCGGCCTCCGAACTAATCATAAACTTCCCGTTCCTAGTCAAGCTTATTGTTAATACCGTTTTCCACCCCTCTCCCCATTAGTATTTTCTAGACGCCTGCTACTTGTATATGAACCCGCTGTAGTTGTAGTTACTAGGCAATCAGAATATCAACTCAGAATACCCTCATATGTCTGTAACAGTCTCATACTAAGAATCCCCCCATCCGCCTTTGCGTGCACTTGCCCACTCCCAGCCCTGACCCCTTGGCCCAATGCTCAACTTGTCCTTCGGTCCTGATCGGTATCTCGCCGAAAGGAGCTCTTTAGGATTAGTCTTCGCCCGTCCGAAATCTAAGGACACCCTACGGACATTTGCAAGGGCGCAGCACATAAGCTGAAGCCAAGTCCTTCCGATCGGTCCCTGTCAGCCACCGACATTAGTCAGTTTTCAGTTCTTAACAGGTGCAGCACATAAGCTGAACCCATGTCCTTCCCAGAACTTCCACAGGTTGTTTAGGGTTGTGGAGATAAGAGTTGCAGCTGGCTGACAACATCTTCAAGAGATTTAGGACAAAGCAAAGAGACTTGAAACAAAAGGAGGGTAATCTAAGTTAATATCAGAACTGAAAAACTATAGCATACATGATAGGGACTTGTATACACAAGTGTAATGGATGATTGGGAGGCCAATCAAGGAAGTGAAGAGCAGTGATGGCTCAAAGGAAGCAGGGAAAGGAATAAAGATCAAACTATGTAAAACTAAATGTGATGAAACACAAGTATTCTAAAGGTGGCAAATAACAATTACACTTAGAATGGGTGGGATGGAGATGGAACAGAATGACCAAAAGGATAATCTACAGAGAAACAAGTGTTGGGGTGTTGCAGGTGGTGACACCCTGGTCAGGGGTGCCAATAGCAGGGTGCCAGATGGCTATGAGGGTAAAACCAAGTTGCAGGAACCCAAAAGATAAGGATCCTAACAAAAAGTCAGATCCCAGGCAGAATCCAGACATGAGTCTTAACACATTCTGTGTCTATGACATGCCCTGAGAAGTTAGAGAATCAGTTCTAACTGGTCCTCCAAAGCCCCCATATTTTTCCCTTCCTCTACTAACACTACTCATTAAACAGTTTTATCTTTCACCATTGTCAATAAATATTCATACATGTCTTCACCACCTTCACCTCCTTCTTCCAGTCCCCCAAAGTTCTTATTAAGATATGATTACTTTGTCTGGTGGAGCTAACAGTTAAATATATGTCTCATCAAGGTGGGAGTATTAGATTTTGTGACTAAGCACATTAGATACATATTGTATACCACTGTGGGTCCATAGTGATATGAAAGTGAGAAATCATAATAGGTAAAAAAGAATAGATTAAAAATCACATGGGTATTTATGGAGAATACCCAATCATACAGTGACTCAAAAAATCCTTTGCATGTTTTGTACTTCAGACCTATATTGTTAAGGGTGCATACAAGGCGGGTTTCTGGAGAAACCTGCAGGAAATCCCATAGGACTTGGCTTCAGCTTATAGGCTGCACCCTTGTGAGATCGTGTTGTCCAATTTCAAACAGGCAGACGGGAAACCTGGGGAGTCCAGGTGGAGTTCATGGGTCGAGGGGTTGTAGGTCGGAGGTTGTGGGTCGAGAGGTCGGGGAGTCGAGATAAATAAGTTGGAGGTTGAGTGATAGATGTGTCGGAGTTCGTGGGCTCCGACTAGCGAGAGCGGTGTAATTCAAAGAGGAGTTTAGAGTGGAAAATGTACTAGATTGCTGGGGAGAATCTAAGCTGATTTTCTGACTGGATTGTATGTACAACATCTGCCAGACTATATAGACTGTGGAATGAATAACATACCAAATCCAGTAATAATGAAATGAAACTAGCAAAACATAAAATGGGATAAGTAAACACCAAATTTGGTGTTAGGAACGGGATGGAATGGAGCGGAGTCCAAATCGTGACAAATCATAAACCATAACAGGAAATGGAGTGGGAGTGGAGTCCAAATCGTGACAGGTCATTTGACTAAAATGGGAATGGGGCTCAGTTAGAGGGATGATGGGTTTTCCGAGTGGGGTCTGGATGCATGGGACGAGGTCGGACATAGACAGGGATGGAGTCCGGCGGGTATTCCAGTGACTGATATGGGACGTAATGAAGTTGAACGTGGACAAGTCTGACATACGGAGTCCAGTGGGAATTCTGGTAAACTGACAATTGGTGCATATAGGGTGAAGGTGTGTATAAGTTAGTGCCCAGAGTCTGGTGGGAATTCTGGTCATAACATATATTCCTGATAACTCAAAGAATAAAAATGCAAAAATACCAAGAATATTTGTAAATATGCTCTATTATATCTAGATTATGGAAGCATGGTGCCATTACATAAGCTCCAAATATGGAAATATTACAAATATTTATATACAAGAGACTCATGCAAAGGGTTTTTTTACTGGTGTTAGGATACACACACAGGGCGGGTTTCTGGAGAAACCCACAGGATATCCGGTAGGACTTGGCTTCAGCTTATAGGCTGCGCCCTCGCTAGATTGTGTTGTCCAATTTCAAACAGGCGGATGGGGATCCCAGGGAGTCCAGGTGGGGTTCGTAGGTCGTAGGTCGTAAATCGGGGGTCGTGGGTCGTAAGTTGGAGGTCGTGGGTCATGAGTCGAGATAGTTGAGAGAGATAGATGCGCCGGAGCCCGTGGGTTCCAACTAGTGAAAGTGATGTGAATCAAGTAAGGTTTTAGAGCAGAGAATGTTATTAGATTACTGGGGGGAATCTAAGCTAATTTTCTGACTGGATTATATGTACAACATCTGCCAGTTTATATAGACCATGGAGTGAATGACATACCAAATCCAGTAATGACAAAACGAAACTAACAAAACATAAAATGGGAATAGTAAACACCAAATTGGTGTTAGGAACAAAACGGAACGGAGCGGAGTCCGAATCGTGACAAAGCATAACCCATAATGGGAAATGGAGCGGGAGTGGAGTCCTAAATCATGACAGGTCATTTGATTAAAACAGGAATGGGGCTCAATTAGAGTGGTGATGGGATTCTGAGTGGGGTCCTGTTAGGATACACACTCAGGCCGGGTTTCCGGAGAAACCCGCGGGATATCCGGTAGGACTTGGCTTCAGCTTATAGGCTGCGCCCTCGCTAGATCGTGTTGTCCAATTTCAGACAGGCGGACGGGAATCCCGGGGAGTCCGGGCGGGGGTTCGTGGGTCGTGCGTCGTAGGTCGTGAGTCGAGAGTCGTGAATCGAGATAGTCGAGAGAGATAGATGCGCCGGAGCCCGTGGGCTCCGACTAGTGCGAGCAGTCTGATGAGAGTAGGGTTTTTAGAGAGGAAAATGTATTAGATTACTGGGGGGAATCTAAGCTAATTTTCTGACTGGATTGTATGTACAACATCTGCCAGTTTATATAGACCGTGGAATGCATGTCATACCGAATCCAGTAATAATGAGACGAGACGAGCAAAACATAAAACGGGAATAGTAAACACCAAATTGGTGTTAGGAACGGGACGGAACGGAGCGGAGTCCGAATCGTGACAAAGCATAACCCATAACGGGAAACGGAGCGGGAGCGGAGTCCTAAATCGTGGCAGGTCATTTGACTAAAACGGGAACGGGGCTCGATTAGAGCGGTGACGGGATTCTAAGCGGGTCCGGTGACTGATGCGTGGGACGAAGACGGACATAGACAGAGACGGGGTCCGGGGGAAGTCCGGTGACTGATATGTGTCTTAATGAGGTCGAACGTAACGAGTCTTGACGTAACGGAGTCCGGGCGGGAAATCCTATAAACAGACGATTGGTGCTTGTAGCGCGTGGGGGCGTACGGGTTAGTGCCCGGAGTCCGGCGGGATTTGTCCGGGTCGTAACAGGTCCGGTGACTGATGCGTGGGACGAAGACGGACATAGATAGAGTCGGAGTCTGGGGGAAGTCCGGTGACTGATATGTGTCGTAATGAGGTCGAACGTAACAAGTCTTGACGTAATGGAGTCCGGGCGGGAAATCCTATAAACAGACAATTGGTGCTTGTAGTGCGTGGGGGTGTATGGGTTAGTGCCCGGAGTCTGGCGGGATTGTCCAGTCATAACAGCTGGCAACTTTGATGACTATATGTTATGACTGGAATTCCCACCAGACTCCAGGCACTAACTTACATATATACACCCTATATGCACCAACTGTCAGTTTACCAGAATTCCCACCAGACTCTGTATGTCAGACTTGTCCACATTCAACTTCGTTACTTCATGTATCAGTCACCAGAATACCCGCCGGACTCCATCCCTGTCTATGTCCAACTCTGTCCCATGCATCAGTCACCGGACCCTGCTCGGAAAACCTGTCATCCCTCTAACTGAGCCCCATTCCCATTATAGTCAAATGACCTGTCACAATTCGGACTCCGCTCCCACTCCATTCCCATTATGGTTTCATGACCTGTCACAATTCAGACTCTGCTCTGTTCCGTCCCATTCCTAACACCAAATTTGGTGTTTACTTATCCCATTTTATGTTTTGCTAGTTTCATTTCATTATTACTGGATTTGGTATGTTATTCATTCCACAGTCTATATAGTCTGGCAGATGTTGTACATACAATCCAGTCAGAAAATTGGCTTAGATTCTCCCCAGTAATCTTAGTACATTTTCCACTCTAAATTCCTCTTTGAATTACACCGCTCTCACTAGTTGGAGCCCACGGGCTCCGACACATCTATCACTCAACTCCAACTTATCTATCTCGACTCCCCAACCTCTCAACCCACAACCTCTCAACCCACAACCTCTCAACCCACAACCTCTCAACCCACAACCTCTCAACCCACAACCTCTCAACCCACAACCTCTCAACCCACAACCTCTCAACCCACAACCTCTCAACCCACAACCTCTCAACCCACAACCTCTCAACCCACAACCTCTCAACCCACAACCTCTCAACCCACAACCTCTCAACCCACAACCTCTCAACCCACGAAATCCACCCAGACTCCCCGGGAATCCCATCCACCTGTTTGAAATTGGACAAGATGATCTCACAAGGGTGCAGCCTATAAGCTGAAGCCAAGTCCTACTGGATTTCCTGCAGGTTTCTCCAGAAACCCTCCATGTATGCACTCTTAACACTATAAATAGTCATGTGACCTTGTTGATTGTTTACCTCCAATTAGGTCATATCAACAAAATCACATGATGTCACATGACCATGTTGTACTGGAGTATAAATATATCACCTTTAGCAACTAGTAATACCCTAATTCCCAAGATGTGCACTTTGTCTCTTGCCAGGCAGAATCATATCTTCTCACTGCTTGATGCTGGTCATTCAGCTAGCCACATTGCAGTTTCTACTGGTCATAGCATTGGCACAGTCTCAAAGCTTTGCTCTAAGCATTGTTCTCATCTCCCTAAGTCCATTGGTGGTCATCCCCCAAACTTTCCCCACCAACATTCACTATGCACAGCATCTCATCAGCTCTGGGAAGGTTGACACTGCTGTTGATGTGACCAAAGCCCTTAGGAATCTCACCAACCAGTCCATTTCTACCCAAACTGTGCACAATCATCTCAAGATGGTTGGGATGAAGGCTGTGATGAAGAAGAAAAAGCCCCTTCTTAGCAAGAAGCATAGGAAGGCAAGGATGGACCTTGCTATAGCACATCAGCATTAGACTGTGGAGGACTGGAAGAAGGTGGTGTGGTCTGATGAAACCAAAATCAACAGGTTGGGTTGGATGGGAGGAAGTGGGTCTGGAAAAAGACTGGGGAGGGCTTGAGTAACAGGCTGGTTCACGGGACTCAGAAGTTTGGAGGAGGATCTGTGATGGTATGAGGGTGCATGCTGTGGGAAGGACCTGGGTATGCTTGCAAGATAGATGGGAGGATGGATGGAGACCTTTATCTCAAGATTATGGAGGAGGACCTTCAAGCCAGCCTCAACTATTATGGAAAATCTGTGGATGATGTCATCTTCCAGCAAGATAATGACCCCAAGCATACTTGCAAGAAGGCCCAGACTTGGTTTCAAAATAATAATTTCAATGTCCTCCCATGGCCAACACAGTCTCCAGACCTCAACCCCATTGAACACTTGTGGGATCATATCAAGAGGAGGTTGGAGATGTATGAGATTGAACCAAAAGGGATACTGGAGTTGTGGGATAAGGTAGAGGAGAAGTGGAACAAGATTGATGCAGAGGTGTGTCAGAATTTGATTGAGAGTATGCCTAAGGGTTGCAGCTGTGTTGAAAGCAAGTGGTGGCTATACCAAGTACTGAATATAAGTAGTTTTGTGGGTCAGAGTGGTCAGCAAAAAAACCCTTTGCATGAGTCTCTTGTATATAAATATTTGTAATATTTCCATGTTTGGAGCTTATGTGATGGCACCATACTTCCATAATCTAGATATGATAGAGCATATTCACAAATATTCTTGATATTTTTGCATTTTTATTCTTTGAGGTATCAGGGATATACATAAGTCTGAAGTACAAAACATGCAAAGGGATTTTTGAATCACTGTATCATTGTTACCTCAGTTATAATCGTTGAGCCTTGAACACACATAAGCCCTAAATTACATATAACAGTTCAACAGCCCATTGTCATATAAAAGAGCGGTGACGATGCAATAGATCTCTTTGCTCATGCAATGTCACAATGAACTGAAGAGAAATGGGATATATGTGCAGATTATCCTCTGTTTTAACCCTACTAAATAAAAATTCACTCACTTATTTACTCCATTCTTTTTATTTAAATAAAAATTTGCAAATAGGTTGCATGTGACTCTTTGAGTACCATTGTTACAACCCTGTCACAACCCATTGCAACCCAATGGTCCCCGATGATACTATTGTCTGCTTATGTTTCAAGTTATAGGTCAAGCCATCATATTGGCAACTATCAGTATATGTATCCCTTCACGGCAATCAAACCCCATTTACGCCCCTGTCAAGTTATACTGTACTTGTACCATCCAGTTATGCTTTGATACATCCCCTTTTATTATGATGATCTGTTCTACTTGTAAGAATATGCAACGGGTTTTCATGTGGGTGAGGGGATGACAAAGTCCCTACCGAAATACATGTGATGACTAAGCTACTGTAAAGTACAAAATAGCCGAGCGTCGACAACATGCAATACTATGACTTCTAACACTACTCTATGTTTCACATATATACTTGTAGCTCTTGGACTATTCCCTTTTCTCATAATCCCACTCTCGGATAATCACAGCTTCTGATCTTATCGTAACCTTCTGGTTCCTAGTCAAGTTTATTTGTCACTAAATAGACATTCCCACTCTTACCTTAGTTAGTATTTCGAGATGCCGATAACTAGTATTTAAGTCCAACTGTAATGTAGCTACAAAGTAATCAGAATATCAACTTGAGAACACTTGTATACATCTCTCATAGTCTCACTCTAAATATCCCACTCTCCACCTCTGCTTGTGCTCGCTCACCCTCGGTTTTTGACCCTTCAACCCAACCCTCAACTTATCCTTCAGCTTCCAATTGATGTCTTACTGAGAGGAATATCGACAGGACTAGTTTTCTGCCTGCCCAAAATTTAAGGACACCTGACAGTAACTTGCAAGGGTGCAGAACATAAGCTGAAGCCTAGTCCTTCCATTCAGTCCCCATTGGTCTGCCAACATCAGTCAGTTTTCTGTTCTTAACAACCATGACATACATACACACATGAGGACTCAGTCAATTGTTGCAACTCAGTATCCTGGCCACAGCTCTCATCTAGTCCCCAGATCTCATCCATTCACTTAGCATCAACTTAAGCTTACTTGCTCTTACATACATATGTGCTGTGCCATCCCCCAGACACACTCTCAGACCTTTAAAATGTGTAATTATCAATTTCTAATGATAAAAGAAGTTATTCTCCTGTAGTAATGAGACAAATTTCCATTGTTGTATTTACATAATAGCTAAAATTAAGTTTTTATAAAAAAATCTTATTGTCTGGATTGAAAATGAGATGTGTAAGAATAAATTTGATTAGGATATATCTCTGTGACATTAGCATTGAAATTGGATGGATAGTAACTTGTAGGATTCCCAGTGCTGATGGCAGCAAGTTGATGTCGTCAACCAGTGCTGATGGTGACAAATTGAGGGGTTGATTAAGTATGTGTGGTGAGACTGGACTATCTAACACTGGGTGAAGGGGGTATAAGGGATACATTTGTGAATTTTGTCTTAAGAATTTGGGCTCTACATAAGGAAAAGGAAATGGCAGGTTGTGATGAGAATGCATTGAAGAGTTACTGGGGAGAGTATGGATGCATATCCTGAGGGATGACAAAAGTAGGGGGGTTATAGTGCTCAGGCTCAGTTTGAAGGTGGTAAGCAGGTGGTTGTGTTGGTGTCAAAGTGATTTGAGGATGAGATGAAGATGTCAGGTTTGAAAAATGAGAGTCTGGAGTTATTATTGAGGGATGTAACATCTGAATTGGCTGTTTATAGGTTAATGAAGCTGTGTTGGATAGTTTTGAAGCCTCTTTAAGCCCAGGTGTTCCAATCTTCCCTGAGCCTCTCAAAATTAACTTCCTTAGATTGTTCTGCATCTCAGTAAGCCATTTTCTGTCCTGTTGCAACCTTTTCACTGGTTGCTCATGATCTCTGCCTTTGCCAGTAGAGGATTCAAGGACCAAGGCTTGAGTTTCTACATGGGTTTGCAGACTGAGCACTTCATTACACAAAACATTAATCTCTTCATCAATAGACTCGATGGTACATTTTTGAACCAGCCCTATAAATAAGCAAATTAGTAAGAGATCAATAGAAGACAAGAGAAAAGGTTCAGAAATCTACTGCTTACCACTTCTTTGAATTGCACGTGCCACTCTGAAAAAGT
The DNA here is from genome assembly GCA_015178975.1 of Hysterangium stoloniferum. Lineage (NCBI taxonomy): Eukaryota > Fungi > Basidiomycota > Agaricomycetes > Hysterangiales > Hysterangiaceae > Hysterangium > Hysterangium stoloniferum. Next base: position 264,778 of record WHVD01000015.1, on the reverse strand, counting down.
GAGTTGCCTGTTGATCTCTCATAATAATACCATATTTGTACAGAATATTGAGGCTGGCCATACAGTATATCAAGAGTCAAATGGTTTTCCTTCTAATTTTCTTAATGCTTGTGTTCCAGCTAGACTACACTGCTTTTAATATCATTTGTCCAAGATGTAAGAATTACATAATAGGGTGAAAAGTATTGACCTAAGCTGGATTTGAACCAGTAACCACTATGTCTGGATTACATGTCTAGTGCTCTTAACCCCTGAGCTATCAGGCCATTAAGAGTAATTCTCTTAGGAACCAGTCACTACTGAGATGGTTAGTCATCAGTAAGATATTAGTTTATCCAAGTCAACCATTACTCATTCAACACAAGAGTTTATAACTTATTTATAATAAATAGAAGTAGCTGGGGGCTCAATGAGGCATTTGTGCTTGATATGGCCCCGGTACGACGTAGCGAATATTGATGTGATCAGATCTGTGGCCGGGATGCCGAGTCGTAACAATCGACACACGTAAGTCTGATTGTACCACCAGAGTTGAAATATATATACCAGCATGAGAGTCACACGTCTTAAATCATTCATAAGACACTCCTCCCATCGAACACTCCTCGTCGTTCATAAGTATCATGAGTTCCGAACCTACACTGTGTTCAGATTGTATCAAAGGCGTTCGTCATGAAGGTAAGTACAGCGATCTTTGAAATCGAGGATATAACCATGCATAGGAATGTTGATTTGGATGCCCACCTCTCCATTGTGTAGGGACACCGACTGGAACAATCGAAAAGATTGCGGGTATTGATGTTTATGTAGCCCTTCCATCTGGGGAGTATGATAAGGAGAAGGCACTTTTGTACCTCCCAGGTGTGTATCACACACGCTGATACATAACTTTGGTGACTTCTATGGATCATGTTTGATAGATGGTTTTGGATTGCCTTTGTGGAATGCGCAGGTGAGTTTTAAACGTCACGGTCCTAACCAAGAAGATATAATAAACATAACACTTATCATAGTTATTGGTACTATCAACGTTACTCTCTATCATCTAAACCAGACAGTTGATGCATCTCTCGCAAGGCCGATGACTTCGCTCTCAATGGCGTAGCAGTAAATATCTTCAGTTTTAATCTCCATAACACCATATCTGAAATTTGCCCAACTTCAGGTCTACATGATCGATTACTACGACGGAGATCCTGTTCCTTTTGATCTCCTTACAGAAAAAGACGTCCGATATTCCCATTATCCATTCGTCATCTCTGCTCATCTTATTTTTTTGGTTGCAGTTCAAATTTGACCTTTCGGCTTGGATCGGGAAACATCCCGCCGAAGTAACCCGTCCATTGTTAGATCCCGTCATCGCAGCGCTCAAGGAACGTGGTATCAAAGAATTTGGTGCCACTGGGTATTGCTTTGGCGGTAAGAAAAAGCCTCTCCCTGATAATCATTCAATGCTTACTAAATATAAACATCAAGGCAAATACGTTTTCAACCTCGCCCAAGAGGGCACGATCAAAGTCGGAGTAGTCTCCCACCCTTCCCTCCTCAAAATGCCCGACGACCTCGAGACTCTTCTCGCCAAATCAAAGGCGCCAATGCTCATAAACTCGTGCGATGTGGACGGGCAGTTCCCGAAGGAATCATGTGAGCTCGCTGATAATTTGTTGGGGGACGGGAAGTACGCACCTGGGTATAAACGGGTGCATTGGAAGGGGTGTGTGCATGGTTTTGCGGTAAGCAATGGCTTTGGCTTTGTGTCATAGGCAAGACATTGAATGGTGCTTTATATGTTGTCGTAATACAGGTCCGAGGCGATTTGGTAAGTCGATGGTTTGTGTGTGACATAGTGCTTAGGTCCTTATTTATCGTACAGAGCGACCCCCTCGTCAAAGCAGGAAAGGAAGGCTCGTTCAAAGAAACCGCTGCTTGGATCAAGAAATATTTGTGAAGTTTATCAGTATATAATTCGGGTACTTCTCCTCGTAAAGTGTAACATGCCACAATCAAACCTCGCCATCGATCGATCCAATATTATTCAAATTGCTCATGAATAGAATATTCACATTGATACGTAAACTGACGATCGACTGTACCAACTTGAAACAGAGTTGCCAATACAGTCAACATTGACGACAATTGCAAACGGACAGGAACCGGATGAGAGAGAAGAAGACGAACCATACGAAGAAAACTGCACAATGCGAGGTAATAGCGAGAAATGCATTAGGGCGTCATACTGAGTCTCAGAAATACGAAACGATACGAATGCCAGGAACTTGATTTTACCTGTAGCTTGAAACAACCGCGTTGAGAATTCGGATCCGGAGCGATTGAAAGTGAATAGTGAAGAATTACAAAAAGCTGCATCAAGAGAATTTGAATTGGGAGGGAATTTAAAGTCAAGACGAGTGAATTTTCCAATGATCGCATAGAGCATAGAGCGTTCGGCACTTCACGAACTGTCGGGAATTCCTCCAGATTGAGATTGAGGACTAATAATACTGCTGAGCGGCGCCGAGATAGAGTTGCTCAATGGTCGCCTCTCGCCATAGCTATCTTTCAACATCTCACTGCCGATAGCAGATCTTCCATACCTCAAACTCTCGCCACCTAAATCTAAACTCGCGAGCGTGCCGTTCAAATCACGCATATAATCGCTTCCACTGCCGTTCTCCCGCACCATCTGAAACGAACTTTGGTGCTGGTTGGAGTGCTGGAGTGAATTTTGGTTCTGTAGACGAGGAGGGGTTCGCCTAGTGGCGGACTCTACGTTATGTGACAAGGATGGCTGAGAGGTGCGCGAGTACTGCGACTGAGAGTCATTGCGCAGGATATCGCTAACTTGGAACGTCGGACCCCCGTTTTCGTGAAAGCCCGAGTTAGAGAATCCCACGCCCCCGCCGACTCCACTGGCAGTAAAGCGTACATTGCTCGGTCCGGAGGAAGAGTCTGTTGAAAGAGAACTGGCGTCGCTGATTTTACCTGATGATGCGGAGGTTCCGGGCGCAAAGCCCTGGATATAGTTTCGCGACGGATGAAGAAGTGGCAGGGATGGAGAGGTTGTCATCATTGGATTCTGCTGTGATTGATGGTCCCCGACTACGAAAGGTATATGGGTATTGGAGTTAGAATTTGAACTGAATGGAGAGAATTGGGAGCGTGGCTGTTCCCCTTGGTTAGGATACACATTCATACGCTCGGAGTTCTCAGTGGCTTTGTATGCAGACCCAAGTCCGACTGAAGGCGGCGAGGGCTCGCTCCCGGAACCAGATATCACAGATGATGAGCCATATCTCATATTTTGAAGTATCTGTAGAGCTTGCTCTTGCGTGAGCTGCACGGAAGCGGGACCTTGGTTGTGTGCTGCAGTGGCACTCAATCTCGCAATCTGTTCTGCTTGTGCAGCTTGAGCGGCCTGTGCAGCTTTATCTGATAACAAAAAAAACGAAATATAAGAAACAACGATTACATTCTGTTGAAATGTGAGACAGCAACAGAAGATGAAAACTAACATTGACTTCGACCCCAACTCAATCGAATTCTGCTGCCCCCGATAGGGAAACCTTGCATACGATCAATGGCACGCTCCGCATCTGCCTTCCGAACGAACTGCACAAAGCCGCAGTGTTTTCCCAGGGGTACTTTCACCTGGGAAGATTGAAGATAGAGGGATGACGGTATTTGCGAATATCGATTTTAGGTAAGGACGGGGAATGCCGAGGAAAAAATGTAAGCAATTGTCCGAATTGCGAAAAAGATGATAACATACGTAATGGATGTCCCCAAATGGTGCGAAGAATGTTCTTAATGTCTCCTCAGATATGAGCGGCGACAGACCTCCTACAAAGACCTAAAAATAGCATATAGCATCAATGAAATTGCTCAATGTGATAAAGAAGAGAACAAAAGGAATCCTATATGTACCGTAGTATTGTATGGATCTGTACTTGTGAGTTGCTCCCCATTCGGACCAATGAGATTCCCTAGTATCGCTCGAGCCTGCACCTGATGCGTCCAAGCTTCGTCGTACATGCTGCCAATACCAGCGGGCCCAAATCCACCGGCGTTCGCTCCAAGAACCCCAGTTTGTCCAGAATATGGCGGTGGTTGACTTCCCAAAGAAGAAGAACTCGGAAAACTGCCGACGCTGTTTTGAGAAGCCAATTGCTGTACGTGTGTCAAATTCCATTCTTGATGCGGCTTAGGGATGTCCGAAGCGAGCTGCTTTATCTGGGTGAGGATTTGAGGTGAAATCTGAACCTCGCCCTGGGCATGCTGCTCCGATCCATTTGGTGACTTTGAGGCAGAAGGGGAGTTGCCATTGGTACTGGTGGTGTGCCCGCCGTTGTTGCTGTGCGCGGGAATAGGTGTCACATTTGAAGGGCTCGAGCTTACGGAGTTCGCTGTGGATTTTTCAGATGCAGACAAGGGTGCTGCTGCCACTGAGGATGATACACTCCTGACTATTCCCGGCCTGTTGTTGCCATCGTCGACTGCCTTCGGAGTCTGAAGGGCTGGATTAAAACCCGGAGGACCCGATTGGGCAGGTGCAGAGACGACCGTCGTAGTTGGTTTGAATTTAGCTGTAGCAGGGGAAACTCGCACTAAAGTGGCGTGAGAAAACGTCGACGTCGGAGAAGGGGTGACTCACTCGGGCGAGACAGACAATAAAGACCATGCATTTCAATAAGCGCCCTCTGCTGGTCAGCTTCCTCTGTGAACCTGAAGATGGCAAGGTTTGTATTAGCATTTGGATGCGAGTATGTGAGAGGGATGTGACACGTGAGATGACGTGCACATATACCACAATGTGACTATATGCGCCTAAATCGGCAAAAAAAACGCCGTTACTCACCGAACAAAGCCATATCCTCGACTAATACCAGTCACAGGGTCCAGCATGATCTTCGCCGACTTGCAGCTGTAGAAAGGTCGGATAAATTTGGGTTCTCTGAAGACACATTAGATCTCCTATACCTGCGACATAGAGCGAACTGGCTTGCCTGTCGTTCCTAAGTCCCAGTACTGGATTTCTAAACACTGCCACCAGATCTGAATTTGATGTTTCGGGAGCAAGATCGCCAACGAAAATAGAATATTCGCGCTGCGGACCCTGCGATGCCGCGTTGCTGCGTGAGTTCAGGGGGTTAATTAAGGCTGTGTTCTGTGGGGATCCTCCAAACGGTGCCCCAATGCTTGCCTGCAACACCTGCGACGGGTTGGCCCATTGAAGATTGAAAGGATGAGATGAGTTTGGCATAAGAAGAGGAGCACCGGCAGGATCCTTGCTGTTAACGGAGTGCAGAGATGCGAGCACACTGGCCGCTTGCGCCGCTGTTGGAAAAGTGAGCAGGCAATATCCGGGATTGTTGGGTTGGGGAATAACGTCCGGTGGTGAAGGAGGAATTTTGATAATAATCGAGGTGTCCTGAGTACCATTGTTTGTAGAAAGACGTTCCCAACCCATGAGACGAATGACTTGACTGGTATATTCGTGGTCCATCCAAGGCTCAAGATTGCCCATACAAAGGGTGCTGGATGCGGTATCTGGAGTATTGAAAGAAGTAAAGGGGGTGGAAACAGGAGATATATCAGGGTCAATACACTGTTGGTCGTTGGCGTGGTCGTGGTTGAAGGTAGAGTTGTGATTGCGGTCAAAAGAATTTTTCCAGGAGTTCCAGCTTAATTCATCCTGATTAAAGGTGGTTCCCGTCGAAGCCTGTGCATTACCCTGCCAGATGGACCCACTGCTGCCATAGGACCATCCACTATTTTCCCCCCGCATTGTCATTTCTAGTATCTTTTACTAAGAATTTTCTTTTTCTTTCTTTCTTAAAAGCAACGAAGAAGATATAGTGGTGGAAAGCAAGACAGGACGTACGACAATCGATAACGGTGGGATAGCAGACAACAAAAAAGAAAGAGGAGCCAAAAGAAAAGAAGGATAGCAGCGTAGACGACTAGAGAGCAAACGAGCGCAAACGACGTGCTGGATATGGTGTGGTGGCGGGTTGGAAGATGGTGGATCAACAAACCACTACAACCAGACCTTGCAAAGGGACCCACACAAGCGGTCGGCACCAGACTCCCACAAGAGTACGGCGGTCTTTCCACACCGCTTCTCCCAAAGGAATCATAGATAGATTTTTGTAAACACCCCCCCATCTCATTTCGATCGCTATCGGTCTCATCCCCTATCGCATGCCAATCCATTGTTCCCGACACGCTCGGGGCCCGCAGCGCCATGCAGTGTGAAATATCACATGGCCTCAGCTATATCTCCGAAATAAAGTAACTCGATCTGTCTGTCCTGCTATGGTTCAAACAAGTAATTTAAGTCTGGCATCGAACCGTGGTGCAAAAAAACATGGACCTACACACCTCAATAACGCATCTACCCTGGCTAACCGAACAGCCTTTTTGTGTCACCTTTTCTGATATGAGCTTCGTAATAAATAACGCCAATTTATCGGTCAAAGAATTTCGGACTTTCCTTGCAGTCTTTATTGTCTCAGTATAATACGTGCTACGGAGTTTCGGGCCCGCAATACCTTGTTGATGCCAAAGATTGTCAAAGTAATAGAACCATATGCTGAAGGCTATCAAAAGGTTAAATCATTTATACGAGAATCAATTCCATGCTCACGGCTCCGAGGGCCGACAGCGCACAAACAAACAGCATGATACTTGAGGCACTGATGACAAATGATCGCAGACATACTTCGATCAAACACAAGTACCTTTGGATATTGAGGAAGACCAAACTTAATCATATGACGGCGTAGAAAGCAAGAAGAAACCTTTCCCTGAAGATCACTGCCAGAAGACTCTGAAGGAGAAGTGCTCTTAAAAACCTGAGTCTCCGCGAGGATTAATAAATGGAAAAGGCGTGATTTTCATTGTCGATCATGGGAGATTGTTGTGCAACTGTCCCTATAAAAGATTTGATATCAGTTGTGGATGATATCATAATCTCATAGTGGTTATTTTTTTTTTTCGGAAAAAGAAAAGCATCATCGATTAATCACGAAAGTTGATCAATAATGCAATATTTCTCGCGTGACAATGTTAGATTTTCGCCCGTTTCGACTTTCTAGTTCCTTCCGATTGGCCAATTTTCGGCTTGCGTTTCGATGTATTATTATTCTCGCCTTGATTAGCATGGCCATCGTGGCCTTCTGTCTTTGCCTTATGAGCTCCCTTCTCTTTGGTGGCCGCCCTGAGATTTAAACCTTCGTATCCTTCCTCAGCAATCTTCTCGACTACATCCCATTCTTCTTTGGTGACCCGCTGTACACTTAGTCGACCTTTATTTAGAAGAGCCATGTCCTTGATCGCCTGGGACACCCGAGTGGTCAAATGCCTGTTTTAGGCGATCATCACTCCCATACTCACCTTAAGATCCTCAACTTCTAAATATCCCATTGTTGAAGGTGGCTTTGATAGTGTAGATATGTGGCGTAAAAGGGCGAGGGACACGAAATGAGATGCACGTGAAGCAAACCGAAGGTCCACCATAAACCATTTTGGTAAGTTTGGGTCGGTTTTGGGATCAAAATATGGATGCTCCCTGCGCCTGATTAACGGTTTACTTTTAATGCATTGTGAAGCAGACGAACTTATCCCAGGCCGTGTCTGAAGGGAACCGTCCGTGTAAGTTCAGGTGCAGACTAGTTGCAAGTTGTATACTCACGGTCGGGATACGCTTCTTTTGAAACCTAAAGAGATATTGATGATGTATTGATCTTTGAAATTCAGTCACTATACCTCTGCAAAACCTGCAATACCTAGAATGACAGTTAACACAAGCTCCAGACTCGTTGACTTCACTGACCTGGACTTTTCGTATTCGAATGGTAAAATAGCACCTATGTATCATTTTTTAATAAATTTAGACACGTAGAGATTCAGCATTGAAATGCCTTATCACCCAAATTCATCCCCTTCATGATGTTCTTCGCTTCATGATTTCTGACACCTTCCCACGCTGTCGTTCCTGTAGCCTCAAAGTCGTCCACGCTGAACTATCAAGATCTTCTGTTTGACTGATGTTACTTAAGATAAATATAAACACTTACTTTGACATCTTTGCCCTTTACGATCCTGGAATCCGGTTCGGCTTTCATCAGATAGTAAGATACTTGCGCGTTCATATCCGAATCTGGCAGATTGAATCATACAAAACATGTTAATACGCATGGGAATGATATAACTAAACCTTTTGAAGTCATTGGATTCAAATTTTGTAAGATTTAAGAAGTCTGAAGTACGGGGGAAATCAATCACGTGTGACAAGCGCGTAATGTCACATGAAGGGGAGTGAAGTTGGAAGTTGAACCAGTTTAGTCTGCATGCTCAACTAGCTCCTTAAATTCTAATGTCAACGACCAGTCACGTGTGGGACCTTTTAGTCGAAGTGAGATGAGATCTGATAGCCAGCGCAGACCTGTCTAGATCGGGCCCTAGCTATTCAGACCCGCAGTAGGCCTGGGAAAATGGAGCCTCTGAATAGCCACGTGTAGATTCGAGGGTACTGGTTGTTTATGAAATTTTGAACCTTTAAATTAGTGAATCGTTTTGTCATGTCAGGAGGTCATGCTTGCTGTAATGTGTTTACATTAGGTACCTGCCCTTTAAATTTGTAACATATCCAGCAATTGCTGTCCAGTCCAATCATCCAAACAATTTAATAAAATTCCCAATAACCATCCATGACTCTTTATGACCAGCTATACCATCATGAGTAAAATGAGTATCTCAAATACCTCAGGCATTTATTGCTTTGATCTGCTACATAAGTGTTAATAAGATTAGTTGTAATCCCCCAGCTTTACACTGCATATACTGTATGTATACCTCTTAAAAACAGCTCTTGCAAGGGACTTCATGTTATTTTTTGAGGACCATACCCTGCTCAAAAAAAATGTTTTTTATAAGTCAGTTTGAACTCTGCTTTAGACACTTGTGTTTCTCCATGGGGTACCACATTGTTGTCGCTCATCATGTTTGGGGATGCTCTCTTTACAGGTCAATTAACAACAATAAATATCAGTAAGGGCTTTGTTCATGATATGTACAGTACATATATACCCACTAATGACACCCTGACCACATCTTTATAGGTACATTTACCATCAAAACCCCCCAGGCCATCACCATCCTATCCTGACCATTGCACATTCCAGACATTACATACATATGTATATAGGCATGTGGGTGAATAATTACTAATATGGTCTTCAGATGTAGTAGTGTGATTTTCATGTGCATATCTGTATGTACAACAGTTTTTGTTAGGATCCCAGTCATTCAGCCCCCTGCAACCTTGTTTTACTCTCCCCACCTCTGGCATTCCTGCCATTGGTACCCCTGCCACAGTATCACCACCCATGGTACTTGTGTTACTATTGGTTTTCCCTTTTCAACATCCCATCCCATCTCCATCCCAACACTCTCCTGTCACCCATTCTACTTGTAAACAATATTTTGCCACCTCATACCCTCTAGAATGCTTTTACCACATCATATTTAGTTCTAGTATGATCCCTGCCCTTTCTTGTGCTTCCTTTGACCTATCACTACTTCCTGTTTCCTTGATTGGCCCTCCACTTATCCATTACACTTTTGTATAAAGCTCCTACTATGTATGCTACTACCCCTCAGTTCTAATATTGACTTAGATTACCCCCATTTAGTCTTCAGCCTACTTGCTCCCTCCCTAATACTCTTTAAGGTGTGAAGATCTGTTCCTGGAGACTCCATGGAGTATTTCCTGGACATCATATCAGGTTCTGTTCCTGGAGACTCTACAGAGTATTTCCTGGACATCATATCAGGTTCTGTTCCTGGAGACTCCACAGAGTATTCCCTGGACATCATATCAGGTTCTGAACTATCTTCCAGACTAGTAGTATCAAGATCCAGAATCCACTGGAACCTGACCCTTATCCCTCAAGTACCCTTCAACTCAAATCCCATTCTGGTATTCTGCCATCAACTAGGCACCTCCTTTTATGACCCAGAAGCCATTGGACTCTGCCCTTTTCCAGATAGCATCTCCAAGTGTTCTTGGTCATTTCCTGACCCAGACTCCCTGTGTTTGCTCTATATATGTATATCTTTAATCCATGACACGACCTTCACCTGATCATCCCTATCAACACTTGTCACTTCTCTATGCCAAGGTTCTGACCTGCCCTGGAACCCAGGGCTCCTTAGTTTTAATCTTGACTTAGTTAATTCATTCCTTTATTCTTTCTGTATGCTTGATATCCAGAACCCTCTGGACTCTGAGTATCCATAAACACTCTGGCATATATCCACCCCCTGAAATATGGACACCCAAGTGAGTGCATGAGGGTGCAGTACATAAGCTGAAGCCAAGTCCATCCCATACTCTGGTAATATTCCAATGCTCCCCAGACTAATCCCTGGAAACTTCATGGACATATTTCCAGGGAGAGTCTGGAATATCCACTGGAAAATCTGCCCTGAGATCCAGAACTTAACACTAAGGTGTTGTTGGCAAGCTGTGATCCTCTACCTTACAACTCTTAGTATGTATATTAGCCCCCCAATCAAATGAGCTAAGTGTTGTCTTCAGTCCATATTGTACTATCCACTCTGTTTGAAATACCAGAGTACCCTGACAGTTTGTATGAGGGTGCAACACATAAGTTGAAGCCAATCTCCACCTGTTTTATAGAGTCAGACCTCTCAACTAGTAGGATCTCTATTGTCAGCCCCCCAACATAGAGCCTCCTCTCACTGTTAGAATATGATAATGTATGATTAGTTATGATGTCATATTTCATCTTGTGACTGTTAGGATCTGACCAGTTCATGGCTTCTGTGATATCTATCTACACATGCCTCTCATATGCAACCTGACAGCCATGCTATGTAATACTAATGAGATACTCAATGCATGTTTGGTGCCTCAGTCTTATGTATGTATGTGTGATCTCTTACTTGTCATGTAAACAATCATTTTTCCTGCTTCCCACCATGTATACATATCATTCACTAGTTCATTGAGCAATACACCATGGTCCTATCAACTTGTGTGACCTGGACCCAGTGAGCCTATTTGATGACAGGCTTTCATTTTGAGTTGAAATATCAATGAAACAGCATTTTATAACCAAACTTTCCCACTATCCAAAATAGTTACTAAGTATCAAACACTCACAGCATTTTAGGCCTTGTAATACAATAATGTGTCTATAAGCAGTCTTACTTGTACTTGTGTTGTGAGTCATATCACTACTACATGGCTGCCACAAGTATCCTGGTCTCCTCCCAAAATTGGGTATGAAATGCATATGAACCAGCCAGTACTATGTTGATGACCTTTTTTGCCATCTTTGCCATCTTTGGAGGAATCCACTAGGGGTAAAATAAGGATAAATATTCTGTTTGAGTCAAGGAGTTCTAGGCTCTAGTTTCAAGTGTATCAGCCTCCCTCATAAGTTATGGGAGGGTTGTGAAATTTTATCATGGTGTGTGTTCCACAAACTACCTACACAGGCACAAATGCAAATAAGCTCAAGTCGAAATGAACCTTAACTTTTGCAGCACTTTCAGCAGCACCAGCATGTTGTGTACTGTCAGAAGGAAGGTAGCTTTATTGCTCATGAGGAAGCCTTGATGGGGTCTAGTATATAAAAAAAGGTTCGAAATGCATAAAGTCATGAAAATTACACCTTACTGTCTATGTTTTCACTTGATCGTCTTTCTTAAATTCTGTCATGTCCTCCCTAACTTCCTCCACAAGGGCACCCATGGAGTCGAAGTCTAAGGCAGAGGGGTAGTTTTCAATGATGAAGATGCTGTACTTCTGGGTTTGCCAGTCAGAGGGGCAAGTCTGTCGATAAGACTCGATATGACCTTCAGTTTTCAAAATTATCACTTCAGCTGAGCTGGGTTTATTTTCCACCTTGAACATCCCCTGCACCAGGATTCAGGATATCTGTAGCTTCAACCTCATACCCGCCTGTCTCTACGAAAAAAAGAGTGTTTGTATTTACACATTTGATTGCAGGTGAAAGGTGGGCTATGAGAAGGTTTACTTTTATGGTGAGAAAGTGACGGGTTACATAGTGCGCGCAGCGTACGGCTGACTGCACGGAGCAACCCCAGCATATCGAATTCACAAAAGGATTGATTGATCGCTCCTAATAAAGTCAGAGATGGAGATTTGGCCTTCCTCCCCATCCTTTTCGGCACCAGCGATGTTAGATCAGTGTGCGATAGTCGGATCAATTATTACGATTAGCCGAATTCGATTAGTCGGATCAATCACTGTACGATCAGCTGGTATCTGACACTCATCTAATCTAGTTGACCGTCGACGTGCACGTTCTCTTACCTTATGGAGCTCATGATCCTTTCCCTCATGGCTCATTAGTTCCCCTGGACAGCCCTCAGAACAATCTACCGCGTGACCTCATATACTACACAGACACCACGCTTCTTGCGACTAGTGCCTGATGTCCCACTTTCATGTATCAACTGTCTCATCTTATGCTGACCCTTCATCACGCCGCAGCGCTTATATATATGTATCTCTATAGCAGGTATGTCAACTCTATCGCTCCTGACCACATTTTCGTCCTCCTCTTTACCTTGACCAGCGATCAACGTGAAATTGTCTTTGCAGGATTATCATTCTCGACACACCTCACAGCGGATAGATGATGCCCACTGTACATTTTGTGCATGCATTACGACTCCATGGCAATATACTGCCTCGCGTGCCCTCGTGTCACACGCTGCTGTTGCGTCGTGTCCATTTTCTCTGTATCTGGCCAGGCTTCATAAATAGCATTTGAAACCATAGTGATGCGTTTCAAGCGAAAACGCCACCCCACGGACACTTTTGACGCTGGCGGCCGTACTCATGTCCTTTTCTTCCTGCGGATCTTCAGCCTCATTGTTTTGTAGATGAGTCGCAGATCGCATGCAAAATAAGGGGCCTCCCGGCGGCCCCGAAAATCCTCCAATATTGCTGTGTTCTGACTTTCCATGCAGATAAGCCTTGAATTGCTTGTGGGTGGGCCATGCTCCGATTAGTGAACTTGCGTAATTCCAGAATAATACGGTATATCAGAGTATGGGTTATAGGAATAAACCAAAGATTCAACAAAGAGACACACGCATTCTTTCTCAAGGGGCATCCGTGCCTCCTGAAAGAAGTGATGTAAACCTTTTGGCAAGATTAACCGGCCGTTTGAACTAAGAGCAAAGACCTTGCGGGAATTTTGTACATGTGTTGAATACATTACGGTGTCATCCATGGCAGCACTCACGATCTCATCGATGAGAGTCCCGGGCCAGATGAATGTGATTTTTTATTTCAGTAGCTCAATCTCTTAGTACACTTATGGAAAGATAGATGTATCCGCATCGATGTATATCTGGGATTTGCGCATTAACTGGTTTTATGTAGCGGAAATGAGCCCCACCCTGGTTAAGGACTAGACCAGCCCAAAGTCGTTTCCGTCGAGTGAATGCTTGTCGCGTATAATGGGGGGTCACGATCATTGTGGCCGATTTGAGTATGAGTGTCCTCGTGAACTGGATCTTTTCAGTATTCAGGTATCAATTACAGGGAGGCGTCTTTGAACTACATATGTTAACTACCACGTTGTGTATTCAATTCATTGACCGAGCGGCGGATACAACTGCCAGTCCATAAGAGCTCGCCACCCTACAAGCAGTGTCAAGGAGCTTGAGTGAACAACACACGTGTAATCCCTCCCTGATTCTCGCATCTGGAAAAGATAGAACTTCTCTGATTTATTCATTTCTTATAGTACAGTTTTACTTCACGACAAGGACCCAGGGAACAAACTGATAATGCAAAAACACCCACAACATGTCACACCTCTTGAGGCCGGGCGATGAGCTTTACACCAGAGACTTCATTCCTTTGCATCCGCTGGAGACCCTCCGGAATGCCACTGAGGCCTCCGGGGACGATCTCAACACGATTGGGCTGCGATAGGCAATTAGGCCGCAATAAAACACAAAAATGCACGCCGCAACAACGCACCGTAATCTTCTCCGACGCCAAGTACTCAGTCAAGGTCGCGTACATGGCACGCCCCAGGTCGCGCTGTATATGCACATTCCCGAAGATGTGGATGGGTCTCTTGCCGTCCTCGTCGCCTTTTATCGCGTCGACCGGGGGGATCACGAGGATCAGGGTCCCGTTTGCGCCGAGGATCTGCCACGCCTGCACCTGGGTGCTGCTGTCGGCGATCGCGTCGTAGATGTATTGCGGGGGCGTTGTGAGGATTTTCTTTGCCTCGGCGACGACGTCGGCCTTGCGGTCGATGACGTGTGTGGCGCCAAGGGACTTGACCAGGTCGGCGTTGTGTGGGGAGGTAGTGGTAACGATGGGGGAGAATCCGGAGATACGGGCTAGTTGGATGGCTGGCGGTGACGATGGTGAGGAGTGACTCTCGCGTATAAAGTAGGGAGAGAGTCTACTGACCGTATTGGCCCACAGACGACGAGCCGCCAAAAATTACGATTCCTTGGCCTTTATATTTTCCCTCGCCTCCAGCCCAAGGAGCCGTTAAGCCTCCACCGGTTTCTACAGGGTTGTAATATCCAACAGCTGCGGTGGCAAGACCCAAGGGAATCGAAGCTGCTTGGTCAAAGGTTATATTATCAGGAATCTGTATTTTCTTCAGTAAGACAAACTACCGAGGACAGGAATAAATTGACACAGACCTTTGCTAGAATGTCAACAGGGCATGTGGTGTACTGTTGGAAAGTAGCTTTATCGTTCGTAAAGAAGCCTTGATGGAGCCTGGGAGATGAAAAATCAAAGCGCGTCAGGTGGTGATGGTTACGTGAGCTATTGCGCATCTCACACTTTATCGCCTTTCTTAAATGACGTTACGCCCTCGCCGACTTCCTCGACGACGCCTGCGGAGTCGGTGCCCAAGACAGCAGGGTACGTTTGGACGAAGGCCCCGTATTTCTGAATTTTCCAGTCAACGGGGTTCAAGGCTGTGGCCATGATCTGATTTTTTGTTAATCAATTATATTTTCAAAAAGCCACATGTACAGACCTTGACCAAGACATCACCCGGGCCAGGCTTCTGGATATCTGTGGTTTTAACTTCAAACGCGCCTTGTTTGGATACCAAGAGCAGAGATGTTTGCTGAGACATTTTAGTATGCAGGGTGGGTTTGGAGGAGTCTTAGGTTCTTTGTGTGATTATATAGTAGATTCAGACTGTATTGCGTCATACCGAAGTCCTAAAAAAGGATTGATTTCTCATTGGATGTATAATCAATCACACACATTGGATTCCTAAGGATTGTTGATGATGAGTTGAAATTTCTTAGCCAGCTGAGTAATCTGGCCATCCTGCACCCTTTCGGCGACAGCATTACTCATATATCATGATTCGAGAGGATAGTCAGTCCTACGGTGAACGTTGACCCAGGGTCAAATACTCCCGGAAAGCATCTCTACACTAAAGTTCTTTTTCCATTCGAGTAAAGATGAATAGCAAATGACACGTCCATTCTTGAGGCTTTGCTATGAGCTTTGATTCAGGGACTCTACTTTGAAGCTACCTCTTAATGCAAGTGATCATCGTGCTCGGGTCACATTAATTGTGGTGGTATGAAATATTCTCCCAGATTTATCTATAGGACCTTCATGAAGCGGATACAGACCTCCTCCTGTACACCTCCGCCTTTCCTTCACGTCCCCATTGGTCAATGAATGGCTACCGAGTACTTCCTGTCAACCTCCAAGGCACCCACCGTCACAGCCCAAGATGGCGGAGAGGATCCCATCTTTGCCGGGGCTTAGTCATCTCATTAATTGAATGTCCCCTTTTCGTTGTTCACTTCAAACAATCTTCTTTTTCAATTCACTTAAGTACCACTCTTCCTGTTCATAGCCACCATGATGGTTGGCCCCCTCTCTGCACCCAGCTCGCGTTCGGCTAGCCCAGCGACGACGACAGCGTCAGACCATCACGCTAATAAGACCATTGACGATCTCACGTTGGCCTTGTCTAACTTTTCAAAGACCCGTGCCCCCACCCCGGATGCCCATATTGCCTGCTGTTGTCGCAGGCGCGAATGCCCCTCATTGGTCGCTTGGTCGGACGTGAGAGCCAAGTTGGAGAGCAGGCTCGTCTTGAGTGCCGGTGAGTGCCCTTCCAGCTGCCTACTGAATTACCACCGACGCTGTTGAATATATAGAGGTTGGTCAGGCTTTACTACAGAGGTACGAGGCATACATTCGACGACAGGATGCAGTTCTTTCTCGTCAAGTGAGCAAACAATATTAATCATGTTCCATGGGATCGTTCACACATGTAATGTTGTAGGCAAGCGAAGCATCTTTCTCAGAGACTTCAGATCTCCCAGACGATGCCCGCCTCCAAATTGAGCTGCTTAAGCGGAAACTGGACATAGTCACCGAAGAGAATTCAATTATGGAATCAGTACGTCCCAACTTTGTCTGTCACACCCCCCTCTATCACACCACTCATCCTCCTCCAGCGAATCCAAGAGCTCCTCATAAAGACCGAGCTTTCCGATTCAACGACCAAGATGTTACAACGTGAACTACATGATGCCCGCACCACTGCACATCGCTTATCTGCACAGCAAACCAGGTCTGTAGGGTGGGAGTCACGATATACGCAGGCCGTACAAGAAAGAGACGATATGCGCCAGGAGCGTGATGCTGCCTTAGCAGCTGTTAGGAATACAGAGATCAAAGTTAGGAGTGGTACCGAGAAAGCTTGTGAGTTGTACCAGTTATCGCTGTCAACCTGCTTATTGGATTACATAGCCAAATTGCAACGTGAAATACACTCGTTAAAAAACGACCTGTCGTCACTGCGTGCCTCCCGTGAAGATTTCTCCAAGAGTGTCTTACAAGAGGCCAAGCTTCGTCTCGAAGGGCTACATCAATCACTGAACACACCCTTGCCCACGCCACATTTAGAAACGGCAAGGGTGTTAGAAGCTCTTGTCGCGGATAATGAGGCACTCAAGCGGGATGTTGCAGAATTGTCTGTGTTATTAGGTGAGGCGAGAGATGAGCTTGAAGAGGCGAGGAGGAACGAGCTGGAAGATGTTGATCACGATGAAACCAAGGTTAATTTCACAATAGCAGGGCTTGTATGTGTTGTTTATTGCGTTGTTTTTCTTTTGAGCTAATCATCCATTGTCCCCTAGGAGGATGATTTGAAAGAAGACGCACTGAGCCTAGGGTTTGCAATCCAACGACAAACAAGAGGTGTCCAAACTGACTTACTACCGTCGCCACCAAGCCAGCCCGCCCACAACACTAATACCCATCATGCATTCGCACTCCCTTCTCCTGGCCCCTCCAGCCTCGGCATCGACAGCCTCTCTTCTCGCTCCGAAACCTCTTCCCTGAGCGGCCCAGAACACACTCGCCCATCAACTGCCAATCTCACTCCTTCCACCTCAAAGTTAGACACGGGCTTCGCACCGGCACCAACACCAGCCACCACCAACCGGCACCTCATACTCCCCACCGACCCTCACCCAATTACGACCATGACAAGCAGTCTCGCGCCACTTTTGACACGATTGACGCAGGCTGATCCGAGGACACTTACGCTGCGGCTGAAACGGCAAAATTTGAATGCCGATGCGCGGCATGTGGGGCGTGCGACTATTAAGGGTGTTGTGGCTGAGGTGGGGAGGATGAGGGTTGGGCGTACTAGTGGTGGGGTGGGAGCAGTTGGTGGAGCTAGGAGAGGTGCAGAGTGGTCGGCGGTTGCGACAAGGGAGGAAATGAAGGCTTTGTTGAGGCTGATGCGTGATCTGTTCAGTACGGTGGGTGCGCTGAGGGAGCAGCTTAATGAAGTGGTGTTTGAGCCAGAGGTGGCGGGGCAGATGAGGAAGGAGGCGTTCCACGGCGATGAAGGGGGCAGCTGGATGCCTGCAATATCAAGGCTATTATTCAAGCAGCCGACTTCACTCTCCAACCCGACTACGTCGTCGTCGTCTACCCACGCAGCTGCTCCTCACGCAAGCGCAAACGCAATCACACTTCGCGACCACGTTTCATCGCCCCCGCTCCTCCACCCACAACCCCGTGCAGCGGCCCAGGTCTCCGCGAGCGCAATGACGGTAAACGTCCTCGCCGGATCTACATCTATACACGGATTCATGTCCGCCGATGATATCGTCCGCACGACGAGCCCGAAGGCTATACAGCCCCCCCAGACGCCGCTGCCGATGGAGCAGGGGCGGCTCCGTGGGCTGTTTGTCGGTGCTCCGGGTTCGGGTGTGGGCGTGGCAGAGAGGGGTAGGGAGAAGGGCGGCGGCGGGTGGGTGGTGTTACCGCGGGGCTTGGGCGCGAGCACGAGTGAGAATGATAAAGAGAAGCGGGCACTGCGGAATGTGAGCGTCGGAGCAGGGGTCAAACGAGCGACGTCGGTCAAGGCCAAGTTGCGCTCGAACGTCGTGGTTCTGGATGATGCGCCGCCACCGCCGTTGCCGACGACGGACTTTCGGGAGACGTTGTTGCAGCGGACGCTGCGCCCGAGAGGGCTTTCCGATTCCTCCATCCATACGACGTTTTTGAAGGCTGGCGAGGATGCTGTAGACGCGGACGGGGAGCACGAGCGTGGGCAGAGTGATGACAGCCAAATACATGCCCGGAACGGCAGCGGCGGAGGTGGAAGCGGCGCCGCTACCCCGCGGAAAGGCAAGGATTTCTCTGGTATCGGCATCGGCATCGGAATTCGACGGGGGGGATCGCCCTCGATATCTTCCGCTTCTGCTGTTTCGTCGTCCCCGCCACGCGGTGCTAGCGTGCGTGTTCCTCGTGTGGAGCGGTTGGCGACCTGGGCGCAGTTTGGTGATGGCGCAGGGGTGCGGTTTGGCAGTCCGAGGGAAGATGGGGGTGTGCATGCAGCGTGGAAGAGGAGGGGTGATATATGATATGGGGTTTGAGGATGGCGGAGAGGCCGGGTCCAATATGCGTGTTCCCGTTTTCTTGACGCCTTTTTTTTTCTTGTTTGTGCATTTTATGTGTACCATATTCTTATTCGCTTTTTCTTCTTTCCCCCTCATCTTTTTTTTTGTTTGATTTTTTTTTTCTCCCACTATGCATATGGATGGCTCGGATGCATGTATTTATACCCTAGGCAAGCTATGTTTATCAACTACTTACTGGTTCAATAATGGATTAAAGATACCAGGACATGGTATCTTTACATTATTATATACCAAACGTTGTAGCTAATCGCCATCCTTCAGGATATTTGCTGACCTTATCCTTCACCTTCGACCGTCTAGACATTAGAAACATAATAAAGACTTCTAACCGGTCGTTCAAGCATGCCTTGAGCACATATATCGCCCAATTAACCCTATAATTCATACAAGAAGAAACCAGCCCTGGAATATGGACTCTTTCATCTTAGTTTCTCATTTTCGGGTTCTGGTTCTGTAGCCATCAAATGCCGCATTCCAGGTGCAAGTCACTTTCCACTGAAATAGTGGGGGTTGTTGTCATGACGGTTCAATAGTTGTAGAGGTCACTCATGCGGAACTACTCCGCATCCCTCCTATTCCTTGCTTTGACCCCTCTGTCAACTTGAACAGCATCATGGTGGCCAGTGACAAGTCTACAATGCAGCCTCCAAACGTTGACAACAAGAAACCGCCTGAGCGGAGTCCGACCGAACACCATGTCGCGCACAATCCCAAAATATACATGGGCCCCGTGCATCCCTTGTTCGGCACGTTTCTCACATTCTCTCTCGGAGTGGCTCTGTACGCCCTGCGCCCGGATGAGTCCGACCCCCGGGACGTGATTGCAGTGCTGAGTATGCTAGGCAACGTCTTATGGCTCGCGGCGGGCGTGTCGCTGCTGGTCTATCCCCGCTTCTTTCGATGCGACGACAAGAGCACGATGTGGGCGTGCTACTTTTTCGAGATTGTGAAGCTCACGACGATAACGACGAAGGTCCTCACTGCAGGTTAGGGCGCAGCTGGACGTATCTTCACCGCGCTGATTCGCTTTTGTTTGCTCCCCAGCGCTAGGCGGCCGCCCCCTGTCTCTCGACGCCATCAGGAGCAGCACTGCCCGCCTCACTTCCAGCGTGGGGACATTCATTGGCGGCATGGCGTTGTTCTACATTACGGTCACGTTCTATATCTACGCCATGGTTTCTGTCTACATGGATATCCTCGCGTTCTACCACCTCGTCGGCGACGAAACAACCGCAGGGTGGAGCAACACCCATGCCCAGCTGGAGCGAAATCTCAGAGCTATAGTCCCCTTCTCGACGAGGATGTACACGCGCGCAAGGAAGGCGGGGGATCAATTAAACGAGGCGGATAGGGCGTGCACGCTCATATGTCCGTGTTCGTGCCACCGCCACGACGACCATACCCACGAGCAGAGCACCGAATCTGAGGCCGCCCAAATAGTGGCTAGGGCAACGGCCATTAAAAATGGGAAGGATCGTATCCCGACGGAGGCCGAAAATTTGGGGCCAAGTGATATCCAGGGCGGGGAGTGTATAGATCAAGGCGCGAGCAGTCTGACCTTAGGCTGGGAAGGCCGGGTTCAAGACAGCGAGAATATTGCTGAGGACACGGAAGACAAGGACAATCTTGTTGCAGACTGAAGGGGTGGTTTTCCTCCATGCATGTAACCCTATACAGTCAGTTCTGCTTGCTAAATTATTTGGTCGTGAGCTGGGAATGGAGGTTCATAGAATTCTTTTAAATCTATTATATTTATCCACAGAAACCAAAATGAGTCCGAGAAGTCGCCATGTCAATCGCTTTCCGACACACACACCCGGAGGTGTGGACCAGAAATGGCTTACATGTGAACATGTTGTGCATACTTGGTTTCCAATATATCTGCCAAAAAGTTCAAGAAACAAATTGAAATATGTGGCACATGTTGGGATGTATTGGTATTGTGTTGCAAGTGAGGTTTGCGGTTTGTGCTCTGCTCTGCTTTGGTTATACTATATTATCAGGCGGACATTCACCTGGCCATGTGGCACTGTACTCTGACTTGGTAATCGGTTGCATTCTACAAGGGACTTTGTCGCCGTACAAATACCCGCCGTTTATTTTCAGCAAGACAATGTGCTGGCTATTAGAGATGTTCATCCTCTGTTGATTGCCAAGGCCGCAATCCGCATATGGAATGCTGTCAAGTCACACAGTCCAACCACCGAGTAATGATGCTCGAGATAAACTGTGCGGAAATATAATGTAAATAGCGGGCGGTCGAGGCACCAATATTATATACCTGAGATAAAACCCCTCCGATTCTTCGGTGACTCCCGGCTTTGACCCTCAATGACCTCTGCCTACCCCATATTTTAGACCTTATGGACCTGGATCAGGCCCAGGGGGTAATAGAGTTCACCGATCCCGACAAGACTGCGGCCCCAGTTTATTGGAATTACCATATTGTAAGTCAGGTTCCTCTTTGTTCTGAATCAGTGAAGTCCCCTGGTCCTCTGTCATCCGAGATCTGAGACCGAAAGCCTTATATGTCTTATAGGTATTCCGGCATTAGACAAAACTCTATGTAATTCAATTTAAAAAGTTGTCGAAAAATTCTTTAGAATATATCAAGAATTCCGATGCATTTTCAGAGATTTGAGCGGTGTTGGTGGGCTTTTCTTTATCAGAAGTATCCCGAGATCGAGTATATCTAGGCTCCCGGTCAAAGGGATCTGACAACCAGGACCCTTTGACCTGACTAAAGTTATAACTGGTCGTCGGTAACACCAGTTCCAAGCAGTTCGCATCAATTGTGACCAGACATCATATTGCAATCTTCAAGCAAGAACGTATGTAAGTTAGAAATTACGATGAATAAGTAGCGAATAAGTAGGGTCTTCTGCTTAATTTCACACTTATTTTACTTGATGGGCAATAAGCATGATAAGTTTAAGTCAGTCTTGGATTTTCCTGATGAAAATATAGTACTCTGCGATCCCACCAAACGGATCCGCCCTAAGGCCACCTTGTAATTTTGATATCGATTAACCTTTTTTCATAGGCCCTACTCGGACCGTTTCTGTCTTCGACTTTTCAACTTGATGGTAGGGATTCACAGAACTCTTTCGAATTGTTATATCTATTCAAAGGTTCACTTTGGGTATATTCATGTGATAAAATTTGTCCAAATGTTTATACTAGTATGTACTATTTACCAAAAATCATACCTGTGTTAGTAACTATGTTATTCCATAAAAAACCTCTATTACGAGATGATACATGCTACATCGCAGTAATAACAAGAATAAAAACAGATACTTGATAATAAGTTACTTGGTAAGGCTCTTGACCGTCAATGCCTTTGCGTTACAAACTACAATGTCCCGTGATCAATCTATGATGACATCCACCAATTGTGGAATCCATTTCAAGATCTTCCACGCTTCCACCTTATTTAAGAATTGCCAATATGCAGACAGCGAATGCATGTCCAGCTCCTCTAACGCATGGTAGTGTGGCGTCTTCACTTTTTCATCGCTGGGTGTCATCGTTATCGTTGGCTCCGCGATCGCTTTCCAAGCCTGGCTTGACATTGTGATGCGGAAAAGAGCCTGCACAGAGCTTGCTGTGTCTGGCGAAGCCGTGAAAGTATCTGTAAAGCTGTTCAACAACCATTCGAATCTATGTAGACATTAATAAGTGTGAGGGTTAAAACGAGGTGCTCAACATACCGGGGATCTGAGAGGTAATGGACGACGGCTCTTGAACTGATATCCGGATATACTACAGCAAGCTGTGCGAGTACATTAAACAAGAACCCCTTCTCTTGCTCTGACCCCTGATATGAGTCCAGCATCGCAAAAACAAACGAAGTCACCAGCAGGGGCGTTGTGGTATCATCGGGTGAGATTCCGAATAGCTCGGTGCCAACTGTCGGAACTGAGGCAACCTCCTCTCCGTCTTGATCACAAAGAGAAGACGGGTACCACTGAGAAGATACGCCGGCATCTCGCAAGAGCTCACGATAGGACGCTTGTGTATGGGAAAAGGGTAATAAAGCCAAGAAATACCCTATGATATCGGGATCGAGAGGTGTCAGCGCACTGCTTGCTCCGTTCTCCTTATGAGAAGCCTTATATGACGCTGCGGCCTCGGCTGATATCCGCAAAACAGTTCGTAGTAATTTCCGTGCGATAGGTTGAAGGCTGGGTGGACGGACGCCACGGAAGATGATGGCAGCTAAAGAGAATGAGAATGCGGTATCGAAAGATAGTCCCATCATGCCGTCCAACTGAGTTGTGATATCCAAAAGCGGTACGCGGGCATCGAGAAGGACGCTCGACATGCGACATCCCTCAAAGTATCCCTGTCGAGCTAATGTCTCGAGAGTCACTTCAAGTAACCGCGCTGCTTCTTCATATAGTGGCAAATATGATGATTGTAGAAGCGCTACAGCGAGCCAGAATAGGTGAGGCGAATATCGTGAATCCTCGCCCAGACCTGGGATAACTCGGGCTATGCACCGCAGCATGCTCATTACCGCAGCGGCGTCCTGGTCTTCTGAAGATAATAAGGCCGTTTTGAAAGCTACTATTATCTGGTAGAAAAGATCGTCATCGATGTCCAAAACACCAGAAGTAGACAATAAGCCCAAGACGGCGAATGCCCGATACTGGATGTATGGGCAGATTTGGAATGCTGTAGATGTGATGAGACCCATCCATCGAGATCGCCAGATATTCATTAGACCTAATGAATCATGATCAGCATTGTTGACCAACTATGTTGAAGGCGACGATACATACCACCACTTTGTGCCCCGTGAGTCAACGCTTCGATAAATAGCGCCGTTATACCTTCAAGTGCAGAGATGGGTATTTGATCAGTCGTATAATCATTCATAGTTATCCCGCTGCTAGGATAACCACGATGAAGGCCGAAGAAATGCAGTACGTCGTTCTGAGAAGCACGATCCAAAAGTGACATTAGTCGACTCGCTGCACCTTCATCCTCGACACGTGCAGTATAGAGTGACTGTATCAGATTGATGGCCAGCCCATATACGGTAAGCCTCATGGGCAATGATCCGGTAGCACACAAAAGAGTTGTCAAATGGATAATCTCAGGGACAAAAAGCTGGTTTTGTAGAGCCAGTCTGGGGCTATATCCTGTGATAAGGGCAAGTCGTGCTATAGCCGATATCTCATTCCACAGGGGACTTGTAGTCAATGAGCGGGTAGTTTTCAGTGATGCTTTCTGTAAAGACTTATGAAGGGTTAACAATCGTGCTTGAGAGAAAAGGTCATAGTAAGCTCACATTGCGAAGCTTCTTCAAAACCCTAGCGCGAACATTGATGGAAGTCATCGCAACTAAGGCATCGCCAACCAATTCACAGCGCTGCGAGCCTAAGCCGCCTTCGATAGCAGTCTGTATCAAGTCATCCAAGGCGAAGTTAAGAAGCGGATTTTCATGTTTCGCCATTTCAGTCCAGATGTATCGTTGCAAACTGACAGAGACCTGAGAAACCTCCGGTCAGTAAGAAGGTACATTCAGCCATTGAACAATTTAATTACCTCTGGAAACTTTACTGTCATTTCTACCAAAAGATGGATACAATCTTTAAGCTTTCCGTGGGTCATATCGCACATTTCACTGGCGGGGTTGCAGAACATTGACAGATTTCTTATCCACGGCGCTAAATAAGGGAGACAAGTTAACCTTTGATCAATGGACGCCTTCTCAAATCCAACTGTAAATTCAACAATCAAGTCTAGTGTGAGATGTGGTGCAAACTTAGACAATTGTTCACTAAAAGGTACGAGGAACGCGGAGGTGTTGGTAGGAATGAAATTTCCTGAACCGAGACGAATGCGTCAGTACAATCAAGATATATCGTGCGTGTAGCTATACTTATACATACCTCTTAAGGGAATGAGAGAGCTGTTTTCGTACTTGATGTAGCTGGAGACAGCGGTCAACAGATTATAGGCTGATAATCGCAGTGACTCGTCGCTATCTGATATGTTGAAAAGACCAACGATCATCAATGCAGCAGATATATCCGAAAGCCCAACTCTTTCAGTCATGACAGGCTGCATCGGCAACTTCATTCGGTTTTTAGCCATACGGATAGACTATCAGACGAACATCAGTCAATCATTTCCGTTAACGGTAATATGACAGCTACTTACGTCCACAATCCTTTCCCTTTCATTCGTGTCATACGCTGAAAAACTGAGAGTACCATTATTGCTAAGGCGGCGAATCAGAAACTCCGTTGCATCCGAACGAGGGTTGACAGCAGCTATATCTTTGATGTCGACAAATTCGATGATTTCAACGGTGAGGCACGATAGTGTCGGATACATAACTTGCGGTTTTTCCTAAAAGATCGTCAGAAATGGGAAAATATACTAAACTTCTGCCCACCGATGTTAGACGAATATGAGACTCGCCGATAGTCATCGTGATCGGAATGCGAAGCTGATCTCGTGAATGTTGCTGACAACGGTGAACGCTAGATCCCTCCGTTTCCAACGACACTAGTACATGTAGTTAGTACACGCATTTAACGGACCAACTGTCAAGATGCTTACTTGCGTACATCAAAGATGCCCCTAATCCAGGATGGAAATGACTAGTTAGGTCTGCTATCGAAGACACAGCGGTCACATTGCTGACGAACTTCGCCTCTGCAAGGTATTAGTGGATGTGCAAGCGAAGCGAGATAACGACTGATGCACCTGCAAACACATAATAGATCTTCCGCAAGAAGGACCTGGCGGCGATATTTGGGTTTACAATGTAAATGTCTTCAAAATTCTGTCGTAAGTCGGATGGCGCATATTCCGCAAAGAGTTTGCACCACGATATGGGTATATCGGACTTCGCGGTGAAACCTGTACAATCTACGATGACGGCGAAACGTTCTTGATATGCAGTCCTCTCTTTTACAGTCTAACCAAGGAAGGTTAGTCGGTTAGCGGAGTCGAATAACGGAACAAGTCTCATACTTTGAAGACATGACACATTAATAAGTCGTAATCCACAGTTTCAGCATTAATTTTCCGTAGTGTCAATACGAACGTAGGGCGTTGCACCTAGCAATATAGTCAAGTAGGGTCGAAGTTACCATGGTTGTCCTGTAAACGACTTACAGTAGATGCCATTGCGCTCTGGAAAATTTCACGGACAGAATCCATATTGCGGTGACCATGCTTAACCATCAATGCACGAAAAATGGCATGCTGACTCGCCGGATTGTCCGACAGAGTAGGCCCACTCATTGCGTGATTTGTTTCCACAAGCAAATGACAGACATCGTCCCATGCGCGTTTGCCACTGGAAACTGCGGTATCCTCGTGGCTATTTGACATTCTGGACAGTCCAAGTAGAACGCGACCTATCTTGTCCATATACCTTTGGAAGAATCGGTGCAGAATAACGGCATCAGCCTCGTCATATGAAGAACCTAATGGTTCGTCCGGCTTGGGACTACGCTCGTCAGGATTTGGTTTCTAACAAAACTGTTAAGGTACCAATGTGCCTTTGATACGATGGTACACACCAGCAAATCCGAGTGAAAGCGGGTAATTCTGAAAATTCCGTCTTGCATGAAATGATTCAATATGGTCACTAACAGCCGTAACGGATCATTACTAGCCGTTGTTAGGAATAATACATTAAACGTACTATGGGCTTCTTTCCCAAACGAGACATTATTCGCTAAATTCTGTATAATTTTAGCGACCAGAAGTAATCCACGACGCATGACCGCTTGTTGCTCTGGAGGGATTTCGATGTCAATATTTTCTGGGGCCACTATAGCTGGAACCTGGAGGGGTGTGAACAGCATGCTGAAAAAAATCCCTTTCAACTTACCACAAAACGAAGGAAGAGAAATGCCGCAATAGCCTCATATCGAGCACCTGGCCATACAGCGGAACTGCAAATGAACCTACAATAAGTCTTCTGGGAGCAAAGTGTTCGCTCGCTTACATTGCTTCCTCGATATATCGACATACTTCACGGATAAGTCTATTTGATGCATTAGCGGTATATTTGACTGACGGAGGAGTACATCTCGTACGGGGGCAAAGCTGGAAGGGATCCTAATATGGCACTCAAAAATGCCTCCGCGATTTGTTGAAGATTGTGAGCGTTCTCATGTTGCGATTCACCAGGAGGAAGTTTGGCCGGGTCGAGCTCGTACCCACCAGGACAGTCAAGCATGACATCGATAATGGGTTTCACAATTGAACGCAGATATGTGTAACCATGGTTTCTGGCAAACCCTGATAGTAGCCTACTACAGATGTCATTCGCGCGAAAGATATCCATAGGATTTTCTTATATATGAGTCAATCGGTGACAGCCAAAGTGAGGAAACTATTTCATACCCATAATATCAACTTGACGATATATAACCATCTTCAGCAGGTTCATCAATGATCTATAATTTGAAATCAGGGTCGAACCACAGATAATACAGTAGTTATGCAAACCTGCGCGTATCGTATAAGTTGAGGAGCACAGGAACCAGGACATCAATTTCCGACACTGGACAAGCTTCAATAACAGCTTGAATGATGACCTACACATAGATTGAAGAATTGTGATGCATCTCTTAAAAATGCTCTCACCTCGGATCCTTTAATCATCTGACAAACATTGATGAGAATGCTTCCAAAGACTAGTTGCGTGTATTCTTACCTCGCATAATTGACTCTTCCGTCGACTGGAATGCAAGCCATCTTTGTAATCTTCAAAGTTTATACCACGAGATAATACACGGTGAAATATTTGAGTAAATATAATGCGTAGACGAGGATCATCACTATAGGCAAGTGATAGTACATGCTTTGTCCCTGCATCGGTATTCGTTTGGAGAAGATTTGCGATGCCTGAAACGACATTTTCTTGAATAAAGGCTTCGTGTTTACCACTACCGTATGCTTCCTATAGGCTAGTTAGCGACGATTAATAGGATAATGGTGAAACTGACATATTGTGATACACGATCAAACTCCATTGTAGAATAGGCCTGAGTAAAAAATTGATTATTAGGAAAATCCTCATTATCAAACCCTTTGCATACCTCTGTCGAACGTCGGAAAGCCTTGATAAATATTATAAAATACCTATGGAAAAGACGCGATATCCCATGAGACATTGAATCGCTTGGATTAGGATCATCCATCGCTCGCAGTTTAAGGTCTTCAGACAGATTCACAGAGGTCTTCAACGCCGCTAAATTGGAATCTAATCTAGCTCGACTGTATTCACTCCGCGGCACTTCCTCATCCTGAAACTCCTAGAGAGAGCAGAAAAAATCAGGCACGTGGGGACCACGGAGAAAGCACCGTCGGCAGAATTGCCTAGGTAAGAAACGTACATTGGCTGATTCAAGGATCCAGTCGATTACTACCTCAAGAAGCGCATTTTTGACCGTGTTTTCCTGTTGGATCCGTACAATGTCGCGTCTCTCTAGCATAAGGTCTAGCAAAGAACAGAAACGGGCCTTGATACGTAGTTCAGCTGCTCTGAGCTGGCTTTGATGGAGGGCCTTAGAGAGTAAGCCTAACATGCTGCCGATGTCAGCCTTGATCAGGAGGGCCTCAGCGCTGCTAATTCTTTCTGCAATCGGTCTGAGAATTAAAATGACTTGGTCTATTAGGGTCCATTTCACGTGTTCTCGCGTCAGAGTGTCGATGGGCTTAAACTCTTTTTGCAGATGCCTACCAGGAAGATGGTATTCGGTGAGTAGCAAGCAAGACATAAGGATAAACTGAACGTACTGATCTAAGAGCTCGATTAAAAGGGGGATCCATTTGGGTGAAAGCTCCGTTCCCAACGCGTCCCTTGCAATGACCTGTGCGGGGACCCAGGGCGACGCCAATGTGGTCACAAGTTCGATGAGGAACTTCTTTACCAGTGTTGATGGTCTCTCATAGGAGATACCATGGCGCAAAGGGACCCCAAACTCTGTCGGTACATTTAAAGACGATTCGTCGCTTGTACATGCCCCTGCAGTGGCAGCAAGCAACAATGTTAGGTTCTCCCATACCAATTGTCTTTCCTGCAAAGACAATTCTCAGCTATCACATTGAATGACGAACATTTGAAATTTGATTATTACCTCCGGTCTTAAACTAGCATACGCAGTGCCATCAGAACTGCTGGAAACATCCGTCGACGAACGAGGGGCCGAGCCAAGAACGATCAGACAAAGGCTTGACCACCGATAATACGCCTCTCGCCACGTTGCCAAATGTGTCACGCATTCCATAGCAGCCGGTCCTAAAGCTAGTCGAACCTTTTTCTGGAACTCAACGCGACCGAGAATGATAAACTTAGTGTTTCCGATAACCTCAAGGTAGGAAATCCGCCGCTCCTTGCTGGGGTAGCCTGAGCGGGGCACATCTGTTTCTCTGGCGATAATCTGCCCCAGCCGAAGCCCACGCACCGCGAGGGAGGAAATGTCCATTCTTTGCGAACACAGACTAATTGTGAGAGCCACATTTGCCACGGCCAGGCTTGGACCCCATGTTTGATTAGATTTCCAGCCTAGAGGTTCCTGTGTGTAACACGAATAAGGTTTTGTATGGTAGTGTGGTCATAAAAACAGACCGTAGCCTTATTCGCAAGTGGAGTTAAAAGGGCGAGGATCATATTCAGACACAGTTTGTTCTCTTCTAGATCGTCTGGATACTTTAAGATCTGTTGTGCTACTGCTAGCATTGTAGCCGGTCTACAAACGTGGTCTTGATTAGAATTGGGTTCAACAGCCACATTACGTGGAACATACGCAGCATGGTACGAGAATGATTGCATTTCCTCAGTATACTCCTCGTCAGGGTTATTCATCTTAATCATAACAGTGCCAAGCGTCCTCAATGTAGAGGACTGCATAAGCTCGTCTCTCGGAGGCTCTAAAACCTTCAGAGACGTCTTCACAAAGGAAAGAATTTCTTGCTCATTCATAGCACAAAAGAAAAAGCCGGTATCGACCCGCCAAAGAGTTTGGATACTAAGCAGTAGCTCTTTGCGATCATCTTGAGGCTGAGATTGAGCGTTATCCCGGTCTCTAGCTGATACTGGCCGAGATCCCATCCGACCAGACGGTTCGATAATGTCCTAAGAAGTAATTAAGAAAGATGACAGACCAGACGTCACAAAAGAACGAACAATCATAGCCTCACGAAGTTTCGGAGCCACGTAGATGTGTATAGTTTTATCTAACGGCGCTTGATACCTGAACTTGGGCGCCTACCAAAACCTAGCTCAGAGTAGATGTCGCGCTTAAATATATAAGAACTTACCTCGGAGATAAAAATAATGAGAGCTCGGACCACACATAATTTGACGGCCGCAGAACGATCCGGCTCCAGACAGAGGGGAAGAACATTATTCAAAGCTATTACAGGATGATATCGTAATATGACAACGAGCGCATCAGCGTAGAGGTTAACGTTGATAGGCTCGATTGAGTCGAAAAACGGTCGTAATGGAAGGGGCGGATTGATTATGCGCCTCTAAAGTTATAGTGTTAACGCTATTAAACTATCAACAACCGGGTTCTTTACCTTTAGCTCATCTGCGAGATCCGGTGCCAATGACCGTAGCACGATCGACTCCGTGGCATTGGATGGAAAATGGAAGGCAGCCCGACATATTTCATTATAGCACATTATAACTAGGTCGCTTAGGTCTCCGAGCTTGGATGGCGTCGTCAAAGCCCCATGTAACTGTTCTAGTAAATTATTGTGCTAAATAAAAAAAAGAATGAATGGTGCTATCTCATCTGAACTAAAGAAATACATTACTTTCTTTCCGAATCGATTCGTTTTGGAAAGGGCCATTTCTGCCGCTTTTAGTCGCTCGGGACTGATAGTCAGCAAGACCGAGAGTGTCGGCCAAAACATTGGCTTATTTCCAGGGTCAACTAGCTGGTATAGCAAATCAAAGACTCGTTCTGGGTTTCCCTCTAACCGTCGACGTGGAGACTGCACAACTTCAATAAACTGTTCAGGGAAGCCCTCTATCCAGTTCCATATGACAGCGCGTAGTACAGCAGCAACTGCCCCTTGTGTTTCAGTTCGCATGTTCACTAGCAGTGATGAAAGTTCTAGATCAAAGATAATAGGTCAATTTACGATCCAGGCGATATTATAACATATCGCGACTGACCAACCATCACTTGCTTCAGACGGATCTTATCGACGCGGCAATAGGTTACAAGTTTTAAATTTGTGATATCCAATGCTTCATCTGTCGCATTAGAAGCGAGTTGATGGATCTTCATACGTATACGCTGGAATAAAATATCCCAATTTGTAAACGAGAGTCGATAAATAACTCTGCCAGCGCTGTAAACCGTTAATCTTAGCTGGCTAAAGGCAAAGAAAGAAGAAAACACATTCACAGATATGTCAGAAACATTGGAGCTTTCACGGTACTCGACTGCGACGATCGAACCTCATGCGCAGAAGGCAAAAATGTCGCTACGGAAGGTAAAACAGAAGGCGAAACAGTCCGCTCAGAGCTGAACGACATCGTGGAACGATTGTTCTGCTGACGATCGAATGCTCCGGCTCCAAAAGGACTTGCGGATGGTGCTGCTGGGGGAATGCCAAGTTCACTGTCTATGGGTAACGAATGCCCACCGGCATTCGTAGAGGAATCCAATTCAAGTGAGGCAAGATCATGCAAAATATCAAGGGACTCGAGTCTATCGTTAGATTTGATGCTATCAACCTTGGTTGGCCCAGATCGACGTATAATGTCGATCATTGCTCTGAGAATATATTTGGCTACGGTATCTTCCAATGGTGGAGGGTTGAGTGAATGAAACGCCATCTTGGATCGGAGACTATCATCAGACGTTTTAGAGGGTAAGTCAGAGATAGATTCTTCAACTTCGTGTGAAGAGGAACCGTTGTCCTCTGCAAAGTTGTTGCAATGGAACAACAACAGGTTTATAATGAGGCGTACAACAAACATCTCGGACTCATAAATGTCCAATGTGGTATCTTCGGGACCAGTGTATTTCTACATATACAATTAAGGAAGGATATGACTACTAACAAGTTAAAGAAACATGCCTTAGAAAGCTTGTCCAAAACCTGAATCAAAAATAGCATGATAATGTCGATACAATGCCGTGACAACTGTCGTAGAGCCTCAACGATCTGCAGTGTGGACTCATTTTCCTCGACCTCCTGAAGCCGAAAGCCTGAATAACAAGGCAGCTGTACACAAGCGCTATATTCAGAACGAAAGGTACGAAGTATGAATGACAAGCCAAGACCGACCTTCATCGTCATTTTATCAACTAGATTCTTTACAATCCCGTCATTGGATGCTCCACGAACGGTACTTGCAGAGGATATGCTTGGTAAAGAGGGACTTGACTGGTGTGTATGGCGCTGCGTATATTCATCGCTCTGTGGATATTGACCCTCTGGGAGTTGTGGAAGAAAGGCAAGATTGCCAGACGACGAGTGAGGTGTCCTCCTTGGCTGTCTAGCCCGTCCAGACATAGTGAGACCTCGTCGTGGACACTGCCAAAGTTACTGTAGGGTTTCAAAGCCCTTAATTGTGATGCTGTAAGAGTTAACAATTGCTTCCGCGAATGCGTTCTAGTGGGACCTCGAACACCGGCGCCAGATTGGCAACAGGTGATCGCTTCTTTCCTGTCGCGAGAATAATACGTATTTTACTCCTCGTCTACTGCTTTCCAGGAGTATAATTGAATAACACACGCACACACTACTTGACTTGCACTAGTGGGGTACTTTGATCTGCAGCCCATGAGTTGAAAAGATAAGTATTCTGACTTGGGCTATCAAGTTTAATATGCGATCAAAGGAAGCGTCTTTTCCCAAGGCTGAATAAAGTCTTTTCGAAATCGCAGCTTTTTGAGTAGTGAAGTTATCATCTACACCCTCCGCCTGATGACAATCATAAGGACCTTTGCCTATCGTAATACAACAACTTCTCTCGATTATATGTCGTAAGTTATTCACTTGATTCCAAGCTTGAAGGCGGTGTCGTGTGACATTCTACCACAATACTGGCTGGCGAATCTGGCTGTGGTAGGTGCCACAGCCAGAGCACCCTCTTCATAGCGACGCACCGCACGATTTCAACTTTAAATCGCAACGTCTATTATTTACATGACACGTTAGGATCGCACCTGTGGTGTAGTTCTCGGATTTCGCGCGATGTTGTTTCTATTATTCTAATTTTGAACTGCGGTTGCCAACAACCATTCGATCTATTTTTGCATACACACCCAACGGCAACGATCAATGTCGGGTACAAAGTGTCACCCATCTCACTACATCGGGATAACCCCTCCTCTTGTGCCTTGATGGAGTCACCCGGCTGATCAAAGATCACCCTTTTAACATTCAAAGATGCTTGATGGTTGAGTCATACTCAGTCAAAGAGCAAAGAGATATTCTTTAGACTCCAAAAATTTTAGAATCCTTAATTGACTTTAAATTGGCTAAGGATCCGATGACTGACTGGCGGAACAAAGTCACCTTCCACATACTCTCACCACTTAACACTCTCACCACTCAACAAGGGGTGAACCTGTGGAGGGGCAAGCCCCCCACATCCCCTACAACTTTTCTCTGCATCAACAATTCTAAGTATTTATAAGAGCATATGATCTACTATAACTCAGAAACTTATTTAAATTGTATTAATTATTTATAATTCTATACTTTTATATACTTTTTAAAATCATTGAACCTAAAAGACATACATAAGTCAGTCTCTTTTTGCAACTGGGCTTGAAGACTTATGGGTCAATAATAATGTCTTTTGTTACAACTGGAAGATCTGCCAGACTCCAGCTACTACCATATGTATATGCACCCACACCCTATATGCACCAGTTATCAGTTAACTGGAATGCCTATTGGGACCCAGACATTGAACCTGTCCATGCCCAACCTTCATTGTCTCAGGTACCAGTTGCCGGAATACCTGTCAGGACCCATGCACATCATACCTGTCTATCTCTGATCCTGTCCCATGCATCAGTCACCAGACTCCACTTGGAAAACCCATCAGCACTCTAACTGAGCCCCCTTCCTGTTATGGTCAAATGACCTGTCATGTTTTGGACTCCACCTCCATTCCATTCCGTTCCTAATACCTAGTTTGGTGTTTACTCATCTTGTTTCATGATTACTTGTTTAGGATCTCATTATTACTGGATTTGGTATACATAACATACATTCCACAGTCTATATAGTCTGGCAGATGTTGTACATGCAATCCAGTCAGAAAATCAGCTTAGATCTCCCCAGTAATCTCAGTATAATTTCCACTCTATTCCTCTCTTTGAAACACACCACTATTTACCTTGTCAGAGCCCACAGGCTCCAACCTATCTATCGCTCAACCTCCAACCCATCACCACCCAACCCCTCAACCTTGTCAGAGCCTGTGGGCTCCCTGACTGGTCCTTCAACCTATCAACTCCCGACCTATCAACTACACCTGGACTCCCCAGGTTTCCCATCTACCTGTTTGAAATTAGACACCACAATCTTGTGAGGGTGTAGCCTATATATAAGCTGAAGCCAAGTCCTACTGGAAGACCCACAGGTTTCTCTGGAAACCCTCCACTAAGCCTTGCACATGCCTTAACATCCTTAAACACTACACATCAGCAGTTATACATATCTGTCATAAAATAGTATTTTCATTCTTCCCCCATTTGTTCCTCTTGAAGCAATCAACATAAAAAACTATACATGTGAGAAGGCAGGAGTGTGCAAATGCCAATCCCACTACATATTTCAGTGATTGACCTCTGATTTACTGATACTTATACTACCTGAGTCAACCTGGATACTGCTAACAATACAATTCAAAGCACAATTGTTTTGGAGCTGGAATAGTTGTCATTCAAGGGATGAATGCCAGCTCTATGATCTTCACTCAAAGTACTCTGTGTGTTAAGATCTAAGGTCTAAGCCCAAAAGGTGATGGGATGTTGAGGGTGCAAGGTCAGTATGTACTCAACTGGGAGGTCTGGTTCTACAACTCAAGTGGAGCTTGGCTTTAACGTATGTATGTGTTTCACACAAACTGTCAGGTTGCTCCAGTATTTGAAACAAGCAAATAGTATGTAATAGAACTAAAGTTAACAATTAGCTGAAACAACCAGGGGGCCAGAATGCTAAGGAGGATATCTGAAAACTATCAAGTATACCAAATTTTAATATACTCTAGAGGTCATTTAAACATCTGGGATGTGATCCAAACATAATTTGGGTTTTCAAACTTTGGGAATGTTTAAACTTATTTGTATATTATGAAACAAAGCATCTTTCAGGAACTGAATAGATTATGAAAGAGTTTAGTAGATTAAAACATTAAGACTTTTAAAAAGCATGTCATTTTAAATGGTCCATTTCATGCATGTGTGAGTCATTGACATCTCTGAATACATATGTATTATATTGGAATGGGTCTGTCAATCTGAACAGATTTCTACTTGATTCAACATACCCAGAAAATATAGGTGGTTTCACTTGGTAAAGAAGCCATAGGATGAAAAATCTCTAATAATATCTTACATATTTTACTGGGAAATAACTACAGTTTAGCTTTTAAAAAACAAAGTACCAACAAAAGTATTAGCAAGTATTTACATAACTTGGAAAACCATATATATAGGTTCTATTAATTGACTCTGAATTGTTTAAAATGTAACATGGAGAATTATTTCTCAAGGTTGGTAGTTGTTACGACCCGTTCCCAGATGTTTCAATATCCAACTTCCGATCTCCGACTACGGTTACCGTATCATCCGCATTCTTCCCTTGTTCTGCATTTGGTAATTTGTCCATTGACAAGTATTCACTCATTTGTTTGTTGTATTCCCGTTTCGGAATATTGTCTCCCTAATATGTCTTATTGTATTTCCGTTTTAAGAACATTTCCGTTTCCGTCTTATTATGGTCTTAGTTTGTAGTACAATAATGAGTAGACTTATATTAGTTTCCGCAAATTTGTACTTTACCTTAGATCTGATATCGACTTGTTTCTTATTCCTTCTCCTGTCTTTCTGTACGCTCGATATTCAGAACTCTTCGGAACTCTGAATATCTGTATTTTCCATTGCAAGTCTCACCTCTGAAATTAAGGACTTTGAGCATTTGCATAGAGGCACAGCACATAAGCTGAAGCTGACATCCTGACCCTATCTGATAGTTCCTGACTTCCCGGTGACTTTCCGATAGTTCCAGAATAAGTTCCGACATGGTACTTAACAGTAGTTAACAATATTATAGTCTCAGAATATATACCACTATTTAAAGATGAAGTTTTGTAGCAATATTGCTTTTATTAGTAAACATTTGATATTATAATGATTACAGACAACCTCCTAAGAGTTGAGGGGTAAGAGTCATGGCTGGCCAAGAGCTTCTTGTCAGAGATTAAGTAGAGAGAAGGGGAATCTAAGTTGACATTTGAACTGAAGATAAATAGAATACAGGATAAGGATTTTATACTAAAGTGAGATGGGTAATTAGGAGGCTGATCATGGAGGTAAGAAGACCAATGTGTTAAGTTCTGTTAAGTGCCATGTCAGGAACTTATTCCAGAACTATCAGAAAGTGACTAGGAACTTAGGAACTTGTTATGACTGGAAAACCCACCAGACTCCGGGCACTACCCTATATGCACCTGCACCCTACATGCACCAGTTATTGGTTAACTGGAACACCCACCAGGACCTGGATGTTGAACCTGCCTATGTCTGACCCTCATTGTCTCATGAATCAGTCACTGGAATACCCATGTTATGACTGTGTCGCAACCCTTCGCACACTGATGGTCCCCGATGGTATATCATAATTATACGTCTTCAACAAGACAAAGATCTCGGAAGCCATCGGTCCCCAGATGCTGACGTATGCCTTCCGGTCAATCAAACCCGACTACACCTTTCTGTCTGGCTATGTTTTGATACGTCCCTTTTATTATGTTGATCCGTTTCCACTCCATGTTTCACATATGTCTATCTATATTTGTAGTCCTCGAACTATTTCCTTTTATTGTAATTTCCATTCTCGGTTATCATCGGCCTCTGAACTAATCATAAACTTCCCGTTCCTAGTCAAGCTTAATGCTAATACTGTTTTCCGCCCTTCTCCCCATTAGTACTTTCTAGATGCCTGTTACTTGTATATGAACCCACTGTAGTTGTAGTTACTAGGCAATCGGAATATCGACTCAGAATACCCTCATACGTCTGTAACAGTCTCATACTAAGAATCCCCCATCCGCCTTTGCGTGCGCTCGCCCACTTCCAGCCCCAACCCCCTTGGCCCGATGCTCGACTTGTCTTTCGGTTCCGATTGGTATCTCGCCGAGAGGAGCTCTTTAGGATTAGTCTTCGCCTGCCTGAAATTTAAGGACACCCTACGGATATTTGCGAGGGCGCAGCATGTAAGCTGAAGCCAAGTCCTTCCGATCGGTCCCTGTCGGCCACCGACATTTACATAGTCAGTTTTCAGTTCTTAACACCAGTCAGAAAATCAGCTTAGATTCCCTCCAGTAATCTTAGTACATTTTCTGCTCTATTCCTCTCTTTGAAACACACCATTAATTATGTACCTCATTGGAGCCCATGGGTGGAGAAAAGTTGGAAGAAATGTTAGAGTCAGAAGAAGTTGATTGGGAAGACGATGTGAGGTTATGATCGTGAGTGCGCAATCTGGGATCTCCGTCTTGAACCGTGAGCAGAGTATCACCAGTAATAGTTTCGTTATTCGATCCGTTGAGGATCTGAAATATGTGTCTGAGAGATCTATTCATGATGGCAAGGTGCCCACCACCACGAGTAAAAACTTTTGGAGCTCTCATTCCCCACATATCATTAAATGTCCAAACCTCCGCATCTACCTGTTCTTCTAAATTCCACCCTTCATGCAATGCATATGGAAGGGGAGGCGTGGGGTCATCCGGCCAGCTCCACGAGCATTCTCATCCGATCCTTGCACTTCTGGCTCTAGCTTTCTCCATCCATGCCTCTAATTTCAATCCATTTTTTTTGATAAACTGGATTAAAGTCAAAATGTGGCGAAAAACAGATTATAACATCAATACGCTTACTATCGAACCAATGGGCCACAAAGGTTCAAGAGCCCATTATGGTCAATGGGTTCATAATAAGATCTTGGTAGCTCCCGAAGGGTGCTGACGTCATTCCAAGTTCTTCAAATTTTTCGTCCGGAATATAGTAAGAAATTTTTGAATTTGACAAGATAGGACTATAATTATGAGTGGCAATACATGTCATTTTGACATTCACCAAATGGTATTCCCATACAGAATTTGCAAGGGAGTCTCGAATTCGATAAACTTTAATGCCGTCGTACTCAATCGAGGTCCAATCTTTCTCGTTTAATCAGTATTGAAGTGGTTTGTGAGTTGGATACAAGGTGTGAGAAACTATCACATCGTTCTGACAGGGTTTGCCATCAATGATGCTAAGAGCGTAATTGAGTTCAGTTATTGGGGGGAGATCCATAGTAAGTTTTTTCGTTCAGTTTTGGTTTTCTGAGAGGAATTGTCGTAGTGATAATGTTTTTAGTGAATAGCGTTCTTTTCTTTTCATACAAATACATATATGGGAAACTCGTCCAAGCATAGGTCTCAAACCTACCCATCCTAGGTGAATGGATTGGCATCTGAGATTTCAATATGACTCAGATTGGGTTTTCGTGTTCCGCATTTGGATCTCCCAATCTCGAAGGATTGCTGGAGCATTCTTCAAGTCTCTTCTTGTAAGCCATTCATCGAAATTCGACGAATAATCTTTAAATCGTACTCTGTAGAGAACATTACGTCTCTCATTGCGTGCTCGTGACCATTTTTGATCCACAATAGCTTCGACTTTGTATTCGGGGAGTTCTTCAAAATCGGCACAATTGAAATTTCTCTTGGGTTGAAATCCAAATCTTTCAGGGGACTCTTTGTAAGGCTCTAGATGTGCAATATTCAAGACAGGGTGAGTTCCATACAACGCTGGCATTCTCAGGCGATATGCTACTGCACTGATTTTTTCTAAAATTTCGAACAGTCCTTCGTATCTCATCAGGAATTTCTGTCCTCGCCCCTTCATTTCTTTTAATAGTGCTAGCGAATGTGGATTTAAAACGACTAAATCGCCCACTTGAAATTCAAGGGTAAGTCATGATTGTAATACCTTTTCTGAAACATTTGTCCCAGAAGTATGGCATCCTTGGCTCTATCTCGATTCATCCAGAATTGTTCTACCATCAAGTCAGCCTGATCACTCCATCCCTTGAAATCCAATTCTGTCATTTCTGGTGAACTGTTGGGTGGGTCCACCTTATCTGATTCTGGGGACAAGAAACTTGACTTCGTGAGTGGCATATATCCAAATAATAAGAATGCTGGAGTGAATCCTGATACGGCATGAGTGCTTGTATTATAGGACAATGCGAATCCATTTAAGAGGGATATCCAATCATTCCTTTCTGGCCCAATATAAGCACGAAGACCAACTTCCAAGGTTTGATTCATTATTTCAGTTTGTCCATCCGCTTGAGGATGGTAGGCTGTGGTGAGTCCTCCTTTTATTTTCATCTGCTTGCAGAGTGATTCCCAAAATCTCCCAGTCCATTTGCGATCACGGTCAGATATTATTTGTCAAGGCAATCCATACTGTGAGATAATGTATTGAAAGACTAGTCTCCCGATTTCTTCTTCTTTATCCGTAGTATGACAAGGAATAAATATTGCATACTTTGTCAGTTTGTCCACTACGACAAGAATGTTGTCAAATCCATCACTTGTAGGTAGTTCTGGGATAAAATCCATTGTAATGACTTCGAAAGGCTGTGATGGAATTGGAATAGGCTGAAGGAGACCATATGGTGCATGTTTTCTTGTCTTTGACTTTTGGCAATATCACAAGTATTAACAAATTGAAGGATCTCCCTGGACATTCTGGGCCAATAGTATCCACTGGCAATTCAGTTATAAGTCTTGTGATATCCAGCATGAGCACCATTAGTCAAATCATCATGCATTTGTGACATAATATCAGGACGTTTAGAACTTGGGACACAAAGTCTTAAATTTCCTTGAG
This sequence comes from Hysterangium stoloniferum, assembly GCA_015178975.1. Lineage (NCBI taxonomy): Eukaryota > Fungi > Basidiomycota > Agaricomycetes > Hysterangiales > Hysterangiaceae > Hysterangium > Hysterangium stoloniferum. Next base: position 224,615 of record WHVD01000015.1, on the reverse strand, counting down.
AATCTTCAAAGAAAATTAATCCTTCATTTCCTAAGGAATACTGGGGAAACTGAGGATTACTCCAATTCTCTTCAGTCTTCAAAGTGTTCAGGACTGTAGTGAAGTGAGGATCTTCTTGGTAACCCAGAATGAATTCTTGAATTTCATTTGGATCGGCTCCAATGAGTATGCTGTAACCATGAGCACTTGCATAAGATGAACTCATGTTTCCAAGATTAGGATTTTGCATAATAATTCCCAAGTTGATTGATCGGTCGGGTGCCTTATAGTCTTCCTCTAGAACTTCTCTTCCAAGATTTAGCAAATCTGCTTCAAACTCGGGCATTAATTCTTCATAGAACTTAGCCAATGGGTCGTTCTCTTGATCTGTTAAGCTTACAGATCTAGTCTGGTCAGTGATAGGACCATCTTCTCGAGGCCAATGTCTTCTTAATCTTGATATAGGATCTACATTTGAGTGTACTCGTCCAGCACAATGAATAACCTTAAGTTCAGGATATGCTGCAAAGATTGTTCCCCAAGTGAGTAATCTCCTATTGATATTTTGAAAGGTCTTGCTCCAAGTTAATGCTGCATGATCTGTAATTGCCCAAATCTTTTCATCTTCTAGGTATGATTGGAATTTGACCAAGCCTTCTTTTAATGCCAAGGCTTCTCGTTCTGTGGGTGAATAATTCCTTTCAGCAGATTTTAATGTTCTTGACCAATAAGCAATGACTCTTTCTACATGAACAATAGTTTCTTCAAATTCCTCAGCCCAAGATCCATTGCTTGGTAAGTTCTCTTCTTCTTTAGATATAGCAATGATCAATTGAGGAATTTCTTCATTGTTGTCATAAGCTTTCCTTAACTTATCATAAGTTTTGGTCCCTTCCAAATCTCTAATCTTGATTGGCTGAACTTGTTGAAGAATTGCTGCTATTCCTATGTCACAAGCATCGGAGTACAGTTGATAACCAAGACTTCTGATTGTGTAGGCCCTAACTGGAGAATTGGTGAGTGCCTTTTTTGCTAATTCAAAGGCATTCTGCTGAGCATTTCCCCATGTCCATGTTACATTTTTCTTGAGTAATGAAAATAATGGGTTTACTATCCAAGCATAGAATGGAATATATGCAGAGAAGTAAACCATCATTCCCAAGAATGTTTGAAGCTCATGAACATTTCTGGGTTCATCCAGTTGTAAGATAGCATCAACCTTTTCCTTATGAGTAGAGAGACCAAGTCTTGAGACCTTTTGCCCTAATAACTTGAGTGACTGATAGCCAAAATGACACTTTGAAGGAGATAGGGTAATCTTGGATGTTATGGTTGCTTGAAGCACCAATTCAACATGGTTTAAATGATCTTCAAAGGTCTTTGAAAAGATTACAATGTCATCAATATAAACCAGGGTGAATATCCATAAGAAGGGTGCCAAAACATTTTGCATGACTCTTTGAAACACAGCTGGTCCATTGTGAAATCCAAATGGCATCCTTGAGAATTGATAAAGACCTCGATGTGTCCTGAAGGCTGTCTTCTCCTTGTCTCTAGATGCCATTTCTAACTGTGTAAAACCTGCTAGTGCATCCAGAGTCGATAACCATTGTGATTTAGATAATGCTTGCAGAATATCATCTTGACATGGTAATGGAAATTCATCCGGGATGACTTGTGCATTGAGTTGATGATAGTCAATAACCATTCTAGGCTTGGACTGATGATATGTTATGAATGCAGGTGCACTCCATGGACTCTGAGAAGGTTCAATTACTTTCAGCTTAATCCACTTGTCCATCTGTTCATCTATAACTCCTCTGCTCTTGGGTGAAGCAAAGAATGGAGGCATTGATATTTCTCTAGCTCCTTCTCGTAAATTGATTTCCACCTTTGCAGGATAATGTCCAAGTCTTCCATCTAATCCAAATGCAAGACGATTCTTCCAGAGTGTTGACTTCAACTGCTTCTTTTGCTCCAGAGATAAGTCCTTGCTAATGTCGATCTCTTCAAAGAACTTATTGGAGCTAACATCTTCAGGGGGTGGATCTGCAGTTTTGTCCACCTTCTGATTCTCCTTCAACATTTGGTTCATCAATTGAGTTATATTTAGGATTTGAAAGTTGATTGGCAATGCTCTTAACTAGATAGGCATGAGCACTTAAGTTGTCAAGTTGTTCTTCACTTAAATGCTCAGGACTATCCAACCAAGATTCAGGATTATGTGAATAGCCTAGAATTTGACCTTCATGTATATGCACTGGAAAACTCGAAAAGTTCGAAACATATAAGTGTGGATTCTTCCGAGTAATGATAGAATCGGGTGCTGCATAAAAGTCTTGATCACCTCGATTGGATAAGATAATCTTCTCAATATATGCTATGTCTGACTTCTCGGGAAAGGTCAGTGACACAGGAATTGCACTGATTGACTCTGGAGATATAGTAATACCAATGACAGATCACACAGAATTATCAGTTTCTCTGTTTTGAAGTGTTTTCTTGAGTCGTTTGTTCTTTCAATGGGCCTTGAATTTTGCAGTTAGGTCTGAGAGCTTTGGAGTTACTTTAACTTGAAATGCTTGACCATTTTCATCCTGCAACATTGGCCCAATAGAGTTTTCGACTTTGATAGATCTTCCACTTGAACCAAAATTCAAAGTTGAACCCTCTTCTCCTCGGATGACTGAGATTGCATACTGATCTGCAAAGTCATTTCCAATGATAAAAGGAGTAGTCATTCCTTTGACTACATAAGCCTCAATGACTAACTCCACTGGTCCCTCATTTGTGTCAAAGTAGACAGGCAATGAGATGAATCCTGATATAGTTGATGCTCCAGTTACTTGAATCAGATTGACTCGCTGTCCATTCTTAATCTTTGGAGGATTATCAAGTCGAGATAAGGTAGAGTGTGATATTAATGAAATGTCTGCACCCGAGTCTACAATGATCTTAGTTGGATTCTGGCCATAACATCCTAGCCATCCTTTGGCTGAAGTGGCTTGTGCTCCAAGGAATGCACATCCAGGAGGCCTGGCCATTAGTTTGGGTAAGGAAAAGATTTCTTTCTTTGTTGAATTGGCCAGTTTTATAATATAGTTTTTGACATTGAAAATTCCATTAAGCATTTTGCATTGAAGCTTTTGCTCAGAGGCCTTTTGATGTATAGGAGTGTTGCTAGGAAGTGAGTGTTCAATCTCTAATCCCCTCTGTATAGACTGAGGTTCTAAAGACTGGCTGTTCGGACTTGAAGCCAGATTAACAGCTCTGCATACATTGAAAGCTTCACAAGTATTTGAATCAGAGGAGTCAGAATCAAGGTTGATCACATTCCCTGACTCTGAGGATTCCTGAATTGACTGTTGTGAGTCTTCATCTTCTGAGGAACAATTGTAGTACAGTTCATCATACTCTGATTGAGCTTGAACATCTTCATCTGTTTGGCTAGCAAAATTGGCCCTAACATTTTTCATTCCCTTCCGAGAGTACTTGCAGTCATAGTCCCAGTGCTTTGGACTGCCACAGTGTCGACAGGGCCTAGCCTTCTTGGATTCTGGAGTATCCCCCTTAGAGACAATAGAGTCATCCTTTGGGAACTGAGGTTTTCCAATATTGGGACTCCAACCTATTAAGTTCGACCTTGCAAAGTGGAATTGATTACAATTTGAAGAAGGACCTTTTGATTGACAAATTGACTGTTCAACTTGCTTCAGGCACCATTCAATTGAAGAGTTGTGAGATCCGAAAGGAGAGTGTTGAAGTGCTTGTTCATGATGTTTGATGGCAGTAGCAAACTCGCGCAAAGTTCTACATCGATGTGTATCCAAAATTGTAGACCAAAATTCAGGAGCACCATTCATTACTTCCATCATCATTTCAGAGTCTGATAATTGGTAGACCATACTCAAGAGCTCTGATTTGCATATGAAGTAAGTTGTTGGTGATTCGCTTGAATGACCTGATTCTTGGTAGCTTGCTTTGTTTGCTCAGCTCTTTTGACGATCAAGCCAGGACTGGTTCATGTAATACACACAAATGGCTCATCTCAAAGTACTCCAAGAAGCTGTAATTTCATGACGATAATCGGTGGGCAATGACCAGAACCATAAGTCTGCATCCTTCTCAAGTCTTAAAGGTACAAGTTGTCCTAGTTGCTTGAAAATGTAGTTACTTTGTTCTGACAAGTTATTGATCTTGAAAATCCATTTTGACAATGTATCTGGGTCGCCATCCCACTTAGGAATGATTTCGGGTTTCAGTTTCAAGTCGAAATGTGCTGCTTGAATGCCTTTAGAATTTGTAGAGTCAAGTGGCTTGCCTTTTCCATGGTTCAGATTATTGAAGTCTTTAGGACCACCTGGATCATAGGGGTCATCATCTCCACCACCTGGAGGACCTCCTCCATAAGGGAGATTTTGATTTTCAAAGAAACTTGGCCTGGTTGGTCTCCGATATGAAGTACGTCTATCTCTGTCAGGGTCATGAGGGAAATGATGTCCACTGTTGTTTCGGTCAGGGGGCTCTTTAGGAGGTTCAAAAGGAGGATCTCCTGAAGCTACTCGAGTATGAGGCAATGAACTCCTTTTCTCCATAGTCCTTCTTTCTTGAGGATCTTGAAGTAGCTCTGATAGTCTCCTAGATTCTGACATATATGCAGGCAAGTCATTGTATGGTGAAGTGATACTTGAATGTGGACTGAATAGTTCTTCAGACACCTTCTTTTTAGCATCTTGAAATCCATGTTCTTCAAACAAGGGTACACTTCACTTGGTTTCATGCCGTATAATATTAGAATCAACATCATCTCCTTATGCAGCTTGACTTTTGTGATTTGAAGGTGCCTCTGGAGGTGGCAATTCAAATCTAATTTCGCTTGTGAGATGCTTCAGAGTTGAGTGAATGATTTCTAAAGGTTGGTCACTGGTTGGTAATGGAGAGGGTGTTTGCCTAATCCCTTCAGATTTGAGCCTAGGGGAGGAAATTACAGGTTGTGGTGTTTGAGTCATTCCCATGGGCATCAAAGCATCATGTGAATATAGATAGGCAAGTGTATTTTCCACTTCTTCACAGTAAAGGACTGAGATGACTTCAAAATCACCCTGGCCCCAAGCCTCGCGAGGATCATTATTTGGTCCCCAGTTAGGAACATTGGGAATAGGTATGCCCTTGGCTTCTAATAGTGGAGAAGCTGTCTGAATATGTTCAAGGAGTATATCAGACAGTATCTCATAGCAGCCGGGGTCAATGTAATAGCCTGCCTGTTCTGCAGGTAAATTCCTATTCTCTTCACTGGGTACTCCAACTAACAAGTCCTTCATCAAATAGAGAGCATGGGTTGCCACCCTCTCTGCTGGAATTGGCAAGGGCATTGAAGGAAGCCTATCATCTTTTGGAATGTATTTGGTTCCAATCTTTAGAATAACATCTCTTCTAGCCTTATCCTCAAATGAAGGCTCATACAACCTCCTCAATTGGATTGTGCTGGGATAGAGATGGGTAAGATCACCTGGTCTTGCTCTGTCACTTCTCGGTTGGTGCTTTTGAGGTGTACCAGAGAAGCTAAGGACAGGACTGTCTGGAATGGTGACATTAAGATGGCGGAATGCTTTTGGAGTAATGGGTCTGTTAGGAGAAATAGATCTCTCCCGTTCGGGTTGTATACTTGATGTTTTTGACATGATAGGATTGTTGCGGCTCCTACCAAAGGTGTATCGAATACTAAGAGGTGGTAGTAAAGTAGGTGTATTCAAAGGAGGAATAGGTGTTATAAGAATGTAGGGAGTAATGTATTGATTCGAGGAAAGCTGTTGTAACTTGGTAGTCACTTGATTTAACTTTGATTTAATTTCTTGTTGTTCAGGATGAAAGCCTTGATCCCGAATATAAGTGAATTACTGAAAGATTGCTGCAACGATAGATTGAAAGCAAGATTTCCCAGAGCGTCCACCAATTTTGTAAGGTATCCGGCTATTTACTCTCTCAAATAGTTAACTTTCGTAGAGCACGTCACTACAAGTTCATCTGAATTTGTCAAGAGACCAAACAAATATTGACTTTAGTTGTTTAAGCTTAATAGTGCAGCTAATTAATCTATCAGTATTTAAATTACTGGACCTTTATTTGTTTATTTCTTGAATCCCTTGCCATGTCAATGTTTGTTAATTATTTGAGAGAGTAAATAGCCGGATACCTTACAATAGGGTCAGGACATTGGCTTCAGCTTATGTGCTGTGCCCCTACACAAATGCTTGGAATGTCCTTAATTTCAGGGATGGGATTTATGCTGGAAGATTATGGATATTCAGAGTTCCGAATATCAAGCATACAGAAAGAAGGAAGGAATAAGAAACTAAGTGGATATCAGATCTAAGGTAAAGTACAAATTCGTGGGAACTAATATAAGTTCTTTCATTATTGTACTACAAACTAGGATCATAATAAGACAGATTAAGGTAAGTATTCCAAAATGGGAATACAACAAACAAACAAGTGAATACTTGTTGACTGACAAGTTATCAAATGTAGAACAAGGATGAGGTTTGGAAGTATGGGAACTATAATGTTCTGTAGTCAGAAGTCAGGTTGGAAGTCAGGTTGGAAGTCAGGTTGGAAAGTCAGGTTGGAAAGTCAGGTTGAGAGTTGGAGTGGAAAGTTGGATAATTATGGAAGTTTGAAGTATCTGGGAACTGGTCATAACAGTACCCCCTGTTAGGCCAAAATCCCATAGAGGTGATTAGGTACTGAGCATTGAACTGTCAGCTATCCATTATGAATTGTGAAAAAATGCATGTTTGGAAGTGGAGAGTTTTGGCTGGTGATCTGAGTATAAAAACTTCCAAATATTCAAATATTGAAGTATCCAGGAATGGGTCATAACAATTCCAGATCTCTGGGTGGATTTTCTGGTGGATATTCCAGACACTTCCTGGAATGTGTCCACAGAGTTCTGGAGAATTATGTAGTCTGGGAGTTTCTGGGGATTAGTCTGGAATTGGAATATTACCAGAGTACACATGGACTTGGCTTCAGCTTATGTGCTGTGCCCTCATGCACTCACTCAGGTGTCCATATTTCAGAGGATGGATATATGCCAGAGTGTTCACAGATACTCAGAGTTCCAGAGAGTTCTGGATTTGGAGTCCAGAGAGTTCTGGATTTGGAGTCCAGAGAGTTCTGGATTTGGAGTCCAGAGAGTTCTGGATTTGGAGTCCAGAGAGTTCTGGATTTGGAGTCCAGAGAGTTCTGGATTTGGAGTCCAGAGAGTTCTGGATTTGGAGTCCAGAGAGTTCTGGATTTGGAGTCCAGAGAGTTCTGGATATTGAGCATACAGAAAGACAGAAGGGATAAGAAACTAAGTCAAGATACAAACTGATTTGAGATTAAAACTGAGGAGTAAGTATATGACTATGGAAGACTATATAGATGTTCCAATAATTGTACTACAAGTCTGGGAGTATAATATGCCCTATTTGGAACTGTTTCCAAACTAAGCATATAATATAAAACAAGTCAGAATATCCACAGATATCTGATACTATCTGGAAATGGATCCTAACACTATAATGACTAATGTGTGTATTTCTGGGAAAGCCACAGGTTCCAGGCAGGTTGGAACCTTGGCATAGAGAAGTGACAAGGGTTGACAGGGATGATTGAGTGAAGGTTGGGTCATGGATTAAAGATGTATATTGTTAGGGTACATACATGGTGGGTCTCCAGAGAAACCCACAGAATATCTGGTAGGACTTGGCTTCAGCTTATAGGCTGTGCCCTTGCTAGATCATGTTGTCCAATTTCAGACAGGCGGATGGGAATCCTGGGGAGTCCAGGCGGGGGTCATGGGAATAGTAAACACCAAATTTGGTGTTAGGAATGGGACGGAACGGAGCGGAGTCCAAATAGTGACAAATCATAAACCATAACGGGAAACGGAGCGGGAGCGGAGTCCAAATCGTGACAGGTCATTTGACTAAAATGGGAACGGGGCTCTGTTAGAGGGATGACAGGTTTTTCTGAGCGGGGTCCAGTGACTGACGCGCGGGACAAGGTCGGACATAAACAGGGACGGAGTCCAGTGGGTTTTCCAGTGACTGAAACACAATGTAACGAAGTCAAATGTAGACAAGTCTGACGTACGGAGTCCGGTGGGAATTCCAGTAAACTGACAATGGGTGCGTATAGGGCATGGGTGTGTATAAGTAGTCCCAGAGTCCAGCGGGATTTCCGGTCGTAACATATGTACATATATAGAACAAACATGGAGAGGATAATCCAAAACTTTAAAAGTTATATATCCACTAAAGTATATATATTTATATTGTTTGTTGTAGAATTAAGATTTAATCAAATTCAGTCTATCAGATGACATTCTGGAGAATAAGGAAATATTAATATTTATCTTGTATCTGACAAAAGTTAGTCAAACAAACATACATATATAGATTATCCTTTTGGGGATAAATTCCACAACATGGAATGGTTGGCCAGATAGTTCTGGTTAACTTTTTAAACCAAATAAATTTAAATTATATAAACTACATTTGAAATTTCACATGTATACAAGAGAATGCATCTTATCCCAAAGATTAAGTCATTGTTAGGGTACGTACATGGTGGGTTTCTGGAGAAACCTGTGGGATATTTGGTAGGACTTGGCTTCAGCTTATAGGCTGCACCCTCACGAGATTGTATCATCCAATTTCAGATAGGCGGACAGGAATCCCGGGGAGTCTGGGTGGGGTTTGTGAGTCGGGGGGTCGTAGGTCGTAGGTCGGAGGTCGTGGGTCAAGAGGTCAGGAGTCGAGATAAATAAGAGAGATAGATGCGCCGGAGCCCGTTGGCTCCAACTAGCGTGAGTGGTGTAATTCAAGTAGGAGTTTAGAGCAGAAAATGTATTAGATTACTGGGGGGAATCTAAGCCGATTTTCTGACTGAATTGTATGTACAACATCTGCCAGACTATATAGACCATGAAATGAATGACATACCAAATCCAGTAATAATTAAATGAAACTAGCAAAACATAAAACAAGAATAGTAAACACCAAATTTGGTGTTAGGAATGGGACGGAACGGAGTGGAGTCCCAAATCATAAACCATAATGGAAAACGGAGCAGGAGCGGAGTCTGAATTGTGACAGGTCATTTGACTAAAATGGGAACGGGGCTCTGTTAGAGGGATGTTGGGTTTTCTGAGTGGGGTCTGGTGACTGATGTGCAGGATGAGGTCGGACATAGACAGGGACGGAGTCCAGTGGGTATTCCAGTGACTGATACACAACGTAATGAAGTTGAATGTAGACAAGTCTGACGTACGGAGTCTGGCAGGAATTCCAGTAAACTGACAATTGGTGCATATAAGTTAGTGCCTGGAGTCTGGTGGGAATTCCAGTCGTAACAGTCATAACCCAAATAATTTTATTTAACCATGACATTTGTGGATATTTTAAAATCACAGAGATACTAGAGAATGCATCTCATCCCAAAGATTAGGTAACAATCCAGATAATCTTGTATAACCATGATATTTGTCCATATTTTAAAAGAGCATACAAGTCTTAAAGATGAAATTTTGGGATAATGAAATATAAACCCCTAAAACATGTAGTCATAGTCAGAGGAAATAGTCTCACTTAAAAATATGAGGATTTTTCCATAAAATTTTGTATATTCAATGAATTGTGACTATCCTCCTGGGGAGTCTGGCCAGAGTCTGGTCAGGAAATGACCAAGGATACTCAGAGATGCCAGCTGGGAAAGGGTGGAGTCTGATAGGTTCTAGGTCATAACAGAAGGTGTCTAGTTGAGGGCAGAATACCAGGATCAGATTTGAGTTGAAGGGTACTTGAGGGATGAGGGTTGGGTTCTGGTGGATTCTGGATCTTGATACTAGTCTGGAAGATGGTTCAGAACCTGATATGATGCCCAGGAAATACTCTGTGGAGTCTCCAAAAACAGATCTTCACAAAATGGGTCAAAAGAAGTATTAGGATTCTATCATTTTCAGACCCCCACAACTTGGTTTTATCTCATAACCATCTGGTGCCCTGTTATTGGTATCACCCACCATGGTGTCACTGCCCATGGCACCCTGACACCTGTCCTTCTGTAGATTACCCTTTTAACCATCCCATTCTGTCTCCATCCTGATGCTCTCCTCTTGCCCATCCTATGTGTATCTTTTATTTGCCACTTCACAACCCTTAGAATACTTGTTTCTTATCACATTTAGTCTTAGTTTGGTCCTTGTCCCCTTTCCCACTTCCTTTGACCCATCACAACTTCTTGCTGAGACCCTCTCATGTATGCTATAGTTCTCCAGTTCAAATATCAACTTAGATTACCCTCCTCTTGTTCAAGTCCCCTTTACTCTTCTCTTTATACTCTCAAAGACATTGTGTTAAGATCTAAGCAAAAGGGGGCAAAAGGGATGATTTTTGGGGTCTGAAAAGGTAAATCATACTAGTCTGATTCTACAAAATGAGTGGAGCTTGGCTTCAACTTATATATTGCACCCTCACATGAACTGTTAGGGTGTTCCAGTATTTCAGAATGAGCAGGTAGTATGAATTTAGACTAAAGACAACACTTAGCTGAATTGACCAGAGGGCTGAAATGCTAAGGGTCAAAGGGGGTGTTAGGGTACGTACACGGTGGGTCTCTGGAGAAACCTGCGGAATATCCGGTAGGACTTGGCTTCAGCTTATAGGCTGCACCCTCACTAGATTGGGTTGTCCAATTTCAGACAGGCAGACAGGAATCCTGGGGAGTCCGGGTGGGGGTCGTGGGTCGAGGGGTCATAGGTCGGAGGTCGTGGGTCGTGAGTCGAGATAGGTGAGAGAGATAGATGCACCAGAGCCTGTAGGCTCTGACTAGTGTGAGCGGTGTAATTCAAGTAGGAGTTTAGAGCAGAAAATGTATTCGATTACTGGGGGGAATCTAAGCCAATTTTCCGACTGGATTGTATGTACAACATCTGCCAGTTTAAATAGACCGTGGAGTGAATGTCATACCGAATCCAGTAATGATGAAACGAAACAAGCAAAACATAAAATGGGAATAGTAAACACCAAATTTGGTGTTAGGAATGGGATGGAACAGAGTGGAGTCTGAATAGTGACAAATCATAAACCATAACAGGAAACAGAGCGGGAGCGGAGTCCGAAACATGACAGGTCATTTGACTAAAATGGGAATGGGGCTCTGTTAGAGAGATGACGGGTTTTCTGAGCAGGGTCCGGTGACTGACGTGTGGGACGAGGTCTCAGAGACAGAGTCCAGTGGGTTTTCCAGTGACTGAAACACAACATAATGAAGACGAACATAGACAAGTCTGACATACGGAGTCCGGTGGGAATTCCAGTAAACTGATAATGGGTGCGTATAAGTTAGTGCCTGGAGTCTGGGTGGGATTTCTGGTCATAACAGGGGGTAAGAGTCATGGCTGGCTGAGGATGTCTTCAAGAGATTAGGAGGATAGTAGAGGGAATTAAACACAAAAGAGGGGTAATATAAGTTGAGCTTCAAACTAAAGAACTGTAGCATACATGGTAGGAACTTTATACAAAGGTATAACATAGGGCCAGAGGTCTGGTCAAGGAAGCAAGAGGTAGTGATGGGTCAAGGGAAGCATGGAAAGGGGGAAGGAGGAAACTACAACTAAATGGGATGTAACAAAGGTATTCTAAAGGGTATGAGATGGCAAATAATGTTTACATGCAGAATGAATGAAGGGAAAGTGTCAGGATGGAGACAGAATGGAATGACTAGAGTGGTAATCTATGGTGGGGCACCAATGTCAGGGTGTGGGAAGGTTTCCCAGGATAGAAACAAGTTGTGGGGCCCCAAAAAGGTGAGTGTCAGGGCTCATATGTACATTTTATTTTATTTTATTTTGTTTACAGAATGACAAAAATGGTAATTGACATGGTGGGGGACTGCAGGTGACACCACAATTGGAGGTGCCAATGTCAAAGTGAGAACAGGTTGTAGGACCCCAAAACATGAGGTGCCTAACAGCATCCCCTCTTTCAGGTCAAAACCTTTCTAGAAAATTGTTAGGATCCTCACCATTTTGGACCCCCTGCACCTTGTTTTACCCTTGTAACCCTCTGGTTATCAGTACCCCTGACCCTGTGGTGCCCTGACACCTATTCTTCTGTAGATTCCCTTTTTGGTCATCCCATCGCATCTCTGTCCTGACACTCTCCCATTACCTGTTCTACATGTATATTTTATTTGCCACCTCACAACATTTAGAATACTTGTGTTTCATCACATTTAGCCTTATTTTGATCCTTTTCCTTTTCCCACTTCCCTTGACCCATCACAACTTCTTGCTTCCTTGATTGGCCTTCCAATCATCCATTATACTTTGTATAAAAACCCTATCATGTATGGTAAAGTTCTTCAGATTGAATATTGACTTACAGTAGATTACCCCCTTTGTGTTTAGGCCCCTTTGGTTGCTCCTAATACTCTTGAAGACATTGTTGGCCAGCTATGCCTCTTACCTCCATGACCCTTAGCATTTCAGCCTTCCAATTGATTCAGCTAAGTATCATCTTCAGTTCAATTCTATGAGGGTGAAACACATAAGTTGAAGCCAAGCTCTGCTTGTTTTGTAGGGCTGGACTCCCTGGTTAAGTATGAAATACCCACTGACCCTCTGACATCATCCCCCCTCTTGTCTTTAGACCTTAGATCTTAACAGTATATTTGAACTCAAGCTCACAAACTGTTATTATCTCATGGACAACTGAAACCCTCTTGACTCAAGATGAGAAACTATCAGAAGGGTTACTTTCTATACTACTAATTGACAATATGTAGGATCCCCACTAATGACACTCCCAGACTATGTTTCAAATGTGTGAAACTCAGCAAGCCTGCCATAGTGTTAAGATCTAAGCTAAATGTGGAGAAGGGGCTCTAAGTCAGAGGGCCAATGATGGTAACTAAGTCAATCAGGGGGCTGATCATACTAGTCAGTGTGAGAGGTACCATGAAATATATTCTGAAATATAGTCCAGATGGGCTCACACTTCAATTATTATTTCTATTTCTCTCTATTTTATCATATGCATGTATTAGTTTGACAATCTATATCTCCTGTGGGTACATAGACTCTTGTGGGTGCATACACACTAGACCTATGTATGTACTTTAGCACCTGTGATTAAAACTCAGACACTTTTATCTCACAACCATGACTTACCCAGACACCCCTTTAGTGTCTTGTAAGTCATGACTGGGGTATTGTCTCAGCCATCCTGAATGGCTTACAACTGAATGTTGAAAAGTAGAACCTAAATACAATAAACTCAGTCTCATATATGATATAACGGACTGAGGTGATACTGTCATAATCCTTTAGTTTATATATATGTTTGACCACATACATTGGTAGGTATTGTGTTATTGGTGTTGTGTGGCCGTGCCCGAGAGTTTATTGATACTGGGAAGCCATGCCTGAAATTAGATGTTTCGATGGTGTTGTTCAACACTCCTCCTCACCATTGAAACTCCTCCTTGCATGGTAGTCCTGTTATTGAAGACCTAAGAAACTGCAAAGTTTAATAAATTTTGATGGTTCAAGAGCTTTGGTGAAGATATCGGCAAGGTTATTTGAGGTATTGACATAATGTAGGAAAAAATCTTGCGAAAGGATGCATTCCCACAGGAAGTGGAATTTAATATCGATGTGTTTGACATGGGAATGTAGGAGAGGATCTTTGGAAAGGTTAATAGCTGCATTGTTATCACAAAGGATGGTGGTGGAGGTAGAACAAGGGAATGATATCCCGGATAGTAATGATCGAAGCCAAGTGCCCTCTTTGACAGTTTCAAAGGCAGTGACATATTCAGCCTCACAGGAGGAGGCAGCAATGGTTTTTTGTTTCTTCATACTCCATGATATGACACCAGTATAGCCGGTAAGCATGATATCATTGGAGCCACCCAGGCATAGTTTAAGGTTTCTTGTTCCTTTTAAATAGCAAACAACGTGGATGGCAGCATTCCAGTGCAATGTGGAGTAGCTGTCGAGGAATTGCGAGAATTGTTGAACAGCAAAAGATATGTCAGGCCGCATGGAGATTGCTAAATAAAGGAGACATCCAATGAGAGATTGATAAGGTATTTTGAGTAGGTTAGTGATTTCAATAGTCAATAGTGAGGTTCAGTCAAATTTATGAAGTTTGAGGCTGTGATCCATAGGTGTAGAAACAGTAGTAGAATCCACCTGACCGAATTGACATTCAATTTTATTGATAAGTGCAGTTTGGGATAGGTGGATGGACTCCATGGGTCGATCCCAGTCCACCACGATGCCAACAACAAAATGGACAGAGTCAAGGTCTGAAATAGTCCATACACGACACATTTGGTCCTTAAAGGCATTGTTTTCAGTGGCAGTGCTTGCTATTGAGAGAAAATCATCGACATGTACTGCAGCGATGATAATACCAGTGGGAGTTTGCCTATAATAAATACAAGATTCGCATGTAAGTCGAGTGAAACCCCAAGCGAGCATTTGCTCGTTCATGGTTTTGTTCCATATTCAACCACTTTGTTTTATACCATATAAGCCCTGGACTATCATCCATACGTAGTCTTCTTTCCCAGATTCCTCAAAACCTTTGGGCTGTGCCATGTATTGTACTTCATCATCAGGTAGTAGGTAGACCATAGAGAAAAGTGGTTTTGATATTGATTTGTTGTGCATCCCAACCAAGAGTGGCGGCAATATGGAGCAGAATTTGCCAGGACTCCATGTGTGCAGTTGGTGAGGTTGTTTTGTGATAGTCCTTACCGTAAATCTGTTCAAAACCTTTAAAGACCAACCGCACCTTCCAATGAACCGCTTTGCCAGATTCATCCCATTTGATTCGGAAGACAGGGCACCCCTTCCTGATTTTGCACCCTTGAGGAACTTTGGAATGGGAAACTAGTTTGTATACCCCCATACTCCTGAGTGAGTCCAACTCCTCCTGAAATCCGGCCTGCCAACGAGAAGCATCACCAGAACGCAGGGCTTCTGCCCAAGTTTGTGGTTCATCATTGCATGTCAATGGGTCGATCCCGACTGTGTCAGACATAGCCCCCAAAGTCACATCGGTATTCAGTAAGTTGGAATCAAATTGGAGAGATAACAATATGTTTTGTAGCTCGTTATGGTCAATGGTAGATGGTGCTGGTACAGTAGCATCAGTGGGTAGTTTAGTGATGGCACCCGAATGTTTTAGCCATTGCAACTGTAAATGCTCGGTGCTATCTTTAGATTCTTGAATAGCACGATCAAGTCTGGTAGTGGAGGCAGGTTGTCCAGCTGTGGTTCTGTTGGAATGCCTAAGATTTGGTTCTGGTAAGTCATTGGCATCTTGCATTTGAGGTGGTTGTTGCAACAGCAGGATGGCAGGGAGATAGTCAGGGGGGTCAGGGGGTTCAACTGGTAGATCCGATGAGTGAGTTTGGGATGGAGAAGTGGGTTCTAAGTGTATATCAGAGAGACCAGTAAGTCCATCTGTGTCTGTGGGAGTGCCTGGATGGCCATCATGGCTTTCAAGGAACCGAACATGATAAGAGCTATATATTAGTCGTGTTTTTGGGTCGTAACACCTATATGTTTTAGAATTACCATCATATCCCATCAGAATGCATTCAATTGATCATTCATAAATTTTTGGATTGGTCCGATTTTGAATTAAGACAAAAGCGTGGCAACCAATCTCTTGTAGGTAAGAGTAGTCTGGTTTCTGGCCATACCATAATTCCCAAGGCATTTTGCCTAACAAAGATTTGGTTGTTGTCTTGACATGTAAATGAGCCACAGTGAGATAAAATTCATCCCACAAGTATGCAGGTAGTGCTGCATAAATACACATAGTTTTGCCTTTGGCCATTAAAGTGCGATGGAGTCATTCTACTCGTCCGATATGTGCTGATGTATATGGAGCTGTAAATTGATGATCAGTGCCCCTAGATGCCAGCCAAGTAGCCATTTCATAGCTTTTAAGCTCTCCATTGTCTGTTTGGTAAATGCCAACTTTTAATCCCATCTCAACTTCTCGTGCATGCTCCCAGAATTGAAGTTGCGGGAATGCATCACTTTTAAGGTTAAGCAGAATGGTCCAGGAGAAACTTGAAAAATCATCTACAATATTCATAACATAATGATTCCCAGTCTGTGAAGCAATGGGGCTGGGTCCAGATAGGTTTATCCATACTTTTTCTAATTTTCTTGTTGCCCTATGCCCTAGACCTTCCTGTTGCACTTTTGATGACTTAGTCTGTTTGCCAAGAATACAGGAGTCGCAATTAGTGGGAGTAATGGAAGGGCTGGGGGACATTGCACCTTTGAGTAGGCCAGTATTGAGCATGTCACAAATAGCTTGATAATTTGCATGGCCAAGTCGACGATGCCATGTCTCAATTGTGGGTATGTGATGAGTGACAAAAGCATGTTCAGCTTGGGCTGAGTAGATATTTATGGAGTAGAGATGTTTTTGTGGTAGCAAGTTTCCCCAAGTGATAATTGTCCCAGATGATTTCATACTTAGCCAGCAGGATGTGTCATTGAAGTGTGCAATAACATTTGAATCCTTGGTGAGATGGCATATGGAGATTAATCATACTGTGGCATCTGGAATGTAAAGGACATTTTTTAAAATTAAATGTGTACCACAACCAATTCGAAGTTTTATGTCTCCGACACCTATTGCCCACACCGAGGAACCACCCAAGCCTTTAACAGAGTGGGGAGTGACAGCGTTCAAGGTCAAAAAATCAGTGTGATCGGGGGATATATGGACAGATGCACCACTATCCATCCAAAATGGATGCAAGTCAGTAGAAATGGGTGTATGATTAGATTGGGATATGGGGTTAATATCAGTAGTATTGATGGCAGCCATCGTAGATTGACTATGTTTGGTCCAATCAATATTAGTAAATAACTCCTCCTCGATGATGAGCCAGCCATGATATTCAACAGTGTCCTGTGGCAACATAGGCACAGGAGTAGGGGTTGAGAGGGCCAAATTGGCGATAGGGGCATCTGAAGAGGAGAAATCAGATGAGTTCACATTAACGATGTAGACACGACCTTCAGCACAGTAGAGTTAGGAGTGGTGGGATTGGTGGCTGCTACAACAGAACTCCCTGATTTTGAACCATGGGCAAGGCGGCGAGCCTGTTTGGATTCATCAAGACTTTTGCCTGCCATGCCTCCACCAGGATGGATACAAAACTCCATTTCATGGTAATTGTGTTTGCAATTAGAACAGATCATGGTGTTTGACTTTGAAGGATGTTGAGCAGACATGGTGAGCGACTCAGTAGCATGTGGTTTGTCGGAGTTAATGAGACTCTGTTCATTATCCAAATAGAGACAGAGTTGAGTAGATGTGAAGGGGTTAGAGTCTGTGGAAGCTGAGATATCCTGAGTAATGATGGATCGTACATTGCTGAAATCATTGCCAAGAGAACCTAAAAGAGCGATACATTTCAAGAGGTCCTGGGAAATGTTGCCCATCTCGTAGGTGCAATCAATTAGGGAACAAATGTTCTCAGCTGTGACGGGTAAGGCAGTGGAACGATTACAACGAGTTGTGAGGGCCTCCTGAAGTAATTGTACCTGGAAAATGGCCCCCTCACTTTGGTGGTGTGTACGGATGATTTCCCAGCAGACCTTTGCACCCAACTTGTGGTCAAGGTATTCTTGCTCCGACGTCTCGACAGTGGATGTAGTAAGTGCAGCAGCCAAAGAGTTGTTTGCCAGCCAGTTGGCCTTGGCACGAGGCTCAGTATTACCAGGTTCTGGTGTCGTACCATTGATATAGCCAGAAAGTCCAGAGAGGGTGATAAAGAGGTCCGAGGCACGAAGCCAAGGACAATAGTTTGATTTAAGTTTGTCGAGTTTAGGACCGGTGTAGGTAATATTGGTCCTAACAAGGGCAATGGAGGGTGCAAGAGCATCCGTAGGAAGTGGGGTAATCATAAGTAAGAATGATCTCGATGAAGGTGGTTCGACTTTAAAGGGAAGATAGGCCCATAACCTGTTGAAAAGTAGAACCTAAATACAATAAACTCAGTCTCGTATATGATATAAGGACTGAGGTGATACTGTCATAATCCTTTTGTTTATATATATGTTTGACCACATACATTGCTAGGTATCGTGTTATTGGTGTTGTGTGGCTGTGCCTGAGAGTTTATTGATACCAGGTGGCCATGCCTGAAATTAGACATTTCGATGGTGTTGTTCAACACTGAATCCACCATCACTATCTAGCTTCACACTGAATAGTGGAAGCTTGAACTATTGTTGGTTTTGACTCACACTTTGTAGCACTCATATTAAACTCTTTCTCTTTCAACTCATTACTTAGTTGACTCACTTCTTGGAATTATACTGCAAGGTTGATTCTATTCCATTTATTCAACTTAGTTGTCTTATGTTATGACCAGAAAACCTGCTGGACTCCAGGACCTACCCTATAGGCACCAGCACCCTTTACACACCAGTTGTCGGTTTACCAGAAAACCTGCTGGACTCTGGATGTCAGACCTGTCCATGCTCGCCATCTGTTACTTCATGTATCAGTCACTGGAATATCCATTGGAACCCATGCACATCATACCTGTCTATCTCCAACCCTGTCCCACGTACCAGTCACCAGATACCACCTGGCAAACCCATCTGTGCTCTAACTGAGCCCCATTCCCGTTATGGTCAAATGACCTGTCACATTTTGGACTCTGCTCCTGCCCCATTCCCTACTAGTTTGGATTTCATTATTACTGGATTTGGTATGACATATATTCCACAGTCTATATACATAGTCTGGTAGATGTTGTACATACATACAATCCAATCAGAAAATCAGCTTAGATTCTCCCCAGTAATCTCAGTACATTTTCCACTCTAATCTCCTCTTTGAAACACACTCATCGAGGCCCACAGGCTCCAACCTATCTATTACTCAACCTTCAACTCATCACCACCTGACCCCTTGACCTCCATGGTCCTTCAGTCCTGATCAGTAGTTCGCTGAGAGGTACTCATTAGGACTAGTCTTCACCTGTCTGAAATTTAAGGACACCCGATGGATATTTGCAAGGGTGCAGCACATAAGCTGAAGCCAAGTCCTTCCTGATTGGTCCCCATTGGCCTACCGACATTAGTCAGTTTTCAGTTCTTAACAGAACTCTGAATATCTGTATCTTCCATTGTAAGTCTCACCTTTGAAATTAAGGACTTTGAGTGTTTGTGTAGAGGTGCAGCACATAAGCTGAAGCCAACATCCTAACCCTATTTGATAGTTTCCAACTTCCCGGTGACTTTCTGATAGTTCTGGAATGGCACTTAACAGCTTCAGCTTATAGGCTGCACCCTCACGAGATTGTGTCAAATTTCAGATGGGCAGATGGGAATCCTGGGGAGTCCAGGAGTAGTTGGTGGGTTGAGGGGTCAGAGAGTGTCGGGCCAAGGGGTCAGGGACCGAGAGTGGGTGAGCGCACGCAAAGGCAGATAGTGGGATACTTAGTATAAGACTTCTAGAGGTGTAAGAGAGTATTCTGAGTTGATATTCTGATTGCCTAGTAACTACAACTACAGTGGGTTCATATACAAATATTTGGTGTCTAGAAAATACTAACTAGGAGAAGAGCGGAAAATGGTATTGACAAAGAAGCTTGACTAGGAATGGGAAGGTTACAATTAGTTTGGAGGCCATGAAATAACTGAGAGTGGGATTACGAGAAAAGGAAATAGTTCGAGGGTTACAAGTATATATAGACATATGTGAAACATAGAGTAGAAAGGGACGTATCAGAGTTTAACCAGATAATACAAGCATATTTTGACAGGGTGTAAACAGAGTTTGATCGCCATGTAAGCATTCATCAGTGTTGGGAGACCGACAGTTTCCGATGCGATGACTTGAACGATAACTTGAAATGTCGATAGGTGGCAATAACCTCGGGGACCGTCGGGTTGCGACACAGTCGTAACAAGTTCCAAAGAGTTCTGAATATCGAGCATACAGAAAGACGGAAGAGGGAATAAGAAACTAAGTCGATATCAGATTTTAAAGTAAAGTACAAATTTGCAGAAACTAATATAAGTCTTCTCATTATTGTACTTCAAACTAAGACCACAATTAGATGGAAATGGAAGTATTCTGAAATGGGAATACAACAAGACAAATTGGGAAGACAATATTCCAAAACGGGAATATAATAAACAAATGAGTGAATACTTGTCAATGGTCAAATTACCAAATGTGGAACAAGGGAAGAATGCGGAAGAGATGGTAACTATGATGTTCCATAGTCAGAGGTCAGAAGTTGGATATTGAAACATCCGAGAATGGGTCGTAACAGAAGCCAAGTCCTACTGGCTTTCCCGTGGGTTTCTCCGGAAACCCTCTGATAAGCTCCACGTGCACTCCTTAACATCTTACAAGTGCTAAGTTGACCAGAACTATCTTATTTCATATATTGTACTCGATAGTCAATATATTGTCATGTTGTACCTAAATGGTTGATATTGTTACGACCGAACAATCCTGCCGGACTCCGGGCACTAGCCCATATGCCACCACGCCCTACATGCACCAAATGTCTGTTTATAGGATTTCCCACCTGGACTCCGTACGTCAAGACTTGTTACGTTTGACCTCATTATGACACACATCAGTCACCGGACTTCCCCCAGACTCCGTCTCTGTCTATGTCTGTCTTCGTCCCACACATCAGTCACCGGACCCTGCTCAGAATCCCGTCACCACTCTAATTGAGCCCCATTCCCATTTTAGTCAAATGACCTGTCACGATTTGTACTCCGCTCCCGCTCCATTTCCCATTATGGGTTATGCTTTGTCACAATTTGGACTCTGCTCCATTCCGTCCCATTCCTAACACCAATTTGGTGTTTACTATTCCCATTTTATGTTTTGCTCACTTCGTTTCATTATTACTGGATTCGGTATGACATTTACTCCACGGTCTATTTAAACTGGCAGATGTTGTACATACAATCCAGTCAGAAAATTAGCTTAGATTCCCCCCAGTAATCTAATACATTTTCCGCTCTAAAACCCTACTTGATTCACACCGCTCACACTAGTTGGAGCCCACGGGCTCCAGCATATCTATCTCTCTCACCAGTCTCGACTCACGACCCACGACCTCCAACCTCCGACTTATGACTCACGACCCACGACCCCCACCCGGGCTCCCCGGGATTCCCGTCCACCTGTCTGAAATTGGACAACACGATCTAGTGAGGGCGCAGCCTATAAGCTGAAGCCAAGTCCTACCGGATATCCCGTGGGTTTCTCCGGAGACCCGCCCTGTACATATCCTAACAGATATTCTTCATATATAGAACAGTTAGAACTTCCACGACTCTTCACAGTGGTAATCCAGGCTGGACCATTCTTTTCCTATGAAGAAAACATTTTATTAAAAGTAACAGACTTCTACATTAGCTACACACAATGACTATGGGCAAGGAACAGGCTGCAAAACCTTCAGCAAGATTGAGTAGTTCCTTTCCAGAATGAAGACCTGCTAGTCTTGAACCACCTGGAAATGTTACAATGAGAAAACCCTCACTGACTTCCCAAAAATAAACCTCTGTCAGAGGTTCTCCCTGAACCAAAGTCAAACCACTGACAGTCATCTCTCCCGGTCAATTAGGACCACATTCACGCCAGGAACTATCAAAAGCACTGGAAAGAAACCCTTTGCCTACCCATAATAATGATGTGATTTTGAATTTCCACCATGCCAAGTAATGCTTCAATGTGCCTACCATGGACAATTGGTCTACAATGAACCTATGAATGACAAGTGGACATGTACTACACCTCTCGGATTTTGAAGGAGGAAATTACAGTGATCTACCAAATGAGATACCCCACCATGCCTCCATCAATTGCAACCTGGTTAGGTAGGTATCATGGGATTCTATCAGCTCAAACCCTCTTCATGCAATCAAGAACTCTGGGAGATATCACTTAATTGATCCCTGAATGGTCCAAGGAGCTCATGATCCTGATGGAGAGGGGAAGAATGGCAATAAAAAGGGAATTGTTTATTCAACTTGTGGATGTACTTAAAGTACACAATGATATGTTGCAAATTTTGCACATACTGATCAGACATCTTCATGCTATCCCCAAGGTCAACTATCAATATATATGTATACATTTGGATCTTAGAACATTCTCTCTATGAAAGGTCACCCAACATATCCTTTGTGTATTTCAGCCTCTGGTCTAGACTCCTGCATATGACAAGATGATGATGGAATTATTGAACAAATTTGATGAGACAATGCAAATACCCTCTTCTCTGGTTTCAACAATGGACTTGTTTATATGAGAGCTCAAGGGTTCCCCTGACACTTGTTTCCTCTGTTTGCTCAATTGCCCACTGATCCTAGAAGGTTTTCCAATGGACATGAGGATCAAAGTGACAGAACATTTACAGGAGAAGAATATTCTGGTCAAACTTTCCCTTCACCAACCACAACTGCATCATCTTCTTAGTAGACTGAACTGGAAATGGAAGCTTTAAGGGAACGACAAACAATTCCCAATGTAGAAACTCCACATGCCAGAGTAACCTTTGACACCACCTCTATCACCCTGAACCCTTTTGACAACTCCCACCAGAATCTCAACAGACCAGTCACCAATAAAGGTTGACTGTCTTTTTTGACAGCATTTGTCAGAGGGATATCAGGTCAAGTATTCAGTCAAGGTTCACTGGATCCTGATGAAACCCACCACCACTTGCCTATGAATATCAACCTGTTCATTCCTCCTGGGGGAGGACCAAGTGATTTATCTGGAAGTTCAGATGGTTTTGACAGCAACAGAAACCAGGGACATGGGGGGTGACATCCCAGGACTCCTGGATTCCCAAATTCATCTCGAGTTAGCACCAAGGATAATGACTTATTTAAAACTAAGGCACTTACCCTGAACACCAATGATATCAAGATCAAATGGTCTGATCTCCCTGAATTTGATGGTAGCCACTCTAAAGCATTGGAGTATATTTTGGATATTATGAGTCTTTTGGAAGTCTTGGAATCCATGAGCTCGCTACTGGGAGTCACTCTACCTAGATGACTCAGAGGCAATGCTAAAATCTGGTGGAGCATGTTGGACAGCAAACATCATACTGACTTCAGTTGATCTCACAAATCCTTCCTTTGGGGTGTTGTCAAAGGTCTACTTGGAACTAAATAGGGTGAATCTTTGGTCTTGGAATGGGAAGAAATGTGATTCCATCAACCTCATCACAATTGTGAAACTCCAGTACAGTACATCTAGTGATGAATCAAGCTGTATTGTTTCTTGTATGGGTTTCATCAAGATTGGAAGGAAGAAACATATTGATTGATCTTGACACTACCCACAGAATGGCTTTATCTGCTGCAAGGTCAACCCATTGATCACATTATGGGATTGCAAACCTATGCCAACAATCTGCAAGAAGCCTTATCAATGCTTGGAACCAGACTCATTGTGACCATTATTGATACCAAAAACCCAGAGTCATGATTACAGAATGAGAGAGACTTAATTTTGAAGATGAAGAGGAATTCTCAACTAGGGATGAGTTAACTACTCATAGTCATGTTCTCATCAGCAAAGCTGGAGACAGGAACACTATGAGAAAGTTGAACCCAGCACAAGGCAAGCAACATGGAAATTCTTCTTTGAAAGAAAAGCATCACCAAGCCTTCCAAGGAGTGTTGGATCTGCAGGCTTTAGGATTGACTGCCCCCATGCAGGCAGAATGTCTTATTATGTTTCAATCAACAAATGATCTGCACAGAACCCTGTTGAGGCAGTGGAAGATCAGAGAGTATATGAAGTGGTCTATGGATTAAGCACACAAGGACAAGTAATTAACCTTGATAACAAATCAATTTTTGTTTCTGTTTACCTTCCTCGGTCAGAGGATGACATAGTTTTAGATGCAAGCTTACCTTCAAATGAGAATGAAGTGTTGGAAGTCTACATCTCTATATTAGACTGTGACTTTCTTGAGAAGGGAGACTGGCTGTGAGAGGTATGGCGAAATATACTCAGGAAATATAGGCTGGATGAGCTCATACTATATTTCTATTATTATTTCTACTTTCTCTCTATTTTATTATACACTTATAATTAGTTCGATGACCTATGTATATGGTACATCGACTCTTGTGGGCACATACATCCCAAACTTATGTATTCTAGCACCCATAGTTAGAACTCAGACACTTTTTACCCCACAACCACGACTTAACCAGACACCGATTAGTGTCCTGTAAGTTATGATTGGGGTATCATCTCAACCGTCACAGACGGGCTTTGACTATCAATGCAATCAGAGTTTCAAACTATATTAGTTGAAACTCCACTTTTATCTCAATTCGCATGGACTACATCTGCACTACTCTGTTATTTGACTCTCTCGTTATTCTCTTCTACACTTGAGCAGTCCCTCAGAATTGTACTTCATAGTCGATTCTCCTTATTCATTTTAGCTCTCTATTCTACTTTATATAGCTATTTCACCCAACCATATTGAACTAAACAGTCAATACGCCTTCGGTCTGTATTAGACTTAGATAGTCAATACATCTTTGTGTTGTACCTAAACAGTTGATATTCTTCGTATATAAAATGGTTAGAACTTCCACCACTCTTCACAGTGGTGATCCGGGCCGGACTGCTCTTTCCCTACAAAGAAAACGTTACTCTACAACTATTAATTTCTAAGTATGTAAATGACCACTGGCAAGAACCAAACACCGAGATCTTCAACAACCCTGAGTAGTTCAAAACCTCATCAAGTCTGGAACCACCCCATAACATCACCATGAGGAAGTCTTCATTGACTTTTCAAAGACCAGCCCCTCCTGGGAATTCCCCCGGAGCAGCAGCTGGACCATCGATGGATACTCCCCCTGATCCACATGAGGAATGTCCATCAACTGGGCAGTTGAGCACCCCTGGTGCTAATGTCAAGCCTACCCATGCACCCGAGCCCATTCTCTCATTCCCACCAAGGCAGATCATCCTCAAGCAGTTCCTTGGGGGTCATATGGTTTACGCTGGGCCTATCGATGTGAAATGGGACATGTACTATGCCGATTGAATCCCTGATGATCAGCTTACTCCTTTCGTGGAGGAGTATGATACGGATTACCCTCCTTTACCGGTGACTATAGCAGTCTGGTTAGGTCGTTATCAAGCCATCTTATGGGCACAGGATTTATTCACATGACCAGGAACCCTTGAGGATCTGACATGCTCAATTCCCGAATGGTCGAATGATGTTACATCCGTTATGGAAGGGGGAAGGATGATTTTTAGGTGGGAAGTGTTCTCTTTATTCCTCAAAGCACTTCATGCACACGATGATGCGCTGCAAATTCCTACTTGGTATCCTACTTGGTAAGGATCATATTGTGCCTAAGGTTGACTACCAGTATATGTACATCTGAATGTTGGAGGAATCTCTTAATGGAGTCACGCCAAATCTATCATTTGCGTACTGTACTCTAAGGGGCCAGTTGAAGTGAAATCAGAGGAGGCTCAATAAAATGGTTTTGGAAGTACTTTACCCTTATAATAATTCGATTCAAGTGCCCGATTCACCCATCTCCACGACTAATTCATTCGTTCACAACCTGAATGGGTCTCCTGATACTCATTTTCTCCATTCGCTCAATTGCCCTGTCATTTTGCAAGACTTCCCGTTGGATATGAGGATGCAAGTTGCAGATCATCTTCAGGAAAAGGGGGTTGAAATCTGCACTCCCTTCCATCAGCCTCAGCCATGTCAGCCTTTGAATATGATTGAACTTGAGAGAGAAATTGCAATGGAACCCAGCCCTGCACCCCATCACTCTCGCATCGCATTCGAAAGAATTTCAGATAATCCTAACTTTGGTGATGAACAACCCACGATTAGGAATCGATCAGTCGCCAACAGGGGTCAACCATCCTTCTCTACCACATTCACTGAGGGTATAGCTGGTCAGGTTGCTGGTCGAGGATCGCTGAATCCAGATGATCCCTGCCATTCCCTGCCAATCTCCTCGAACCCCTTTCTGCCACCAGGAGGATCCCCTAGCAGTTCATCTGGGAGTTCTAATAGTTCTGACTATGGAGGGAATTCGGGATGTGGGGGGTGTCATGGTGGAGTCCCTAACTCTCCCTTTCAAACTCCGACACAGCCTTGAGCCAGTGTGCTTATCAATGACTTACCTAAGGATAAAAAGATCGCTCTTAACACCAATGACATCAAGATAAAATGGTCTGACCTTCCCGAATACGATGGAACTCAATTCAAGGCTTTGGACTACATCATGGATATTGTGATGTATGTCTTATGCTGAGAGTCCTTAGGTACTTAGCAGTAACTTAAAGAAATCAACTTGTTATATATGAAAGGGATGAGTGTGTCAATAGACTATTAGTTTAGGGTTCTTGTTTAATAGTAGTTAAAGATAAAGTGAAATATCAGAAGACGAACGAATAGCTTTCGTTCGGAGTGCGTAACTAAGATAAGTCACGTTAGTAATAAGGGTGATTCTCATTAATCTGAGAAAGGTAATATCCTGTAAACCTGGAACAGGTGGAATAAGATGCACAAATGCAAATGTGACAAAGTTGTCTAGTTTAGGGGGTTCAAAAGTTATATTTTCGTGATCCAGCTCAGCTGTTTAAATACATAGGCATGGTGCTGCGCAACTGCACATTACTGCATACAAACTACGGTTGCTACATAATAACTGCGCATGATTGAAATATAGTGTGCTGTGCATGATTGTTACAATCGTCTCAGATTAATTTTAGCTAAGAAATGATATGCATTTTGAATTTTTACTGTCCATTCACAAACAGGTATCCTAACTACATGTATCAAACATTAATAGCTCAGATACCTGGTAATGTTCGTATGTTGAATACATGCATTATAACAATTGACTCTGTCTGATGAGAGACTAAAAACCAAATGAATGGACTGTAGTGTGACAATTTAGTTAGCAGCTTGAGTAATTGATATCAAATCTACCTGTTACATGACAGATATCATGAGTCTCTCAGAGATATCAGACTCCATGAGCATGTTGTTAGGAGTCGCTCTGCCAAGACGACTCACCGGCAATGCCAAGATCTGGTGGAGCACCCTGGACCATGAACATTGCACTGAATTCAGTTGATCTCATGGATCGTTCCTTAGGGGCATCATAGAGGGATTACTCGGAACTCATTGGTGCGAATCCTTAGCCTTAGAATGGGAAGCCATGAAATTTCGACAAGCCAGCCACAACCGTGAGACACCCATTCACTACATTCAATGGAGAATTAAGCTTTATCAATTCTTGTATGGGTTCCACCAAAATCAACAGGATGAAACATGCAGACTCATCCTGACGCTGCCCACAGAATGGCTTTACCTTCTACAAGGACAACCCATCGACAACATCACAAGCTTGCAGACTTATGCTAACAATCTACAAGAGGCTCTGATTAATGGTTGGGTGCAAACACATTGAGAGCATTATCAGTTTCAAAAGCCCAGAGTCATGATCACCAAACAGGAAGAGTCGGATCCCTGGCATGAGGAAGAACACCCTAGAGGAATCGACCACACTGATCGAGGCCACGTCCTTCTCAGT
The DNA here is from genome assembly GCA_015178975.1 of Hysterangium stoloniferum. Taxonomy (NCBI): domain Eukaryota; kingdom Fungi; phylum Basidiomycota; class Agaricomycetes; order Hysterangiales; family Hysterangiaceae; genus Hysterangium; species Hysterangium stoloniferum. Next base: position 196,930 of record WHVD01000015.1, on the reverse strand, counting down.
GAAGCAGAAGATAAAACCGTCCCTAGAAGATCCAACACAAAACAGGGTAAGAAACATGGCAAGTTCTTTTTCAAATGAGGAGGATATCTGAAAACTATTAAGTATACCAAATTCTAATATACTCTAAAGGTCATTTAAACATCTGGGATGTGATTCAAACATAATTTGGTTTTTAAAACTTTCAAAAAGTTTTAAACTCTCTTGTACATACATTACAAACTAAAGAATCTTTCTGGACATGAGTAAACAATAAAAAAAATTAGTAGTTTGAAACACTAATACTTTTAAAAAATAGATACCTTTAGATAGTCCATTCCATATCATTGGCACCTCTAAATACATATGTATTACTTTGGAATGGATCTGTCAATCTAAACAGATTTCTACTTGATTTAACATACCTAGAATATATAGGTGATTTCACTTAATAAAGAAGGCCATAGGATGAAAAATTTCCAATGACATCTCACATATTTTACTAGGAAATATGTAACTACAGTTTAGTTTTTAAAAAACAAATTAACAACAAAAGTATTAGCAAGTATTTACATAACTTGGAAAACTATATACAATAGGTTCTATTAATTGACTCTGAATTATTTAGGATGTAATATGGAGAATTGTTTGTTATGGTTGGTGGCTAACAATATAATAGTCTCAGAATAGATACTGCTATTTAAAGATGGAGTTTTGTAAAAATAAGGCTTTTATTAATAAATATTTGATATTATAGTAATTATAAACACCCTCCCAAAGTGACAAGAAAAGCGTCGCTAAACCCCCAAAGGAGTGCTGGATTTGCGGGAGTTTAGAGCATTTTAAGATTGACTGCCATCACATGGGTAGGATGTCGCACTATGTCTCTATTAACAAATGCTCCACGCAGAACCCAACTAAGGAGGAGGAGGATCAGAGGGCTTATGAAACAGTTTATGGATTAAGCATACAGGGACAAGTACATAACATTGATGAGGAATCGATTTTCATTTCTGTCTACCTTCCTCAATCAGAGGATGACGTTGTTTTAGATGCGAGTTTGTGTTAAGTTGCGAACAAAGCTCCACGGATAGTCCTGCGGAGGTTTCCAGTAATTATTCCAAACACACACCTGCTTCCGGGGATTGTCCCATGGAGTCCCCAGGCAATAAGTCCAGGGAAAGTTCTGGGGATATTAGTACAAGGAACGGTGGTATCAGAATAATTACCAGAAAGATAAGGTAAACGACTGAGATGGACTTGGCTTCAGCTTATAGGGTGCACCCTCGTACAGAATGCATATAGGAAGATATAGATTCCGGAGTTCCCATGGGAGTTCCGGGAATCGAGTGTGCAGACAGACAAGAAGACTAGAGACTGTTCAAGGGTCAAACTTGTTCGGGGGAAAACTTGTTCAAGATTGAAACTGGATTCTAAGTACATGAATATATGTAGCAGACTTATATAGACTGTGAAATATAATAATACCAAATCCAGTATTAATGAGAGGCAGAACTATTAAACATAAAATGAAGCAAGTAAATACTAAACTGGGAATTAGGGATGGAACGGAACAGGAGTGGAGAACAAATCATGACAGGTCATTTAACCATAACTGGAGCAGGGCTCAGTTAGAGGGGTTCCAGAAGTCAGGTCAGAGTCCGGTGACTTGGTACAAAAGATAGTGTCAGGTATAGACAAGTTTGATGTGCAGGAGGTCCGGTGGAGTCCGGTGGGTTTTCCGATGACTGGTGTGTGAGATGCAGAGACAGATCATAACAGGAGTGGGGTTCTATGCTCTGTTAGAGGGGTTCCGGGAGTCCGGTCGGAGTCCGGTGACTGGTATATAAGACACAGAGTGTCGGGTGTATGTAGGGTGGAGTCCGGAGTCTGGTGGAGTCCGAGGACTGGTGTATGAGACACAGAGGGTTAGGTGCAGACAGGTGGGGTGCGTACAGAGAGTCAGGCATAAACAAGTTGATGTGTGGGCTCTGGTGGGAACTCCAGTTGTAACTATACAATATAGAGGGTTGGGAGCATATAGGATGGGGTCCGGGGGCCTGGAGGCCGGCGGGTTTTCCAGTTCCTGACAGTTCACCTCCAAATGAGAACAAAGCATCGCAAGTCTATGTTTCTATATCAGACTGTGATTTCCTCAAGAAAGGAGACTGGCTGGACACTCATCATCAGAACCGGAAAGGTCTGACTGAGATGGGAGCCTTATTGCGACCTGAACCTCCTACCATTGAGGAAATCATTGATGAGGAAGTATTTGCGAACTGATCTAAGGGAATAAGTCAGACCTACATTATAGAAGACCCCTCTGAGTTAGTGGGATCAGAGGAGGAGAACTTCCCCTTCGACCCAGGACAGTTACCCAACCTAATTCCTTGTGAGGAGTCAGACTCTGAAGTGGATGACTACATTATGAACGCTAGGCCCGAGGTACCTAATGGTAGATGCGTCAGGAGGAATGTCAAACTAGCCACAAGAAAGGAAAGCAAAAGACCCAGGGTCCAATACCCTCGATCCAGTCGGCTTATGAAAGAGGATTCAACCATTATTTACTTAGAAGGGATCCCCTAGGTGGATACTCCAGTATTGGGATCTCAGCATTACACGTCTACGGACACGTAGGGAATTCAGAAGCCTCTAACCCTATTAAAATCAGGCTGGATGCTGGGGCCGACCTCTCCTTAATTTTGGAGGATTTCTATAAGGAACTAGAGGACCACCCCAAGCTCAAGCAAGGACTCAAGTTGCACCTCATACAGCTTACCGGTAATGCTAAGGTCTTAGGATATGTCAATGTCCCCATTTACCTCAAAGACGACACAGGTATGCTCCTTAAATTTACCACCGAAATGTATGTTGTCCGAGGCATGACCATCCCAATTCTTCTCAGAGAGGACTTTCACATGAACTATGAGATTGGGACACTACAAGACCAACTGTTGGGCTCTAGACTGATTCTTCCAGGAGGGCAGGGTCTATCCCAGCCAGTTCTTCCAAGGAGCCACAGCCTTTAGCCTTTTCGATCAGCAAGATCCCCCTTGAGGAACTAGCCAATGACTCACTTCCAAACCAGACAAAGGGGTGTGTACTGAAAGAGTCGCATGGGCCTTGCAGGATTGTACTATAGAGTCAGAATCAGCTCGATTAGTACCAATCTTTGTCAGAGATCTTATCGGTGACCAATGGATAGTCAAGGGAGTTATCTTACAGAATGACAATGGAAGTATACTAGCCACTCCCACCACTGCTATCTCTAGGGAACGTGCCGCGATACCTCTCACTAACCCCTCTCTGACACCAAGAATCATTAGATGAGGGGAAACTGTTGGATTAATTCATGACACGAACAGATGGGCTCAGACACCTAGATCTTCAGCTGAGAAGGCATCAATGCAGTCAATGGCAACTAAGATCGCTCACCTCGTAGAGAGCCTATCAAGAATAGAAGAGGAGCATGTCCTTAATCCTCGACCTTCTGGACAGCCCCCAGAATGGGAACTTGCAGACGATTTCAACCCAGCAGGCCCTAAAACATCAGAGGTTGCCACCATGGAAACATTTTGTGCAGAGGACCTACATAAGTTGGTTAACTTAGGACCTGACATTCCTACTGACATCTCCTCCCACTTGATGTCTCCTCCCACTTGGAGTCGGTATTGATTAAGAACATTCAAGCCTTTGGAGTAGACGGGCATTTAGGACAAGTAGACGTCAAAGTCAAAGTCCCATTGAAAGAAGGTGTGCAACCTATTTCAATGTCAATGTTTCCAACTTCCCCAGCTAATAGGAAGGTCATTGATGAACAAATGGATACTTGGTTTCAACAGGGAGTAATCAAATTGTCCAAAAGTCCTTGGGGGCACCAGCCTTTGTCATCTATTGCAATGGGAAACCACAAGTGGTGATTGACTATAGGAAGTTGAACAGCCTAACAGTTCCCGACAAATTCCCGTTGCCACGCCAGTCTGAAATCATGCAAGCGCTTTCAGGATCCAACATCTTATCTTCCTTCGATGCACTAGCCGGCTTTACCCAGCTTGAAATGCTAGAAGAAGACAAACTGAAGACTGCCTTCAGATCCCATCGAGGACTGTGGCAATTCAGGAGAATGCCCTTTGGACTTCGTAATGGACCCTCTATATTCCAGAGAGTTATGCAAACTGTCCTTGCACCTTACTTATGGATATTCTGCCTAGTTTATATTGACGACATCGTGATCTTTTCTAAGACATGGGATGATCATTTAGAGCATTTAGACCAGGTCCTACAAGCCATAATTGCAGCAGGAATCACTCTCTCACCCAAAAAGTGCTACATTGGGTATAACTCGATTCTATTACTAGGATATAAGGTGTCTAGACTCAGTTTTTCGACCCATCAAGAAAAGGTCACTGCCATACTAGAACTAGCTACGTCTTCCAAGATAGCAGATCTTCAACGTTTCCTCAGGATGGTCCTGTACTTCTCCGCTTACATACCATTTTATTCCTGGATCGTTGCTCTGCTCTTCAACCTCTTAAAGAAAGGAGTCCGTTGGACTTGGGATTCTGAACATGCCCGAGCTCTTGAAGACATCAAGATGGCATTGAGCTCTGCTCCAGTACTCGGACACCCCGTGAGTGGCATGCCTTATCAGTTATACACGGATGCTTCAGACTTCGCACTGGGATGTTGTTTTCAACAAATACAGAAAATGATGCTCAAAGACCTAAAAGATACCAAAATCTATGCCCAAGCAAGATCAGCCTTCAATCAATCATGAGACGTGCCCATTTTCATTACTCGTTATAAAACCAAGGAGCCAGAATTCACTTGGATGGATTCCTGGGCCTCAGATTTTGACAACACCAGTGTCACTGTCGAGCACATCATCACCTATTGGAGCTGCACACTCAAGAAAGCAGAATGTAATTACTCAGCCACGGAACAAGAAGCATTAGCTGCTAAAGAGGGACTAGTCCATTTCCAGCCCTTTATTGAGGGAGAACATATCCTTCTGATCACTGATCATGCGGCGTTACAATGGGCCAGATCTTACGAGAATACCAATTGTCGACTGGCCACATGGGGGGCAGTATATGCTGCATACCCCAGTCTGGAAATCTTACATTGAGTGGGACAGATACACAGCGTTGTTGACCCACTGTCTAGACTTCCTCAAGTACCTGACTGTGCTAGTCCTGCGAGAGATGACCTCTTACCAATCGTAGCAGATTCTTACAACTGGAATGACAATGAGACATTATGGGAGAACAAACCAGCGGAAAAGGCCATTTTTCTCACTCATCACGAGTTAGTTGAACCAATTGGAATGATGGAAGAAGTCCCCCAAATGAATGGGGATTTGCACAACCTCCCCAGAAATGATGAAATTGATGAGGCAAAGTTTACTCTCTTGAACCTCCAATTGCTTATAGATATCAATGAGAACTATGCTAAGGAACTTCACGATGGATATGTATCAGAAAGATCTTACTTTCAGAAATCATTACGCTGCAGATCCTATTTCCCCAAATATGGTAGCTACCCCTTCGCACTATTTCATCGGCAAGAATAAGCTATTGTTCTTTCGAGATTTGGACTGGAAAATTTGAATCTGTGTACCTAGCAGCATGATGTCAACCATACTCAAATTGATACATGACAACCCCTTCAAAGGAGCTCATGCAGGCGGCCACAGACTTTTCCAGCTGATGAAAGACCAGTTTTTCTGGCCAAGGATGTTGCAGGACTGCATGGTGTACGCTCACCGCTGTGACATATGCCAGAAAACTAAGGTTGATCATACCACTCGACAAGGAGCTCTTCGACCCACGGATGTACCCTTAAGGCCATTTGAGGTTGTCTCAATGGACCTGATTACCGGATTACCTCCTTCTGCAAAGGGTGCTTACTCAGCCATCTTTGTCGCTGTGGATAAACTCATGCATTTTCTAATTTGTGAGCCCACGACTTCAGATCTATCCACTGAAGGATTCGTGCAAATCTTTGTGAATAAAGTAGCTGCTCCATTTGGCCTACCCTCAAGAATAATCTGTGATCAAGACAAGAGGACCTGTAAGTTCTGGAGAGAGGTCTGCAAGGTATACAGAAGTGCCCTCATAATATCCTCGTCTCATCATCCTCAAACTGACAGTCAAACGGAGAATGCCAATGCTATCATTGAGCAAATGCTCAGAGTGTACTGTGCTTCTTCGAAAGAGGGATGGTCTAAATGGACTCAGGTGGTGGCTCATACCTACAATTCGATGCTTCAGAGTTCAACAAGCTACACACCGGCCTTTTTGCTGATGGGATACTTACCAAGAGGAATGTCTCGCTGCCCAGGAGGGGATGACCCCATGGCTCCCAAGGAATTGTTGGATAGCCCTTTAGCTGACCAATGGATCTTAGAATTGAAGAACCATCAACAGGTGGCACAGGATTTGATTGCACGAGCACAAGAAATGCAAGCTCACAGCTACAATAAGAAAAGGAGATCGGTGGAAGATATCTCAGAAGGAGATTATGTTCTAATCAATCCTCATTCTCTCGAGCTTGTTGAAGCCAAAGGACCTGGGAGGAAACTTATACAAAGATGGATAGGGCCATTTGAAGTCTTGGAGAAGATCAATCCTCAAGTCTTTCGACTCCGCATTCCATCAGAATATCAACTACACCCAGTAATCAACCGAGACCATCTTAAAAAGTACCATCTCTCCCCCAAGGAATTCAGATCAAGGGAGCTACTCGAGAGTCCTCGGGAACTAGACTGTAATGACGAGGAATACGAGGTAGAAGCTATAGTAGGACACAAAAAGCATCGAAATTGACTCCTTTTCCAAGTTTGATGGAAAGGATATGGACTGGAAGAGGACAGCTGGTTAAATGGCAACAACCTTCGTAATGCCCCCGCTCTTCTCAGAGCTTACAAAACTATTTATCGAATCTAATCATTATTTCACCTCCCCATGATGACAACACTGTTTATTTACTTTTAACTCTACCCTTCACTATTCATCCCCCTTGGCCTTTCACCTCAATAACTGAGCAGAGCTTAAAATTAATATAAAATACGTAAATCCGCTAAAGAAAATTTTATCCCCCTGTCTCTTCCCTCCACGTCAACCTCTCAAATCAGTACATGATGTTGCAGGAACAACAACCCAAACCCAAGTTCCCCAACTCCAAGAGAATACCACAACCCCAACCTATTAATACTTCTACCACATCGTCTCATACTGAAAACATTGAGCACTGTATGGGTAATTCTGGGATGCCATCGTCGATGCACCCCTCTGCACAGGACAACACGGCAGGAACCTCCACCAATTCAGGGAGTGGAACTGCTTTCACTCCATGTACTCCTCCCCCTAGACCCCGACTTCCCAACTTTAAAAGGATACCTCGACCCCAAACAACGGTTCCTCCTTCCCCACCACCTCGAACAGAAATTGTCAAGTGTTTGGAGGAGGCCTCTTTGTCCACATACCCTACATGGACAGACCCCGTTCCAAAAGCCACGTCCCTACCCTCTGGAACTTGGGGGGCTCCCTCAGGAACATGGAGTGAAACCCCCCCACCTCCTTGTAGCATCTTCCCTTCCACCAAGGAGGAGATCAGGAAAAAATGGCAGTCCGAGGCTTTCTCCATGCAGGTTCAGGAGGAATTAAAAACACTTAAGAGGAAAAGGAGGGAGGAGTACTTAGAAGGACAGCGAAAGATGGGTGCTAGGGATAATGTCCCCTCAAAGCGGACACGGCAGGAATGGAGGAGAATGGAAGGAAACAACAACCCTTCAACCATTGCTCCCCCCCTGGGCCATAAATGGACGGATTCCACTGAGATGGATTGCAGTGATGGGGGCACGCCATGTGTTAGGAGTGTAGGACAGAAGAGCAGGAAAGGAAAAGATGGGGTCACCTTCTACAATTGGGACAAAGTACAGAGGATCAAACTACAAATCATTGCATTGCGACGTGGGGACAGAGTTGCACTACCTCCCAGACCTCCTTCCCAATGTGGGCCCCAGGAACAAACCTACCGGATGGGGCCCATTGATTTCTCATCCAATTTGGAGGATGACCAATCATGCTACCCCACCTACAACGGCAAGTACCTCGGCACTGATTGCCACGAAGGTTTTTTACTTCCAGACAATATTCACTTCTTCACAAGTGACCCTAATCAACAGCGAAAACTGCCGACTTCTGTCAGAGTTTGGAGGGGGTGTCATCCAGCCGACCCTGCGATGCTGTCTAGCTCCTCTCACCTCTCTCCACCTCCACCCGTTTCTTCCGCGCCCCCCCTGCAGCACTTTACACCCTTTTCAGAGCTGCGAGGAGGTCATGAACCATCCACTGACCTGCCTTCTTTTCCCCTCATACCATTAACCCTCCCCTCCACAGGACCTTCCCTCATACCACTGCCCCCACCCACACCCAAGCCCACTCCAGTACTGCGGCCAACCCCACCCCCATGCATGTCACCTGGCCCCCTTGTCGCCACCCACTCTACCCCGACACCATTGTCCCCTGCAGTGTCAGACACTCCCCTGGTTCCCCTGCCAGTGCAGAGTCTACCACCTGTCTCTCCCTACTCACCTTACATTTCCCTGGGGAGCCCCATTCATCAACCCAATATTGCATTGATGGATGTTGATCACCCTATCCCAGATGCCCTCGAGGTGCCTCCCTCAGCCATGGATGTCTTCGAGGAACCCTCCCTGGCCACGGAGGTCTTCAAGGAGCCTCTCCCAGCCATGGAAGTCTTTGAGGAGCCTCCCCCCTTAAGCGAAAAGGCAAAGGGGAAGCAGAAGGCTGATGTTCAGGCCGACGAGCCCCATGTCATTGACCCTTTCCCAGCCGACCCCATTTGCAGCTCCCCGCCACAGCCACCCTCTCCCCCTCACTCTCAGGACACGGCCGACTTGGCTCATTTCTTACAGGCAAGTTGGATGCATATGTCCATTAACTACCTCTCTGACATTTTCACTGTGGGACACACATTAATGCGACTAGGGCCAACCTTACAGCACCCCCTTCTTAAAGGGCATATTCAAGGGTATAGCGGGTCTCTCACACTGTCGGACTGCATAAGTACATTTTACTTATGCGTCAATGACCCTAAGGAACAGCTGCATTTAGCAGAGGATATCGAGCGGGTTGAGCTCTCCATGTTTCGGTCTCTGCTCGTTGACTCCTCTTGCGTCCTTCCTGAGCATGCACTGATCCACTCAGCTGCAGACCTAGTCGACCTGTTGGAGCATCTGTTGCCAGATTCTGACACCTCGGGAGGACTTCCCTCTGGTGGAGATGCAAGCTGCGCACCACTTCTCACTCCTGCCCCACCATCACTACACCCCTGGCCTCCTCTCATTGCCTGCATCACTGACACCTCCACTGATTGTGTTCGCACCATCATTAGAACATGTCAGAAGGCCTACAGTCATTGGGTCTCTTCAATCCAGAAACTGGATGGGTTGACATCTGCCAACGACGTTTTGAAGCGGGAAGACATTGCCCTTTCTTTTCACACCAAGTGTCTCACCTGGGTAAATGCTATCCTGCACCTTGGAGGTTCATTGCAGGATGCATGGGGAGGAGTTCCAAGTGTCCTTCAACACCTTCTTTGACATAGCTCTTCGACCTGGGAGGCACTGTGAGAGGTACAGTGAAATATACTTGGGAAATATAGTCTGGATGAGCTCATACTATATTTCTATTATTATTTCTACTTTCTCTCTATTTTATTATACACTTATAATTAGTTTGACGACCTATGTATGCAGTACATCGACTCTTGTGGGCACAAACATGCCAAACTTATATATTCTAGCACCCATAGTTAGAACTCAGGCACTTTTTACCCCACAACCATGACTTACCCAGACATCGATTAGTGTCCTGTAAGTTGTGATTGGGGCATCGTCTCGACCATCACAGATGGGCTTTGACTATCAATGCAATCAGAGTTTCAAACTATACTGGTCGAAACTCCACTTTTATCTCAATTCGTGTAGACTACATCCATGCTACTCTGTTATTTGACTCTCTCATTATTCTCTTCTACACTCAAGCAGTCCCTCAGAATCGTACTTCATAGTCGATTCTCCTTATTCATTTTAGCTCTCTATTCTACTTTAGATAGCTATTTCACCCGACTGTATTGAACTAAACAGTCAATACATGTTCAGTCTGTATTAGACTTAGATAGTCAATGCATCTTTGTGTTGTACCTAAACGGTCAATATTCTTCATATATAGAATGGTTAGAACTTCCACCACTCTTCACACTGGCTGGATGCTCATCGTCAGAACCAGAAAGGTCTGACCAAGATGGAAGCCTTATTGCAATCTAAACTTCCTACCATTGAGCAAATCATCAATGAGGAAGTATCTATGAATCAATCCAAGGAAATAAGTCAGAACTATGTTATAGAAGACCCCTCTAGGTTAGAGGGATCAGAAGAGGAGAACTTCCCTTTTGACCCAGGACCACTACCCACCTTAATTCCTTACAAGGATTCGGACTCAGAAGCAGATGACCCTGTCCCAAGTGCTACTCCCAAGGTACTAACAGTAGATGTGTCAGGAGGGATGTCAAACTGGCTGCAAAAAGGGAAAGTAAAAGACCCAAGGTCCAATATCCTTGGTCCAGTCAGCTGATGAAGGAGGATTCAACTATCATTTATTGCAAAGGGATCCTCCCAGTGGATACTCCAGTATAGGAATCTTGGCATTACACATCTACGGCACATAGGGCATTCAGAAGCCTCTAACCTTATCAAAATCAGGCTGGACGCTGGGGCTGACCTTTCCCTAATTTCAGAGGATTTCTATAAGGAACTAGAAGATCACCCCAAGCTCAAACAAGGACTCAAACTGCACCTCATTCAGCTGACTGTAATGCTAAGGTCTTAGGATACATCAACATCCACATCTACCTTGAAGATGAAACTGGTACGCTCCTTAAATTTACAGCTGAAATGTACATTGTCTGAGGTATGACTGTACCAATTCTTCTTGAGGAGGACTTCCATGTGAACTATGAGATTGGGATGCTACAAGATCAGCTGTTGGGCTCCAGATTAATTCTCCCAGGAAGAGTGGGGTCTATCCCAGCCAGTTCTTCTAAAGAACTGCAGCCATTAACCTTCTCAGCTCCCCTTGAAGAATGAGCCAGCAACTCACCTGAATTGACTTCCAAACCAGACAAAGGGGTGCATACTGAAAGAGTTGCATGAGCCCTACAGGATTGTACTATAGAACCATAATCAACTCAATTAGTACCAATTTATGTTGGAGACCTTACTGGTGACCAATGGATAGTTGAGGGAATCGTCTTGCAAAATGACAATAAGCATACTAGCCACTCCCACCACTGCCATCTCTAAAGAAAGAGCCACAATACCTCTTGCTAACCCCTCTTTGACATCATGAATCATTAGGCAAGGGGAAACCATTGGATTAATTCATGAGGTGAACAAATGGGCCCAGATGCCTTCCCTGATTGAAAAGGAATTGATGCAATCAATAGCAACCAAAATTGCTCACCTCATTGAGAGCCTATCAAGGATGGAAGAAGAACACATTCTCAACCCTTGATTGTTTGAACTGTCCCTAGAATGGGAATCCATGGACAATTTTGACCCGGCAGGTCCTAAAATGTTGGAGGTCACCACTATGGAAACACTTTGTTTGGAGGACTTGCATAAGTTGGTTAAATTAGGGTCTGACATTCCTGCTGACATCTCCCTTCACTTGGGTTTGGTCTTGACTAAGGAGGGTGTTTATAATTACTATAATCTCAAATATTTACTAATAAAAGTCTTATTTTTACAAAACTCCATCTTTAAATAGTGATATCTATTCTGAAACAATTATATCATCAAAAACAACCATCAGAAATAGTTCTTCATATTACATCTTATACCACCCATATTTATTTAACAAATTCCACTCTATATAATTTCCTTCCTTTTACAAATGCCTACTAATACTTTTATTAGTACTTTGTTTTTTAAAATTTGTAATGTAGTTATTTCCATGTAAAATATGTAAAATATTATTGGAAATTTTTCATACCACAGCTGTCTTTATTAAGTAAAACCTCCTATATATTCTGGGTATGTTGAATCAAGTAGAAATCTGTTCAGATTGACAGATCCATTCCAAAGTAATACATATGCATGGAATGGACTATCTAAAGGTATCTATTTTTTAAAAGTATTAGTGTTTCAAACTACTAATTTTTTTATTGTCTACTCATGTCCGGAAAGATTCTTTAGTTTGTAATGTACAAGAGAGTTTAAAACTTTTTGAAAGTTTTAAAAACCAAATTATGTTTGAATCACATCCCAGATGTGTAAATGACCTTTAGAGTATATTATAATTTGGTATACTTAATAGTCTTCAGATATCCTCCTAAGAACATCCAAGCCTTCAGGGTGGATAGATATTTGGGACAAGTAGATGTTAAGGCCAGCATTCCACTGAAGGATGGTATGCAACCTACATATCTTGATGCCAATGTTTCAAACTTCCCCAGCCAATGGGAAAGTCATTGACAAACAAATGGATACCTGGTTTCAACAGGGAGTTATCGAATTGTCCAAGAGTCCTTGGGGAGCACCAGCCTTTGTAGTCTATCGCAATGGGAAACTGTGAGTAGTAATAGACTATCAGAAATTGAACAGCTTCACAGTCCCCAATGAATTCCCATTACCACATCAGTCAGAGATCATGCAAGCACTTTCTCGATCCAACATCCTATCCCCATTTGACACATTAGCTGGTTTCACTCAACTCAAAATGCTAGAAGAGGACAAACCAAAGACCACCTTCAGATCCCACTGAGGACTGTGGCAATTCAGGAGAATGCCATTTGGACTCTGGAATGGACCCTCCATTTTCCAGAGGGTTATACAAACTGTACTCACACCCTACTTGTGGATCTTCTGCCTAGTTTATATTGACAACTTCGTGATCTTTTCTAAGACATGGGATGATCATCTAGAGCATTTAGATAAAGTCTTACAGGCCATAATTACAGCAGGAATCACTCTCTCACCCAAAAAGTGCTATGTCAGATATAACTCAATTTTATTACTAGGACATAATGTGTCTAGACTCAGTTTTTTGACCCACCAAGAAAAGGTTGCTGCTATACTAGAACTAGCTATGCCCACCAAGATAGGAGATCTCCAACATTTCCTTGGAATGGTTTTCTACTTCTCCACTTACATACCATTTTACTCCTGGATGGTTGCCCTGCACTTCAACCTCCTAAAGAAAGGAATTCATTGGACTTGGGATTCTGAACACACCAGGGCTTTTGAAGACATCAAAGTTGCACTGAGCTCTGCTCCAGTACTCAGGCACCCCATGAGTGGCATGCCTTATCAGCTATACATGGATGCTTTGGACTTTGCATTAGGATGTTGTCTCCAACAAGTGCAGAAGATGACACTTTGGGACCTAAAGGATACCAAAATCTATGCCCAAGCAAAATCAGCCTTCAATCAATCTTGATATGTACCCATTTTCATCACTCATTATAAGACCAAGGAACTGGAATTCACCTAGACAGATTCCTGGGCTTCAGATTTTGATGACACTAGTGTCACTGTGGAGCGTGTCTCACCTATTGGAGCTGCATGCTCAAGAAGGCTGAATGTAACTACTCAGCCACGGAATGAGAAGCATTAGCCACTAAAGAGGGACTAGTTCATTTCCAGCCCTTTATAGAAGGAGAACGTATACTTCTCATCACTGACCATGTGGCATTACAATGGGCCAAATCTTATAAGAATACCAATCACCAACTGGCCACATGGGGGGCAGTACATGCTGCATACCCTGGTCTGGAAATCCTACACTGAGTGGGACAAATACACAGCAACATTGACCCATTGTCTAGACTCCCTCAAGTACCCAACTGTGTTAGTCCTGCAAGAGATGACCTATTACCAATCATAGCAGACTCTTCTAACAGGAATCACAATGAGAAACTATGGGAGAATAAACCAGCAGAAAGAGCCATCTTTTTCACTCATTGTGAGTTAGTGGAACCTATTGGAATGATGGAAGAGGTCCCCCAAACAGAATGGGATCTTCATAACCTCCCCAGAAATGATGAGATCAACAAATCAGACTTTACCCTCTTGAACCCTCAATTGCTTATAGAGATCAATGAGAAGTATGCTAAGGAACTCCATGATGGGTACCAGAAAGATCCCACCTTCAGAAATCATTATGCTGCTGATCCCATTTCCCCAAACATATTCTCACTATTTCATCGGCAAAAATAAGTTGTCATTTTTTTGAGATTTGGATTGGAAAAGCCGAATCTGTGTACCTAACAGTGTGATACCAATCATACTCAAGTTGATAATGGGTTGCCCTTGTAGAAGGTAAAGCCATTCCATGGGTAGTGTGAGGATGAGTCTGCACGTCTCGTCCTTTCGATTTTAGTGGAAGCCATACAAGAATTGATAAAGCTTAATTCTCCATTGAATATAGTGAACAGGTGTCTCCCGATCGTGGCCAACCTGTCGAAATTTCATGGCTTCCCATTCTAAGGCTAAGGATTTGCACCAATGGGTTCCAAGTAATCCCTCTACAATACCCCAAAGGAACGATCTGTGAGATCGACTGAATTCAGTGGGATGTTCATGGTCTAAAGTGCTCCACCAGATCTTGGCATTGCCAGTGAGTCATCTTGGCAGAGCGACTCCTAACAATGTGCTCATGGAGTCTGAGATCTCTGAGAGACTCATGATATCCATGATGTAGTCCAAGGCCTTGGATTGAGTTCCATCGTATTCGGGAAGGTCAGACCATTTTATCTTGATGTCATTGGTGTTCAGAGAGATCTTTTTATCCTTAGGTAAGTCATCGATAGGCGTGCTAGCTTGAGGCTGCATTGGAGTTCGAAAGGGAGAGTTAGGTACTCCACCATGACACCCCCCACATCCCGAATTCCCTCCATAGTCTGAACTACTAGAGCTCCCAGATGAACTGCTAGGGGGTCCTCCTGGTGGCAGGAAGGGATTCGAGGGGATCGGCAGGGAATGGTGGGGATCGTCTGGGTTCAGAGATCCTCAACCAGCAACCTGACCAGCTATGCCCTCGGTGAATGCGGTAGAGAAGGACAGTCGACCTCTGTTGGCGACTGATCTATTCCTAGTTGTGGGTAGTTCATCACCGAAGTTAGGATTATCTGAAATTCATTTGAATGTGATGCGAGAGCAATGAGTCCCCTGATGGGGTGCCAGGCTGAGTTCCTTCAAGATTTCTCTCTCAATTTTGGTCATATTCAAAGGCCGACGTGGCTGAGGTTGGTGGAGGGGAGTGCAGATTTCCATTCCCTTTTCCTGAAGATGGTCTGCAACTTGCATCCTCATATCCAATGGGAAGTCTTACAAAATAACAGGATGGTTGAGCAAATGAAGGAAACGAGTGTCGGGAGACCCATTTAGGTTACGAACAAATGAACTAGTTGTGGAGATGGGCAAATCGGGCACTTGGATCGAGTCATTATAAGGGTAGAGCACTTCCAAAACCATCTTATCGAGTCTCCTCTGATTTCGTCTCAACCGACCCCTTAGAGTAAAATATGCAAACGATGAATTTTGAGTGACTCCGTTAAGAGATTCCTCCAACATCCGGATGTATATATACTGGTAGTCAACCTTGGGCATGATGTGATCTCCACCGAGTAAGACATGAAGGATTTGCAACGCATCATTGTGTGCATGGAGCGCTTCGAGGAATAAAGAGAACACTTCTTGCTTAAAAATTGTCCTTCCTCCTTCCATAACAGAAGTAACCTCACTCGACCATTCGGGAATTGAGTGGGTCAGATCCTCAAGGGTTCCAGGTCACATGAATAAGTCCTGTGCCGATAAGATGGCCTGATAACAACCTAACCAGACTGCTACAGTCACCAGTAAAAGAGGGTAATCTGTATTGTACTCCTCCACAAAGGGAGTAACCTGATCTGTGGAGATTCAATCAGTGTAGTACATATCCCATTGCAAGTCGATGGGCTGAGCGTAAACCATATGACCCCCAAAGAATTGCTTGAGGATGACCTGCCTAGGTGGGAACGAGAGAACGGGTTCAGGAGCATGGGTAGGCTCAGCATTAGCTCCAGGAGTGCTCAACTGCCCAGTTGATGGATGTTCTTCATGTGGACCTGGGGGAGTATCTGTTGATGGTCCAGCTGCTGCTCCGGGGGAACTTCCAGGAGGAACTGGTTTTTGAAAAGTCAACAAAGACTTCCTCATGGTGACGTTATGGGGTGGTTCCAGACTTGCAGGTCTTTGATGAGGTTTTGAACTACTCGGGGTTATCAAAGATCTCGGTGTTTGGTTCTTGCCAGTGGTCATTTACGTGCTTAGAAACTAATAGTCATAAAGTAATGTTTTCTTTGTAGGGAAAGAGCGGTCCAGCCCAGATCACCACTGAAGAGTGGTGGAAGTTCTAACCATTCTATATACGAAGAATATCAACCGTTTAGGTACAACACGAAGTTGTATTGACTGTCTAAGTCCAATACACACTGAACAAGTATTGACTATTTAGTTCAATATGTCTGAGTGAAGTAACTATCTAAGGTAGAGTAGATAGCTAAAACGAATAAAGGGAATTGACCGTTAGGTGTGATTCCAAATGACTGCTCAAGTGTAGAAAAGAGTAACGAGAGTTGAATGATAAAGTAGTGCAGATGTTGTTCGTGCAGATTGAGATATAAGTGGAGTTTTGACTGGCACAGTTCGAAACTATGGTTGTGTAGATAGTTGAAGCCCATCTGTGACAGTCAAGATGATACCCCAATCACAACTTACAGGACACTAATGGTGTGTCTGGGTAAGTCGTGGTTTCAGGGTAAAAAGTGTCTGAGTTTTAACTACGGGCGCTAGAATACATAAGTCTGGCATGTATGCGCCCACAAGAGTCAATGTACCACATACATAGGTCATCGAACTAATTATAAGTGTATAATAAAATAGAGAGAGTAGAAATAATAAAGGAAATATAGTATGAGACTATATTTCCTGAGTATATTTCACCGTACCTCTCACAGGGAGTCAAGATAGATAAGTCAGAGGTCGAGTGATAGATGGGTCAGAGCCCATGGGCTCTGACAAGTAAGAGCAGTGTGTTTCAAAGAGGAATTTAGAGCGGAAAATATACTAAGATTACTGGGGAGAATCTAAACTGATTTTCTGACTGGATTGTATGTACAACATCTGCCAGACTATATAGACTGTGGAATGAATAACATACCAAATCCAGTAATAATGAAAACTGAACTAGCAAACATAAAACGAGATAAATAAACACCAAACTTGGTCTTAGGAATGGGACAGAACAGAGCGGAGTCCAAATCGTGACAGGTCATAAAACCATAACAGGAATGGGGTGGGAGCGGAGTCCAAATTGTGACAGGTCATTTGACTATAACGGGAATGGGGCTCAGTTAAAGGGCTGACAGGTTTTCCAAGCAGGGTCCAGTGACTGATGCATGGGACAGGGTCGGAGATAGACAGGGATGGAGTCTGGCAGGTATTCCAGTGACTGATACATGAAGTAATGAAGATTGAGCATGGACAGGTCTGACGTATGGAGTCCAGCGGGTATTCCGGTAAACTGATAATTGGTGTGTAGGGTGTGGGTGCATATATGTTAGTGCCCGGAGTCCAGCAGGTATTCCGGTCATAACAGTATTAAGAGAAGAGTAAAGGGACTTAAACAAGAAGAGGGTACTCTAAGTTGATATTCAAGCTGGAGAACTATAGCATACATGAGGGAGTTTTTATACAAAAGTATGGCAGATGATCAGAAGGTTGATCAAGGAAGTGAGAAGTTGTGACAGGTCAAAGGAAGTGGGAAGAGGGACAAAGATAAAACTAAAACTAAATGTGATGAAACACAAGTATGTATTCTAAAGGTTGTGATGTGGCAAATAACACATAGATGTCAAATGGGTGATGGGAGAGCATTGGAACAGAGATGGAACAGGATGGTCAAAAGGATAATCTACAGAGGGACAGGTGTTGGGGCACCACAGGCAGTGACACTGTGGTTGGGGATACCAATAGTGGGGTGCTGGAGGGTTATGAGGGTAAAACCAAGTTGCAGGGTCTGAGATGATAGAATCCTAACAATTTGCCACCTCAAACCCTTTTTAGTATTCTCCTATTGCTTTACATTTAGTTCCTATTGTCCCTCCATCCTGTCACTTGCTTCCTTTGATCCATTTGCCTTCTTACCCCATGATCAGCCCCCTGATCACCTGTGTCACTTCTAGTATATAACTCTCATCTTGTATGCTATAGTTCTTCAGTTCAAATATTAACTTACAGTAAGTTCCCCTACTCTTTTACTTCATCCTCTTCAATATATCATTGGCCAGCTGAGACTCTTAGCACACTGACTCTTAGCATTCTGGCCTCCCACCTGATTAAACTATGTAAGTGTGGATTTTTAGTATATGTATTACATACTACTTGCTTATTTCAAAATACTGGAGCACCCCACCCCAACAGTTCATGGAGGCTCCAAGGTGCTTTGAAAAGATCAGTGATGAGTGGAAGAGGGCACCTATCCTTTTTTGTAACTTTTTTGAGTCCTCTAAAATCTACACAAAGGCATAGCAAGCCATTCTTCTTCCTAAGAAACAGTATTGGTACACTGTAAGATGACATGGATGACTGAATGAAGCCAATATGAAGGTGTTTGTCAATAAATTCTCTGATGGAAGCTAATTCAGATTGTGAAAGAGAATAGATGCAGACAAGAAGAGGTTCCATGCCATCCCCAAGGTCAATTTTGAGGTCATAGGACTGATGAGATGCTAAAGTGTCAGTGTGTTGCTTACTGAAAACATCTATGAAATTGTGATACTTCTCTGGGATGCTGTTGAGATCAGCCACATGCACAGAGGCACTGAGTTGAGAGATGTTCAAGGAGAATGTCTGAGAACCATCTAGCTTGCTAGTACATTAGAAGGCATTGGCAGAAATCAAAGAGATAGATGGAGGTTCCATGGTGGAGGGGGTGGCCAATGGTGCTGCTGCAGCCCTGGCTGAAACTGAAGGAAGAAGAATATTATCAGTGGGAGTCCAAAAATGATGGATTGTAGCAGATGAGCCAATTGTATCCAAGGACAACCACACAACTCAAATCCAACTGTGTCAATCCAACTGTGTCACATACATAGAAAGTGGTGTGCTGAAGGGTTCCACATGGAAAAGTGACTGGGAGATCACATACTTGAGTAATAACACTATTGCTAGTGCCATCAAAGAGCCAGAGGGGGACTGGGTTGACCAATTGAGTTTTGACCTTGTGAATTATTAGAAAATCAGTGTCAATGAAACAATGGGTCAAGCCAGAGTCCACCAAAGCTGTAATATTGGAAGGGATAACTGCTGAAGGCAAAGAAACAAAAAGTGAATTGGGGTCTAAAAGAGTGGATGTGTTGAGTTGGAAAGCTGCTGTTGCACAAGAAGATCCAATGCAACCCTCAGTCTGTGCAGGTGCCCAAGAGTTGCTTACACATTTTTTGTCTCAGACATTGGTTTTTCCAGTTATGAGGGCTTTCAGTCTCAGCAGCATGAGCCTTAGTGTTGTTGTTTAAAGGAAATTTGTTTGTCATATAGCCAGCAGTGCTGCACCAAGGGCAGAGATCATTGCCCTTACACTGTTGCTTCTCAGCAGCCATTAGTTTGTTGTCTGCACCAAGTTTACTACTCAAATCATCTTTTGGCTTGGTTGTGGAGATGCCAGAATTGCTACCAGAGGCTGTACTGTAGCATTGTTGGATGTTGAATTGGACTTATTTTTGTTTTTGAACTTATTCAATGAGTTGTTACTGTTGTAATTATTGCTGGAAGACCAGGATGCCAGTTTGTTGTTTGGGCATTCTTAGTCAGACATTCCAGATTACTTTTGCAAGTGACCTTAGCATGTTATTCCCAGTATCAAGCATTGTCTTGTTGAGCCTTGATGTGCATGTCAATGAGAGTAGCTGGCTTGCTGTTGCCATGACAGATATCATCTTTGAGAAGGATGGGAGGCCAGAATAGAAATGGTGATGCAAAGCTGCATCACCCTACAAGTGTGGCCAAAGAGTTGAACTGGATGATGTATTTGATGATCTGCTAAGTGTCTTTCATCTTGATATTGGCCAAAGCTTCTTTGGCATTGTGTGGGCCAAAATTAAAACAAAGTTCTGTGACAAAAGACAAGTAGTTGTTCAGCCAACTGAGTTCATAATCATTGAGATTGTTTAATGCAGGTTTGAACCAGCTCATGGTGATGCCCCAAAGATACAATAAAGTGAAAATAACTTTGATTTTATTAGTGGAAAATTTGTTAGGCCAGTTGTTGAAGTTGAGACTGCATTGCATGAGGAATGGTCACAACTTCAAAGTGTCTGTTCCATGGAAAATATCAACTGACTGAAAGTCTCACCAGAAGCTATCAGGTAACCAAGTCAATAATCAAGATAGCATACATATGTACAACCAAGGTACAATTGATGTTTGAGTCCAGGCACCATGGGAACATCAATGATGAGGATTATCTCATGTAGTGTTAAGATCTAAGCAAGGGGAGCAAAAGGGGATGATTTTGGAGGTCTGATTCAATAAGACAAGGTGGAGCTTGGCTTCAACATATGTGTTGTGCCCTCACAAGAACTGTTAGGGTGCTCCAGTATTTCAAATAGAGTAGATAGTAGGATGGAGACTAAAGACAACACTTAGCTGAATCAACCAGAGGGCCAAAATGCTAAGGGTTGAAGGGGTAAGAGTTGTGGCTGGGCAATGACATTGTCAAGAGAATAGGAGGATAGTAGAGGGAATTAAACACAAGAGAGGGGTAATCTAAGTCAAATTTCAAACTAAAGAACTGTAGCATACATGGTAGGAACTTTATACAATGAGTATCTATGGGATTACTTGAAGAGAAAGCTGGGACAGTATGCCACTGCACCAAGTGGGATTCTGGAGTTGTGGAAGAGGATAGAGAAGGAGTGGGAAGATATACCAGCTTCTGAGTGTCAGAAGTTAATTGAAAGCATGCCAAGAAGGATTGAGGCAGTCATAAAGGCCAAGGGAGGGTATACCAAGTATTAAAATATAGCATATATTGTATCATAGTCATCAGCATCAAAACCTTTTCAATGAGCAGGCCTGAATAAACTATTTCTAGCATACCCAAAAATGGATATTACATAATAATATTCTAGACACTGATTCTACATATGTTTAACTATATACTGTATTTTTTTTGAAATATTTTGCTATTTTTTCTCCCCTGGTAGTGGCCTGCCAATATACAAATGTCAAACATTGTAAAAGGTTTTGAGAGTCACTGTATGTACAATGGAGAGTCAAAGGTCTGATCAAGGAAGTGGAAGTAGTGACAGGTCAAGGGAAATGTGGAAGGGGGCAAGGATCAAACTAAAACTAAATGAGATGTAACAAATGTATTCTAAAGGATATGAGATGGCAAATAATGTTTACATATAGAACAGATGAAAGGAGAACATCAGGATGAAGATGGAATGGAATGACTAGAGGGGTAATCTACAGTAAACCAAGTTTTGTGGTGCCAAAGTGGTGGCCACAGACTATGGAGCACTGATGTCAGGGTGCCAGAAAGGTGTCCAGGATAGAAACAAGTTGCAGGGGCTGCAAGACAGGGATCCCAGCATAAACCAAGTGTTGGGTCCCAAGGCAGTGGCTCCACAGTCTGAGGCACCAATGTCAGGGGCCTGGAAAGGTTACCAAGGTAAGACCAAGTCGTGAGGGCCTGAAAGGGTGAGGATCCTAACATGTAATACAGATGACTAATGAGTATGAGTGGCTAAAGTAATAAGGGATGCTACAAGTGTACATACATATGTATTAGGCATGATGGAACTATGTAGAGTAAGGAGAAAGATATCCAGCCACTCATCCCTTTATACCCTGGGTCTCCTGACTCCAGCTCATTGCATATTCTCAGACCCCCAGGTTTCCTGACCCATCTGCCTGAAGTTAGGACCTGATGATTGTGCAAGGGAACAACACATCAGCTGAAGCCAAGTCCCATGTACATATCTATCCCTGGAATCCCCAGATTCCTGCCCATAAGCCCTGAGCTTAACAATGTGACTCAGAGCTTGAGTCATTTCAAGTCACTTTCCCATTGGACTCTCTGCAATGTATCAATAGTTATGAATAGATACCTCCACTCTTTTGCCAGAGGGAATTGAAATTACTCCAGTTGAAGATTTTGTTGGCATTCTTGAAGAACTGATGTCACTACTGGAGGAATCTCCTTCAGTGACCAAGAAGATTGTTCCAATGCCCTCAGCCTGTACAGCCTGCATTTGAACCCTGCTCTAATTGTTCGATGTCGGGATACCTGGGGGATCACAGTACGAGGACTCTCAATACTAGGTGCGAAAGCCACTTAGAGTTGAGCGGGTAGAACTAAAGACCGGTGATATAACTAGGTATCCAGATGAGGTCCTACTCTCATCTGTCTGTAACTATATACTAGAATACATGGTCTGTGCACTGGTCTGTGCAGTGAACATGTGTGCGCAGCACGGAACTAAGTGAACACTAAACTATATATAACAATCACATGATGAACCGGTTCATGGAAATAGGCAGTCACAAGACGAGGTATGGTGTAATACTAATCGTACGTCACCATACTCTAACACTAATTGCCTCCCTGAGCCACTGTTGACTCCTGTGAAGCAGGTGTCACTACATCAGACCATGTCAGAGGATCAAAGGAAACCCAAGCTCCTCTCAGGAACTAGGGAAAGGCCTACATGTTGCTGTTTACTGTGCAGCAGTTTACTGAGTCTTGGCATACTAGTCTGCCACCTTAGGAACATCACATGGGGTTAGGGCTAATGCTCCCTTCTGCCATATCCATGCAGATTCACCATCAAGACCGAATACACTTCTGCTCGAAGCATCCAATGAGAAAGATCAAGCAGTGAGGCTCTGCAGTGTACCTTGTATCAGCCAGCAGCTAAGACTGCTTGTGTAGCTGCATTATGATGATCAAACAAGAATGGGCACCTATATTATTTTATCATTCTTATTGAAGCTCAGATGCAAACACCCATGGGCAAGGTGTTGTGGATCTGCTGTATAAAATGCAAGAAAATGCTCTAATTAATACTAGTATTTGAGAGGCCAATAAAAATTAATAGAATAGCTTCTCACTACATTGCAATTTGTATATGGCTGCAGAAAACTTCTTATCTTCCTTCATGGAAATGGCATCTCTAATCAATATAGTTGGCGAAGGCACATCATTAAGCTTCAAACCCAAAAAGTCAGTGATGAGAAGAGATGGTTCTCGACTATATTAGCGAGACCCTTCCGGGATGACTGCTCCCTTCTATATTAGATAAAGACGTTTTGATATATTATCAGTTGACCGCCAGACAGCTAACGGCTATTAGGTAAAAAAATGTTTAGTAATCAGGATCTCATTGGACCAGTCACTGCAGGATAGTTACTATCAACAGTACTGCTGACCGCCACTACTATGCCCCTCTTATTACATTTTTAACTAACCTTTTTTCTCTACCACCCACCGCGAAAAAAAAAAAGAATAAACAAACAAACAACAAGAGAAACAAAACAACGAGCTAAAAAAGAAACAAGAAACTACAGGATAAGTGACGGTGGGAATGAAGGGAAGGCCCGCGTACTGTCTCAGGTGAGGGCATGAAGCTTTTCTGGTAAAATTGGCGCCCATCAACGACGTCTAATTGAGGGTCAAGGCAAGTCGCCGGTGCGTGAATGCTTGGTATCCTTGGTGATCGCTTGAACGGCTCGGAGATAAATGGGCAGACGTCGGACAGACGGACAGGCTGAAATGGAGCAAGAGCGGCAATAATGTACACGGTAAAATATAAATCGTACAGATGATTGGATGCCGGTTTTTGTATAGCGAGAAAAGAAAAGTGCCGAATATAGGTGGCGCATGCATGTTCGTGGCGAAGCGGTGGGACTTGAAAAAAAAAAAAAGCCGGGATTTTCCGAGATCATGTTCATATCGTTCGCTGTCAGTGTCATTAATACCGGCGAACTGCGGTGACACATAAATTAAGACCCACTTTGACTACGGACCACTGCACAATGAGCGTCCGTATTCTTTCTTCCAGCGATTCTCGACAGCGCTCGCACCCCAGCCGTTCCCCCAGCGGCAATAGTGTGGACTCCAAGGTGCTCCCTGGCATATCTACACAGCCTCAAAAACATATCCAAATCACTAAACACAAATTCAAACCCACCTGGCCGTGCATCCCACGCTAAATACGCCGACGCAAGTGCCCACGCTCTGGTCAGTTGCTTCTGCTCCGTAAAATCACATTCGGGCGTCGGCGGATGAGGATGTGGCGGCGGCAACAATAACCGTTTCAGCGCATCCGACCGTCCAAGATGCAGAAAAAACAGCCTTTTCAGATACACGGCTCCCATCTGTTCGGCAATGTCGTCTGTCAGCGTGGGGAGGGGGACGGACAGTAGGTGTGGCGACGCGGAGACGGCGACTTGCTGGAGGTCATGTTCGGCAGCGAGTGCGTAGACATCGAGCGGTGCCGCGGGAGCGTGTGAGAGCAGTAGCGTGAAGAGAGGGGTAGACGCCGCTATGCATGTTGAGAGGGGAACGCCATAGGACTTCAAGGCCCGGACTGCGGTAGCGAGGACAGCCATCGATGGTGCGTAATGCGAACATGACAGGTTGTAGACCGTATGCAGGATAACATTGAGCACTTCGGCTGTCTCTGGAATGGGAGCGATGGCCTCTGCATCTTCTGTGATCGACTCTGCCGGAAGAAGGTGGTTGAAGCCATTTTGGGAGGCTGAAAGAAGGACGGCGGCGTGCACGTAGAAGAATACGGAGTCGGAGGATAGTCTACGGCACGATAAATCCACATGAATTTTCAGAAATTCGGGTATGCTCCGAGACTCACAATACCAGATCATTGGGTGACTGGTTGATATCTGCGCCAGGAAAGAAAGTGGTTGAGATGGAAATCAAGGTGTTTTCAGCAAGTTGGGAAGGAGATCTATCCGGTGAGTCCTGTATTGCAGTTGTTAAACGTGAGATGCCAGTGAAAGGTTTGGGAGACATACGGGGGGTGTAATTAGTGGACTTGGGGATGTCTTGATTAGGGAGACAACGGACGAAGCTTGAGGGCTCTCCTTCCATCGCTGCTCGCTGTTTGAAGACTGAGTTGAATGTATAGACATGGTGAAAGGAGGGAAAGAATGTAGAATATGGAGATACGAGAGTGTCCCGGAGCTGACCAGACCAGTGGTTCAAGAGATCCACACCTGATATCTCTTCTATTGGGGAGGGTTGTCTCTTGAGATCGAAGCGGAGGCGCTTAACCGCGGGCCAGCTGCAAATGACGCAGATGATGACGTCGTTACTATAAAATGGAATCGCCCCCAAAAGCGGGCGTTTCTTTGTTGCCATTGTATACCAATTTCTGATTTTTAATGTAGCATTTCATTCCAACGGTGCTTGATCAAAATATTAGGATTTTCTAGGACAACCATTTAGCTCACCATACATTCAAGTCGAGCCATGGACAGATGCTTGAATATGCTTGCAGCCTCGAATGTTCTGAGACAAACAACATGCATTCAAGTCGAACCACGGACAGAATGCTTTAATATGTCTGCAGCCTCGAACGTTCTACATACATTCCAGTCAAACCACGGACCAGATGCTTGCGCATTGCCTGCAGTCTCGAACGTTCTACATGCATTCAAGTCGAACCACGGACAGAGATACTCGAATATCCCTGCAGTCTCGAACGTTCCAGGACAATTAACTACCTCGTCATGATGGAACAAAGATAAGAAAACGTTCGATGGCCTGGAAAAACCATGGACCTTGCTGCTTAGGGATGGGCCAGCCCCCTGTCGAAATCGGACCTTGCTTCACGAAACGCCTTCAATTGCCACTTCAAGTCAGGCGATATCGTATCAGATAGGGACAGATAACAATCAGCAATATCACGCCATCCTTGAGCTTTACTTGACGACTCTGAACCATTCGAAACTGCGCGGATCGGCGCCCCGCGGCGGGTATACCATTTCTCCCTTCCAGTTCTGCTTACAGAGACATCTCAGACGTGCTGCTGTATTATTAGAGAGATGAGGATAAATAGCAATTTTCCCTGGGTGTACATTCCCTCAGGCTCAAGTTCAAACCCCCTCAGCGGCCACTGTGAATGACTTGGAACGCCCCCACCGCTGCAACGCCCTTGTTGTCACTGCAGCTCAGGATAGGCGTTCTAACTCTGCTATCCCGCACCGCTGGTCCTTGAAGAACAAGGCATTACCGATGCGGTGTACAGGAGTTGAGACACGTTATTCTGCGCAGCGACTGGCAACTACGCGCTACTGTCCTCTGAGATGAGATGTATGGCCATGACAGACCTCGGTTCGGCAGCGAGATTCCCCATTTAATTAATATCTCCCAGATAGATTTTCTGAACCCCCCACGCAATGTGAATTCGCTGTGTTTTTGCTTCGCATCATCTTAGTTAATTAAGCTATGAATCCTGTATAGCGTGCCTCGATTGGCGGGGCCATACTATTTCCCCATCATGTCCCATCCACATTTTGCGACACCACCGCTGCGTCATATTGAATACTGGTAAGATGTGCACATCAACAGCACAAGTGTCCCTCATTCGTTGGAACGCTCTTCGTTTCCATATCGTTTCCATATCGTTGATAGAACCCCGGAAGTTGGAGCAACCACCGTAAGCGACTCGGACCCGGAAAAACAGATATTCCCTTTGCATGTTCCGTAATTTTATCCCATGCCTTGCGTCACTGCAACAACACGTCATGGCTTGAGCCAAGACCCCCCTCAAGGACGACCATAAATGCGTAACCACCCTATACAACCCATTTCATTCTCGAATGTTCTCAAAAACCTCCCAAGGCAATAACACTGATCCACTTTTAGGTTACGTAGCAACTGCAGCTCAACTTTATCTTCACTGGAAATTCACAGAAAAATCGAGGGACTTACTCTTTTTTTTTTGCAATTCTGAATTTCCGACAAAGATCTCGTCACAAAACACCAATTTCTTTTTCCAAGGTGCCCATGACCCGTGATAAACAAAATTGTATACCCACATAGCAGAGTCTACAACTGTACAGTGTTTAATCGGCGGCTTCATACAACGTTGACAACAGCTCAATCATGTACTTACCAGCGTTCCTCAAAGTGCCAATCTTATCTTCTTTCACGCAACGACACATCACAAATCAAAAAACGAAATAACCCATTCTAGTCAAGCTGATTATTTTCGCCATTTCACGATCAAACTAAACAGAAAAGTAGAAAATATGAAAACGAGAGACAAATGAGAACGGACGGGACAGGAAACCCACTCCGGCCCCACCAGGCAGTAGAAGGAAACAAATAACAAACGATAGAATCGGCCATTCCACACACGCACTGTGTAGGAATGATTGAAAATATGTATGCGGAACACGGCGAGGAACTAATGACATGCATAAGAAATAGGTGGGGGGGTGGGGTGGGGTTGTGGCAGGGTCACGCCAGAGTGGGTGAAGAGGGCAGGTAGCGAACCGTCTATTCGGCCTCTGCTGCAGCGTCACCTGCCTCATCCTTACCCTCTGGCTTCTCTGTAAAGATAAGAAATGTGAGAAAAGCCTTTATGTGAAGAGACTAAAATGTTACAAACCGGCCGAGTCTTGCATATCTGAAGTCCATAGGGTAAGGTTGTCACGGAGGAGTTGCATGATAAGGGTCGAGTCTTTGTAACTCTCCTCAGAAAGGGTGTCGAGCTCAGCTATCGCATCATCAAATGCTTGCTTGGCGAGGTGGCAAGCCCTAAAGCAAGGCATTAAAGAAGGTATCGGGGAAATGAACAATCAAGTGGATTACCTGTCTGGGCTGTTGAGGATCTCGTAGTAGAAGACGGAGAAGTTCAAGGCAAGACCAAGACGGATCGGGTGTGTTGGTGGAAGTTCGGTGACGGCAACATCTGAAGCGGCTTTGTAGGCCTCCAGCGACTTGTCGGCCGAGTCTTTGCGCTTGTCACCGGTGGCGAATTCAGCCAGGTAACGATGGTAGTCGCCCATCCTGTTCAAAGTCGCAAATGAATAAATATAACGCCCAAATCATTTAAACTAAAACTCACATCTTGTGGTAGAAGACCTTCGATTCTCCACTAGCCGCGCTGGGGATGAGGTGCTTGCCGAGGACGTCGAGGATGTCCTCACAAATTTTGGCCAACTCGCTTTCAATCTTCTCCCTGTATCCTTTGATCATGGAAACTTGTTGCTCGTTACCCTTACTCTCCTCCTTCTGCTCGATGGAGGAGACAATGCGCCAAGACGCGCGACGGGCACCGATAACATTTTTATATGCGACAGATAGAAGGTTACGCTCCTCAACAGTTAGTTCTTGGTCGGATGAAGCGACGCGCTTCATGTTCTCAACCATCTCTGTAGACATCACCAGTCAGCATTGCATCGAGATAAGGGAATGAACAGCTCAAAACGCGCCTTCATAACGCTCAGCTTGTTCAGCGAGCTTGGCGAGGTAGACAGAGTCTTCACGGGTGTCAGACATCTACAAAAAAAGAAAGGAAAAAAGGAGTGACGTGGTCAGCGTGGATGTATAAAAAAAAACTAGTTCATTCTAGAAAACGTACTGCAAGTGATAGGTGTGTATTGTGTATCTGATAGATGACGAATAATAATGAGTGAAAAACGCGTTGAAAAAATGAGGGGAAAACTCACGAGAGGAGGGAAGTGACTGGTGATGGGAGTGGTAGCGGAAAGAAAGTTAACGAAGAGCCAGCGGAGCTAGAAAGGAGTAAATTGAACTTGGGCAAAGGGTGCGTTTGGGCAAAGGGTTTCGGATAACACTGCTTATGTAAGCAGCCACCATCATCAACCGCGTCAGCTTAGCCAAACAAAGCCAATTAGCTGTGTCCTCTCATCAGGGGCTGCCAACAGTTATATGTCAATCCGCAGTGAGCCATGACCTTATCTCCCAAGTCTTCGTTGCCCGAAAGACCCGCTGTGGATATTCAGCTTTTAGAATAAAGAAATCGAAAAATAGAAAGCGCTGCGGCGTACGCGACCTGAATTCTTATTATCGCCGATTGCGAACCACCTGTTTGTAAACATTGTCAGCAACATTACATGACGGCGCAGGTGTCCTTCCATGCCAGAACCTCGAGCTTCTGTGCGCCTTGACATGCGATCGCGGCAAATCTCTACCGAATTGAATTCTGGTTTTTTGACAATACTTACAGAGGTTTCTGCTGCATCGAATATTCAACGTATAAGTTGCAATGAAACCTCGTTCATCTCACTCGAATG
Organism: Hysterangium stoloniferum; assembly: GCA_015178975.1. NCBI lineage: Eukaryota > Fungi > Basidiomycota > Agaricomycetes > Hysterangiales > Hysterangiaceae > Hysterangium > Hysterangium stoloniferum. The sequence goes on along the minus strand of WHVD01000015.1, from coordinate 167,532 downwards.
ATGCGTACTGAGATCATTCAAATACCTCTCTAGAAGAATTGCAATACCATCTCCTGATTGTCAAAGAATTAAGGCGTCGTCACCCGTCTCATACCTATACTAGATAGGATGTTGCAGGAAAAGCTGCCGTTCTTGATCCTTTTAAGTTTTTGCCCCTATCACATCTATCGGCTGTGAAGCAGTGGGCGAGGCCATCAAAAACGGCCGGTGCCAAGCCAGGTGGAACCCACTCCAGCTGGCAGACGGAATCTTTGTGGCTGACCCCTTCGTCTCAAGTCCCTTTGCCCCCTCCTTTCACCATTCGTCTGTGGGACATGAAGTGAGCCATTGAAGGGATGTTGGCATACTGCACAGGTTGAACTAACTTTCTCGACGTGACTGCTCTGTATCTTGAGCTCCAGTGAACCCGGTATTATTGAACGATTGTACCTAACGTGAATCTTATCATCTACTTGAAAGGCGTCTTCCGAGTAGTGAATCTGATAACGAAAACACTGTCGATCACTACCAGGGTTAGATGATGCTTCGGTGTACACGCATGTGGTGCTTCCTAAGCCACAACGCCATGCTGCGAATGGCAGGTTAAAATGTATTAATCAAGCACCAGCCTGATAAGGAAAAATGTTGATGGTTTATTATCTGCTGCATTCTTTGTAGTATCGAGTTCAACTCTCGTGTATCTACCGATCTTGATCGAGACATAACTTGTCTGGGTGATGATCATGAATGCACATATCGGTAAGATTTACAGGGGGAGGTCGATGAGTTGCTGGTAAACAGCCATGGTCATAGAAAAAATTCAGTGTTAGATCGATCAATGATCGGAAGAAAGCCAACTTGATTCTGTATGCTTTACCTCATACGTTAGAGTTTAACTCTGAGAATTTAGTAATGTATCTGGGGAAATACCTCAAGCACGGGTCGAATAAATATTCCGCCCCACAATCAATCTACCCGCAACCGCTCAATAATTAACAGAAAACTTCTGTTAAATGGTATTATCCACCTTTAATCCTAGGGTAGATTTCAATTTTATATGCCTGGCCTTGACACATTATTTACGAAAATGTATCTAACATGAAGGTATGACAGGCTAAAAGTAGGACTGCCGTGTGGAGATGGTACATCCGTATCATGTGAACTCGGGCCTACATTGACGCCTGAACAGGGTCCAGGTGACCTTGATACTTGTCTTCAAGCATCGACCTCAGACGTCCCATTGCCTTACAAATTTACTTAAAACAATCTTAAGCTAAGATAAAATAAGGGGGGAAATAGTATAACTATTCGAATTATTAGTTAGGACATAAATAATCAGTTGGATTATACCATTGGACGATTGGTAAACCCTCATCTCTCACGTGATTCTGATCACTGTCGGGCTTCTGGGCTAAGAATTTAAACAAAGTTGAGACATTTGACATCAGTCCGCCCCGCGTGTGAATGATATTTCACCCTCTTGCCACAACTTTGCATGTTTCGCGCATTTCAGTTTCAGCGTACCTTGTCACAAGTTGCACAACCTAAAATCTTTAGGCAGTCCGGCCACAGAGTTCAAGTCCCTATAGATTCGATCAGCTATTCTTTCCAGAAACCAAGGTCTAAAAGTACCCCTTCGTATCGTACTTTGTCAAGTACTTCCACTGTCATGAATAGCCAAGGTGTGCATCAGAACCGCCTTGCAAAGGCAAAATCGCCGTATTTGTTGCAGCATGCCAATAATCCAGTGGTTGGTCCAAATAGTGTATCATGATGTGATGCTCTATTTGTTGATTGAACTTTAGGATTGGTATGAATGGTCGGAGGAAGCGTTCCAACTAGCAGCTAAAGAAAATAAACCTGTCCGGAGGTCGATCTGTTGATTATCGATCGCGCTGATTTTTCCATCATAGATATTTTTGAGTGTGGGATATTCTGCCTGTCATTGGTGTCATGTTCTGGCACACGAGTCCTTTGAAGATCCAGAGATTGCTGCCGTTATGAATAAGTGAGTCCCCATCCTCGCTCCGGCTGCCAATGATTAACGAAACATATTTAGGTCATTTGTTAACGTTAAAGTAAGGAAGGCTATATATTGTGTCACACAGTATATCAATCAGTTAAACTACGATAGGTAGATCGTGAGGAGCGTCCAGATGTCGATAGGTTGGCCACCCCACCATCTAATTTTTCGAGCTGACCTCATAGAACTTCAGATTGTATATGACATTGTTAGTCGCGACTCATTCACATGGTGCTTTAGTCAATGAATCAATACAGCGTTCAAGCCACTAATGGGAGAGGAGGTTGGCCAATGAGTGTCTGTGAGTCTCACTGAGTGAAATATGGGTATGAAGCCTAAGCATCTGTAGGGTTGACGCCAGAACTTGCGCCTTTCTTCGCCGGGATGTATTTTCCCAGTGAGGCCTTCAAAATTTTATGTGAACGTATTTCGTCAACGTGAGGAAGATTCCCTTGGGCTAGCACATGCCATTTATACATTTCTCTTGCTTAGCTGGAAGGCGGACTCTTCGAAAGTTCGGGGCACCGGGGAAGCTGTTATTGAGCAACTCAAACAAATAGCTAAAGTATATCTCAGATTTTCCTGCTCGAAAGAAACTTAATCTTTCGATTAAGATGGCACCACTGGAAAGCGCCGGTGACGTGAATATTGATCAAGCACTGCACACAGTGTTCAAGAAATGGAAAGATGGTTTTGATAATGTGCATGCTGGTTTCGGTGGCGCACCAAAAGTATGTTAATATAATACGATATGTATTCCCAGTCATATTAATTACTTCTAGTTCCCTTCATCTTCCATGATATTCTATCCCCTCCTCCGCCACGCCTACTACACAGAAGACCCAGTTGAAAAAAAAACTGCTATAAATATGGTATCTAAAACATTACTTGCTATAGATCGTGGTGGGATCAACGACCATGTCGGTAAGGGGATAGCTCGATACTCTGTTGATACAGAATGGCGTTTGCCTCACTTTGAAAAGGTCACTTTCAACTTTTCTCCTTCAAATTCGACATTCTAACGTATATATATAGATGTTATACGATCAAGCTCAACTGACAATTTTTGCCCTGGAATGCTCTTCTCTAGTGGAAGATCCGGGGTTGAAGAGAGAATTGCAAAAAATGGCCATGGATATCATAGAGTACAGTGCTCGAGATCTTCGTAGTCCAGAAGGAGCATTTTATTCAGCTGAGGATGCTGATTCCCTTCCCACCAAATCAGACACGATAGCAAAAGAAGGAGCATTTTACGTGAGTGTGACACCTGATGGTTTAGGATGAGTTTTATCCCATCGGGAGTATTAGGTGTGGCAGAAGTCTACTATTGACGAGATCCTGGGAGACAATGCTCTTATATTTGAGGATTATTTCGGAGTGAAAGAAGAGGGAAACGTGGATCCAGAGAATGATGCACACAACGAACTTACCAACCAGGTGTGGTCATTTCTACTGCAGCCAAAAATTCCTAATTCTTTTATTCCCGCCAATATCGTTAGAATCAATTGTATATTCGCATGTCTATGTCTGAATTGGTTTCAAAACATAACATCTCAATCAGCGACGCGATACAACTCATTGACTCATCGCTCATAAAACTCAAGGAATATCGCGATGCTAATCGACCCCGGCCACATCTCGACGACAAAATCGTTACTGCATGGAACGGACTCATGCTGTCTGCCCTTGCTCGTGCCGCGTCAATTCTAGACGAAGATCTGACATTCCCAGATGGCACAAGCGCTGTTGCGAAGTCAATGGAGATGGCTGATGCCGTTGTAAGGTTCACGAAGCAGAATCTATGGGATCAAGAGCGGCGTGAGCTTTGTCGTAGCTGGAGAGACGGAAGAGGTCCCGCCGGAATGTGCGAAGATTATGCTGGAATGATAGCTGGTATGTATAACTTTTGATCTCGAGACTTGATTTGATTTAGGGATTTTGGTACTTCATTTTTCAGGTCTTCTTGACATGTATGAAGCCACCTGCCACGAAGACCATCTCATTTTCGCAGCTGAACTTCAGAAGCGTCAAGATGAACTCTTCTGGGATGAAGAAGGAGGCGGCTACTTCGCTTCCCCAGCTGATGATGCCCATATCCTTGTAAGATTGAAAGACAGCCAAGATGGGGCCGAGCCATCTGGGCTATCCGTCTCCCTGTCAAATTTATATCGTCTTTCTTCTTTAATCGCCTCAGAAGAATACGATCTAAGGTCCAAGGCGGAAAGAACATTGTCGTCCCAAAGCCAGATGATCTTGAGAGCGCCTCATGCTCTTGGAATGATGGTAGCTGCAGCAGAGATGGGCTCCCGCGGCATGAAAGAGGTATATTATTTTCCCTATTAGTGATAATTGCACTTATCGTAACAACAGGTCATTGTGATTGGCTCCTCGCGTGAGAAAGCCACCAAAGCACTCCTGAAGTATATTCGGTCGCGTTTCGTCCCCAACAGGAGTCTCATTCTTATCGATCCCGATGCTCCTCCAAGTTGGCTTGCCAAGCATAACCAAGTGATACGTAGCTTAGTGGATAATCTTGCTTCGAAAACTACTGCGTCGATGGAGCTCCCAGAAGCACGGATCTGTGAGCGCGGCGTTTGTGGACTTCCCCTGCGAGGGATAGAACTAGAACTAGTTCTACGATGAGGTTTTTTTTGGTGATATATATCGTGTAATTGTAAAATTTCTGGAATGTATCGGAAGTCACATCCATCTCTCACTCCTGAGATGAGAGCGGCACTCATAAGCCAATATTAATCCACATGTGATAGGTATGACCTCCATGTGACATGGGTCATGCTCTCTAAGTAACGCTGTGAACAGACATGTTTATCTATACTGGAAGGTGTTGGGATTTATTGTGTGTTGCAAGCCGTTGGGGATGCGCACAGTCTCTGGTAGGTCTTTTGGGTTGTATTATCTTACAGGTAGTATTTTCAATGGATATTTGACCATGTAGTACTTTATAGTAGCTTAGTGTTGTAATCTACAAGGGACTTTGTCGCCTGTCGCCCCCTATCCCTGTCATTTTGGACCCCTGCAAGGTGTTTTAGCCTTGTAACCCTCTGGCATCCCACTATTAGTACACCTGCTCATGGTAGCACCACTTGCAGTGCCCTGACACTTGTTTCTTTGTATCTTAGCACCTTAGCCTTGCATCCCATCTGCATTCTGTTCACTCCCCTGTCACTGTTCTACATATACATCCCATTTGCCACCTCACACCTTTTAAGAATACTTTGTTGTATTGTATTTAGTCTCATTTGGATCCCTTTTCCTTCCCCTACTTCTTTTTAACTCATTATCACTCCTGCTTCTCTGATTGGCCCCCCAATCATCCATCTCACTGTAGTATAAAGCTCTTTCCATGCATGTATGCTACAAATATCCAGTTCAAATATCAACTTAGATTACCCCCTTCTAGTTCTCAGTCCTATTACTCCTATTCTAATACCATCGAAGGTGTCTTCAGCAAGCTGTGACCCCTCACCTTATGACTCTTAGTCATTCAGCCCTCCAATTGATTGAGCTAAGTGTTGATCTTCATTCCTATCATACTATCTGCTCTGTTTGAAATACCAGAGCACCCTAACAGTTTGTGTGAGGGTGCAACATATAAGTTGAAGCCAAGCTCCACTACATTTATAGAGTTGGACTTCCCAACTAGTACAATCTCTATTGTCAGCCCCCTGATTGACTTAGTTACCATCATCAGCCCTCTGACTTAGAACCTGCTCTCCCCATTTGGCTTAGATCTTAACAGAGTTAGTCAATTTTCCACCTGGCAGGACAACAATAGGATGTCATTGGGTTAGCAAGGTGACCATGGCAATGCATGGTCACCAGCATCCACCAGAGCACCACTGGGCAGACCACCACCTTATCAATTGTGTTACGACCGAACAATCCTGCTGGACTCCGGGCACTAACCCGTACGCCCCCACGCGCTACAAGCACCAATCATCTGTTTATAGGATTTCCCGCCTGGACTCCGTTACGTCAAGACTCGTTACGTTCGACCTCATTACGACACATATCAGTCACCGGACTTCCCCCGGACTCCGTCTCTGTCTATGTCCATCTTCGTCCCACACATCAGTCACCGGTCCCTGCTTAGAATCCCGTCACCGCTCTAATCGAGCCCCGTTCCCATTTTAGTCAAATGACCTGTCACGATTTAGGACTCCACTCCTGCTCCGTTTCCCGTTATGGGTTATGCTTTGTCACAATTCGGACTCCGCTCCGTTCCGTCCCGTTCCTAACACCAATTTGGTGTTTACTATTCCCGTTTCATGTTTTGTTAGTTTCGTTTCATTATTACTGGATTTGGTATGTCATGCATTCCACGGTCTATATAAACTGGCAGATGTTGTACATACAATCCAGTCAGAAAATTAGCTTAGATTCCCCCCAGTAATCTAATAATATTTTCCGCTCTAAAACCTTACTCGATTCACATCGCTCGCACTAGTCGGAGCCCACAGGCTCCGGCGCATCTATCTCTCTCAACCAACTCGACTTATGACCCACAACCTCCGACTTACGACCTACGACCCACGAACCCCACCTGGACTCCCCGGGATCCCCGTCCGTCCGTTTGAAATTGGACAACACGATCTAGCGAGGGCGCAGCCTATAAGCTGAAGCCAAGTCCTACTGGATATCCCGCGGGTTTCTCCGGAGACCCGGCCTGTGTGTGTATCCTAACAAATTGCCACAATCAGTTGTCTCCGAAGATTGAACTTTGTCAGCTAGAGTAGAGGGTGGCTAGGAGAAACAGACTGTAATGGTTTTGAGCTGACAAAAGCTCTCATCAGGGGGATACCACTACCCCTACCGTTTCATCCTCCCAGAGTTACTGTTTAGGAGTCTACTACTGAGCCTGGTCCAAAGGGAGTGATAAGATAATCAATTTGTGCTGACCTTTGTGCACAATGAAATTCCAAGCATCTTGAGACCCAATGGTGGGTAGTATACAGTTAGGCAGTACACCTGTCAGGAGGTAGAGGCTTTAACCCAAGATCAATGATCACCAAAGCTGACGTAGGTCATGCTGTGAGGCAGCAGGTTTCCCTGCTGGCTCGTCTGTCAACGTCTATGTAGCAAGATGATGGTAGATGTATGCTACCAAAACAAGTCCAGAAGAGAAATTTGAAAAGGCAAAGGCTTGCCTAGTTGCACAGGGGTTCACACAACAGGTTCACACAACATCCTGGAATGGATTATTATGAAATTACTTCACCAGCACTCAAGTTTGCTTCACTTAGAGCTTTGATTGCTTTGGGAGCTGCTCAAAATTGGGAAATAGAAAAATGGATGTTAAGAGCACTTACTTGAACCCTATTCTCAAGAAGAAATCTATATGAAACAACTGGACAATTTTTATGGATCCAGCAGAGTTCTTAAATTATACAGGGTGCTATATGGACTCAAACAGATAGGTTGTGCTTGGCATCATTGCCTAAAGATGACATTATTCAACTTGGGATTTACCCATTGATGAATGTATTTTCATTAGGATCAATAATAGGCTGACTATTGAAGTCATTGTAGTCTATGTGGATGACTTAGAATTATTTTCAAACATACAGGAGGGCATGACAAGGATTAAAATGGAATTAAATAAGAATTTCACTATAACTGATTTAGGGGACATGAAAAAAATCCTAGGAATGTTCATACAAAGGGATTGGGAAGCCAGAACACTGTTAGGATCCCTGTCATTTCAGACCCCCACAATCTGTTTTAGTTTCATAACCCTCCGGCATCCTGCTATTGGTATCCTCACTCACAGTATCACCACTCGTGGCACCCCCAACACTTGTTTCTTTGTGGCTTAGCCTCTTAGCCTTCCATCCTGTTCACTCCCCCCATCACTGTTTCCACTTATATATCCCATTTGCCACCTCACACCTTTTTAGAATACCTTGTTATATTGTATTTAGTCCCATTTGGATCCCTTTTCCTTCCCCTACTACTTTTTAACTCATCATCACTCTTGCTTTTCTGATTGGCCCCCCAATCATCCATCTCACTGTAGTATAAATTTCTTTCCATGTATGCTACAGTTCTCCAGTTCAAATATCAACTTAGATTACCCCCTTCTAGTTCTCAGTCCTATTACTCCTATTCTAATACCCTTGAAGGTGTCTTCAGCAAGCCATGACCCCTTACCTTACAACTCTTAGTAATTCAGCCCTCCAGTTGATTGACTAAGTGTTGATCTTCATTCCTATCATACTATCCACTCTGTCACATAAGTTGAAGCCAAGCTTCACTATGTTTATAGAGTTGGACCTCCCAACTAGTACAATCTCTTTTGTTGGCCCCCAATTGACTTAGTTACCATCATCGGCCCTCCTGACTTAGAGCCTCCTCTCCCTGTTTTGCTTAGATATTAACAAACACCCAAGATATCACAAGGGACATACAGTACATCAATGTCATCTTATCTGGTTTCCAAATACAGGATGCCAATCCAGTATCTACACCCCTTAATAAATCTACCAAATTCAATGTGCCCACACTGGACTCCAAAAGTGAACTGGTCATCAATGAACCCTATGCAAAGGTAGCCAGATCACTCATGTATGTGGCACTGGGAACTCAACCTGATATAGTGTTTGCCATTCAACACTTAAGCCAATTCACAAATTGCTATTCAAATGAACACTGGATAGCTATTAAACACATCTTGAGGTACCTTACGGGGACCAAAGATAAAGGCATTCCTTATAAATCAGGTGATCAAATTGAAATAGAAATCTATGTTGATGCAGACTACGCAAATTGGGATTATGCACTGTAAATTGGTGGCTACATTATATTAATTAATGGAGGCTGCATTGCTTGGAGTTCAAAGAAGCAAAGGACTGTAGCCTTGTCAATGATTGAAGCCAAATATGTAGCCCTAACCAAGGGAGCCAAAGAATTAGTTTGGTTGTGGAAATTACTTACAGATGTAGGGCTCAACATCAGCAATTACCTTATGACTATGAAGTCAGACAATCTAGGTCTGATTTCACTTGCTCATGATGCAATGTTCCTTGTGTGCACAAAACATATCAAAGTTCCTTATGTATCACTGTATCGCGAGAAAGTGGTCCCTAACGAGCCATCATTTACATACGTTCAGTCAAGGAGAACCCGGCAGATGCTAACATTATAAAATTTCCATATTATACTCTCATTTGACTACATGACTTGAATTGAGTACACTGCAAATGTGTAAGAGAGTAGAATAGACGCGTATTACACCATGGCCGATCAGCCGGTCTCTCCCATGCTATATGGGTCGCAACCCAAAAATTCAACGGATTATCTCTATTTTTTTTAGTTATCTGACACCTGATGATCAAACCCGGTGGACCTTATGATATCGTATTAGATAATTTATGTGTATCTCAATTCTAGTGAGTTCTGAAGTTCCACATTCCTAATAATGTACGCTTGCGGAGACTGTCCAGCCTGCCCTATGGATCGGACGGCTATGACAAAGGTCATGTGTGACTGTGGGTTCAAGTGTTTTGCATTCATGGAGGCGTCTTTCCCGGTACCGTCAGTTAGATATATATATAGACATCAATGCTTATCAACAAACCGCAACTAGTGGTATATGATTGGCAGAGGTACGTTTTCTGACAACGCAAAGAACCGAAATAGCCCCTGATCCTAAATCTCATATAGGATAAGCTGGTTGTATGCCTTTCCACAGGTTTATATCACAACCAGCGTCCACAGGGATCCTTCCACTATGTATACTTGACTCGCAGTCGCGATGTCTTGTTTGCCTCCCACGCTTTGTTACATAGACTAGAACTTGTCATGACGGCCGCTCACTTCGACAATGTGATTTTTCGACAAGTTGCCACGCTATAAATAGGCTATCTCGACCTTGGTGTGGTTAAATTTGTCTAGTCTTCTGAACCGCAAACTCCAGTTGATTACCAACCTAGGCACGCTTTGAGTTTTGCTTAGGAAATATTTCGCTTGTTATCGTGAGTCCTTATCGGCAGCCTTCGTTGTGTTCTTTCCACCATTATGTCTGTTCAAGAGAAATTCCCGTTCATGGCAAAGTCAGTGAACCTCTCGCACCATCTTTCCGAGACAGCCAAGGGACGGAAGGTATCCCCTCTGAAAGGAATTCAGAAACACATTAAACCTGGGGCCATAATGATGGCAGGCGGTAAGCAGTTTACACCTCCACCACGATCATTTTCTGAAAGTGATTAATAATTAGGGTTACCCAGTCCCGACTATTTCCCCATAGCCAATATACATGTTGATGCCCTTGTTCCTAACTCATACTCTCGCAAAGGTTCTACTGAAGCATCATTCTTTGGCTGGTTCTGGAGCATGTTTGGAAAGACGGAGAAAACTGAAAGGTACACCATCCCCAAATTTGGCGCCCATGATGGCGATATCGATCTGGCGAAAGCTTTACAATACGGTTGGCCGTGTTTCTCCTTCGAAATGTATGTCACTCATATTCCTGTAGGACCTGCGACGGGCTCTCCCGCTCTCGCCAAATTCATTCGAGAATTTACAGCAAAAGTTTACGGTCCAATATATTCTGACTGGACGACCCTAGCACACAGCGGGAACACTGACGGGTGAGCGACTTCGTGCGGGCTCGCCTCAACGCGGTTCTGAGATCAAATGGGTTAGGATTGCGAGATGCGCGGGCACCTTCCTTAATCCTGGCGAATATATCCTTGTGGAGGAGCTGACCTATCCCTCTGCCCTGGCTTGCTTCAAACCGGCTGGCGTGAAAATTTTAGGCGTTGGGATGGATGCGCAGGGAATGAGTGCGGTTATTCTAGAACATATACTTTCAACCTGGGATGAAACAACGCGTGGCGCTAAACGGTATGCGATTTATGTTGGCCGAGGTCGCACATGGAGATTCACATCTCTTGGCAAATATCCAGTCCACATGTCATGTACACGATCCCTATTGGTCAAAACCCAACTGGTTCTGTAAGTTATTTTGAATATTTATAAGTCTATTCCTATTCTTACACGTTTTTAGACTATGGGTCTTGAGCGCAAGAAGGTCATATACGACCTTTGCGTTAAATACGGTCAGCCTATTTTGTTAATAGCAGCGATGCAATTTTTCAATTGCTATAATTGTTGCAGACATAATCATTATAGAAGATGACCCTTACTACTTTTTACAAGAAGGTATTTACCAACGTAAAGAGGTTCGAGCGGGGAGGAAGGCACCGAAACTCAAGAAAGACGAGGACGAAGGGACTCGGTTTATCAACAGCCTTATTCCTACATATTTGAAGTGCGTAGACGAACACGCTACTCGTGTGATTTGACTAACTATCCACAGACTCGACTATCAAGGCCGTGTCATTCGCCTCGAGACATTCTCTAAGGTAAGTTGTATATTGCGCATTTAATAGAAACCACATATCTTGTTGGACAGGTAATTGCCCCTGGTTCCCGTATGGGCTGGTTTGTGTGCAATCCGTTATTTGCAGAGAGGCTTGAACGGCAGGGCGAAACCACGGTATCTGCGTCTTCAGGCTTTTCACAGGTATGCACTTTCACACCTTAGAAACTTACCGAACCTGAACATATACAAAGTCGATCATTATGCAACTAATCGTTAACCATTGGGGACCAGATAATTATATCCGCTGGCTTCAAGGTCTTCAAGGGGAATACACGGCTCGTCGCGACTACATGGTAGACTGTATCTTTGAACTTTTCGATGTTCAGCATGCGTCCCCAGAATTTTCTGCCTATGGGGCCGGATTGCCCATATATACTGCATATCTGAAGAGGCCAAACGGAAAACTAGCCATGACTGAGAAACAACGCTACTCAGGAAAGACGGCTCTCTTTACCTTCGTTCCACCATCCGCAGGGATGTTTGTATGGGTGCGGCGCGTTTGGATCTTTATGTCATTGTTCCATATACTAAGTATTGCTTCACTCTCAGTTGAAATTCAGCATAAAAAACGGAATTGTGCTGGAGGACGGGGAGACACTATCTGAGCATCTATATGTGGATCTCGCCAATAATGGTCTGGTTGTTGCATTGGGTGACTTTTTTGTCGCCGAGCCATCAACCACGAAAGACTTCACTCAGGAAGTGACATTTCGCTTATCTTTCAGTTTGGTGACAGTACGTATCGACTTTATGGCATTTGAAATATACTAACACACGTTGAGTATAGCAAGACGCAATGAGAAAGGCGTTGGAGATACTTGCGGATGTCTTACAGAAGTATGTTTAAGAGGCGAGATTGAGTTTAGAAGGTCTATCCTTCCTTATGTATTTTCCATGTTTAGGATGTATCAAAGAGTTAATTATTGCTTATGATTGTCACCAAGCTTGATTCTTATGTATCATTAAAATGGTTTTAAACGGTGGGAGGCCCAATTCTTTTATAACTTTCAGGAGCCTTCCGGACTAATACCCGATTAGTGAGCCCCAGGAACCCTCGCGACAGGAACTGGACCATATAGTAACACGATTTTGAGCCGGAAAATCATGAAACAAAATACACCAGGGATTGGGGAATGTCTAAGAAACCATACCCATTATATAGATTACCTAGACTCCGCTAGACTAGCTATATCTGTAGTAATGCTATCGTAATGGACAGTAAATAGCCGAGTTTATCTGCACTATCCATCACTGCTGGTCCCTTGGACAGTATACATTCATACTGCTGCTGATTGTTTAGGTTCCCGTTCTTATATCCATTCAAGGGGTCTCAGAACACTGTTTTTCCTACTTAGATTAACCTTGACGTCCTGGAAATTGCTGAATTGGCATAGGCGAGATGGCAGATGGCGAATATTCCCCAAATCCGCGCCATAACCAAGGTCGTAAGAATAGATGGCAGAATACGCAACCGACGAAGAAGTAAAGAGTACCGTTCGTGATGATGGTGGCAAGATCGAAGTCAGGTCTGCCTCCTGAAAAAGGAATTGTGTTGAGTTTCGATGCCTCGATGACGAGGGCGATCTGAGCAATGCTTTTGAGGGATAGCAGAGGGATGATGGCGTAAACTGTCCAATTCATTATCTATAAGCCAATCAACAATTTTGGAGGTCAAAAATTTTCAACACCATGAGACAGACCTTGATTGGAGTAGTTCTCTGCTTTACTATTATTGCGAATGGCACCGATATCAATGTCGCAACGAAGTACACCGCGGTAGCGGTATAGAGGAGGGAGTTACTAATGTGAACTTTCTTCGAACCCAAAAAATTTGGAGCTAAATGGCCGTCTATGAAAACATCCTGCAACGCAAGAACTGCAGCAGAAGCCGATGAAAATATGAACACTAGTAAGGTGAGGAAGTAGAGAGTCGGAATGATGAAGTAGAAAGATAACGGCCACTTCCTTGCTGACTCCGGTACACTTTTATTATGAGTAGAATATCGATCTAGGATAATCAAGGTAGTCGTTAAGATCATCGCGGCATCTGCCCAACCTTGGCAAAGGCGGGCACCTGTGGCGCCGTAGGTTGATTAAATATCAATAGTGAGCATGGAGCTCCCAGCTCACCAGACAAAAAGCCTCGTATAAGATTTTGGACAAGGTCTGAAGGCGAGGACTTGTCCAAGCTGTACGTAAAGAATTCCTGGACAGAGCCAATCGAATATGCCAGGGAAAGCAACAAAAGCGCCAGGGCAGCTACCGAGCCCGGTGTCCGATGGTGGGGACGTCCACGGCAGAGATATGTGACCACGAGGAGAAATTGCATAAATGTCGCAACTGCGAAGAAAGCAGTGACGCCATTCGTAGCCAACTCCAACGCCGGTGGGGTAGAGAACGTAAGTTGAACAGATTGAGCAGCTACTTGGAGGGCGAACAGGGGGAGAAGGGAGGCATAAACCACAGGGTGGTACATACTTGCATGCAAACGGAGGGGCATGTAGCAAAGAAGGAATATGTTTCTTCCGCATATCTTATGTTAAATTGCGGGGGCTGTCCGGGAGTACAGATTATCAATTCGATGGCAGTACTACAATGGATTGTGTAGCAGGAGCTGAAGCTATGCATCGCTAATCGGGTCCCCCAAGCCGTGTTGGCTGCGACTGCGCAGATGGTCTTTCGAATATCAGGTGCCATGTCATTTAACATCGATGGAAGTAAACTAGTATACGATATAACTGTAAGGCCATCGAGACTTATCGTTGCCTGCAGTAGCCCCGTCGGAACGTCTTCGATACTTTTAAACCGTTTTACCCGCCCAGCCAATTTTTGTGAAGAAACGATAAGTGTAGTGCACGGTTTAAGTTTCCTGCAAGAAAAAACCGCATAGAAACTGTCACTTGTGCGGATACATATTTGAGATCCCTGCCAAGAAAAGAGTTGTTCCAAGAAGCACACGTCTGTTTCAAATTTGTGGTAGATTAATCCATGTCGGGACGTTAGTGAGGCGTCAATAATTATATCAAAATTACTGCGCCGTAGCAAGCGGTGCTGTATGGCTCGTTAATAATTGAGTACTGAGCGCAGCTAAGAGTTCCTTTGATATTAATTTCCTCCTTTTCGGGCCACGGGAGTCCGTAATTCGGGCACATCCAAGTTGGCAAGGTTAAATATTGTAAAAACAATTCAATGAGTAGTTTATGGTTTTACCTTGGTGAGCTGGAGTCTACTATCTCAACAGAACTACTATTGCATTATGAAAATTCCTATAAAAAAAAGGTGGAAAAGCCGAATTAAGTCTTCAAGAGAGTAGATTACCGCTCTACTTACTTACATAATCATCCTTGTTTTTCCCGCTGTCCTGTTCGTTAGTTCGTCGAGCATTACAAAGGCTACTAGTAGATTGCCAATTGCCGAACAGATCCTATGGAAAACACTTCAAAAACATGATGTGTACCCCACATCGCTATTAGATTATGTTGCAAGTTCGATGTGCAGGGGATTGAGTAGCGACTGTAAATATATCCTTGTTTATTCGACTGACTAGTCTCGCTATAGTAGTTCGTCTTTTATACGCTAATAATAATTGCCGGTCCGTATGTTAAAATGAAAATGTCTGACATATCAGTATGTTCCGTGATTTGTAATCTGGCAATAGTTCTGATTGTTTTGCGCTTTCATCTTTCATCTTCTCGTCATCATCATTATCCAACAATAGCCATTGAACAGCGTTCTGGGATAACTATAAAATGCTATTTTATAAAAACTAGCAGCTCGAGTCCCATCACATATTTGGTTGACCACTGGAGCTGGTTGAACTCCATGCTACATTTGTACTGCTTCCTGGGAACAAATCATTCTGCATAGGGGTTTCAATGCTCGGGGTGATGCCCATCATCCTCCCAATTTCTTATTCCACAGAGTGTCGGGACCAATAAATCCATCATTCTTAACATTTCTAGCGTCTGTTGGCGATCCGGAACCTAGCTGCTAGCTAACTTTGAACCCCTTGCCCCCTGACAATCTTTGTAACAAGCCGCACAATACATGCTGATATATGACAGTATGCCGTCATAAATCACATTATACAAGGAAGAACCATAAATACGACATCAACCGATAGGAGAATGCATGTGTCCAACACTGCAGTTTCGTGGTAGTTATAAATACTTTTGTAACAGATACGTTGTCATGCGATTGTGTTTTGGATTTGAGAAGTTACTAGTACTAGTACTACTGTGTATGATTACCATATGCTGGGCATGGATATGATTACTCAAGAACATTAACTATAGGGATGAAAAATAGTTACTTTAGTAATTATTCAAATTAATAGTTTGTAAAATGAATTCGGGTGCAGTTAACTATCAGACAGTTGGAACCAATACCTCGTGGCCCTGTCAACACCATGTGCCAACCAACCCGCGTGATACTCACCATTTAGAGGCACATCACATCAAGTATAAAATTAAACCTGACATATCAAGTGAGCAATGTGTTTTTAGTGCTTTCTCGCTGATCACCCGTTACGATTCTAATAAATTGGCATTCTGATCTGAGCAGTTGTATTGAGACGGTGGATACATTTTCTAAACCATCTAATATCTCCTGGTTGCATCACATTTCGCCTCGAATTACACCATGAAACGCAGCATGCAAGGTGTTTTAGCTGCCTTTGCCATGGTCATCCTCTCTATTCTGGGTTCCCGAGCTGGCCCAGTCGTTGAATCCGACATCTCACCCGCTGTCCACACTGAATTCAAGTCATCCCTAATACCCAATACTGGTCTAAGATTTGTGGAAAACTCCGGAGTCTGTGAGACAACACCTGGTGTTCACACTGTGTCAGGATACATAGATATTGCACCGAACCAGTCACTGGTATGTGCAACCTACATCGTTTGTAGTACAAGTGTTATAAAATTGATATTATCACAGTGGTTCTGGTTTTTCGCTGCGCGCGAGAATCCTGACACGGCCCCCTTCACTCTGTGGTCCGTACTGACAATAACATTATCTGGCTGGTAAAATTTTATCACCTTTTAACAGGTTGAATGGCGGTCCAGGCTGTTCTTCTATGATCGGTCTTTTCCAAGGTAAGTGCTACAGTTCCGAAAAGCGTCACATCGAGTACAAAAAAACAAACGGTACACAGAGAATGGTCCTTGTCAAGTAAATGCTGATGGCCAGACAACGACCTTGAACCCCTTTAGGTAAGAACTTTCCGTATGGAACTGTTCATTACAATCTTGGTTATTGACTGATATTACCAGTTGGAACAATGTCAGCAATAGTGAGTGATTTGGAGTTCTCCGGCTGATTACTTTACTGACACGGCCATGCAGTGATATACATCGACCAGCCCGTAGGGACAGGCTTCTCGTTTGGGATCGATACGATAAATAGCACCCAGGCGGCCGCACCTCCAGTATGGACAGCGTTTCAATTGCTCTTTGAGAGCCCGACCTTCTCTCAATACAAGAGCAGAGAGTATGTGACTAACACACTTTCAAAAACTTAAGAAACTCAGACTTAAACTGTCAGATTCATTTTTGCAACTGAGAGTCAGTGTCTACGACAGATGTATTTTTCTTTACTCATTTGATCTGAACCTAGGCTATGGCGGTCATTATGGGCCTGCTTTTGTCACCTTCTTCGACCAGCAAAATGCCAAGATCCAAGCAGGCCAGATTCAAGGCGAGCTAGTCACCGTTAGCGCACTCATGATCAATAAGTTAGTCTAACGCATCACCTTTACCTTTAATATGACGGGATGTCTAATGAGGTTTATATAATGTAGCGGGTGGTTCGATCCTCTCCTTCAGTACAGGGTAAATATGTCTATTAATAGAAATACTTAGACCTTGTCTGACTTATTATTTCATTTTAGTCTTACATCGACTTCGCAGCGGATGCTCCAGGGTATGGACCGCTCGTGGATGCATCAGTGATTGAACAGTTGAACACTACATGGTTTTCGGCCAATGGTTGTCTCGCCGAAGAGCTCAAGTGTTATGCCGCAGGCACAGACTCGAAATCGAATACCATATGCAAGAAAACAGACAATGACTGTGTACGTTGATATCCTCACTGCCCAAACACTATGTTTCGCCACTTCACGTTAATATGATTCGTTTTATACAGTTCGAGCAGACATTCGTGCCAATTCTGGGTGACCGTGATGATGATGATTTACGCCAGACAGCACCTGCTGCATTTCCTCCCGAGTTTTATGTCAATTTCCTTCAGCTGCCAGCTATCAAAGCAAAGATTGGCGCAACGAGCACGTATGCAGAATGTCCAGATGCGCCGTTCGAGTTGTTCGCGAAGACAGGAGACGTAAGAACTTTTCCAACTTTTCCGTGTCCGGTTAGAATATATTCCTAAATATTGCGTAGGATGCGAGAACCTTACTTCCCCAGCTTTCGGCACTGGTCAACTCCAAACTTAAAGTTCTCATCTGGGTGAGTCTTATATTCACATGCTTTCGCATCACAGCCAAGTGTTTATTCTGTTCTCCCCCCTACAGGCCGGTGATGCTGATATCAAGTAGGCTACTATTTTTAGAAATATACACTGATCCCATTTAACAAATCGAACAGTTGTAACTGGCTCGGTGGACACTCTGTCGTTTTGGCGATGGACTGGTATGGCAATGCAACGTTACACAACACGCCTCTCACCAATATTACCATCAACGGTTCTCCCGTCGCGGCCGTCCAGAATGTGGACAACTTTTCCTTCGCGTACGTCCCTCACTGAATATTTATTTTCAATGTCTCACAATAGCCGTCCCATCACCAGGCGCGTGTACCAGGCAGGCCATGAAGTAGTAAGTTAACTTCCATCAAATTCCCGACTAAATCTGATGGTTTTGCCCATAGCCGGCCTTCCAGCCCCAGGCTGCATTTGAGATATTCAAACAAGTAATTGCAAAGGAGCAGCTCCATTCGGTTTAGACCAATAGGAATGGGAAGGAGCATTTGTACTGGCATCGAAATATACCATATATTGTATAAACTCTTGTGCATCCAGCTTTGATGCCGAAACGTTCATTTATTGGGTCTATGAAACAGTTCAAAGCCCTCCTGCTCAAACCAAACAATCATTGGGCTTTAAAACTTGAAATAAAAATCTCCACAAAAAGAGGTGGTTCCAAAAATTGCTGAAACCCGAAGGTATCAGACGAGTTCGGATGTGTAATTTGCAATCAGCAAAAGACTGTGCCTCAGTAAAACGTCACTGGCGACAGTACATGCCCGAGCACAAGAGATGGGGAATTCATATGTGTGGCGCTCTCCTTATATACGCACGCCGCAGCGTCGTGCACGGACCACTGTGACCCTTATTGACACCCTTAGTTCTGGGACACTGATTTTTCTGGAATTTCTATATCAGCCTGTATCTAATATTTACGTTTTCTCAATGATATTTTATCCTATTTTGATGATATCAATTCCTAGTGAAGAAATTTGCACTGAGCCGTCATGATCATTCCCAAACTTATATATCACTCCGCCGAAGCTAGGCCGGGAACCAGAAAAAAGACGCGAGCAAAATCGGATCATGACCAACTCTTTTTTTTTTTTTTTTTTTTGGTGGATCACGACCGACTGCTCTGGTAATATACCAACCCACCTTTAAAAAAACCACAACATCAAGTTGGGCTTAATGCTTCCCCAACGTCCTCACATCATGACGGATCCCGGTTCTAATACATACAATGGGTATGTTGATATATCGAGACGGTGGATACATTTATAGGCCACCTAGTAGCTCCCCATTGCATCGCAGTAATTGGGACTTGGATACATCATGAAACGCAGCATGCAAGGCGCTTTAGCTACTCTTGGCGCAGTCATCCTCTCTATTCTGGGTTCCCAAGCTGGTCCAGTAGTTGAATCCGATGTCTCACCAGCTGTCCACACTGAATTCAAGTCAACCCGGTTACCCAACACTGGTCTAAGATTTGTGGAGAACTCCGGGGTCTGCGAGACAACCCCTGGTGTTCATACTGTGTCAGGATATATAGATATTGCAAAGAACCAATCACTGGTCTGTGCAACTCACATCGTTTTGCCATACCACTGTTACAGAATTGATATTATCAGTGGTTCTGGTTTTTCGCTGCACGCAAGAATCCTGAAACGGCCCCCTTCACTCTGTGGTCCGTACTGACAATAAAATTATCTAGCTGGTAGATTTTTATCACCTTTTGACAGGTTGAATGGCGGTCCAGGCTGTTCATCTATGGTCGGTCTTTTCCAAGGTGAGTGGTTGTGCCGAGAAACATCACATCGAATACAAAAGACAACCGGTATACAGAGAATGGTCCCTGTCATGTAAATGCTGACGGTAAGACAACAACCTTGAATCCCTTCAGGTAAGAATCTTCTGAAAAAAACTGCTCATTGCGATCTCCGCGATTGACTCACAATGATAGTTGGAACAATGTCAGCAATAGTGAATGATTTAGAGTTCTCCAACTGATTATTCTACTGACGCGGCTCGTAGTGATATACATCGACCAGCCCGTAGGGACAGGCTTCTCGTTTGGGATAGATACGATAAATAGCACCCAGGCGGCCGCACCTCCAGTATGGACAGCGTTTCAATTGCTCTTTGAAAGCTCGACCTTCTCTCAATACAAGAGCAGAGAGTAAGTGACTAACCCATTTTTCGAAAACTTAAGAAACTCAGACTCAAGCTGTCAGATTCATTTTTGCAACTGAGAGTCAGTGTGTACGGAGGATATTTGTTTTTCCTTTATTCATGTGATCTGAACCTAGGCTACGGTGGTCACTATGGACCTGCTTTCGTCACCTACTTCGATCAGCAAAATGCCAAGGTCAGAGCAGGCCAAATTCAAGGCGAGCTAGTTACCGTTAGTGCACTTATGATCAATAAGTTAGTCTACCGCATCTCCTATATTATTATGGATGTCTAATTAAGTGTAGCGGGTGGTTCGATCCACTCCTCCATTTCAGGGTAAATGTGTCTATTAGTAGAAGTATTTAAGAGGTTGTCTGACTTTTTATTTTCAGTCTTACATCGACTTTGCAGCGGATGCTCCAGGGTATGGACCGCTCGTGAATGCATCAGTGATTAAGCAGTTGAACACTACATGGTTTTCGACCGACGGCTGTCTCGCCAAAGAGCTCAAGTGTTATGCCGCAGGCACAAACGCGAAATCGAATTCCATATGTACGAAGGCAGACAACGACTGTGTACGTCAGTATATCCACCTTCACTGCTCAGACACTATGCTTGCCATTTCACGTTCATATATTTTGTTTATACAGTACGAGCAGACGTTACTGCCAGTTATGTCAGTCATTAGCAACCGTGATATTGATGATTTGCGCCAGACAGCACCTGCTGCATTCCCTCCCGAGTTTTACGTCAACTTCCTTCATCTGCCAAGTGTTAAAGCAAAGATTGGCGCAACGAGCACGTATGCGGAATGTTCAAATGCGCCGAACGAGTTGTTCGCAAAGACAGGGGATGTAAGAACTTTTCCGTGTCTTGTTAGAATATATCTCTGAACGTTGTGTAGGATGCAAGGACCTTTCTTCCGCAGCTTTCGGTGCTGGTCAACTCCAAGCTTAAAGTTCTCATCTGGGCGAGTCATATTTTCCTATGCTTTCGTATTATGACTGGGTATTTATTTCTATCACCCAGGCCGGTGATGCCGATATCAAGTAGGCTACAATTTTTTTGAAATTGCGCTGATTCTGTTAAACAAATCGAGCAGTTGTAACTGGCTTGGTGGACACGCTGCCATTTTGGCGATGAACTGGTATGGCAAGGCAACGTTATACAACACGCCTTTTACCAACATTACCATAAACGGTTCCCCTGTCGCGGCAGTCCAGAATGTGGACAACTTCTCTTTCGCGTACGTCCCTCATTGAATAGTTCTTCGTAATGTTTCATGATAGATGTCCCATTATTAGGCGTGTGTACCAGTCAGGCCATGAAGTGGTAAGTGAAATTATCATGCGTTTTATAGGCTGATCTGACGGTTTTGCCAACAGCCGGCCTTCCAGCCCCGGGCTGCGTTCGAAATATTCAAACAAGTAGTTTCAAAGAAGCAGCTCCATTCGGTTTAGATTTAGACCAACGGGCGTGAGAAGGGCCATGTGTGCTCGCTTCATACGTGATTTGGACTCGGATCGAAGTGTCCATTGAAAATTTAGTGCTCATGAATTTTCGGTTGACTTTATCCCTAATAAATAACAGACGAATGAATATTTCAGTTTTATCTCAAGAATCTTATCTACAACATGGTCTGTAACAGTACAGTGCGAACATTTCACTCGTGTCGATGCCTTCAAGCGCCTTCCCCCTTAAAAAAAAGTGTGAGATGTCGACGATACATCTTGTGGTTTGGCATTTTAAACTTACAGGCAATTGAATGGCACCTACTTCGGCGCCTGAACCTCTAACTTCGGTCCAATAAACGGCAAGAGTCCCTCCATGCTCACCCTCGTCATGTTTGTGTGCGAGCAAGAGCCATAAACCAAACCCGACCTTCGTTAGAACATCAAGGATAGTTAATATAACTGTTTCCCCGTTCGCCGGGATAACGCCTGAAGCTTCGCCAAGTCCGGAGAATATAGGGTACATTACCCATAAGACAGTGGTGTATATCGCAAGTTGAGTGTACAGGCTAGATGTACTGCTTTGCTGTAACTTCGCACCTTTCGACGATTATATCAAAAAATTTAGTATACCAAAAAAAAAAACATGACGAAGATTACATACATCGTCTCCCATGCCCGAGGAGTTTATACATGACATACAGGAGGAACAACCAGCTAAAGAGATACCACCCCCATTTACCACTAAAGAGCGTGATGGTTTAGCAGGTGTAACAGATATAATAACAAGCTGTTGAGAGCACTCACGCTGAGCGTCCTGGGTGAAGAACGGAAAACATTCCTGAGAGTACCCATGCTTCATCTGCCACCAATAGGCAGACTATATCAAGCCAGGGAAGACCAGCCAGTAGAGCAAGGTCGAGAAGGATCAATGGAGTTGTAATAGCCCAGTCAACGTGCCTGAGGGTTGCATATTTAGTCATACTGGGAAAACGATTAAAGAGCGATTACCTTGCCCAGAAGACCTGGCGTAAAAACATCGTTTCCTGCTCGTGAATCCTGAAGAGGCCCAAACTAACGTAAACAGCGCCGGATCCAATAGCCATCGCGTAATAACTCAGCTGCAAAACAATGCTTGTTACTAGTAACAGGAAAGAAATCTTCTATAAGGGGGGTACTTACGGTCGCAACGAGAGTAATCACCATAGTAATAAGATGGAATGTCCTATGCCTTCTATCGTGGCGAACGGCCATTCCCATCATCAGTATCGTGGCCACCAAGAAAATAACAAATCCTATCCAAAGCGTATTTATTCCATATCTGTCAATGTGTGATAAATATGGAATAGGCTCCGGACGAGGTATGGTTGGAGGGTGGCTCGGGCAGTGCTTCGGTTTATGACAGGAGACGGTCGTGCTCATGGTGTTTGAGAAGATAGTGGGAAGAATGAGGGCAAGTATATTTAAGAGCTGGAAAAGCTATAGGATATGACGGGCATGGGGTATCATTACTCAGCACTTGGTAAACCATGGCACCGTAATACTATGACAGCATTCGGCGCGCCTCATCTGTTCAATAAATCTTCAGAATTGTATCTGTAAAGGCTGTTATAGTGATTAGGCATGCGAACCTTTTAAGGGTTTGTGAAATGGCTGATCGCCAATAGGGGCTGATTGAAGCCACGATCACATTATAACTATTTGAAGTATGCCTAGTATGTTCATTCACTAGAAATTGCCACATAAGGAGATTTCTCGAGAACGAGGTTCATCTTGTACTGCTACGGTTGTTAGTACAGTACATTCTGGTCGAGAGCCATTTTAGCAATTTGATTATATCCACCAAAATTCCTGTGGCGGTTACTATACTTATTCTTATTTAGACCACTGGGAAATTCAACTCTCAGTAGATGTCTCCATGATCTGGCACATTGCAGCTGATGCAATCGAGAAATTGATCAGTTAAGGCGCGCCATTATGCCGGGGGTCAGTCACTCTTTCACAACAGGGTTTGCATTACGTAAGGCGCGTGCTAGAGTACCCGGAAATATGAAAATTGCACTCATAGCTTCTTCAAATGTTGACCAATCACCTTGGAGTTTTGTATATATTTTTTAATACTATTAGTGAATTATCATGTGACAACTTCAAAATTCTGTGGGAAATGGTGATGAAACACCCACCTCTCTAAGGGCAGTTCACTCCTCTCCTTCTACTATGTACATATGTTGTGGTGGTATCCAATTTGTCTAAATATCAATAAAGTGTTGAAATTTTAGCTGTTGGGCAGTAATCTCGATGCAATTACACTTGTGGGTCACTTTATTTTGTGCTAAGCTGCCTAGTCCTGTACAGTAGCTTAGTAATACATAATGCTTTTGTTCATGTACTGACTTATACCCCCCCCCCCTCTGCTTCAACAGGTTATAGGTCTTACAGACATATTGTCCGGATTTGTCACTGCAAAGATTTATCCCTTTTAGTGGTTACTTGTTGTACCCTTTTTAGGTGGCAGCATAGAAGGGCATTGTTACGACTAGTGGTTTGCAGGGCCCGGCTCGGCTCAAAACCCCGGCTTGGGCTCGGCTTAGTAGGGCTCGGGCTTTCCTAAACCTCGAGCTGAGCCCAGGTAGAGGGCTCAGGCTCGGCTCGGGCTCGGCTTAGGCTCAGGCCGCGGCTCTAGAGGGCAAAATGTGTCGAATTTCTCTGATGTTGTACCTACACAACACTTTGAACAAAAACCTCCTCATCATCTAAATCCTCAAAGCCCTCATCATCTTCAAGGTCTCCAACAAAGTCATCCCAGCTCCCAGGCTGCCCACTCCCCTCAACACACTCCAAGATTGTGCTTGGTTCTTCTCGGTAGATCAGTTCTCGGCGATGGAGGCACTTGAGGAACTGTGACATTTGATGATAGTTATTCCAGCTGACGAAAATGCACGTTCACTAGAGACAGATGATGCTATGACAGGAAGGTAGTCCTGAGCTAGTGAGGCCCAGACTGGGTACCTGGTTGAATTCCACTGTGATGACAGCATGAGTATATCACATACAGTATACAATACTATACAAGACACATCCATACCCCCCACCATTCGACAATTGTCATGGTCCCAAGTTCATCCCTTGAATGTAAGTAGCCCTTGAAGTCTTCGCGCCATGGGTCATTTGGGTCAGTGTGAGCATTCTGTATATGTGTGTCTACATTATCTTCATCATCTGATAGTTCACGAAGCAAGATCCCGACTTTGCGTGTCATCAAGTGGAGCACCAGGATGTATGACTAAAAGCCCGGGCCCAAGGGCTCGGCTCAGGCTTTCAAAATCCTGGGCTGAGCCCTTGGGCCGCCTGAGCCTTGTGTGAAGGCTCGGCTCGGCTCGGGCTTTGAGGGCTCGGCAGCCGGGGCTTTCGGGCTTTGGGCCCGGCCTTGCAAACCACTAGTTACGACCGTGTCGCAACCCTATCGGTCCCGAGGTTATCGCCACTTGTCAACGTTTCAAGTCACCATCTTGGAAACCATCGGCCCCGAAGCTGACGAATGTTTTCGCGAAGATCAAACTCCGTTTATGCCCACGTCAAAATAACTCGTATTGTCTGGTCAAACTTTGATACGTCCCCTTTATTATGTTGATCTGTTCAATCTTATGTTTCACATATGTCTATCTATATTTGTAGTCCTTGAACTATTTCCTTTTATCGTAATCCCGCTCTCAGTTATCATCGGCCTCCGAACTAATCATAAACTTCCCGTTCCTAGTCAAGCTTATTGTTAATACCGTGTTCCGCCCTTCTCCCCATTAGTATTTTCCAGACACCTGTTACTTGTATATGAACCCGCTGTAGTTGTAGTCACCAGGCAATCAGAATATTGACTCAGAATACCCTCATACGCCTGTATCAGTCTCATACTAAGAATCCCCCCATCCGCCTTCGCGTGCGCTCGCCCACTCCCAGCCCCGACCCCTTGGCCCGACGCTCGACTTGTCCTTCGATTCCAATCGGTATCACGCCGAAAGGTACTCATTAGGATTAGTCTTCACCCGCCCGAAATTTAAGGACACCCTACGGATATTTGTGAGGGCACAGCACATAAGCTGAAGCCAAGTCCTTCCGATCGGTCCCTGTCGGCCACCGACATTAGTCAGTTTTCAGTTCTAAACAGGCATACATAGAAGCCACAGTATTTGCACAGGAAGGGCTCCAGGGCATTACATTGATTTTTGTGGGAAGGGCTCCACAGTATTACTTTGGTCTATTACTTTTTCCTTTTTCATTTTTCCACTATTCCAAATTGGCATCACTCACTTATCCAAAATGGGAAATGAGGACCATTTTCAAAAACTAGGGGAGGAGAACTATAGCACATGGTGTGTTTACATGAAGATGCTCCTCACTTGCAAGGATGTGTGGGACATCATCAACAATTCAGAAACTCAACCACCTGGTTCACCCTCTTCAAAATTGATCTGCATGTTTATTAAAAAACAACAACTTGCACAGTCAGAACTTATTCTTGGCATAAAACTGGAATAAATCCCTCACCTCCATGAAAATGATCCTGTTACTGGAGGCACCCCAATGTTTTGAGAGTTTGAAAATCTTCCAAAAATCCTAATATTTGGCCAACTTTTCTAAGAATTCTTTGAACTGATAAATTGTTTAAAAATTTCAAGTTTCAGTAGGATTTTCCAAAGTGGGAAATTATATCTGAAAACCTTGAAAATTTGTATCATGAAACTCTGACTGATGATGTTTCCTCAGATTTTCTAATACAAATATTTAAAGTTTTCAGAATGATTTCCAGTTTGGAAAATCCTACTAAAACTTAAAATTTCCAATTAATTTATCAGTTCAAAGAATTCTCAGAAAATTTAATAGTAGGTTTTTCAGAAGGGTTTTCAACTCCAAAAACCTTGGGATGCCTCCAGTGTGTCATCTCTTGGGAAAATTTGTGCCAAGTTGTTACAACCATGTCGCAACCTGAAGATAACCAGATGACACTATCACCTCAAGTTATTGTCATGTCTTTGTATCAGCCACCATCGGTAAACCTGACACTGATGTACACCCTCACAGCAATCAACCCCTGCTATGGCCCCTGTCAAATTATACTTATACTATCTGGTGATACTCTGATATGTCCCTTTATCCTTTGATGATCTGTTTATTCTATGTCTCACCTATGCCCGTATATACCGTGGACTGTTTCCTTTTTCATAGTTATCACCCTTGGTTATTCATGGCCTCTGACTTTATTGTAACCTTCCTGTTCTTGGTCAAGTTTATTTGTCATTGGGGCATTTCCACTCTTCCTTTAGTTACATAGTATTTTCTAGACACTGATAACTCGTATATAAACCTGCTGTAATGTAGCTACTAAGCAATCAGAATATTGACTCAGAACTTCTGTTCTTAACACAAGTACATACATGTTGCCTGTGGATTGCATCTTGCCTCACTCTCCACTGCCACTTCCTAACCATGAAGAAAGGTGACATACAGGGTAAGGAACTATGGATTGCTGCTGTGAAGCATGCCTTACAACACCTCAGTGATGTGATCACACTTAGCTCACTCAACTGGAGGGCCAATATGCTAAGGGTTGTAAGGCAGAGGGTTGTAGCTTGCTGACAACACATTGGAGGGTATTAGAGAGGGAGTATGAAGACTGAAGACTAAATAGGGGTAATCTAAGTTGATATTAGAACTGAAGAGTAGTAGCATACATGGTGGGAACTTTATACATACAAAGGTGTAATGGATGAGTGGAGGGCTGATCAAGGAAGCAGGAGGCAGTGACAGGTCAAAAAAAGCATGGGAAGGGGTAAGGATCAGACTAGAACCACATGCAATGTAGTACATAGAAGTATTCTAGAGGGTATGAGGTAGTAAATAACATTTACAAGTAGAATGGGTGACAGGACAGCATCAAGATGGAGATGGGATGGTCTGACAAAAAGGGAAAACCATAGTGAACCAAGTGTTGGGGCACTGTGGGTGGTGACACCATGGTTGGGGGTACCAATGGTGGGATGCCAGAGGGTGGGGAGGGTAGAATGAGGTTGCAGGGGGCCGAATGACTGGGATCCTAACAGTATTCTCCCATTAGGCTGAGACCCTTCAAGACCCTCCCAGAAAGTGACATTGGAAAACTCATATGAAAAGGTAGAAAACATGAAGAGACATGGGGCAATGTTACGACCGGAAATCCTGCCGGACTCCAGGCACTAACTTATACGCACCCACGCCCTATATGCACCCATTATCAGTTTACTGGAATTCCCACCGGACTCCGTACATCAGACTTGTCTACGTTTGACTTCATTACATTGTGTTTCAGTCACCAGAAAACCCACTGGACTTCATCTCTGTCTATATCCGACCTCATCCCGTGTGTCAGTCACCGGACCCTGCTCAGAAAACCCGTCATCCCTCTAACAGAGCCCTGTTCCCATTTTAGTCAAATGACCTGTCATGATTTGGACTCCACTTCCGCTCTGTTTCCCATTATGGTTTATGATTTGTCACTATTCGGACTCCGCTCCATTCTGTCCCGTTCCTAACACCAAATTTGGTATTTACTATTCCCGTTTTATGTTTTGCTCATTTCATTTCATCATTACTGGATTCAGTATGACATTCACTCCACGGTCTATTTAAACTGGCAGATATTGTACATACAATCCAGTCAGAAAATTGGCTTAGATTCCCCCCAGTAATCTAATACATTTCCGCTCTAAACTCCTACTTGAATTACACCGCTCACACTAGTCGGAGCCCACGGGCTCCGGCACATCTATCTCTCTTACCTATCTCGACTCATGACCCATGACCTCCAACCTATGACCCCTCAACCCATGACCCCTGCCCGGACTCCCTGGGATTCCCGTCCACCTGTCTGAAATTGGACAACACGATCTAGCGAGGGTGCAGCCTATAAGCTGAAGCCAAGTCCTACCAGATATTCTGCGGGTTTCTCTGGAGACCTGCCGTGTACGTACCCTAACAGGCAACAGGGAAGGATGAAGTGAGTCCAGGGAAAAGTATTAGGCTCAATGAGGGTAGTTAGATGGTTGAAAGAGGTCCCAGCTTGCCCAGATTTTCAGTATGAAAGTCTAGAACAACGTTAGGTGTGTTTCCAAGTTCAGTGGCTAGGATCTAAGATGTTTCTTCATCTGTACCTTCATAGCCAGACCACTTAACTAGGTAACTTGCAGGCATGTCACCTGTGATTGATTTTGGAGTCTAGAACAGCTGACATGAAATAAAATTTCTTCAATAAAGTTGAATATTAATTGAAATATACTCTACTATACTGAATACTGAAGTTTTATTTGATGAAGTATTGATTTGTCCTGTCAATGAATAAGAGGCTAATACCAGTCATAAATGCTCACAGATAAATGTGTTGAAAGGTTACAATGATTATGAAAGAGAAGATTGAGACTAGATTAATAACACAGACAACTAATGTACAATAGAGGGATTTTCTGACTGATTCTCTTTGCTCTTATTGTTGCCCTTTTCTTCATCTGACTATGATTATACTATGACCTAAGAATGAAATCATATATGACATTGAAATGAGACAAGTCAAATGTTTGTCAAATGTTTTTTGAGGATGTCAAAGATGTTGAATAGTAGTTGACTTGAAGTTTTGGTTGAATGCAGATTGAATAATTGTTGAAGATTACCTTGAATATTTTGTTCAAATTCAGGCTCCCCATTGACAATGACAGGTGGGGGAGGAGGTTGGATGCAATCAGGGATGGTATTTGGCATGGCCAGTTCCAATACAGAGACATGGAAGACTGGATGTACTACACACATGGCATCAGGAAGCCAAAGGGTGAATGAATACATGCTAGCTTGTGCAATAATCTCATATGGGCTGAGGTACTTTTCAGCAAGCTTTTTGTAGGTTGGGTAGTCTGAAAGAACTCAGCTTTAACAAAAACTTGGTCACCAATTTTGAAGTCAGGTACTTGTAAATATCAGTAGCCTGCTAATTTCTGGGTAAATGCCTGAGCGTTGAGTATGGACTGCTGGAGGTTGTGGTGGAGTTTGTCTAGATCAGTTATGAACTCTTGCACCACCTGTATGTGATCCAAAGCCCAGAGACACAAACCCTATGGTCTATTAAAGCAACTCCCCATCCTGAAGCTTCCATGGAACTCACTTTCCATGGATTTCATTGAGCACCTCCCTATCTTACAGTCCTTCACCTCCATCTTAGTTGTTGTTGACAGATTCACTACACAAAGTATTTTTATACCTACACAACACAATTATCCCAAGAACTTGAAAAACTATTCATTATCCATGTTTTCTTGAAACACAGCATTCTGACACATGTCATGTCAGATTGGGGCTCTGAATTCATCTCCCACTTTTCATGACACTTGGTACTGTCCTTGATATGGTGACAGACAGGCCAAGTGAGTCAATCAAGCATTGGAATAATATCTTCATATCTATTGCAACTACAGGACAATTGGTCAGACCTCATGCCCCTTGCTGAATTTGCCTATAATAATGTCCCAAATGCCACCACTAGTATTTCTCCCTTCTTTGTGAACAAAGGATACAACCCTAACATTTCAGTCCACTGTTAGGATCCCCATCATTTCAGATCCCCACAACCTGTTTTGGACTCAATACCCTTCGTCATTTCACTACCAGAACCCCCACCCACAGTATCACCACCTGTGGTGCTCCTGACACTTGTTTTCATTATAGTTTTGACCCTTTTAGCCTTCCATTCCATCTCCATCCTGTTCACTCTCCCATCACCATCTCCCTGTATACATACATCTTATTTGCCACCTCAGACCATTTTAGTATTGTTTAGTACTTTACATTTAGTCTCCCCACCTTGTCATCGATTTCCTATGACTGATTTCACCCTTCACTTCCTTGATTGGCCCTCCAGTCATCCATCTCATTGTAGTATAAAATCTTCTTCATATATGCTACAATTCTCCAGTTCAAAAAATGACTTAGATCACCCTCTACTAGTCCTCCATCTCTTTCCTCCACTCTCAAAGACATTCTTCAGCAAGCTGTGAACTCTTACCTTACAACTCTTAGTATTTTGGCCCACCAGTCAATTGAGCTGTGTTGATCTTCATTTTTATTGTACAGTGGGGGACAAAACTGTTCCAATGATTTTTTATATGTCAAAGAATGTTGAATAACTCAATGAGTACTTAACCAATTGTCCTAAAATTTTTAATTTAGGTAGTCATGTATGTTGACTATATACCCTAAGAATTCTATGACATAAGCATTATTTGTCATCAAACTATAAATCAAATACTAATGCAATCTCCTTGGAACAGTTTTGTCCCTGGTATATATATAATCCAATACAACTCATATAATCTAGTACTTGGTGTAACCCCCCTTGGCATCCAAGACAGCTGCAATCCTTCTAGGCATACTCTCTATCAAATTTTGACAAGTAGAAGCAGGAATCCTCTCCCATTCTGTCTGGACCCTTTCCCATAACTCCTGAATACTCCTAGGCTCCACTTCATACTCTAGTAGCCTCTTCTTGAGGTAATGCCAAAGGTGTTCAATTGGATTAAGATCAGCAGATTGAGGGGGCCATATCATGACATCGAAATCACTGCCATTAAGCCAATTGGTGGTCTTCTTGCTCTTGTGTTTGGGATCATTGTCTTGCTGGAAGGCAATATCCCCAGTCTTCTTCTTGTAATGCTTGAGAGATTCTTGAAGTTCATCCTCCAAAATGCTAACATAAAGTTCAGCATCCATCCTCCCATCAATCCTGATGGCATATCCTGGTCCTTCCCAGAACATACAACCCCAGAACATCAGATTCCCCCCTCCAAACTTGACTGTGTCCTCAACTAGCCTATCACTGAGCCCCTCTCCTGCCTTTTTCCACACCCACTTCCTCCCATCTGACCCCAAATGATTGATTTTAGTCTCATCTGACTAAACAACCCTCTTCCAGTCCTCCAGAGACCAGTTCTTGTGTGCCAATGCAAAGTCCAGCCTTTTCCTCTTCACCACAGCCTTCATTCCAGCTTTCTTAAGTTCCCTATGAATTGTTCTTGCAGAGATAGACTCCCATTCATATCTTGTAGGACTTTAGTGTTGGAATAAAATCTCGAAGCTCACAACAATCAGAAACAAGGACGAATGTGATTTCCGTTTGACCCTCTGTGTCTCGTAGGAGGCAAACGGATAGCGTAAATACAAAAATCTATACTAGTTATATACGCCTTGAGAACAATAGACATATGGCAACAAAAGGTTATGCTGAACAATGGGGTGGCAAATTGCCGGTGTGGCACCTTATGCATGCTCGCACAGCCCTATATTCTAACACACTCCCTCGAGCAAAACAAGGTGCCAAAAGCACTCCCTGAAATCAGCGCCCGAAAAACTTCAACTTCTCCTCAATCACTCCAAAAATCCCCCAAAAAACTCTTCTTTACAAGTATAGCATGCATGTATAGTGACCATTTGGCATAGTTGCTCTCGTTGAGCTTCGCAAAACGTAGGTTTTCTGGCATGATGGTGCGACAAACGATAATAGGGTGATCCAAAAATGCGTGGCGATATTAAAAAGTGTGCGGTTCGATAAAAGGGCGGCGCGACAACAAATGTCTCCTGGCTTTGGCCCCAGTGGCTTACGACGAGAACAGATTATGACGGTACGACAATGGAAACGGCTGGCTTCGGCCCCAGATGAGAATGGATTACAACGGTACAACAATGGAAACGGCTGGCTTCGGCCCCAGTGGCAGGTTACGATGGATACGAAGGTGCGACAATGATGGTGATAACGATCAACAGACAGCGGAGCGGCTTCGTTCTTATGCGCAATGGACAACGGCAGGAATCGGACGTCAGAGCTTGAGTCTTCAACTCCAGCGGCATCTGAGAGGTCAAGAAGTCGAATTGGCAGCGGGGAACGAGAGCCAGTGACGACGACACCTATGAAGTGAATATGTTACTGACCCACTCAAAAGGACAGGATCCATTTGTGTTGGAATAAAATCTCGAAGCTCGCAACAATCAGAAACAAGGACAAATGTGATTTCCGTTTGACCCTCTGTGTCTCG
Organism: Hysterangium stoloniferum; assembly: GCA_015178975.1. Lineage (NCBI taxonomy): Eukaryota > Fungi > Basidiomycota > Agaricomycetes > Hysterangiales > Hysterangiaceae > Hysterangium > Hysterangium stoloniferum. The sequence goes on along the minus strand of WHVD01000015.1, from coordinate 134,922 downwards.
TAGGAGGCAAACAGATAGCGTAAATACAAAAATCTATACTAGTTATATACACCTTGAGAACAATAGACGTATGGCAACAAAAGGTTATGCTGAACAATGGGGGGGCAAATTGCCGGTGTGGCACCTTATGCATGCTCGCACAGCCCTATATTCTAACATTTAGAGGCCTGAGTGGCATGGTCAATCTTCTGGGAAGTGATTTGTTGGATGATGTAATGGGTATCAGAGGGGGAAAGTTTGCATGGATGACCTCCAGCTGCTTTGGAGAGGGAGGAAGAATGTTTAGAGTGAATTCTGGATATAGTAGAGACAGAATGACCAGTGGTAGCAGCTACTTCATGTGCAGACTTGCCCTTGTCAAGTATGTAGAGTAAGAACATGATCAAGTTGAGCATATACTGTAAACTGATGGGTTGTTGGGATGCTATCACTTGGAGAAGTGAACAGTTGTATATATACACAATTTGAACAGGTCACATGATTTTATTTGCATTTATTTGTGGATAATCAATAAGGTTATGTGCTAATCATATGTCAGGGACAAAACTGTTCCAATGAGATTGCATTAGTATTTGATTTATAGTTTGATGACAATTATGCTTATGTCATAGAATTTTTAGGGTATATAGCCAACATATATGACTACCTAAAGTAAAAATTTCAGGTCAATTAGTCAAGTACTCATTGAGTTATTCAATATTCTTTGACATATAAAAAATCATTGGAATGGTTTTGTCCCCCACTGTATTATCCATTCTGTTTGAAATACCAGAGCACCCTAACAGTTCATACAAAGGCACAACACATAAGTTGAAGCCAAGCTCCACTACGTTCATAGAGTCAGATCTCCTGACTAGTATGTCTCTATTGTTGGCCCCCCGATTAGCTCATTTTGTATCATTGGCCCCCTGACTTAGAGTCCTCCTCCCCCATTTTGCTTAGATCTTAACATCCACCCAGAATGTGATCTGGCCTCTGCTTAGCTTTTTACAAGTGTGTGGAGGGCTGGCCAGGTGTATTCATGATGGGTAATGATGAGGTTTTGTTAGATCTATAGCAGCCAGAGATTGGGTAGTCATGAGCATGCTGAAGGACATGTAAACAAAGTGTTCTGCAATCAGGGATTTAGATTCCACCATCAAGGCAGATACAACCACTCCAGTCTCAAGTCCATTGGGGGGCCAATGGGTTGTTAGGGTTGTCAAGATGGGCACTTGTAATTGGGTCATTTCAGAGGTCCAAAAGGATGTCCTGGTGAAGTCTTGTAACATCCATAATGGTGATGCCATGAAGTATAGGTAAGACTAGAAAAGTGGTGTGAAGGGATGCCATGATTTGATAGAGGTGAAGATAGGCTTCATATTATGCAGGTTAGCTGTTGCATAGTCATTGGTCCCCTCTTTAAGGTATACATCCCATCATCTAGTCACAGCATCTGGTTTGCCATCCAGGCAGCCAGGCTGAAAACAAATTATGAGGTTAAATTGGGAGAGGTATTCTGACCATTGGGCTTGGTGAGTAAGAAGCTTAGTGGTGGCAAAGCATTCTGAATTATTGTGGTCAGTAACAACATCAATCAGGGTCCCCAAACCTTTGAGGTAATGATGCCAGGCCTTAGATGCCTCAAAAATGGCAATGAGTTCTTTATCATAGACATTATAATTGAGTTCTGTAGAGGTAAAGGTTCTGGAAAGGAAGGCAACCAGGAGAGTTTCTCCATCAAGTGTAATAATGGAAAGAATTGCAGCTAGGGCATAGTTGGATGCATCAGTTTCAACAATTATCAGGCAGTCCAGTTGCCAGTGTGTAAGTACAGGCACCAATATGAAAGTATCTTTGAGTTGTTGCAAAGCCATTCTGCATTGAGTTGTAAAGTTCCATAGGGCCTCCTTATGAATAAGGGAGGACTATGATGTCCAAATAGTTGTAAATGAAATAGCGGTAGAAGTGTTAAGTTTTCAGTGGCACTGTTCTTAGACCATATAACTTTCCATTTGTCTGAGTAGGTGACAGTTAACTCATTGTAAATGGATGAGTACTACTATACATGACTCATCCTTATATAGCCTAGTAACCTGCTTACTAATACCCCTGTATGGTTTGAGTCCTTGCCACTTGTGTACCGAATTCCCAAAAGTTACAGTGAGGGACAAAACCCTTCCAATGATTTTTAGTTGTGCAAAGATTCTTGAATAACTCAAGAACTACTGTAGATACAGACCTGAAATTTGGAGATTGGTTAGGTCTATATGTTATCTATATGCCCTTAAAATATTATGACATAAGCATTAGTATTTCCCACACTATAAATAAAACACTAATAAAATCACATTGGAAGAGTTTTGTCCCTGGTATAAAAAAAATACAAATTAAACAATCTAGTACTTGGTATAGCCTCCCTTGGCTTTCAAAACAGCCTCAAACCTTCTAGGCATACTCTCTATCAAGTTCTGACAAGTAGAGGCAGGGATCTTCTCCCACTCTGTCTGAACCCTCTCCCACAACTCATGAATACTCTTGGGTGCCACTTCATACTCTCCCAACCTCCTTTTGAGGTAATACCAGAGGTGTTCAATTGGATTAAGGTCAGCAGACTGAGGTGGCCATACCATGACCATAAATCCATTGTCTTTAAACCAATTGGTGGCCTTTTTGCTCTTGTGTTTGGGGTCATTGTCTTGCTGAAAGACCACATTCCCTGTGTTCTTGCCATAATACTCCATGATTTCTTGAAGTTCATCTTCCATAATGCTAACATAAAGGTCAGCATCCATCCTTCCATCAATTTTGGTGGAATATCCTGGTCCTTCCCACAACATACAACCTCACAACATCAGATTTCCTCCTCCAAACCTGATTGTACCCTCAGCCACCCTATCACTGAGCCCCTCTCCTGCCTTTTTCCACACCTACTTCCTCCAATCTGACTCCAAACAATTGATTTTTGTCTCATCTAACCAAACAGCCCTCTTCCAATCATCCACAGTCCAGTCCTTGTGTGCCAGAGCAGAGTCCATCCTTGCCTTCCTATGCCTCTTAGTGAGTAAAGGCCTTTTCTCTCCACCACAGCCCTCATTCCAGCCTTCTTGAGTGCTCTATGAACAGTCTTCACTGAAATGGACTCTCCAGTCATATTTTGAAGGATTTTGGTCACCTCAGTGGCATGTTCTGCCTTCTGAGAAGTTATTTGTTAGAGGGAATAATGAATATCTGAGGGAGAAAGCTTGCATGGATGGTCACCAGGTGCTTTGGTAAGTGATGGGCAATGGGTAAAGTGAATTCTGGATATAGTAAACAGATCTCTGCCAGTGATTGCAGAGATCTGAGAAGTAGACTTGCCCTTATTGAGCAAAATGAGAATGTGGCAACCTGAGGAGGAGTAGAAGCTTTCATGGTGTAGAATGTTGAGTTGTGGGGATGTTGTCGAACTAAAAAGTGAACAGCTATATATATATCTAATTTTGACAGGTCACATGATTAAACAAAACCTTATTTGCTGATAATCAATAAGGTTTTGTGTTAATCATGTGACTGGGACAAAACCCTTCCAATGTGATGTTATTATTATTTTATTTATAGCATGGGAAATACTAATGCTTATGTCATAATATTTTAAGGGCATATAGATAACATGTAGACCTAACCAACCACCAAATTTCAGGTCTGTATCTACAGTGGTTCTTGAGTTATTCAAGAATCTTTGCACAACTAAAGATCATTGGAAGGGTTTTGTCCCTCACTGTAACAAGAAGTTGGGAGGGACACTTGCAGAAGATGCAAATGGAATTATCAGAAGACATACTTGGATGGTTTGATACAATTCTATTGGCTGCTTCCAAACTCCTGGCAGGCTGCAGACTCTCTTGTGATGCAAAGTGAGTTTTGACATCAGAGAATGTGATAGCAGTATTCATCATTAAAGATGAAGTCCACACAGAGTCAGATTTGGGCAAGGCATGGAGTAAAGTGAGAGCAGCAAGCTCATTGTCCAACATAGTAAGAGTATACCCTTTGGGATGCAAATTATGGACATGTGTACAAACCTTGTCAACACGACTCATCAATGAGGTCAAAGACTTGTCAGGTTCCTTCTGAATATTAAAAAGGTCATTATAGGCACTGAAGTGAACTGCAGGGAGTTGCTTATTACATGCCTGTTCAATTTTAGACCACATATCATCAGGACCATCATCAATGTCAAAATGGGTACACTGTGTAGGTCCAAGAGAGCACCATATACATAATACCAGCTGCTTTGTTGGAATGTTCCAACCAAGCAGGGTGTAACTGGGTTTTTTCTCTTTACCAGTGGCAACAGAAAGACAATTCTCCATATGCAACAAGCTAATGATACATATCATGTTTCCAGTCTTCATAATTGTTCTCTATCAAGATAACTCACTGGATGCCATGGCACATCATGTTCCACTAAGAATTTAACTATGTATGAAAACTAAGAAATTAGACAAGCAGTTGTAACACTGCCTTGCTCAACAGGGTTACTGTGATATTGCAAGGAAGGTAAAAACACAGGTCCACTGAAGAGCACAATGCCAACAGTTTAAGTCTAATGTATTCAAAAGACCATGTTATAAAGGTAAAATGACATGCCACAGACCCAAATGATACTGCAAAGTACATAGGAGGTGAGGTGAGAGAGTGACTGAAGTAAGAGTGTGACAAGGAGAGTCACAAGGGTGTGAAAAATCAAAGAACCCAAAAATGGAATTGGAGCAACAGAAAGTGATTTGGAGCATGGGAATATCCTTCCTTTTATAAACATGGGCACTTAAATAAGTGAAAACATGCAGATTAGAAGAGGATGGAAAATGTCCAAAGAACCAACCAAATTGGGCTACAAACCACAGAGTGAGGGAAGTCAGTCAAAAAACCTGTACCATAATCTATGTTAAGGGTCATGCAGGCTTATCAGAGAGTTTCCAGAGAAACCTGTGGATAATCTGGTGGGACTTGGCTTCAGCTTATAGGCTGGACCCTTGCGAGATTGTGGTGTCCAATTTCAGACAGGCAGATGGAAAACCTGGGGAGTCCAGGTGTAGTCAATAGGTCAATAGGTCAAAGGTCAATAGGTCCAAAGACCAGTCAGAAAGCCTGCAGGCTCTGACGAGGTCGATAGCATTGTGTGAGATGAGAGATGGGGATGGAGTGGAATATCCATATGTTAAGTAACTGGGGGAGAACTTAGTCAATTTTCTGACTGGATTGTATGCTGTGGAATGTATACAATACTAAATCTGATAATAATGAAGATCAAAACAGGTACTCATGAAACAGGATGAGTGTTATGACTGGAAAACCCACCAGACTCCAGGCACTAACGTATATGCACCCACACCCTACACACACTAGTTATCAGTTTACCAGAATACCCACTGGACTCTGGATGTCAGACCTGTCTGTGCTCGACCCTCGTTACTTCATGTATCAGTCACCAGAATACCCGCTGGAACCTACACCTGTCTATCTCTGACCCTGTCCCATGTACCAGTCACCAGGCTCCTCTCAGAAAACCCAACAGCTCTCTAACCGAGCCCCATTCCTGTTATGGTCAAATGACCTGTTATGTTTCGGACTCCACTCCCGCCCTGTTCCCATTATGGTCTAACGACCTGTCACCTTTGGGACTCTGCTCCATTCCATTCCATTCCTAACACCAAACTTGGTGTTTACTTATCTCATTTCATGATTACTAGTTTGGATTTCATTATTACTGGATTTGGTATGTTATACATTCCACAGTCTACAGTATATAGTATGGCAGATGTTGTACATACAATCCAGTCAGAAAATCAGCTTAGATTCTCCCCAGTAATCTCAGTACATTTTCCACTCTAATCTCCTCGTTGAAACACACCACTATTTACCTCATTGGAGCCCACAGGCTCTGAATCTATCATTCAACCTCTGACTCAGCACTGCCTGACCCCTTGACCACCAACTACTCCCAGACTCCCTGGGATTCCCATCTGCCCATCTGAAATTGGATGTCATGATCTCGTGAGGTGCAGCCTATAAGCTGAAGCCAAGTCCTACCGGCTTTCCCACAGGTTTCTCCAGAAATCCTCTGATAAGCTCCACACACTACTTAACGATGAGTAAACACCAAACTAGGTGTTAGGGACAGAACAGAACAGGAATGGGGTCCAAAACATGACAGGTCATTTGACCATAATGGGAACAGGGCTCCATTAGAGAGCTGATAGGTTATCTGGGCAGAGTCCAGTGACTGGCGCATGAGACAGAGTCAGATATAGACAGGTTTGACATCTGGGTCCTGGCAGGTTGTCCAGTTGTGAACTTCGACTTGGTGGGTGTAAGAGTCAGGTGCATATAGGGTGGGGTCTGGATGCCAGCAGGTTTTCCAGTTAGCTGTAACCTGGTATAGAGAGTTGGATGCATGTAGGATGGGGTCCAGAGCCCAGCAGGATTTCTGGTCCTAACAATCTGTATTATTACTATTATATTATTAATTTAAATTCTATTCATAATATCTTTGACATAATTACTGGTGTGCTTCTGTGTCCTATCTTTGCCTCATGTTTTATCAACAGGACAAATTAATACTTCATCAAATGAGGCATCTGTACTCAATATTCAGCCAGTTGAGTCATAATATCATTTGACATGATGAGTCCAGATAATGTGGTCATGGGAGTGATGGATGATGTTATGACCAGAAGATCCACCAGACTCCAGGTACTACCATATGCACCAGTTATCAGTTAACCGGAATACCTGCCGGGACCTGGATGTCAAACCTGTCTATGTCTGACCTTCGTTGTCTCATGTACTAGTCACCAGAATACCTCCTGGGACCCACACACATCATTACCTGTCTATCTCTGACCCTGCCCCACTCATCAGTCACTGGACCCCACTTGGAAAACCCATCAGCTCTCTAACTGAGCCCTGTTCCCATTATGGTCAAATGACCTGTCATGTTTTGGACTCTGCCTCTATTCTGTTCCATTCCTAATACCTAGTTTGGTGTTTACTCATCTTGTTTCATGATTACTTGTTTAGGATTTCATTATTACTGGATTTGGTATAATATATATTCCGCAGTCTATATAGTCTGGCAGATGTTGTACATACAATCCAGTCAGAAAATTAGCTTAGACCTCCCCAGTAATCTCAGTATATTTTCCACTCTATTCTTCTCTTTGAAACACACTGCTATTTACCTCATTGGAGCCCACAGGCTCCAACCTACTGTATCTATCTCTTGACCTCTGACCCATCACTGCCTGACCCCTTGACCTCTGTGGGATTCCCACAATTGACCATCTGACCCTTTGACCCACCAACTACTCCTGGACTCCCTGGGTTTCCCATCTGCCTGTCTGAAATTGGACACCACGATCTCACGAGGGTGCAGCCTATAAGCTGAAGCCAAGTCCTACCAGATTACCTGCAGGTTTCTCCAGAAACCCTCCACTAAAGCCTTGTACCCACTGTAACAGATGAAAGGAGTGTGAAATGAATTGGATTTGCAGTGTGTCTTCAGAGTATCCTATACTTCATCAACAGTTGGTAGTCAGAAAACACTGACATGAATCAAATTTTACTCAATAAAGTTGAATAAATGATTGAAGAATATTCAACAATTGAGTACAGATGCCTCATTCAACAAAGTATTAATTCACCCTGTTGATAAAGTGTGAGGCTGTTACGACCGGACAATCCTGCCGGACTCTGGGCACTAACCCGTACGCCCCCACACGCTACAAGCACCAATTGTCCATTTATAGGATTTCCCACCCGGACTCCATTACATCAAGACTCGTTATGTTCAACCTCATTATGACACATATCAGTCACCGGACTTCCCCCAGACTCCATCTCTGTCTATGTCCATCTTCGTCCCACGCATCAGTCACCGGACCCCACTCAGAATCCCGTCACCGCTCTAATTGAGCCCCATTCCCGTTTTAGTCAAATGACCTGTCATTATTTAGGACTCCGCTCCCGCTCTGTTTCCCGTTATGGGTTATGCTTTGTCATAATTCGGACTCCGCTCCATTCCATTCCGTTCCTAACACCAATTTGGTGTTTACTATTCCCGTTTTATGTTTTGTTAGTTTCGTTTCATCATTACTGGATTTGGTATGTCATTCACTCCATGGTCTATATAAACTGGCAGATGTTGTACATACAATCCAGTGAGAAAATTAGCTTAGATTCCCCCCAGTAATCTAATAACATTTTCTGCTCTAAAACCTTGCTTGATTCACATCGCTTTCACTAGTCAGAGCCCACGGGCTCCGGTGCATCTATCTCTCTCAACTATCTCGACTCATGACCCACGACCTCCGACTTACAACCCACGACCCCTGACTTACGACCTACAACCCATGAACCCTGCCCAGACTCCCGGGATCCCCATCCACCTGTTTGAAATTGGACAACACGATCTAGCGAGGGCGCAGCCTATAAGCTGAAGCCAAGTCCTACCAGATATCCCGTGGGTTTCTCTGGAAACCCGCCCTGTGTGTGTATCCTAACAGAGGCAAAGATAGTAAAGTTGGAAATTGAGTTGAAAAGTCAAAGGAAAGTTGAATTGAATATTATTGGAATTTGAGCTTGTAGGTTCATGACATCTAGCATGAATTCTTACAATTTTTGTAACAAATATGCTCAGTCAACATGAGTAAGTGATTCGACTGAGGAGGTATGGCTGCAAGTACAGAAGTTAAATAGGTAATGGTCAATATGAGAGTGAGACAATTAAAGTAAGACATTGGTATATATGTGTGAGGTACAATACGGTTTGATGTTGCCATTTAGGCTTGGCAAAGGCTAAAGTGCGAGAGCCTAATTCAACAATTTTCTGGAAGTTAGACCCATGTTGCTGGCCACCGTGCTCAGATATTGCTGATATGCATACCAGGCATATGGATAAAGCCCATGAAAACCGTCACCACTATTTTACACAGTTATATAATAGTCTCCTTGAAATTGAGTTATAACAGTTCATTCTGTTAATTTTATTTATTTATGTTTTCATGATTACTACCCTGGTGCTACACTTACCTCCTGGCTGCCAGTGGTTCGCGGCGCTACCGTATATGGCCTCGCTTACTCACAGCGCCACTTGATCCATGTCCACAATGATTATGGGCCTATCATATAAATGGAAGCTAGAGTGATGGTCGCTCAGTTACTTTGCCTGTCCTGAAATTTGGAATCAATTCATATGAAATTCGTGAGAGATTTAAGCAGCATGGATATTGTTACCAAGATCTCCAAATCTGCCCTGCTTTTTCTCCCATTTCTATGCCGTATCGCCTACATTCACCCCGTTCAAACAAACCTTGGTGATAGCCTGTCATCAATAATGCTCACTGGTTCCAGGTCACACAGATGGTAGTAGCGCGGTGTATTGCTCAAGGAACTAGCGAACGCGATACATGGCTGGGCAGCAGGAAACAAAGTAAAAGGTCTGCTGAGTATCCTTGTGGCGCAGGCTGACACCAGTGTAACTATCACCTTCGATACAACTTTGAAAATGCAGGTTGCACGAGTGCACTAGGCAATATCGAGGTGATCACTATAGAACAACAACCAACAACTTTCAATTGTTGCTATGGGAACTGGTAATGTCGATAAAACAACCATCGTCTTGGGAATGTCAAGGTTTGCCTTCCTCTATTGGAGGCATGCCTCGCAATTTAATGTGGAATTGATGAAATCACAGCACTACTATCGAGTAAATTGTCTACAAGCACCCCTCCCCAACTCCCACTTCCACACCCCACCACTCAGGACAAGATGCCGTAGGCCAGATGGTCAGGCTGCGCATTTGTGGCATTCTACGATGAATGGAATCCGACGCAGTTACCGGGGAGGCTAACCTCCGATTCGGAACGAGCAATGTTTGCTCTTATTACAGAGCACATGCTCAACAATCATATCCTTGATATTCGCGGTGCATGGCTGCGTTAGTTGGATACAGAGGTCACATGGTAGAAGTATTTGATTGAAATGGGCCTTAGTACTCTGCACAGCTCGATTCCACGAAGTGTTTCGGGCTTCAAACAAGGCTTACTATTACGCGATTGAGACCCTGGAGAGTCGTACGTTTGGAAGGATTGACGATGCTCTTCTATCAGCTTTGAGTGGATGCCGGCACTCTCACTGACAGGAACTTGTTATATAAGTATGTTTATTAAACTACTGGCTATGACGGGAAGTTCTGATTTTCTTGATGGATGGCTGCCCCAATTGAGCCTAGGAAAGATCTACACAACACTGGCACAGCATGGGCGCCAACTAGATATATTCGGATCCATCTCTCCGATCGTCTCTTAAAAATAGATATGAATAATCGCACCTCCTTAGATGGATCGGCTAAGTCGGCTATGTGCTTTCGGCAAGATTAACGGCAAACCAGAATAATGTTTCAAAAGCGCGACGCATGATAACCGCACGTAGCTGTTCACTAACGGTAGGGTAGCACCTTGGGTAACTGCGGACTGGGCATGAGAATAACTGTACATGTCTATTCTCACACAGTATGATAAGTATAGCGAACACAGCACCGGGAAGCCCCAAAAGGCGGGATATGGAGTCATTGCCAATTCACGATCGTGTGAAGCCTGATTACATAACCCGCGACATTTACTCCGCAGCAAAACCTGTATAAAGACATTGTCAACACTGCTCATAACCTCACTCCCACCATGTCCAACGCAAACGGTGTCGACCAGAAACTCCGCATTCCTTCGCCAACCCATTCTGCAAACAGCAATGTTGTTGACCATGATGCTCCCGGAGGTGAGTCTCTTCAACAGTTCTCGTACTACAAGTTTCTTTTAGATATACACCTTACTTTCTCTTTCTAACAATCAGTGACAGCCGATGTTTCACATTCTCATGGTGCACGCATGAAGAACACTATAAACGATGGGAAGATTATTCATGTGCAGCCCTTGAAGCGTTCAGAAATGCAGGTTCGTTATTCGTTTTTACTGTGCATAACGATCACCTATCAAGCATACTCCCTTTAGCCCTCTTATCATCAAGATATGGGTATCCAGGAGACTCCTCATGGTCTATATGGAAGTATGATCCATACCTTGGGCAATTTCGTTGGTTGTTTTGGTGCGGTTCCCTGCTGCCCACTCCCTAACCCCTACAGGAACGTCGAGCAAGGTCCTTATAAACGATTACTTATTTCCATATTCAATATCTAATCATAATCTAAGGGTCCGTCGGGCTTATTTCGCGCTTTGGAAATTTCTATAAGGCTGTCGACCCCGGTTTGGCCAACGTGAACGTTTGTACCGAGTCTCTCCGTGTTGTCGATGTCAAGATTCAGATCAGCCCCATTGGTCGCCAAATGGTCATTACCCGAGACAACGTTAATGTGGAAATTGATTCCGTGATCTATTTCCAGGTATGATTGTGCCCTGATTATCTTGTGTGTGAAGTCTAAGTTTTTTATAGATCGTAAACCCCTACCGTGCTGCCTTGTAAGTCCGGATGCACATATCTAGTTGGATCACCTACCAATACTGTTATGTAGTGGTATTAGCGACCTTCGACAAGCACTTATCGAACGGGCTCAGACCACTTTGCGTCATGTGGTCGGTGCTCGTGCCGTTCAATCCGTTGTGACAGAGCGCGAAGCAATAGCCTTTGAAATTGCAGAAATCGTGGGAGATGTGGCAGACGTGAGTACTTCCGTATCATTATCCATCAATCTAATTTTTTCTTCTTTTACCCACAGAAATGGGGAGTTGCCATCGAAGGCATTCTGTATGTTAACGTTTCTTTAAATTTCTCTTGAGCTGGTTTGACCACGCAATATTAGTATCAAAGACATCATTTTCTCGGCTGAAGTTGCCCAATCTCTGTCATCTGCTGCGCAACAGAAGCGAATTGGAGAGTCCAAAGTCATTGCTGCACGTGCTGAAGTCGATGCTGCCCGCCTCATGCGACAAGCTGCCGACATTCTCGCTAGTCCCGCCGCCATGCAGATCCGTCAACTTGAAGCATTGCAAGCCATGGCCAAGACCGCGAACAGCAAGGTCGTGTTTGTCCCCATGCAACTACAGGGTGACGTTGTCCACCAACTGGCATCTGGCAGCGGTGGAGGTGGACTATCGGAGAACGGTGAAGGTCTTTCTGGCGCCAGTCGTGCTGGTTTATTGAGCAGCATGGCAGATTTGTGAATGGTCCCAATCTTCCAGTTTATGGATGGCACTTGCTGTCCTGTCATATTTCTACGCCTTTCAAAAACCTAAAAAAACTACTATCTGGAATCACTCGATATCTATTCAAATAGGTCTATCGTTACGCCCTTTTGCTGATGCTTTCCCCACGTGTACCATTGTAACACTTGTAATTTTGGTGCTCATCATGTTATACCACGACTTCGCACTTTTATGTGACTGCCACGTCTCACTTGCTTATGCAGTAATAGTACGATTACTTTTCGAGAAATTATTTATTCCAGCAAGCTATGTTTTATGTAATAAACCATGGATGGCTTGATTAATCCAACCTTAATTCGAGAAACAACTGGTTACTGGTACTTATTAAATTGTAAGACTGAAGTTCTATGAAAAGAGGTAATTCTGAGTAGCTGGTTATAAGTAAAACACAAGTCCCCGCGCACCGATGCAGTCAATGCGCTTTCCGATGTTGCCTGAGAGAGTTGCATTGGGTTTCTTTGTGGCACCGGTCACGGCCTTGACGGTGGTCTGAGGCGTCTTCACACTCTCAATGACAGTCTTTTGATCGGATTTATATAAATTTAAATGCTCTGAATGCTGGTAGCTGGTAGCCCAGCGGGCTACAGAAATCGTTCGGAATTGAATTCATCAAATGTTGGGTCCATAATATCTTCGTCGCAAGGCATGGCCCTTAATATTACCCATCACAACTAACGCCGTTTGTTTGTTGAGTGTGGGTTCACACCGCTTCCCAATGATGGTGCTACCTTTGGGGTGAACATATCATCATATACACGATCTCCCATCAGGTCGTACATGATACCGAAGGGGAGACGGGGTCCCTTCTAAAGAGCAGGCTTGTCTACTACCTGCCAACGAAATAGGTCTGAATAATAGAAACTAATATTACCATGAATTTCCATATACACACTTTCGTTTAGGGTATACGTAAGCGCGTAATACCATACCCGGTTACCCATCATGCCACATTGTTCGCAAACAAAAAATCTAACACTGATTAGGATATCCTTCGCGGCGTTAACCAAAAGTTATGTACACAATCAATCCCTCGTCTAAAATTGTGTAGAATGCCGACGGCAGAACTGGAAGAAAAAAAAAAACAGATAGCACAGCCACAAGATGTCATCGCCGAGAACTAGAGAGTATATACATAATCTGTAAGAGTCGAGTCATGTACCATGCACGTGACCACCCACATTCACCCACATCGATAACCTGGGATAACCCCCACATGATCTGTTAACCCCTGTGAGTAAAAATACAAATAAACAAATCACAACAAAGTGTGATCTCTGTGACACAACGTGTCAATATCACAGTCAGGACACGTCACACACCCTGCTTCCTGCTTCCATTCTCAACTGATGTCTTCCAGCTCAATCAACCTGTCAAGCCTTCTCAAAGTGGCAGGAGATGACATTATCAGAGCGTATCGGACAAAAGTGAGTCTATAAATATTTACACCTTGGAGTGCGGACAACAGCTAAATTGATTGTTAATTCTTTCAGTACTTCACTACTGGTATCATTGAAGCATCTGGCGACTTTCTTTCCAACAAGAATGCTATAAATTGGGTGAATGCTGAAAATTTTCAGCATTTCGTAGTCGAATGGCTCCAGGTTCCCACACCGTGTACTCCACAGATCATCGAGTCTTCAACATCTGCAAGTGCACTTCTATTGAGACAGTATAAACGACAGCAGGGATCATCAACATCTTCTGAGCATTCAGTAGTGATAGCCAGTAAGCTTCATATTCCCTCCGGATGTTCTTTGCTAATTTTCATGAGATAAACGACTGCGGAGTGTATCTAGATCTCCTCCTCCAATCACCTGGGTGACCCCAAGTAAGCTTTATATTTTCTCAGTCAGCTCCATTTTTGCTAATATTCGTTAGATAAATCTACTGGCACACCAGCCAAAAAGCATGCCCAGTATTCCAAACATCAAGCGATGACACCAGCTGTTGCAATATCCACCGAAAAGGAAAATTTCCCTTTCCCATCCCTATCCTTACCCTCTTTGTCTTATCATCCCACATCCGCCGAGCCCTTCTACGCATCACTCCCTCCTGAACTGGAGCCTCCCACATCCGCCGAGCCCTTCTATGCATCACTCCCTCCTGAACTGGAGCCACCTCCATCTTCTTATAACGTTCATTTATCTTACCTCCAACAATCTAGACTGTACACGAATTCTGAGCCTGTGTTTCCATCTGCCACCTGCCCTCCCAATCTTCGTTCTAACCAATAACCAATATAATTTTTTTATTACTGTAATTATTTTAGTTCGTTATAATATTTAGTTAATTATTCAATTTTAATATTTAGTTAACTAATTAAACTTCCTTAAATGGACAGGACGACTCGACTCTTACAGATTATGCATAGCAAAAATCGAAAGTCAAGCCACTTGGTGATGGACGCTGAACTCTGCCGCATGGCAGATGTTCCACGGCCCCACACTATGGCCCACTTCATTTCCATCAATGTGGTTGTCGAAGTGTACGTGCCGACATCGTTGACCCATCATGCGCTCAGACAGTTCCTAATGTGAGAAACTCTATGGTTAGGTGATTGTGCTGGCGGTTTATATATCAAATTTCAACAGTGCCTTGAGCACCCAAAGTCTCGTATAAGCACCCAAAGTCTCGTATATTTCAGTCCTCCCTATCTCACCTCCCTTTACCCACCCCACCTTTGACCCAATGTTAGACAATGATCAAGAATCCATTCATTGTAGGAAATATCGGTTTTAGGCTTGCTTCTATATGCCCTAACGGTCTCACAGCTAATGATCCTCACCCATCGACGAATATCACCAGCACAGTGACATCTGCGACAAACGTAGGGTCGAGTGAACATCACCCCACGACAAGGGCAGCGTCATGGCAAGAACTGCTGCAGCCATGCAGCAAAATTCCAGCTACACCAACGATTTTAGCAAGTTTGAAAGCAACCGTTTTGGCATCATGTTTGTTCTTGCGATTCCTGGCGTTTAACAATATATTTTGTATGTACTTACAATGTACCTAGGGCTAAATGTCTTCCTCATATTCATTCCAATATCGGTGAGCGATAAACATTCGGCCTTTCTTGCACAATCTGAATTCCACTTTCACGCAGTGGGCTATGCGTTTTACGGAGCAAAGTAAAACCATCATCTTTATCTGTGGGTCGTGATTTGCTTCAAAGGATTCTTAGACACCAACTTCATCTAGCCTCTTTCCTGGCTATTATACCTCTCGTAAAAGTGGGTCTCGAGAATTATGGAACTCCCCATCGACCAATTTTGTCTTCCAATAGCTACTCGGATTCGCTACTGAAGAATTATCTTTGCAAGTTGACCGAAAATTTGGCCGAACAAGTGGCCGAACAAGTGGCCAAACAATTAATGGTCTTTTGGAGGCTACTCTTGTAGGCGCATCATTTTTGGTACCGTGGGAAAGCTATTGATATAACTTGTTAGGGCAATGCGTAAGTTGCTACTTTAATTGATGGCACCATTCCTAAGTAGTCCCAATGTCTCAGTGTGGAGCTGATTGTGGCGGTGCGTGCCGAACTAATAATATATGTCTAACAAAGCCGTTACCGACTGCTATAGATCATCGCTTTAGTCAAATGCGAGCTGAGCATTGTTCATTCGTCTCGTGAGCTTTGTTCATTGTCAACTATGGATACACTCACTGTAAATAACTTCTAGTTATCGGATCAATCCTGTCGAATATATGTAAGTGACAGATCTGGCGTGATGCTGTGTTTTAATTCGCAAGCAGTACTCGTTCTTGGCGTGTGCTTCTTTGCAGGTGGCACAAAGTACTCCGAACAAGGCTTTCTCACCAGTGAGTGCCAGCAGATGATTTTCTGGCATGCAAACTGAATGAATCATAGGCGCTTCTAATATAAGTAGTTCGCTGCTTACCGTAAGCGTCGCTGCCGTGTTGATTCCAGCCACATATCTATTGGCGATAGATTCACGCAATGCGTCAAATCCCGATGATGCAAGTGTGGATCTTTCTGGTAATATTCTGAAGATGAGCCGAGGCGTGCGTTTTTGCCAGTTTGGCAGTTCAATGCTAGCGCTTATTCTACAGTTTAGGTTGCAGTAGTTTTGCTATTCAGTATGTATTGTTTATTCTTTTCGTACTTAATGTTCTGGTTGACTCTATCATCCAGTATATGGATCTTACTTAGTCTTCCAGTTCTGGACACACCTTCATCTGTACAATGATGGTGCTCCAGAGCAGAAATTTGCCTCGACCCCATATCCTGCGGAAGAAGATAATGGTGCTCGTGCTAACGGTCCTGCAGATGACCCCGAAACTGGTGCGGGGCATGGAGAAGAAAGACCAGAAGTAAAGAAACCTCAGATGAGCATGACAGCCTGTCTACTTGTATTAGCAAGCGTGACAACTGTGAGCCATCTCATTGTGGTTTCATTGTCAGACAGGGCTGAATATCTCGTTTAGTTTAAAGCCTTTGGTGTTTTATGCCTGGTAGAAAGTATCGACGGCGTAGTTTCCACAGGGTGGATCAGTAAGCAATGGGTCGGTTTGATATTATTGCCCATGGTCGGAAATGTACCTGGTATTATTCAGGGTGTTCATTTGCGGGGATAATTGGCTAACCTTCTGTAGAATGCCTAACAGCTGTGGCCATCTCTTATCAGGTACATTCATTTCTTCTACTGTGTCATCCACAATAGATATTAACTTATGTTCTAGAATAGATTAACACAGTGTTTGGGCGTCGCTGTAGGGTCAAGTATTGTATGTGATTTGTTGTTTTTCTTCGTAAAATACCTAGTTAAGGGGGTGGCACAGCAAATTGCGCTCTTTGTTATTCCCTTTATCGTGATCCTCGTAAGCGTGTGCTTCTTACAATTTTCAACTATCCATTTAACCATTGCATTGTAGGCATGGATTTTGGGCAAACCTTTGACTCTCTTATTCGACCCCCTTCAATCGATCGTATGTGTTACAAATCTATATTCTGTCACTAAATCATAGTATACGACCGATTTTAGGTCTTGTTCTTGTCTGGTGTGTATCCCATTTCAACTTTCTAATGGGAAACTTACCCTGGACTTCAAAAAAAAAATAGTCATAACCGTAAATTATTGTCTTCACGATGGAAAATCAAACTGGCTCGAGGTGAGTGGTTATTATTTTTAGACTCCAGTGGATGGACAATTGATTCTTTTTCAGGGAATGATTTTAATGTGTAAGAAATACCAGCTGACATCTGAAATGTAATTTATTTAAGGTATCTTACATTCAGGTCTGTACATAATCATTGCGGTCAGCTTCTGGTTCTACCCTGACTCCGACAACTCGGGCACATGCAATTAATATTAAAAATAGTATGAGTTGACTTATTGTAATACACAATCTACAAGGGGGTAATAGACTTGTAATAATAGTACTTGTTTGTCAATCAATGTGTCAGTTAGTGAATCACCTTCTGACATGATAGGTTTGGTGCTAGTTTAGGTGTACACTGGTTCTGGCATGCATCAACCTCAGAATGCATGGTCCACAATTAGCATCTTCATATGAAAAAGTGAAGAAATGAATGAACTGCCCCTAGGAAAAGCCAAGTATACTTGCAAGAAGGCCCAGACTTGGTTTCAAAATAATAATTTCAATGTCCTCCCATGGCCAAGCATATTAGCACTGGTGTACATATGTGTATCCCTGGGCTAATTTGCCCCCTTATTGCGTTGGGCCTCTTCCACGGATAATACTGTGGATCTGGGGGAGGTTGAGAAAAAAAATCAATCAAAGTTAATAAAAATCAATACAACTAAGATAACAAAATGTTCCCTACTTTTACTAGGACACTTTGTAGTCTCAAGACCATGGGAATCCTCTCCTCAATCCTTCACTTGCTGTCACCTTCATCCGCTTACTGGCAACATCACCTCCCATCGTCACGGTGCTGCCCTTCGGCAACATTCCTGCATGCCATACTACTGCACTCGTCGTCAGTGACAACGAGCTCACACCTTGCCTTCCTGGCCTCTCCAGAATGGCGCACTCAGCACATTTCCTGTTGCTATATATTAGCTATCATTTTAGACATAATATATACTTGACAACTAAACAAAATAAATGAAATAATGTGTTGTTTAAGCACTTATTATATTATTTGAATTAAACTAGGTCATTAAAATTATTCTGTATGCAAAACGTGTTTTTTTTTGTAGGTATCATATTGCGAAGGTATTCAAAAGGCCAGCAAGAGGCCAGCACAGTATCAGCTGTCACATGAGCTCCTCTTTTTTTTTGTTATATTTGTATCCCACTTCAAGCAACAATGGCTAACTGCAGCTAGGGGGTGGAAAGGCCCCAGCGAAACTATGCTATGGTGGTAAGAAGTTCCGAGTGAGCTTCGTGCCTATGATGGATTTTAGAGGGCTTGAGTCAGGGTGGGGATGGTGAAAGTTGGCGTATGGAGTCAGATGTAGCTAGAAGGAGAAAAGAAAAAGAAGACCAGGAGAGGGATATGTACATCGGCCATGATGTCAGGGACGATCTGTTATGGAGGGATTGTGGGAGAGGTGTGGGGCAAGTGGAGGAGTCGGTGTCACAACAGAGCCAGGTGACTTTTAAGGGGGTTTGTAAGGGTGTGGTGCAAAGGCAGAGGTTTGGCAGATAAATATTGCAACTGCTCTGAGCCCAGACTTTGTACCCAGCAGAAAGGCCAGGTCAAGACCACATGAGACCTTTTGTAGGGGCCCTCATGTGAGCTCCTCAGCACATTGCATCTCGAACTTTATCGCACTGCAGACTTTACCACTGTAAGTACATATCTGACACTTTCTTTGGTGCTATTATAATACCAATAGTTTATCATAGTTATAATGAGTAGTAGGAATATGGTGGCTCACGGTAAGGTCCATACTGGCAGCAATCAAGGCATTGTAGCCACTCAGCTCGGTCGCCATCATCGTGACATTGAAGATGGATCTGTGGGTAGAGTAGGAAAGCAATTTATAAAGGGTAATGGGCTACTAGATGAGCATCAGAATGAGCAGAAATTGCTAGTGAGTTCCTCCCCTTTCTTGCTATGTTCGGGTATTGACCTCCACTCTAGAACTCCCTCCTGAAACCTGCCAATTAACTCAATATATGCATAATTCAAAATTGCCATGTAGTTTTGAATCTGAGATCCATGGTTTGGACAGTGATGATTGGGAGGACATATCACATGATCAGGAATTTACTGTAGCTCAACTCCAGGGTCTCAAGCTCAGTCACGAAGGAGGTGAATTTGAACACTTTTTTTCCAACTGGAAGAATGTTGCAAAAGGGTAATATTATTTATCAAAAACATGTTTATTTTCTGATTTCATATACAGCCACCATTGCCACAAGTACACTCCCAGTAACACACACTTGCAAATCCAAGCTTCTAAGCACCACCAAGATTGGGAGATCCAGCTGCCACTTCTTTTTGAAGCTTACATGGAGTTCAAGTATGGTGGTGATAGGATCACGACAGACATCAGTGATGCCAGTGACACAGCAGGAGACATCCGAATGGAACAAGCTCAAGATGAATTCACAATTACAGTGTTTGGGTTAGAAGGTATGTTTAATTCATTCTCTGTGAAACTATTTTCACCCTGAAACAAAAGCTATGCTGCACATACACTTGCACACAATAAATACGGACATACCTTCTACAATCAAACTCTCATCTCACATGGCTTTCTTGGAGCAAGTCCAATTGTTCCTTCCCTTGCATTCAGTCTCAAAGATCTTGAGATCTACCATCACTGTTGCCTCTGGTGTCCCCAGTTTAGTCTTCAGCAATGGGTCAAAGTAATGTGTGACCTGTCCAATGTAAGTATTCATAAATTATGTGGCTTTTTAGTGACTAATGCAATAACAGATCAATTACAAACCTATCTATCACACACAGTTCTCAGATGGAACTCCATTGATGTATGGAGAAATTGATGAATGAGGATATTCAGAACTTGGAATGGGCAAAGGCCTATAATCGTGAGGCAACCAGATGCTCAGACATCTTGCCACATAGATTGATGATGAGATTGGGTTCCTCCACTCTGGAACAACTCAAACATACAGATATCCTGCTATTTGGTGCAGTGAAAGAGTGTGCATTACAGCAAGAGAGAGTTAATAATCATATCATTTGACTCTTCACAAGATATACATGCTGGAATGATTTTCTGGTAACACTGAAATAGGGAGGAAGGTTGATAAACTTGTTCTTTGTATTCCTGGCCAAGAACTATGCACAAGGATGGTGGAGGGTGAGAAGTCAGACTGTGATTATTCCTCTGAAGATGAGGAATTGCAGCATGTAGATCAATTATACAAAGCAATGACACAAATTACATTACAGGACAAATAAATAAATATTTGTAAAGCTTTGTAAAGAGTATTGAATCAGTGTGTTTGAGACAGGGAAGAACTTCCAAGTCCAAAGACGAGCAAAGCTCTGGTAGAAGTCTCTAAAAAATCTCATATATGAATAATCCCAGGGATGAACTAAAATATGTATGTATATCAGATCCCTGCCATCATGTAACACTGCAAATTGACCTTCTTCAGATCTTAAGATTCCTGTTATACATACACACATATAGATACAGTATGTACCTTGTTCAACCATTTTACAGAATGTTCACAGTCTGGATGGACCCAACTTTTCCAAATTATTTCCTAGATATAAAAATAAAATATTATTTCACAGAAGTGAGAACAATAAATATGATGCTCTTGTATATACAAACTTCAAATCCTTAATCAGTCTAAATCATCTAAACCCATCTATATTGTCCAAATCATTCAGACTTATAATATATACCTACTAAGTGCCTCCTCATGGCAACATGCAAATTTTAAGCCCTGAATAGCTCAATTAAATTTCTTTTTCTACACATAAGATAGCTTCGTTGGGTGAGGTGATAGGTATGATGCTGCATATGAAGCTATTACAAAGATATTGTGAAGCTTTGACATTACCTACACCAAGTTTTAATGAAGTTCCTGGTCATTGAAGAAGTAGATATTGTTAAATCATATTATATCTTTCACTGCCATCATCCCTTGAGAATGAATTTCTACCTGCATATATTGTTCGACAATTCGCTCAAAGCAGTGTGACTGATCTGTCACACTCACTTGCATTTTCATTGCATCAACCCATTATCTATACCACACCGAGTTTGGGCACTGCTTTCCATAACTGTATCTCGTTGGTTGCAAAAGTGCACCACTGAATAGAAGATATTCATGTCTGACAAATGATATTGTGACCTCACATCTCTATGACACTGGCACAGCTAACAGCTCTGTTCAATTTCTCTAATGAAGTTCATAAGTTATAGTATTTTGTTTGTATTTAATAGTCTCACCTACCCAATTCCACAGTGGATAGCCACCATTATTGATGAGGCTGAAGAGATTGAAGACAGTCAGTGGCAGTGGATGCCATTCAATCCGTTAAAAGTAAGTAAAGTGATTATGCTTTCTAACTTCTGATTCAAATTAATTAGTGCCTTACATGTGTGAAGAGTGGTGGAAGTTCTAAACTTGTGAGGAGTCAGATTCTGAAGTGGACGACTTTGTTCTGAACATACCTAATGGTAGACGTGTTAGGAGGAATGTCAAATTTGCTGTAAGAAAGGAAAACAAAAGACCCAGGGTCCAATACCCTCGAGCCAGTTGGCTTATGAAAGAGGATTCAACCATCATCTACTGCAGAAGGGATCCCCTGGGTGGATACTCCAGTATTGGGATTTCAGCATTGCACATCTATGGATGCGTAGGGGACTCTAGAAGCCTCTAATCTTATTAAAATCAGGTTGGATGCTGGAGCCGATCTTTCCTTAATTTCGGAGGATTTCTATAAGGAACTAGTGGACCGCCCCAAGCTCAAGCAAGGACTCAAATTACACCTCGTACAGCTTACTGGTAATGCTAAGGTCTTAGGATATGTCAATATCCCCATTTACCTCGAAGATGACACCGGTATGCTCCTTACATTTACCACCAAAATGTACATTGTCCAAGGCATGACTGTCCCAATTCTTCTCAGAGAGGACTTTCATGTGAACTATGAAATCGGAACACTACAAGACTAGCTGTTGGGCTCTAGATTGATCCTGCCAGGGAGGGTGGGGTCTATCCCAGCCAGTTCCTCCAAGGAGCCGCAGCCTTTAGCCTTCTCGATTAGCAAGATCCACCTTGAGGAACTAGCCAATGACTCACTTGAATTGACTTCCAAACCAGACAAAGGAGTGTGTACTGAAAGAGTCGCACGGGCCATACAGGATTGTACTATAGAGCTGGAATCAGCTCGACTAGTACCAGTTTCTGTTGGGGATCTTATCAGTGACCAATGGATAGTTGAGGGAGTCGTGCTGCAGAATGACGATGGAAGTATACTAGCCACTCCCACCACTGCTATCTCTAGGGAACGCGCTGCAATACCTCTCACTAACCCCTCTGACACCAAGAATCATTAGACGAGGGGAAACTGTTGAATTAATTCATGACGTGAATGAATGGGCCCAGATGCCTAGATCTTCAACTGAGAAAGCATCAATGCAGTCTACGGCAACCATGATTGCTC
The DNA here is from genome assembly GCA_015178975.1 of Hysterangium stoloniferum. Lineage (NCBI taxonomy): Eukaryota > Fungi > Basidiomycota > Agaricomycetes > Hysterangiales > Hysterangiaceae > Hysterangium > Hysterangium stoloniferum. The sequence continues at coordinate 112,089 of WHVD01000015.1, read as the reverse complement.
ACCTCGTGGGAGAGCCTATCGAGAATAGAAGAGGAGTGTGTCCTTAATCCTCAACCTTCCGGACAGCCCCCAGAACGGGAACTTACAGATGATTTCGACCCAGCAGGCCCTAAAACATCAGAAGTCGCCACCACAGAAACATTTCGAGTGGAGGACCTACAGTGACTTATAAAATGTATCCAATGTTTTGTAGTTTCAGCTTATATATGCTATATCCCAGTAGATAAAATAGTAGAAATCACCAGAATATTTGTGAACATGACCTATCATGTATATATTCATATGGTAGAACTATATTATGTAATATCCATATATGGAAACATTATGAATATTTCAATGGAGAGTATTCATTGGATACCTTTTGTCACTGACAGGCTTTTGGCAAGAAATTACTTATATTTAGTACTTGGTATAGCCACCCTTTGCCTTTAATATATCTGCAACCCTCCTAGGCATACTTTCAATTAAATCCTGGCACACCTTTGCATCAATCTTGTACCATTCCTCCACCACCCTCTCCCAAAGCTCTTCCATCCCCTGGGGTGCATTCTCATACCCTTCCAACCTCCTCTTCAGGTGATTCCATAGGTGTTCAATGGGATTCAAGTCAGGAGACTGTGCTGGCCATGAGAGAAATTCTATATACGAAAAATATCAACCATTTAGGTACAACACGTAGTTGTATTGACTGTCTAAGTTCAATACATGTTGAACAAGTATTGACTATTTAGTTCAATACATCTGGGTGAAGTAACTATCTAAGGTAGAGTAGATACTGTAGCTACAACAAAATAAGGGAATTGACCATTAGGTGCGATTCCGAGTGACTGCTCAAGTGTAGAGAAGAGTAATGAGAGTCGAATGGTAGAATAGCGTGGATGTTGTCCACGCAGATTGAGATATAAATGGGGTTTCAACTGGTACAGTTCAAAACTAAGATTATGTAGATAGTTGAAACCCATCTGTGATGGTCGAGATGATACCTCAATCACGACTTACAGGACACTAACTTGTGTCTGGGTAAGTCATGGTTGTGAGGTAAAAAGTGTCTGAGTTTTAACTATGGGTGCTAGAATACATAAGTCTGGCATGTATGTGCCCACAAGAGTCGATGTACCACATACATAGGTTGTCGAACTAATTATAAGTGTATAATAAAATAGAGAGAGTAGAGATAATAAAGGGAATATAGTATGAGCTCATCCAGACTATATTTCCTGAGTATATTTCACCATACCTCTCACAGTGCCCCCCAGGTCAAAGAGCTATGTCAAAGAAGGTGTCGAAGGACGCTTGGAACTCCTCCCCATGCATCCTGCGATGAACCTCCAAGATGTAGGATAGTGTTTCCCCAGGTGAGACGCTTGGCATGGAAGGAAAGAGCAATGTCTTCCCGCCTCAAAATGTCATTGGCGGATGTTGACCCATCCAGCTTCTGGATTGACGAGACCCAATGACCGTAGGCCTTCTGGCATGTTCGAATGATGGCGTGAATGCAATTAGTGGAGGCATCAGTGATGCAGGCAATGAGAGGAGGTCGAGGGTGTAGTGATGGTGGGGTAGGAGTGAGAAGTGGTGTACAGCTTGCATCCCCGCTCGGGGGAAATCCTCCCGAGGTATCGGAATCCGACAACAGTTGCTCCAACAAATCAACTAGGTCCACAGCTGAGTGGATTGATGTGTGCTCAGGAAGAATGCAAGAGGAGTCGATGAGCAGGGACCGAAACATGGAGAGTTCAACCCATTCGATATCCTCCGCCAAATGCAGCTGCTCTTTAGGGTCGTTGACACATAAGTAAAATGTACTCATGCAGTCTGACAATGTGAGAGACCTGCTATACCCTTGAATATGCCCTTTAAGAAGGGGGTGCCGCAAGGTTGGTCCCAGTCACATCAATGTGAGTCCCACAGTGAAGATATCGGAGGGGTAGTTAATGGACATGTGCATCCAACCTGCCTGGAAGGAACGAGCTAAGGCAGCCGTGTCCCGAGAGTGAGAGGGAGAGGGTGACCACGGTGAGGGGCTGTAAATGGGGTTGGCTGGGGAAGGGTTAATGACGAGGGGCTTGTCAGCCTGAACATCAGCCTTCCGTTTCCCTTTCGCCTTTTCGCTTAAGGGGGTAGGCTCCTTGAAGACTTCCATTGCTGAGGGGGGCGCCACAAGGACTTCCAAGGTAGGGTGATCAACATCCATTAATGTAATATTAGGTCATTGAATGGGGCTCCCCAGGGAAACACAAGGTGAGTAGGGAGAGACAGGCGGTGGACTCCGCGCTGGCAGGGGAACACGGGGAGTGTCTGACACTGCAGGGAGCAAAGGCGTAGGGGTAGAGTGGATAGTGACAGGGGGGTCAGGTGATATGCGAAGGGGTGAAGTCGGCCGCAGTGCTGGAGAAGGCTTGGGCGCGGGTGGGGGCAGTGGTATGAGGGAATGTCCAGCGGAGGGGAGAGGTAATGGTATAGGGGGAAGAGAAGGCAGGTCGGTGGATGGTTCAAGACCTCCTGGCAGCTCTGAAAAGGGTGTAAAGAGCTGCAGTGGAGGTATGGAAGAGATGGGTGGAGGTGGAGAAAGGGGAGTGGAGTTGGATGGCATCGCGGGGATGGCTGGACAGTACCCCCTCCAAACTCTGACAGAAGTCGGCAGCTTTCGTCATTGATTAGGGTCACTCATGAAGAAGTGAATGTTGTCAGGAAGCAAAAATACTTCGTGACAATCAGCACCAAGGTACTTGCCGTCATAGGTGGGGTAGTGTGATCGGTCATCCTCTGAATCGGATGAAGAATTGATGGGCCCCATCCAGTAGGTCCGTTCCTGAGGCCCACATTGGGAAGGAGGTCTGGGAGGTAGTGCAGTGCCATCCCCATGTCGCAATGCAATGCTTTGTAGTTTGATTCTCTGTACTTTATCCCAATCGTAGAAGGTGACCCCATCTTTTCCTTTCCTGCTTTTCTGTCCTATGCTCTGAATGCATGGTGTGCCCCCATCACTGCAATCCGTCTCAGCAAAATCCATCCACTTATGACCCAAAGGGGGAGCGATGGTGGAAGGATTGTTGTGTCCTTCCATTCTCCTCCATTCCTGCCGTGTCCGTCTTGAAGGGACATTATCCCTCGCACCCATCTTCTGCTGTCCTTCTAAGTACTCCTCCCTCCTTTTCCTCTTGAGCATTTTTAGTTCCTCCTGAACCTGCACAGAGAAAGCCTCGGACTGTCGTTTTTTCCTGATCTCCTCCTCAGTGGAAGGGAAAATACTATGAGAAGGTGGGGGGGTTTCGCTCCATGTTCCCGAGGGAGCCCCCCAAGTACCAGAGGACAGGGGTGTAGCTTTTGAAATGGAGTCCATTCGTGTAGGGAATGTGGACGATGAGGCCACCTCCACATGCTTGACAATTTCTGTTCGAGGTGGTGGGGAAGGAGGAACCATTGCTTGGGGTCGAGGTATCCTTTTAAAGTTGGGAAATTGGGGTCTGGGGGGAGGAGTGTATGGGGTGAAAGCAGTTCCATTCCCCGAGTCAGTAAGGGTTCCCTCCGTGTTGTCCTGCATGACAGAGTATGTTGACGATGATGTCCCAGAATTACCCGTGCAGTGCTTGACTTTTTCAGTACAAGACGACGTGGTAGGAGTATTAATAAGTTGGGGTCGCAGTATTCTTTTGAAGTTGGGGAACTTGGGTTTGGGTTGTTGTTCCTGCGACATAGTGTACTTATTTGAAAGGTTGACGTGGAGGGAAGAGACAGGGAGATGAAATTTTCTTTAGCGAATTTACATATTTTATATTAATTTCAAGCTCCGCTGGGTTGTTGAGGTGAAAAGCTGAGGGGGATGAATAGTGAAGGGTAGAGTTAGAAGTAAATAAACCGTGTTGTCATTGTAAGAAGATGAAATGATTATTAGATTCAATAAATAGTTTTGTAAGCTCTGAGGAGAGCGGGGGCATTACAAAGGTCATTGCCGTTTAACCAGGTGTCCTCTTCCAGTCCATATCCTTTCCATCAAACTTGGAAAAGAAGTCGATTTCAATGCTTTTTGTGCCCTACTATAGCTTCTACTTCGTACTCCTCATTGTTACGATTGAGTTCCCGAGGATTCTCGAGTAGTTCCCTTGCTCCGAATTCCTTAGGGGAGAGGTGGTACCTTTTAAGATGGTCTCGGTTGATCACTGGATGTAGTTGGTATTCCAAGAGAATGCGGAGTCGAAAGACTTGAGGATTGATCTTCTCCAAGACTTCGAACAGTCCTATTTGTCTTTGTATAAGTTTCCTCCCGGGTCCTTTGGCTTCAATAAGCTCGAGGGAATGGGGATTGATTAGGACGTGATCTCCTTCTGAGATATCTTCCACCGGTCTCCTTTTCTTATTGTAGCAGCAAGCTTGTGCTTCTTGTGCTCGTGCAATCAAGTCCTGCACCATCTGTCGATGGTTTTCCAATTCTAAAATCCATTGATCAGTTAATGGGCTATTGGACAATTCCCTGGAAACTATGGGGTCATCCCCTCCTAAGCAGCGAGACATTCCTCTTGGTAGGTATCCCATAAGCAAGAAGGCTGGTGCATAACTTGTGGAACTCTGAACCGTCGAATTGTAGGTATGAGCCACTACCTGAGTCCACTTGGACCATTCCTCTTTCGAAGAGGCGCAATATGCTCTGAGCATTTGTTCAATGATGGCATTGGCATTCTCCGTTTGACTGTCAGTTTGAGGATGATGAGACGAAGATACCGCAAAGGCGCTTCCGTATACCTTGCAAACTTCTCTCCAGAACCTACAGGTCTATCTCTTGTCTCAATCACAGATTATCCTTGAAGGTAAGCCAAAAGGAGCAGCTACTTTATTCACAAAGATTTGAGTGAATCCTTCCATGGATAGATCTGAAGTAGTGGGCTTGCAAATTAAGGAACACGTGAGTTTATCCACAGTGACAAAAATGGCAGAGTAGGCACCCTCTGTAGAAGAAGGCAATCTGGTAATCAGGTCCATTGAGACAACCTCAAACGGCCTTAAAGGTACATCCGTGGGTCAGAGAGCTCCCTGTCAAGTGGAACAATCAACCTTAGTTTTCTGGCATACATATGTCACAGCTGCGAGCATACATCATGCAGTCCTGTAACATCCTCGGCCAGAAAAACTGATCCTTCATGAGTCAGAAAAGTCTGTGGCCACCTGCATGAGCTCCTTCAAAGGGGTTGTCATGGATCAATTTGAGTATGTTTGAAGTCATGCTGCTAGGCACACAGATTCGACTTTTCCAGTCCGAAGCTCGAAAGAATAATAGTTTATTCTTGCCGATGAAATAGTGCGAGGGGGTAGCTACCATATTTGGGGAAATGGGATCGGCAGCATAATGATTTCTGAAGGCGGGATCTTTCTGATATCCATCACCAAGTTTCTTGACATAATTCTCATTGATTTCTATGAGTAATTGGGGGTTCGAGAGATTAAAGGTCGCCTCGTCAGTTCATCGTTCCTGGGGAGGTTGTGTAAATCCCATTTCGTTTGGGGGACTTCTTCCATTGTCCCAACTGGTTCGACTAACTCCTGGTGAGTGAGGAAGACAGCCTTTTCCACTGGTTTGTTCTCCCATAATGTCTCATTGTCATTCCGGTTGTGAGAGTCTGCTACGATCGGTAAAAGGTCATCTCTCATGGGGTTAGCACATTCAGGTACTCGAGGAAGTCTAGATAGTGGTCAACATTGCTGTGTACCCACCCCGCTCAATGTAAGATTTCCAGACCAGGGTATGCAGCGTATACCACCCCCCATGTGGCCAGTCGACGGTTGGTATTCTCGTAAGATCTGGCCCATTGTAATGCCACATGGTCAGTGATCAAAAGGATATGTTCTCCTTTGATAAAGGGCTGGAAATGGACTAGCCCCTCCTTAGCAGCTAACGCTTCTTGCTCCGTGGCTGAATAATTACATTCTGCTTTCTTGAGCGTGCAGCTCCAATATGCAATGACGCGCTTGACCGTGACACTGGTGTCATCAAAATCTGAGGCCCAGGAATCTGCCCAAGTGAATTCCAGCTCCTTGGTTTTATAACGAGTGACGAAAATGGGCATGTCTCGAGATTGATCGAAGGCTGATCTTGCTTGGGTGTAGATTTTAGTGTCCTTTAGATCCCTGAGCGTCATTTTCTGTATTTGTTGAAGACAACATCCCAGTGCGAAGTCCAAAGCGTCTGTGTATAATCGATAAGGCATGCCACTTGCGGGGTGTCCGAGTACTGGAGCAGAGCTCAATGTGACCTTGATGTCTTCAAAAGCTTGGGCGTGTTCTGAATCCCAAGTCCAATGGACACCTTTCTTTAAGAGGTTAAAGAGCAGAGCAACCATCCAGGAATAAAATGGTATGTAAGCTGAAAAATACTGAACCATTCCTAGGAAGCATTGAAGATCTGATATCTTGGAAGGTGTAGCTAGTTCCAGTATGGCAGCGACCTTCTCTTAGTGGGTCAAAAAACCAAGTCTAGACACCTTATGACCTAGTAATAGAATTGAGTTATACCCAAAAAAGCATTTTTTGGGTGAGAGAGTGATTCCCACTGCAATTATAGCTTGTAAAACTTGATCTAGATGCTCTAAATGATTGTCCCATGTCTTAGAAAAGATCACAATGTCATCAATATAAATGAGACAAAATATCCATAGGTAAGGTGCAAGTACAGTTTGCATAACTCTCTGGAATATAGAGGGTCCATTACGAAGTCCAAAGGGCATTCGTCTGAATTGCCACAGTCCTCGATGGGATCTGAAAGCAGTCTTTGGTTTATCTTCTTCTAACATTTCGAGTTGAGTAAAGCTGGCTAATGTGTCAAAGGAAGATAGGATGTTGGACCCTGAAAGAGCTTGCATGATTTCGGACTGGTGTGGTAACGGGAATTTGTCGGGAACTGTGAAACTATTCAATTTTCTATAGTCAATTACCACTCTCAGTTTCCCATTACGATAAACGACGAAGGCTGGCACCCCCCAAGGAATTTTGGACGGTTCGATTACTCCCTGTTGAAACCAAGTATCCATTTGCTCATCGATGACTTTCCTATTGGCTGGGGAAGTTGGGAACATTGACATCAAAATAGGTTGCATGCTTTCTTTCAACAGGACCTTAACTTTGACATCTACTTGTCCTAAACGCCCATCTACTCCAAAGGCTTGAACATTCTTAGTCAGTACCGACTCTAGGCAGGAGGAGATGTCAGCAGGAATGTCAGGTCCTAAATTGACCAACTTATGTAGGTTCTCTACTTGGAATGTTTCCGTGGTGGTGACCTCTGACGTTTTGGGGCATGCTGGGTCAAAATCATCTGCGAGTTCCTGTTCTAGAAGCTGTCCAGAAGGTTGGGGATTAAGGACACGCTCCTCTTCTATTCTTGATAGGCTCTCCACAAGGTGAGCAATCTTGGTTGCTGTGGACTGCATCGATGCTTTCTCAGTTGAAGATCTAGGCGTCTGGGCCCATTTGTTCACGTCACAAATTAATCCAATAGTTTCCCCTCGTCGAATGATTCTTGGTGTCAGAGAGGGGTTAGCGAGAGGTACCATGGCGTGTTCCTTAGAGATAGCAGTGGTGGGAGTGGCTAGTATACTCCCATCATCTTTCTGCAGCACGGCTCCCTCGATAATCCATTGGTCACCAATAAGATCACCAACAAAAATTGGTACTAGTCGAGCTGATTCCGGCTCTATAGTACAATCCTGTAAGGCCCGTGTGACTCTTTCAGTGCGCACCCCTTTGTCTGGTTTGGAAGTCAATTCAGGTGAGTCATTGGCTAGTTCCTCAAGAGGGATCTTGCTAATTGAAAAGACCAAAGGCTGTGGCTCCTTGGAGGAACTGGCTGGAATAGACCCCGCCCTCCCTGGCAGAATCAATCTAGAGCCCAACGGCTGGTCTCGGAGCGTTCTGATTTCATAGTTCACGTGAAAGTCCTCGCCAAGAAGAATCGGGACAGTCATGTCTCAGACAACGTACATTTCAGCGGTAAATTTAAGGAGCATGCCGGTGTCATCCTCAAGGTAAATAGGTGTTAAGTGCTGTGTCGGGAACTTATTCCGGAACTATCGGGAAGTCACCGGGAAGTCGGAAACTCGTGGATAGGGTCAGGACGTCGGCTTCAGCTTATGTGCTGCGCCTCTACGCAAACGCTCAATGTCCTTAATTTCGGAAGTGAACTAATGACGGAAGATATGGATATTCAGAGTTCCGAAGAGTTCCGAATATCGAGCGTACAGAAAGACAGGAGGAGGAATAAGAAACTAAGTCGATATCAGATCTAAGGTAAAGTACAAATTCGCGGAAACTAATATAAGTCTGCTCGTTATTGTACTACAAACTAAGACCATAATAAGACGGAAACGGAAGTGTTCTTAAAACGGAAATACAATAAGACATATTAGGAAGACAATATTCCGAGACGGGAATACAACAACAAACGAGTGAATACTTGTCAATGGACAAATTACCAAATGCGGAACAAACGAAGAACGCGGATGATACGGTAACTATGATGTTCCGTAGTCGGAGGTCGAAGTCGGAAGTCGGGGATCGGAAGTTGGGAATGGGAGACCGGAAGTCGGATATTGAAACATCCGGGAATGGGTCGTAACAGTACCCCCCTGTTAGGCCGAAATCCCATAGAGGCGATTAGGTACTAAGTGTTTGAAGCGACGGCTGACTGTTATGTGTCGTGAAATTTACGCAATTATGGAGGTGAGAGTTTCGGTTATTATTCTGAGTATAAAAACCTCCAAATATTCGAATTAACGTTTTTGTTTCTTTAACCACAACTTGTATGTCGATTCGTCGGCCGTTGTTCATCACTACCCCGGAAGACTCAGATACCGAAATATCCGTACTTCAAAAGATGTCGAAGGTCGCAGAACTTCAACAAAAACGCCAGAAAATGGAGGAGTTGAAGCGACGACAGGAAGAGGAGGAAAGAGCGTTGATGCAGGAGTTGAAGGATGCGGAGGAGGCGGAAAAGCGGGAATTGGAGCGGGTGAAGGCGGAAAAAGAAAAAGAGTTGGCAAGGTTGCGGAAAGTGATGGAGGATCGGAGGTTGAAGGAAGAAGAAGTGAAGAAACAACAAGAAGCTGAGGCGGCGGAAAAACGTAAGGAGGTAAGGGAAGGAAAGGTGAGTCCGATTCCATAGATTTCCGTGGTTCCAACCGATAACTGTTGCGTACAGCGAAAAGCCGTGGAGGTGGAAGTAGAGGGAGAAGCTGGGCCTTCGAGTCCTAAAGTAAGTGCATCTACAAAAGGTCGGTAATTGACTAATCTTTCGAAACAGAAACAAAAGGTCAAGGCTCCGGAACGGATGGAAATTGTCCACGAAACTCTGTGTTATCGATGTTCCATACGGAACATGACATGTTGGAAACAGAAGGTAAAATGGGGCGGAACTTGCTATCCCTGCGCAGTTCTCAAACTTCCGTGCACCCTTGCCTCAAAAAGGGTTCCGAAAGGTGAGAAGACTCCGAAAACTAACGACGCGGGAAGTTCAGGAGCGGCCAAGGCTACGGAAACTGAAGCGTCGAAAACGGATAGTACAGGCATTGAGCTTCTCAAGGAAACCGTCGACGCGTTGGTTTTTATCGGGACGGAAGTTATGAAAATGCGGGATACAATGGATCGCCATAATGATATCCAGGAGAAAGGTTTCCATTCGTTGGTCTGGAATTTCCGGAGACAAAACGATTTCCTGGAGAAGATAATGGTTAGCATTGGTGTGATCGCAGTATCCGAGGGGTTTTCCGATAAGGCACGGGGAAAAGCTAATGATCCGTTGGCGGAATGTGTTGAAAAGAGGTGGGTGTTGGGAAAAGGGCCGGAAGAATCAGAGAGTGAAGATGAAGAGGTACAGGATATGGTGGAAAGTGCGGAAATTGCTGAAGAGCCGGAGGTTGGGACGGAAGGTGGATTTGGGGTGTCAGAGACTTTAAGATAGATTTTAATAATATTTTTTTTGACTTGCAAAACCTAAAACGAGTGTGAAAACGGAAGTGTCGGAAGTTGATCAGAAAAGAACAGAAAGATTAGAGTGCTGATAAAGGTCCGGGTTTGCCTGGATAAGCCGTGTGGAAGTCAGTAACAATTTCCATAGCATGTCCAAGTTCCGTGGCCAATATCCATGAAGTTTCCTTGTCGGTACCTTCATAACCTGCCCATTTGACTAAATAGAGCAATTTACAAGTACGTCGGTGATTGTCGATTTTAGAATCCAATATTTCGGAAACTTCGAATTCGGGTTCTCCATCAATGATGACCGGAGGGGACGGAGGTTGGATACGTTCCGGGAATGAGTTAGGAACACAAGGTTCTAACATGGAAACGTGGAAAACGGGGTGGACTGCTCGCATACTGTCGGGAAGACGGAGAGTCCATGAAAGTGAACCGGCTTGTGCTATAATTTCAAAAGGTCCTAAGAATTTCTCAGCGAGTTTTTTAGAAGGTCGGGTAGTACGGAAGAATTGAGCTTTTACAAAAACCTGATCACCAACTTTAAAATTAGGAGGCGGGATCCTGTTTTTGTCTGCGGAACGTTGATAACGTTCCTGTGCGGAAGAAATAGCTTTCCGAAGTTCTTGATGTAATTCGTCGAGATCGGTAATAAATTCTTGAGCACGGACTGAAGCCAAATCTCCTTCGGAATGTACTGTGAGATTCGGATTATAGCCTTTATTGGCGAAGAAGGGAGATATGCCGGTGGTTGCATTCGGAGAGTTATTGTAGGTGAATTCCGCGATTGGAAGAAGGGATTTCCAGTTGTCCTGTTGATAATTACAATAGATGCGGAGATATTGTTCCAATGTTTGATTAACACGTTCCGTTTGTCCATCACCTTCCGGGTGATATCCCGAGGTGAAGTGTAGTTTCATGTCGAGGGCTTTTCCGAGGGCCTGGAAGAAATGGGAGACGAACTTGGAGCCTCGATCAGAAGTTACGTGAGATGGAACTCCGTGTTTGGAAAATACGTGAATAATGAAAAGTTCCGCTAATTGTAAGGACGTGATTGTATCATGAGTGGGTATGAAAATGCCTTGTTTCGAGAATCGGTCCACAACGACTAGAATGGATGTAAAGCCTTCGGAAGTTGGGAGTTGTTCGATGAAATCCATGGAAACTGAATTCCAGGGTTTTTCTGGTATCGGGAGTTGCTTGAGAAGGCCGTACGGCTTATGCCTCTGGGTTTTAGAGCGTAAGCAGGTGGTGCATGACTTACAGAACTGAGTTACGAAATCTCGGAGGTTGGGCCAAGTGTATTCTCTACGGATTAAACCAAGAGTATTGTTGATGCCGTAATGTCCGGAGATTGGATGATCATGTTTATACTGAAGTACGCGGAGTCGGAGATTGTTGGAATCTGGAACGTAGATACGTCCATCGAGACGGATAAAACCTTGAGAGTCTTGTGACCATCGGGGTTGGTCGGGATTGTCGGGAACTTCTAAATGTGGCTTGAGGGCCGGGTCGGAAGTGAGTGCGGAAAGGATATCTTGATGTAATTGTTCAATGTCCATAATCATGACACTACGCATAATTGGATAGTAAAGGGAAGTTGCTCGGATAGATGCGGAACGTTGTTGCGTTGTAAAAACCAGTTTCAGGTTATGTGGATTAACAACAGCGTAGTTACTTTCCCCCTCTTTAGGATAGACGTCCCATCGTCGAGTCATGGCATCTGGTTTTCCACCAAGACGTCCGGGTCGGAAACGGATAATCATGTTGATAGCGGAAAGAAATTCAGACCAACGGGCCTGCCGGCGGGTTAAAAGTTTAGTGGTAGAAAAATATTCGAGATTTTTGTGATCGGTAACGACGTCAACGGGAGTTGCGGAACCTTCGAGATAATGGCGCCAATGTTTGAAAGCTTCAAAAATTGCCAAAAGTTCCTTATCATGAACATCGTAATTGAGTTCGGATACTGAAAGTGTCCGAGAAAGGAATGCGACCGGATGAATTTCACCGTCGGACTCTTGAATGGAAAGAATCGCGGCAATTGCATAATCGGAAGCATCGGTTTCCACAATAATCGGAAAATCAGGTTTCCAATGGGAAAGGATCGGGGCAGAAGTGAAAGCATTTTTTAAAGTCTGGAAGGCGGAGCGGCATTTGTCGTCAAAAACCCATGGTTGAGTTTTACGGGTAAGACGAGTGAGCAGTACTGTAATATCCGAGTAGTTCCGAATAAAACGACGGTAAAAGTTGGTGAAACCTAAAAATGACTGAATGTCCTTGACCTTCCGTGGTTCGGGCCAGTCACAGACAACTTGAACTTTGGTTTCATCCATACGGAGACCATCAGGGCCGATGATGAAACCTAAGTATTCAATAGAATCCATGTCGAAATAACATTTTTTACCGTTGGCGAAAAGACCGTTTTTACGGAGTCTTCGGAAGACTTCACGGACTTGTTCATCGTGAAGAGCGGGATCCTCAGAAAATACCAAAATGTCGTCCAAATAGACTATAACACATACGTCAAGCATGTCGGAAAATATATCATTAACAAAACGTTGAAAAGCGGAAGGGGCATTGGTAAGGCCGAACGGCATAACCAACCATTCAAAGGATCCATAGCGAGTCCGAAAAGCAGTTTTCCATTCGTCACCCTCGGCAATTCGGACCAAATGATAGGCGTGTTTGAGGTCTATTTTGGTGTAAATTCGAGCTTTCCGTGGGGCATCGAGTAAATCGGTAACGAGTGGCAGTGGATACTTATCTTTCCGTGTGATGGAATTTAACCCTCTGAAATCGACACAGAGTCGAAGAGAGCCGTCCTTCTTTCGGACAAAAAGGACGGGTGCTCCATACGGAGACTTTGAGGGACGGATAAAACCTATTGACAAATGTTCATCCAGGAACTCCCGAATAGACGAAAGTTCCGATTGGGATAATGGGTAAATAGGTCCTAACGGAGGGTTTGAACCGGGCTCAATATCGATTTTTAAGTCGTAAGGCCTATGTGGTGCAAGCCTGTCAGCTTTTTGCTTACTGAAAATGTCCGCGAAATCATGGTATTTTTCGGGAACTCCTTCCAGATCGGCTTTTAGCTCGGATAATTCTGGAGTCGCAAAACGTCCAGATGCTTCATCAACTTTTAAACTGATCGAAAAACATTGCGAGCCATCCAGTTTACTCGCCCTAACAAATGCCGAAGCGTTGATGAGAGAGATTTTTGGGGGCTCAGAAGTTTCGATAGAAGCCGGAGATGCCGTTGATGCCGAAAAGGCGTTGGCCGGAAAAGATGCTGCAGGAGGAACGGAAGTGTCGGGAGTCCGGAAAGTAATACTGCCCAATACCCAGTCAATCAACGGATTATATCGGGTGAGCCAGTTGTATCCAAGAACTGCCAAACAGCTAGAGTCCAACTGTGTTACGAAAAATGTAACTGTCTGGGATGTTCCACAAGGGAACCGGATAGACATGTCGCAGGCTTGAGTAATTGCCGTATTGCTAGTGCCGTCAAACAAACGCAAGGAAATTGCGGGAACAGAATGGAGTTTCAGATTATGTTTCATGGCAAAGGTGGTATCTACAAAACAGTGTGTGGAGCCGGAATCTATTAGAGCTTGGAACACTAAATTTCCAAGAAAGTCAGAGACGAGTTTTACAAATAATGAATCAGGATTGGAGAGAGCGGACGCGTTGAGACGGACAATCTCGGAAACACGGAGAGAGTCAACGCAACCCTCTGTCCGTGCAGATTCCAGAGGGTTGCTTACTCTTTTTTTGACTCCGTGGTGGGTTTTTCCTTAGACGTCGTAGTCGTAGTGGAAGTTACCGCGCGAGCCTTGGAAGAGCTGGATTTAACGGTACAGTCGGAAACCTTGTGTCCGCCTTTCCCGCAGAAAAGGCAGAGGTCATTGTCCATACATCGTTGTTTCTCCTTCGGGGTGAGTTTACCGTCGGTACCCAACAAATGGGAAATGTCGGGTTTGTCGGAAGTTGACTGTTTTTCCTTGTTGGATTTCTTGTCTTTCTTCCGGTCGGAATTTGATTTGCCAGTATTAGTGCCAGAGCCGGGATTATTGCCTGAGTTGTTGCCGGAAGACTTGCTAGTCGACGCCTTGTTGTTCTGAGAACGTTCCGTCGGGTTCTCTCGAGAAACCTCGGCTTTTCGTTCCCAATAACGGGCATCGGATGTTTGAGCTTTCATCCGCATGAGTTGGAGAGTTTTTGGCTTCCCATCTTTGCAGATTTCGTCTTTAAGGCGTGACGGAAGTCCCATATAGAAATGGTGCCTGAGGGCGGAATCGTCCCATCCACATCGTGCGGCGAGGGTATTGAACTTGACAAGATAATCGGAAACTCGTTGATTGTCCTTCATCTTGAGCGTCATTAGTTCGTTTTCTGCTTCGCCAGATTGATCGTAAGGTCCGAAATTAGTTTCCAGTTCTTCCACGAAAGCATCCCAGTCGTCGAGCCATACGGGTGTCTCGTTGGATATCCCGGATAGTCCGGGTTCGAACCAATCCTGAGCGGTATCCTTGAGATATGAGAGCGCAAAATTGACTTTTCGACTGTCGGATTTAAAAGCATTGGGTTGATCATGGAAACTGAAACGGCATTGAAGAAGGAAATTCTTCAATTTTTTCGGATCCTTGCCAGTAAATGGTTCGGGTTCTTTGACTCCGGTGCGGGATGATTCTTTGCTATCCTCAGCGGATTTCAAATAGTCAGCGAATTTCACAATGGAGTTGATAAACAACATTTCAGTCGGTTCGTCGGGAGATTTCTTTTTCGATGTCTCCGGCTGATCTTCTGCTTCGTTGTCGGAAGTATGGGGATCATTGGGATCCTTCGTTACCTCGGTAACCTCCTCGGTAACTTCTTCGATTGAAGCTGATGTTGTCGGCTGAATTGGGGTTGCGGGTTGGGTGGTATAAAGTTGCAACGGGGATTGAAGTTGGGATGGTCCTTCGGCAGCTTTGCGTTTGGGACCCATGATGAGCGAGTCGCAGAGTTGAGATCTGATATACTGTTAAGTGCCGTGTCGGGAACTTATTCCGGAACTATCGGGAAGTCACCGGGAAGTCGGAAACTCGTGGATAGGGTCAGGACGTCGGCTTCAGCTTATGTGCTGCACCTCTACGCAAATGCTCAATGTCCTTAATTTCAGAAGTGAACTAACGACGGAAGATATGGATATTCAGAGTTCCGAAGAGTTCCGAATATCGAGCGTACAGAAAGACGGGAGGAGGAATAAGAAACTAAGTCGATATCAGATCTAAGGTAAAGTACAAATTCGCGGAAACTAATATAAGTCTGCTCATTATTGTACTACAAACTAAGACCATAATAAGACGGAAACGGAAGTGTTCTTAAAACGGAAATACAATAAGACATATTAGGAAGACAATATTCCGAGACGGGAATACAACAACAAACGAGTGAATACTTGTCAATGGACAAATTACCAAATGCGGAACAAACGAAGAACGCGGATGATACGGTAACTATGATGTTCCGTAGTCAGAGGTCAAAGTTGGAAGTCGGGGATCGGAAGTCGGGAATGGGAGACCGGAAGTCGGATATTGAAACATCCGGGAACGGGTCGTAACAATAGGGATGTTAACGTATCCTAGAACCTTAGCATTACCGGTAAGCTGTACAAGGCGTAACTTGAGTCTTTGCTTGAGCTTGGGGTGGTCCACTAGTTCCTTATAGAAATCCTCTGAAATTAAGGAAAGATCGGCTCCGGCATCCAATCTGATTTGAATAGGATTAGATGCTTCGGAGTCCCCTACGCATCCATAGACGTGTAATGCTGAAATCCCAATACTGGAGTATCCACCTGGGGGATCCCTTTTGCGGTAAATAATGGTCGAATCCTCTTTCATAAGCCAGCTGGATCGAGGGTATTGGACCCTGGGTCTTTTGCTTTCCTTTCTTACGGCCAGTTTGACATCCCTCCTGACACATCTACCATTAGGCATGCTCGGAATAAAGTCGTCCGCTTCAGAATCTGATTCATCGCAAGGAATTAGGTTGGGTAACTGCCCTGGATCGAAGGGGAAGTTCTCCTCCTCTGATCCCTCTAACTCAGAGGGGTCTTCTATAATGTAGGTTTAACTTATTTCCTTAGATCGGTTTGTAAATACTTCCTCGTCGATGATTTCCTCAATGATAGGAGGTTTAGATTGCAATAAGGCTCCCGTCTCAGTCAGACCTTTCCAGTTCTGATGATGAGCATCTAGCCAATCTCCTTTCTCGAGGAAGTCATGGTCTGATATAGAAACATAGACTTGCGATGCTTCATTCTCATGTGGGGATGAACTTGCGTCTAAAACAACGTCATCCTCTGATTGAGGAAGGTAGACAGAAATGAAAATCGATTCCTCATCAACGTTATGTACTTGTCCCTGTATGCTTAATCCATAAACCATTTCATAAGCTCTCTGATCCTCTGCCTCCTCGGTCAGATTCTGCGTGGAGCATTTGTTAATAGAGACATAGTGCGACATCTTACCAGCGTGAGGGCAGTCGATCTTAAAATGCTCTAAGCTCCCACAAATCCAGCACTCCTTCGGGGGTTTAGCGACACTTTTCTTGTCGCTTTGTTTGAAAAAGAACTTGCTGTGTTTTTTACCCTGTTTCATGTTGGATCTCCTAGGGGCAGTTTTATCTTCAGCTTCATTGAGAAGAACGTGGCCTCGATTAGTGGAATTGATTCCCCTGTAGTGCTCTTCTTCATGCCAGGGATCCGATTCTTCCTGTTTGGCGATCATGACTCTGGGCTTCTGAAACCGGTAACACTCTCGATGTGTTTGGACCCAAGCGTTGATCAGAGCCTCTTGCAGATTGTTAGCATAAGTCTGTAAGCTCATTGTAATGTATTCAGGGGATTCTCTTAGATAGCTCAATATATGCTATAGTGTCACAGAGCTTCAACAATAAAACAAGCAAAGGTCCAGTAATTTAAATACTGGTAGATTAATGAGCTGTGCTACATATGAAGCTTAAACAACTCAAATCAATGCTTATTTTGATTATTGAAAGGTTCAATAGAACTGTGTATGACTCTTTTAGCAAATACAAGAACTATTCCTTGAGAATAGGGGCTGGAAGCTGAATATATGCGCAGTAACTTGGCAGAGACTTGATATAAGAGCTTCGGATTCTTGTATGCTTATTTGTAACTATTAATAGTTATTTAACAAGGTGTTAAATAATTTATTAATAGAGAAAATAATATGTATTGGATTATCTGAGTGCTTGTACTTGATTAATTCAATAAACTTAGGGCTGGGCCTTGAGTAATCTAGTATTGGCAGGGATTTCAGTAAGGATACTTAGATACTTATTAGGTTTATTATCTAATTAATAAGCCTAAAGGGTAGCTGTGAGGCTGGGGGAACTTAGATGATTAGCTAAGTCCAAGAGTTGCTGACAAAGATTCAAGATGCTGCAAGTGTAGGTGCTTGCAGTGAGTGTATCAGACTAAGGCTATTATTGTCCTTAGGATGATGAGGTAAGCTTCTGTGCTGTACTGTAAAATGTGTGTGAGATAGATTGGTTTTATTGGAAACTTGGCCCTCCTTATATACATTTTGATAACTCAATGATTAGCTAACTATTTAGTTTATGAGGTCATTAGTGAGATCATAATGACCTCATATTCTACTCATTATTTACCCTTTGTCTATCATGTGATTCTCCTCTCTGAGACAAGGGTTGTAACCTCTTGCTTGAACATGAAGGTTCAAGGCCGCGGTCCCGGGACGGAAGCAAACGATGAGTCGGCGGAATCTAATAATGACTCGGGCAGTCACGTTCGTGACTTGTGTGACTCGGGTAGTCACAATCGTGACTTGTGTGACTCGGGTAGTCACATTCGTGACCTTTGTGACTCGGGTAGTCACATTCGTGACCTTTGTGACATCCCGACACCGGAGGCTTATCTAATAAGTCACATGACTCCAAAAATGCGCAAACTAGGCTGCAGCAAGGTGCCGAAAGGTAATAACTAAGTAAATAAAATATAAATAATTAGTTAAAAATTATAATAAATTAACTAAGATATAATAGCATAATATGAGTCCATATATGCTATTATTTATGTGAAGTTAAAAGGAATAAGGCCTATTTTTCACAATAAACATAGTAAAAATACAATAAATTCGAAAGAATATTAAATAATCCACAGAAAATTAAGAGGATATTATGAGATGATGCTGATACATCACACTCATGATGTTGTCAATGGGTTGTCCTTGTAGAAGGTAAAGCCATTCCGTGGGTAACGTGAGGATGAGTCTGCATGTTTCGTCCTTTCAATTTTGGTGGAAACCATACAAGAATCGATAAAGCTTAATTCTCCATTGAATATAGTGAACAGGTATCTCTCGATCGTGGCCGACTTGTCAAAATTTCATGGCTTCCCATTCTAAGGCTAAAGACTCGCACCAATGAGTTCCAAGTAATCCCTCTACGATACCCCAAAGGAACAATCTGTGAGATCAACTGAATTCAGTGCGATGTTCACGGTCTAAGGTGCTCCACCAGATCTTGGCATTGCCAGTGAGTTGTCTTGGCAGAGCGACTCCTAACAATGTATGACAGATGATGGAGCTGCTGTACCATCGACATCAGGAGCAATGCACGCGATGCCTCCGATGCCAAATAGCACACTGTGATGGCATTGAGGTCAGCCATGTCTGATTCAAAGGGAGTGGGGGACGGGTTCATGTTGTCGCACCCACCCTCCTTCATATTTTAGTCAGAGCATGTGTCCCAAACACAACCTTCCATACTATAGCCACAATCACAACCACAACCACAATCACAGTCCTCTCAGATAGCTGTGTCGCCCCTCTGTTCACAGCACACTGCTCCTCTGACCTTTGAGGCCCTCCACAGGTCAACACCCCCCTCTGCACCCTCTTGTGCCCCTGCAAGCCCTGGAACCACTGTGCTCGTACAGCGTGGCCAATGCCCCACGGGCTCACCTGCACATCCATCATCTTCCTTGCATGCTAGCCGGGTGCACGCCATGGCTACACCTGTTGGATGTCTGTCAGGTGGGCATGCAAGTGCCATTGATGGCTGCGCACGTTGGCACGATGCGGAGATGTCATTTGAGATTGGCCCTGATTCGAGTGTGGATGTGGTGGAGTAACAGTTTACAAGTGGGAGTGGGAGTGGTGCTGAGAGTGAAGACGATGGTGGTGGTGGTGGTGTCATGCATATGGAGGTGGATGTGGGTGGACATGGAGGTGCATCAGGGTCACAGTGGAGACCGGAGTCCCAGCTGCCATTTGCTATTGATCCAAGTCAGTTGCAGATACAAGATGCATGGGCTGTTCTATCATTGCCTATGAGGACACCAATGCAGAATCGGGTTCAGAAAGTGACATTGTTTGTGGCCACTTCAAGCCTGAAGCCAGGATGTCTGCACTTGCAACCCAATCCACCAGGGAATCCCTCGACATTGAATATATCAAACTTAACAAGTTCACACTCACCAGAGGTAATGTTTGCTGGTACAGGTAGCGGGCATGGGGCTGATGATGCTATGGCTAATGCAGGTCAAGGATCAGATATGAGCATCAGCCAGGGGGATCCATTGTCAGATTCAGGCTGAAACAAGCCAATGGAAAGGGACAGTCACAAGAAGGACATGAAGAAGCCAAGGGACAAAAGGGGGAGGACAGCTGCAAAGAATACATACCTCACAATATGATACCTACAAAAAAAAAACATGTTTTGCATACAGAATAATTTTAATGACCTAGTTTAATTCAAATAATATAATAAGTGCTTAAACAACACATTATTTCATTTATTTTGTTTAGTTGTCAAGTATATATTATGTCTAAAATGATAGCTAATATATAGCAACAGGAAATGCACTGAGCATGCCATTCTGGAGAGGCCAGGAAGGTGAGGCACAAGCTCATTGTCACTGACGATAAGTGCAGCAGTATGGCGTGCAGGAACATTGCCGAAGGGCAGCACCATGATGACGGGAGGTGATGTTGCCGGTAAGCAGATGAAGGTGACAGCAAGTGAAGGACTGAGGAGAGGACTCCCATGGTCTTGAGACTACAAAGTGTCCTAGTAAAAGTAAGGAACATTTTGTTATCTTAGTTGTATTGATTTTTATTAACTTTTATTTATTTCTTTTCTCAACCTCCCCCAGATCCACAGTATTATCCATGGAAGAGGCCCAATGCAATAAGGGGGCAAATTAGCCCAGGGGTACACATATGTACACCAGGGCTAATATGCTTATAAATCCAGGTGTAATAGGTGCGTAAGCTGGGCTGGTTACCAAATTTGGGAAGCAGATCATGATGTGCCTGAGTACTGTAGCATCTCTAGACCGGGGGCTTCATGGCATGGAATGATTGTATACAATCCTTGTCACAGACACCGCTAACACTTGGTATTGAGGACAACAAGAAAGTGCATCTAAAGTAGAAATCCAACCGACAGTCTATAGTGAAAAATGCATACCACAAAAACCACATAGTACTGGAAAGCCACTGCTGAATTCATAAGGCATAGATTGGGGGGAAATCATAGAAATCCAGGTTGCTTCCTGTAAGGGAGTGAGACTCCCTACACTGTGATTTGGTATTAGTTGGTTCCATTGTTGTCCACTGTTGTACATGCCATTGTCCTCATCTCCCATTGTTCTCCACTAGTATATATTATGTACATGTGGATTTCAATACAGTAGTGGTTTGTTCCCCATCACTCATTCTAGTGTCTGTCTGTGCCTGCAGTAGATACTAGTCTTACATTCCCACATGAAAGGTAAAAGAGCCAGGCAGGATATCTGTTGAAATATACAATGGGTTTTCATGCAGGGTGAAGGGGAAGACCAAGTCCCCTTGTAGAATACAACTGATGACTAAGCTACTGTAAAGTACTACCTAGCTGATTGTCCATCAAATAAATTGAATATCCACTTGATAATATAGTATAGCCCAAAAAAGAGCACATCAAGAACCATGAGTATTCTCAACAGCTTGCAACATATACCAATAATCCCAACAATACTTTTGTTGAAATTGTCAAAGAAAGCAGGATACTGTATGTATGTATGTCATACTGTGACTCTGATGAAGTGACATAGTGCTGGCCCTTGGCTGTGAACTATTTAGATCCATACTCATAAGACTTTCACAACCTTTGACAAGAGTCATCAACTACTAGGGTAAGTCACAGTGGCTTACCCAAATACATTCCAACTAGTACTTGTATAATATGTAAGTACAAAAATACCTATAATAAGTACAATGACTATCATGATGTTAATTAGTACTGTCATAGTACCTCAGTCAATATGTGTGAAGGATTGGCTGCAAACAGTGCAACACTTTGGGAACTGAGTATTACTTTAATTCCTTATTTTTTCCTATATTTTATATTATTTTTCCTTCACTCCAAATATGAGATATATCTTGCATTTAGTAGTGTGAAGGTCCATGTATGCTTGTAGGCACAAGTGCCCACAAGTCCACAACAGTGACATTTGTAATCATTGTAGTCACAATGTTCAGACACTTTTAACCCCAACAACCACCACCTGGCAAGTATTGGTTTGGGATTCCATCTCAATAACATCCACATCAAGACTCTTATATTTTGACTGTAAGCAAAGCTTTGCACTGAAACGGTTGAAACTTGCTTGCTACTACTCAACTCATCTCTACAGATAGGCTTTATGCAATAAAGTACTTATCTCGAAGCTATTCTGTCCTTTTCTCTTAGTAATGACACTACTCTTACTCTCTCTCTCACTTTACAAGTATTTCCAATTGTGTTTCTAGATCAATCTGAGTTCTGATTACTGTCAGTTTGATTGCACTCTGAGGTCGATCTCTCTTCTATCATTAGAGTATTAGAGTATTATATTATTTAACTGCTACTACTCTAATAAGTCAATATCATTGTCACACTGTTACAAGTTGATATTGCTTGCACATTGAGGGGTAATTTACACGACTCTTCACAATATGGAAGGTTTTTCATAATATGACTGAAAAAGGATAGCATGGTCTGTTACAGTGTTCCAACCAAATCATGATTAGCCTTTATTCACAACAATTTGGAGGCAGTGTTTCATAGCCCTATGATGTTCCTTAAGTAATGAGTTGCATTGCCCCCCTGAGCCTCTGAAATGGCCTATTTGTTGTTTTTAGTTATATCAATGTTGTAAGTTATTGAGAAAACTCATGATTTACTAAATACACACTTTTGTAGAATATGCTCAGCTAAAGTATACTTTACAGTAGCTTAGTCATACATACAAAACTTTGTCCATTTTTGTTATACTGTAAACATCTGACATTATCAGATGTCCCAGTCACTGCCTGAACTTCAGAAATGATAAACTATGCTTTCTCTAGTGTCATCCCATGAGCTGGACATGGCATCAGTGAGATAGAAAGCCCTTGGATTCAACATATTGCAATGGCTTCTATATCAGAAAAAACCTGAACAAGAATGTTATCTCTGACACATTGTAATGGAATCCAATAGCATGGATATATGTAGCTGGTGGAATATGTGGTTCAGATAGTGATTGGCAAGGCCTGGCCTCAGGCTGTGGACCAGCTGAGCTGGGCCCTGAAAGCCCAAGCCAAGCTGGGCCAGGTAGTACTTGTTGAAACAGTTGAATAACACTTTGCAGAACACCCCTGTGAGTGTGATTGGAAAGTAAACACTAAGGAGACTTTCCCACACCCACAGTGGACTATACTACTAGGTGCTTATCTAAGCACCTATACAGGAGGTACTGACCTAAGGTAACTCACTCAATACTTGTGAGAGATACTGCAAAATATACTCCAAAATATAGTCCAGAAGAGCCCACACTATATTTCCATTATTATTTCTATTTTCTCTCTATTTTATCATATGCATATATTTAGTTCGATGGCCTATGCATTCAGTACATTGACTCTTGTGGGCGCATGGCGCATATGCACCAGACTTATGTATTCTAGCACCGGAGTTAGAACTCAGACACTTTTTACCCTGCAACCACAACTTACCCAGACACTGTTAAGTGCCGTGTCGGGAACTTATTCCGGAACTATCGGGAAGTCACCGGGAAGTCAGAAACTCGTGGATAGGGTCAGGACGTCGGCTTCAGCTTATGTGCTGCGCCTCTATGCAAACGCTCAATGTCCTTAATTTCGGAAGTGAACTAACGACGGAAGATATGGATATTCAGAGTTCCGAAGAGTTCCGAATATCGAGCGTACAGAAAGATGGGAGGAGGAATAAGAAACTAAGTCGATATCAGATCTAAAGTAAAGTACAAATTCGCGGAAACTAATATAAGTCTACTCGTTATTGTACTACAAACTGAGACCATAATAAGACGGAAACAGAAGTGTTCTTAAAACGGAAATACAATAAGACATATTAGGAAGACAGTATTCCGAGACGGGAATACAACAACAAACGAGTGAATACTTGTCAACGGACAAATTACCAAATGCGGAACAAACGAAGAACGCGGATGATACGGTAACTATGATGTTCCGTAGTCGGATATCGGATATTGAAAGTGGGAGATCGGAAGTCGGATATTGAAACATCCGGGAACGGGTCGTAACAGACACCCAGTTAGTGTCCTGTAAGTTGTGATTGGGGTATCATCTCGACCATCACAGATGGGCTTTAACTATCTGTGCAATCAGAGTTTCAAACTATATTAGTCGAAACTCAAACCATTATCTCAATCTGCATGGACTACATCCACACTACTCTGTTATTTGACTCTCTCATTATTCTCTTCAACACTCGAGCAGTCTGTTATGACCATGTTGCAACCTGACAGTCCCCGAGGTTATCGCTGCCTATTGACATTTCAAGTTAGCGTTCAAGTCACCGCATTGGAAACCATCGGACTCCCAACGCTGACATATGCTTTCGTGGTGATCAAACTCCATTTACACCCCCGTCAAAATATACTCGTATTATCTGGTTAAACTCTGATACGTCCCTTTTTATTATGATGATCCGTTTCTACTCTATGTTTCACATATGTCTATATATACTTGTAACCCTCAGACTATTCCCTTTTCTCATAATCCTGCTCTCGGTTATTTCACGGCCTCCAAACTAATCGTAACCTTCCCGTTCCTAGTCAAGCTTATTTGAACATTGTTTTCCACTCTTCTCCTAGTTAATATTTTCTAGATGCCGAATACTTGTATATGGACCCGCTGTAGTTGTAGTTACTAGGCAATCAGAATATCAACTCAGAATACCCTCTTATACCTCTAGAAGTCCCATACTAAGTATCCTGCTATCCGCCTTTGTGTGAAGAGTGGTAGAAGTTCTAACCGTTCTATATACAAAGAATATCAACTGTTTAGGTACGATACCACGATGTATTGACTGTCTAACTCTAATACAGACTGAATGTGTATTGACTGCTTAGTTCAATACGGTAGAGAGAAGTGGCTATCTAAAGTAAGTAGATAGCTAGAACGAATAAGTAGAATTGACTGTTAAGTGCGATTCTGAGTGACTGCTCGAGTGCAAAGTAGAGTAACTAGAGAGTCAGATAATAGAGTAGCATGGATGTAGTCCATGTGGGTTGATATAAGGATTGAGTTTCGACTTGTACAGTTTGAAACTCAGATTGAGTAGATAGCTAAAGCCTGTCTGTGACGGTCGAGACGATACACCAATCACAACTTACAGGACACTAACAGGTGTCTGGGTAAGTCGTGGTTGCGGTGTAAAAGTGTCTGAGTTCTAAACTACAGGCGCTAGAATACATAAGTCTGGTGTGTGTGCGCCCACAAGAGTCGATGTACTGCATACATAGGTCATCGAACTAATTATAGATATAATAAAAGAGAGAAAACAGAAATAATAAAGGAAATATAGTAAGAGCTCATCCGACTATATTTCCTGAGTGTATTTCACCATACCTCTCACACTTTGCGTGCACTCGCCCACTCTCGGTCCCCAACCCCTTGGCCCGACACTCGACTTATCCTTCATTTCCGATTGGTAACTCGCCAAGAGGAACTCATTAGGACTAGTCTTTGCCCATCTGAAATTTAAGAACACCCAACGGATATTTGTGAGGGCGCAGCACATAAGCTGAAGCCAAGTCCTTCCGATCAGTCTACATCAGCCTACCGACATTAGTCAGTTTTCAGTTCTTAACACAGTCATTCAGAATCGTACTTTACAGTCGATTCTCCTTTATTCATGTTAGCTCTCTATTCTCCTTTATTCATGTTAGCTCTCTATTCTACTTTAGATAGCTAATTCACTCAACCGTATTGAACTAAACAGTCAATATGTGTTCGGTCTGTATTAGACTTAGATAGTCAATACATCATCGTGTTGTACCTAAACGGTCGATATTCTTCATATATAGAACGGTTAGAACTTCCACCACTCTTCACAATACTGCACCTACAGTGCTGGGAAAAATACTACAAATATACTCTAACAAAAAGATTGTCTACTATAGTTTTCTCTAGATTTGTTAAGATCTAAGCCAAATGGGGAGAGGAGGTTCTAAGTCAGGGGGCCAATGATAGAGACTGTAAGGACAACCCCTGCTGCCTGTGGTACTGTAAGGTTCAGCTTTGGAGATAGCATAATCCTTCAGTTGAGCTCTTACGAAGAGGAATGCACAGAGTAGGAATTGGCTCCAATTCGAAAAAAGACTACTCTAACTAGTGGGGGTTTCGCCTATTTATGCTGACAATTGTAAGCTACATCCCCTAACAACACCTAATAAGTCTGAAACCCTTTAATGATCAAAAAATTCCAGTGTCTTCTCTTTACTCCTTACCATCTAAGACTAGGGCAGTTACCTGCCCGATTCAAAGTCCGCCACCATGTCTGCTCCCATTACAGGTACTCACACTAGACTAGCAGGAGGGAATCTGAAGTAATATTAGATCTTATATATATACAAGCAACTACCTAACTCACCTAGCAGGAGGGAATCCGAAGAGAAACAGTCTAAGGAATTCTCCCTGCAAGGTGTGACCCATAGGCACCCAGTAGTCTAAAAATAACTCTACCTATTATAGAACAGGGGGCCTTCTCCCAATGGAACACTGATACTATGAGAAGGAGAGGGAAAGTGATAAACAACATGGGGTTGGACTGTGGACTCAGGGACTTCAATAAGATGAGGAAATGGTACTCCCTGGGGTCTGTGACAGAGATCATACTAGTTGGGAGGTCCAACTCTATATATGTAGTGGAGCTTGGCTTCAACTTATGTGTTGCACCCTCTGTTAAGAACTGAAAACTGACTAATGTCGGTAGGCTGACGGGGACCAATTGGAAGGACTTAGCTTCAGCTTATGTGCTGTGCCCTCACAAGTAACCATCGGGTGTCCTTAAATTTCAGATGGGTGAAGACTAGTCCTCACGAGTTCCTCATGGTGAGTTGCTAATCAGGACCAAAGGATAAGTCGAGTGTCGGGCCAAGGGGGTTGGGGACCGAGAGTGGGAAAGTGCATGCGAAGGTGGGGAGTGGGATACTTAGTGTAAAGTCAATGGAGATGTAAGTGGGTGTTCTGAGTTGATATTCTGATTGCCTAGTAACTACAACTACAGCGGTTTCATATACAAGTTATTGGTGTCTAGAAAATACTAACTAAGGAAAGAGTGGAAACATTATTTGACAAATAAACTTGACTAGGAACGGGAAGGTTACGGTAAGTTCAGAGGCTGTGATTAACTGAGAGTGGGATTACGAGAAAAGGAAATAGTCCAAGGGTTACAAGTATATATGTATGGGCATATGTGAAACATAGAGTAGAATGGATCATCATAATAAAAAGGGACATATCAGAGTATAACCAGATAGTACGAGTATAATTTGACGGGGGTGTAAATGGGGTTTGATCGCTGTGAAAGCATACGTCAGCGTCAGGCGACTGACGGTTTCCAATGCGATGACTTGATCGATAACTTGAAACATCGATAGGTGGCAATAACCTCGGGGACCGTCGGGTTGCGACACGGTCGTAACACCCTCACACAAACTGTTAGGGTGCTCCAGTATTTCAAACAGAGTGGATAGTATGATAGGAATGAAGGTCTCAACTGGGGGGCTGAATTACTAAGAGTTGTAAGGTGAGGGGTCACAGCTTGCCAAAGACACCTTTGAGGGTAATAGAATAGGAGTAATAGGACTGAGAACTAGAAGGGGGTAATCTAAGTCAATATTTGAACTGAATAAACTGTAGTATGGATATGTACATGAAGGAGCTTTATACTACAATAGAATGGATGATTGGAGGGCCGACCAGAGAAGTGAGAGTGATGATGAGTCAAAAAGAAGTAGGGGAAGGAATGGGAATCCAATCAAGACTAAATACAATATGGCAAAGTATTCTGAAAAGGTGTGAGGTGGCAAAATGGGATGTACATATATGTGGAATGGTGATGGGGGAGTGAACAGAATGGAGATGGGATGGAAGGCTAAGATGCTAAGATACAAAGAAACAAGTGTCAGGGGCACCAATAGTGGGACACCAGAGGGTTATGAAGCTAAAACAGCTTGCAGGGGTCTGAAATGACAGGGATTCTAACAAGATTGGAAACTATTGATAATGAATGCATATTCTATTGTCTATGTAGTATGGGCTCTTACATACTTCACTTGATTTACTGGATGTGAGCTCCCTAGGTGTAGGCATGGCAGGATCTGAATTGGCCCAGCTGGCTCCCAGTCTACTCTGCTCAGTTCTTCTAAGCTTATTCAGAATGGATGGAATGGTTGATAGGTGGGGAGGTTATCTCCCCCTTTCCATTGGTCTTTCTGTATAGATGATGGTATTGGATTTTTTGGGTTTGCGAACAATGTAGCATATGATTGATGGGTAACTGGGTATGGTATTACCAGTAGTAGGTACTTAAACTAGGTACTTGTTACTATACACTTCATACATTTGCAATGTGTTCCTTGTACCCAAACCGTATTATGAACCCACAAAATCCTAACAGATGGATGATAGAACCAAATGCACTTGCCCTGACCTAGGTTGCCCCACAGCAGGATTGGTTTCTTCAGTCCATATGACTACATACTTGTCAAGACAGTGCTAGCCAGGAATGCAATTGCTGGGCTTTGGCTTTTCACACCAGAACTGCTCTTTTCATCATGATATACACTCAATCTCAAAGCTGACATTAATCTTCTATTTCTTCCCCCAGACAGATGCTGATTCTTGCCTTATCAGTGGGTCATATCAAAGGTGAGACATTGAGTGTGATCAGATGGCTGGCTTTCAACTCATCAAATGGCATATTTCTGTCTGCATTAGTGAGATGTTTTGCATGCAAAGAATTATGTCAACCTCATCATTAGTCTCTAAACAATCTATACATGCATGTGGTGCAAAGTTGGAAGTCTGTTGGTATGCCAGCCAGCAGTGAGTTATCATCTGCTGATTACTATGCTGATTACTGATCTCTCTCCCTTTTTCTTCCTCATGCCTGGCATTTGGCTTTCCACTTCCACTCCCCTCCACCAGCTCCCCTCACTGATGATATTTTTTCCACTCTGCACCCTCCTCTCCAACCCACCTTAGTGAGCATGCCCCCCTTCCTCTCAATCAAACTTCATCATATATAAATTAAGATTGAAATACATAACTATTGAGATTGAAATGACTATTGAGATTGAAATGACTATTGAGATTGAAATGACTATTGAGGTTGAAATGACTATTGAGGTTGAATTAGGAATAACTTTGTTTCAGTTTGAATCTCCTTTTGAATGCTTTATTATATACTTGTAGCATAGTACAGAAAAACCTCTTAGTGAATATTTAATACTGAGACACTGAGTTGCTATTAGGTTATGGGCCCCAGCCCTTTATATTGAAGATATTCAAATAACAAGTCCTGTTGAAAAATTGTGAATATGACCACTCTGGATAAGATTAAAGACTACAAAATAATCACTGGGAGTACTTACCAGGTATTCCTGCAATTATGCAAAGATAACTATTTCACATGGAGTGTGAGCATGAGAACTATACTCGAGTCATTAACCAATGGAAAGTCATAACTAGAGAACTGGTGGACCATGTACACACAGATCCAAAGGTTTCCTATAAAGGAGGAGATTGAGATTGAGGAGGCCTGGGAACTTCATGAGAAGAGGACATATAGTGAAATAATGTTGCATGTCAAGGATGAATCTAGAGTGGCAATTATGGTCAACAATGATCTAAGTAGCACATAGGATATTTTGAAAATGATGTATAGAACATGTTGGCAAACAGCCAAGTGATGTTACTTTTAGAGCTCATTTGCATGTGTTACGATGGGATTATAAAATATAAATCACAAATGGACCCCATCAGGCTCAAGCTGTTGGAAGCGGCCTTCATCTCACCACAATTCCCAATGCATTAGTCTTTCTCCAGTCACGGCACCTACATAACTTGGAATCCATGGCAGTGACCACTCCTAGTCCCACTACTCCCACTTTTTCTACACTGTTTTACTTGAGGAAGATACAGCATTGTATAATATATGTAGGTGGTAAAGTCATCAATACAGGCATTGCACAGGAATAGGAAAAAAGCCAAATTGTCATATTTTTCTTGTGTATATTGTTAAATATTGCCACATCAGATGTATTAGACCAATATCTGTCAATTATTACTTTGAAAAGTGTTTCTACTGGGTGTTGTCTCAGATCAATTTATTGAGTAACAAGAAAATTTGCCTCTACTTTCTCAAAGTTCAATGAAGGAATTTGCCAAAAACATAAACATTAGATACAATCAATAGTTTCATGAGGCAATAACATGGTTGAAGGAGCTAGTGGAAACAGAACAATCCCTAACTATCCTTCAGGGGTTGATGAACTAGGTGACAGTTTTAACTGGAAGCCAGGAGAGCTAAAAGGTGCCTTCAATAATATGCCAACTCAGGCTTCACCTTGGATTCTTGGGTTATTTATTGCTTTCCCCAGAAGACTAAGTGACAACAGCATGGCAACAATCCTTGCCATCATTTGACTCATTGAAGGAGTGTCTAGCTAAAGACCAGGTATCCACAGTGATGGCCAAGTGGCGACAAGCTGCTTGAAAAAGTTGACATTAGGAACACCAATGTGACCCTCCTAGACCTGGCCATAGCAGCTTGGATAGTCAACACAGATTGTAACCAATACACACTCCTCAAGAGGCAATGCTATTGGTATTTGGATATGGTGATGAGGGTGTTGGAAAACCAATATAGATTAAAGGTGGTGAGGTCTTCATCTCTGGCTGCCAAGGAGACCTGGTTGGAGGAATGATACAGCAATGGTGGGATGTGGGGTCCTATTCCTCTGCACCAACAAAAGCAAGAGTATGTTCTAGTTGTGGCTGGTAAATTTCAGGAGGAATGCATTAGAGTTGTTAATGAGGTGCATGTGATGGATATGGTGATTCAATTGGAGGCTTACAATTGGTGACAAATCCACCAAGCACGAAAGTGATGTGAAGCTGAACACAGAGCACTTGAACAGGCTGTGAGGGAAGGGGGTAGGGAAGGGAGGAAAGATGAAAACTGCAGGCCAAGATAGATGAGTTAGAGAGGGCTAACCAGAGGAAGTGTTAAGAACTGAAAACTGACTAATGTCGGTGGCCGACAGGGACCGATCGGAAGGACTTGGCTTCAGCTTATGTGCTGTGCCCTTGCAAATATCCATAGTGTGTCCTTAAATTTCGGACAGGTGAAGACTAATCCTAAAGAGTTCCTTTCAGTGAGATACTGATCAGGACCAAAGGATAAGTCGAGTGTTGGGCCAAGGGTCAGGGCCGGGAGTGGGTGAGCGCACGTGAAGGCGGATGAGGGGATCCTTAGTATGAGACTGCTACAGATGTATGAGGGTATTCTGAGTCGATATCCTGATTGCCTAGTAACTACAACTACAGCGGGTTCATATACAGGTATCAAGCATCTAGAAAATACTAACTAGGAGAAGAGCGGAACAGGGTATTGACAATAAGCTCAGCTAGGAATGGGAAGTTTATGATTAGTTTGGAGGCCGATGATAACCGAGAGCGGAATTACGGTAAAAGGAAATAGTTAAAGGACTACAAATATAGATAGACATATGTGAAACATAGGATAGAACGGATCAACATAATAAAAGGGACATATCAAAAGTTTAACCAGATAGTACAAGTATATTTTGATGTGGGCGTAAATGGAGTTTGATCACCGCAAAAGCATACGTCAGCATTGGGGGCAATGGTTTCCGATGTGGTGACTTGAGTGATAACTTGAATCGTCGAAAGGTGGCGATAACCTCAGGGCTGAGTGGCTGCGACACGGTCATAACAGGAAGGAACATTAACCTTCATAGTATATCTTCTCTTCTCATTCTCAGATTTTTGCCTGATACACTTAGGTACTATTTCAGACACAACAGTTGTCACAGAATGCAGCATACTCATCTCTCATCCTCCACATCTCATTGTTAGATATTCCATTGCTTTTTGACCATCTCAATGGTCGTATCAATCTCAATAGAACTCAGTATCTCAGCATTAAAGATTCACTAAGAGGTTTTTCTGTCCTATGCTACAAGTATGTATATAATAAAGCATTCAGAAGGAGATTCAAACTGAAACAAAGCTATTGTGTCATCTTGAGACACATTATCTCATTTTGTTCATGTATTTAGTCCTTCAAGACTTGTTTCTTAATACTCCTCCTTGAGTTTTGAAGGACTAAGTCCTAGACATTTTTTATGATAAGTGTTACGACTGTGCTGCAACCCTGTCACAACCTGATGGTCCCCAACGATACTATCATCTGTCTGCATTTCAAGTTAATGGCCAAGTCATCATATTGGCAACCGTCGGTAAACCGACACTGATGTATACCTTCATGGTGATCAAACCCCATTTATACCCTTGTCAAGTTATACTCATACCATCTGGTTATGCTTTGATATGTCCCCTTTTATTATGATGATCCATTCTACTTTATGTTTCACATATGCCCATCTATACTTGTAGCTCTTGGACTATTCCCTTTTCTCATAATTCTGCTCTCAGATAATCACAGCTTCCAGTCTTACCATAACCTTCCGGTTCCTAGTCAAGTTTATTTGTCACTAATTGGACATTTCTGCTCTTACCTTAGTTAGTATTTTGAGATGCCAATAACTAGTATTTAAGTCCAACTGTAATGTAGCTACAAAGCAATCAGAATATCGACTCAGAACACTCCTAAACAACTCTCATAGTTTCGCTCTAAAGATATCCCACTCTCCACCTCTGCTTGCACTCAGGCACCCTTGGTTTCCAACTCTTGGTTTCCGACCCTTTGATCCAACCCTCAACTCATCCTTTGACTTCCAATTGGTGACTTACCGAGAGGATTATTTGACAGGACTAGTTTTCACCTGCCCAAAATTTAAGGACACCCAACAGTAACTTGTGAGGGTGCAGCACATAAGCTGAAGCCAAGTCCTTCCATTTGGTCCCCATCAGTTTACCGACTTCAGTCAGTTTTCTGTTCTTAACAATAAGAGTGAATAGATGGAGAGAGAGGCTTTGTCAATATATATACAGTATCTGCAATCATTTTGTTAGTTGAGTGATATATAAGTTGAATAGTTCTGTTTTTGATTAAATGGTGAATAAAATAATATTTAACTTTGATATGCTTCATTCTTTGTAAGGCATATTGACTTCAAGCAAATGCTATTGTGCCTTGATTGTCTTCAAATATTGCCATCAATTCTTCATATACTGTATGATATTGTGTTCTTCCAGGAAATGATGTGGACACATCACTTTGTGAGCTGTGCAATGTACTCTGATTCTGTTAAGAACAGAAAACTGACTGAAGTCAGTAAACTGATGGGGACCAAATGGAAGGACTTGGCTTCAGCTTATGTGCTGCACCCTCACAAGTTACCATTAGGTGTCCTTAAATTTCAGGCAGGTGAAAACTAGTCCTGTTGAATAATCCTCTCAGTAAGTCACCAATTGGAAGTCAAAGGATAAGTTGAGGGTTGGATTGAAGGGTCAGAAACTGAGAGTTGGAAACCGAGTGTAAAGAGTAGTGGAAGTTCTAACCATTCTATATACGAAGAATATTGACCGTTTAGGTACGACACTAAGATGTATTGACTGTCGAAGTTTAATACAAAATGAACGTGTATTGACTACTTAGTTCAATACGGTAGAAGGAAGTAGCTATCTAGAATACATAAGGTAGAGAGCTAAACGAATAAGTAGAATTGACTGTCAAGTGCGATTCTGAACGACTGCTCGAGAGTAAAGTAGAGTACTAGAGAGTCAAATAATAGAATAGCATGGATGTGGTCCACGTGAGTTGCGATAAGGATTGAGTTTCGACTGGTACAGTTCGAAACTCTGATAGAGTAGATAGCTAAAACCCGTCTGTGACGGTCGAGACGATACACCAATCACAACTTACAGGACACTAATGGGTGTCTGGGTAAGTCGTGGTTGTGGTGTAAAAAGTGTCTGAGTTCTAAACTACGGGTGCTAGAATACATAAGTCTGGCATGTGTGCGCCCACAAGAGTCGATGTACCGCATACATAGGTCGTCGAACTAATTATAGATATAATAAAAGAGAGAAAATAGAAATAATAAAGGAAATATAGTAAGAGCTCATCCGACTATATTTCCTGAGTGTATTTCGCCATACCTCTCACACCGAGGGTGCATGAGTGCAAGCAGAGGTGGAGAGTGGGATGTCTTTAGTGAAACTATGAGAGTTGTTTAGGAGTGTTCTGAGTCGATATTCTGATTGCTTTGTAGCTACATTACAGTTGGACTTAAATACTAGTTATTGGCATCTCAAAATACTAACTAAGGTAAGAGCGGAAATGTCCAATTAGTGACAAATAAACTTGACTAGGAACTAGAAAGTTATGGTAAGATTGGAAGCCATGATTATCTGAGAGTGGAATTACGAGAAAAGGGAATAGTCCAAGAGCTACAAGTATATATGGGCATATGTGAAACATAGAGTAGAATGGATCATCATAATAAAAGGGGATGTATCAAAGCATAACCAGATGGTGTGAGTATAACTTGACAGGGGCATAAATGGGGTTTGATCACCATGAAGATATACATCAGTGTCATTTTACTGATGGTTGCCGATATGATGACTTGGCCATTAACTTGAAATGCAGACAGACAATAGTATTGTTGGGGACCATCGGGTTGCAACAGGGTTGTGACACGGTCATAACAGATTCCATGGATGAAAGTGCTACTGTTGCCTGCTTTTTCAAGGGGATATATGTAGGTCCTGAACCTAAAAGAATGGCATAGAAGTCACCTGTCTTCAGTATCACCTGCAAAATTGGCATCCAAATATCTGTGTAAATGAAATGCTCCTTCCAATTGAAGTTTAAGATTTGTGTTGTATACAAATATTGTAGAACACATTTAGATAAGTTGCAATATGTTTATGCTGGATTAGATGAATATTGAGATAGTTTGTTGACAGAATATGCAATGTTGGGTCACAATATGATTGGTGTGAACATAAGGCTCCCAATGAACTCTCAATATAGCAATTTTGCAACTTCCTCTTTTTCCTCACTTGTTTCTGGTCACACAATAGAATCAAAATTAATTCAAAGGATGACTGGGGATCTAACTGGTTTTGAGTTCTGTATGTTAAATATCTTCACAATGTTTTCAATGTAATCCTTTTGTGACAAAAATACAAACTTGGATTCCATATCACATCAGATGCTTGTCCCCAAAATTTAATGTGCTCCTCCTTCAATCGAGACCCAAACCATTTGCTGAATGCCTTTTGAAGACCTAGAAGGTGTTTTTCATTACCCACAGATGTTGTGTCATTGAGCCAAAAAGCTACTATGGCCCCATCATTCCATGTCTTAAAAACTCTGGCATTATTGAAATCCAAACATATCCACATACATAAGTTCCTTAACCATAAAATTATACAATTTTTTCCTCCATTCATTGCCTCCTTGTTTCCTGCAATATAATGCTTCCAGCAGTAGTAATGCTAAATGTTCTTTTCCAGATTCTTCAAATCCTTTGGGTTGTTGTATCCAAACTTTCTCTTTCATCATTCCATGTAAGTATGCCAACATGACATTGAATTGAAATATTGCTGAATTCTTGGATCTATCTAGAGTTAATAGAATTCAAAATGATTCCCATTTCATAACAGGTGCATATGTTTCATTGAAGTGCAATCCAGGAACCTGACTAAATCCTCCCACAATGATATGCACTTTTCTTTTCACTAGTTGACCATTTTTATATGATCTGCGACCCACCATTCTAATCTTTAAAATGTGCATCCCTGGTGGCAGTTCTTCAAGTGGACCAAATACTTCATGATCAACCATATTCCTCCATTCAGCCTGCCTTGCTTCCTCCTAGGCTTTACCTTCATCCCTGGACTTTACCTTCATCCCTGGGCTTTACCTTCATCCCTGGGCTTTACCTTCATCCCTGGGCTTTACCTTCATCCCTGGGCTTTACCTTCATCCCTGGGCTTTACCTTCATCCCTGGGCTTTACCTTCATCCCTGGGCATATTCAATGCTTCCTCAATTGTGGGATCTCTTGTCATCACAGAAAATATGATTGGTTCATCATCCATATTCTTAATTTCAGTGTTATGTTCTTCTGCTGACACTGCACTACTAGCTCCATCACATATTTTCCCAGATCTTTTCATACCTTGTGGATAATCTGGCACATTCAAAACCAAATGCATTCATCAGATAGTTTATCCATTTCTTTACGAGGTTGATACAGTGACTCCAAAAACCCTTTCCATGCTAACTCCAAATACAGTGTGTGAAGTGCACCACCTTACAGCATGGGAATTCCACTTAGCTTTGGTGGAGTCATACATAGTACATACCCTTGGCTACAAGATTGCTCCCTGGGTCATGTGATTTGGGCCACAGACTGTAGAGATATGATCAATTTAAAACAGCAATACCATGGAAAGGGTTTTTTCACTTTTGAACTGGAAAGGGTATTTACATATTATCAGTACTTGGTATAACCACCTTTTGCTTTAAGAACTGCCTGAACCCTTCTAGGCATGCTTTCAATCAATTTCTGACACTCCTCAACTGGTTTTCTATCCCACTCCACTTGAACCCTTTTCCACAATTCATGGATTCCATTGGGGGGGTTTCATGCTCTGCAAGCCTTCTCTTGAGACAACCCCAGAGATGATCAATAGGATTCAGGTCTGGAGACTGTGCAGGCCAAACCATAGTCCTGAATTCTTGCTCCTCTAGCCAGTTCTTGACCAGCCTGCAGGTATGCTTGGGGTCATTATCCTGCTGAAAGATGATGTCAGGAGGATTGAGACCATAATACTCCAGGGTTTGCTGGAGCTCATCCTTCAAAATTTGAAGATAGAGGTCTCCATCCATCCTACCATCAATCTTGCTAGCAAAGCCAACTCCCTCCCAAGTCATACAGCCCCACATCATGAGAGAACTCCTCCAAACTTCAGAGTTCCCCTACCAGCCTATTATTCAGGCCTTCACCTGCCCTTTTCCATGCCCATTTACATCCATCTGATCCTAGGCAATTGATTTTGGTTTCATCAGACCATATGACCTTCTTCCAGTCCTCCATAGTCCAATCCTTGTGAGCATAGGCAAAGTCTAAGTGAGCTTTGTGATGCCTAGCAGAAAGAAGGGGGCGTTTTGACTTGACCACAGCCTTCATACCAGCTTTCTTCAAGTGGAGATGGACTGTATTGGCAGAGAGGGGCTGGTTGATAATGTTGATGAGGGCTTTGGTCACTTGGACAGCATTTTCAGTTTTGCCAGAGGTTATGAGATGTTGAGCATGTCAGATATTGGTATGGAAAAGCTTTGAGGGACAACCTCCAACAGCTTTGGGAAGGAGAGAACATTGTTTGGAGTGAAGTTTGGATATGGCAGATGGGCTAACACCAGTTCTCTTGGCAATGGCTTCACCAGAGTGGCCAGAATCAAGCAAGGAGAGGATAGTATTTTGTTGAGTAAGAGAGAGGATCTGACCATGATGGTGGTTAGGAATCAAGAAGTGTGGAAGTGTGGGAACTATTTTAAACTCAAACATACTATTTACATGTATATATTTGTTTGTACTAACAAATAATGGCCATTATTCTATGATTTGACTGAGATCCTAGTCATCAGTTTAAAAGTGAAAAAACCCTTTCCATGGTATTGCTGTTTTAAATTGATCATATCTCTACACTCTGTGGCCCAAATCACATGACCCAGGGAGCAATCCTGTAGCCAAGGGTATGTACTATGTATGACTCCACCAAAGCTAAGCGGAATTCCCACACTGTAAGGCAGTGCACTTCACACACTGCATTTGGGGTTAGCATGGAAAGGGTTTTTGGAGTCACTGTAAGTATAAGGACAAGGTGGGATGAGGCTCACTCATTGCTGGTTGAATTGGAAGTAGGTTTATTATATATTTGAATTGATCTCCATCTCTATATAGCACTGGTGATGGTAACATCATCACATCCTCGTGAAATACCACATCTCATACTTTTTCAATTCATCTTGTCCCAGGAAACCACACTAAATAGCCTGAAGAATACAGCTCACAACCCACCAAGTAACCCATTCTCAAATGTGAGTCCCATTTCTGACACTTTTGTATGGGAAGTGATGTATGCCTATGATGGACTATGATTTCTCAGGTATGTCATTGTTTTCTCCACAATGGACCATAAAAACTTAGGAAGTTTTAATGCATATAATAAGGATTGAGCCCCTTGCACTATTTTTGTTGCATACAACATGGATCTGGCCTTTTCTGTTATTGTGTGTATTCCTCTCTCTGTGATTCCATTCTACTGTGGCATATATGGTACTGAAGTGAACAGTGCTATTCCTTTTGCTGATGAAGAATTCTTGAATTCCGAATTTATAAGTTCTGTTATATTATTGGCCATCACACCCTGGACTTTGTGTTGAATAGCATTTCAAGTTGAGTTATATATTCTTGTATTTTTTGCACCACCTCTAACTTGCTTGCTAACATTTTGACCAATACAGCATAGGAAACATCATCAACAATAATAATAAAATAATGCTTCTTATCAAAGCTTGTCATTTCCATAGGTCCTGCAAGATCCATATGAAGTGGTTCTCCTAATTTTGTTGCTCTAGTTCACCAATTTTGAATAGATTTCTATGCTGTTTACCTTCAATACAGGCAATACAGTTGGTCTCAGGACCCACACTTTCATCAATTTCTATCCTGGATGCAAAATGACATGCAAGATTCTTAATATTGTTCATAGTCAAATGCCCCAAATGCTGATGCCATTTCATAATGTCACATCTCAAATTTGCAGAAAAGACTATTGGTACATCTTCCAGCCTATTCTGCAATTCATTGTAAGGGGATGATTTTGGAGGTCTGAAAATAGTGAATCGTACTAATTGGGAGGTCTGATTCTATAAGACAAGGTGGAGCTTGGCTTCAACATATGTATATGTTGCACCCTTGCAAGAACTGTTAGAGTGCTCCAGTATTTCAAACAGAGTGGATAATACAATAGAGACTAAAGACAACACTTAACTCAATTGACCAGAGAGCCAAAATGCTAAGAGTCAAAAGGTGTAAAAGTCATGACTGGCCAATGACATCTTCAATGAGAATAAGAGGATGGTAGATGGAATTAAACAGTAGAGAGGGTTAATCTAGGTCAAGTTTCAAACTGAAGAACTGTAGCATACATGGTAGGAACTTTATACAAAGATATAATGGAGAGTTGGAAGTCTGATCAAGGAAGTGGAGGTAGTGATGGGTCAAGGGAAATATGGAAGGGGGCAAGGATAAAACTAAAACTAAATGGGATGTAACAAAAGTATTCTAAAGGGTATGAGGTGGCAAATATGTAGTGTTAATATGTAGAACAGATGAAGGGTGAGCATCAGAATGGAGACAGAGTGGAATGACTAGAGGAGTAATCTACAGTAAACCAAGTTTCAGGTACTGAGGTGGTAGCTCTGTAGTCTGGGACACTGATGTTGGGGTGCTCAGAAAGGTGTTCAGGATAGAAACAAGTTGTGGAGGCTGAAAGACAGGGATCCCAATATAAACCAAGTGTTGGGGTCCTGATGCAGTTGGGGTCCTGGAAGGGTTACCAAGATAAGACCAAGTTGTGGGGGCCTGAAAGGGTGAGGATCCTAACACCTGGATATGTAAATCTACCATAAATCCACTTGTAAATCTCACTAAGTACTCACTTACCACCTATCCTATCTGCTCTTACCACCATAAATCTAGCCAAAATGGAAACATATAGCTATATAAAAAATCAAAGAACATATTATGGTGTTCTAGAAATGATTCATGTAATTTATATTGGTAATTTGAGTGTGGGTGGTCTATATGCCTCATAAATGTTATAACAAACTCATTAACCTTGTTTATAAGGCTGAAATACAGTGGATATCCTTGTAAATGTAGAGGTAAAAGATAGTAGTGGTGAATAAATAATCTTCATTTAGAACCCAAATTATAGTTGGTTTTCAAGACATTTATTGTGGCACAACTAGCAGGTTGAGCTCCTTCACTCCTTACTTAGAACATTAGATACAATACATTATATGGTAGCCATGTGGACCTTGGAAGTCTGAAATGGTAAATTTAATAAATTTATTCTGTTGCCAGGAACTTAGGCCAAGTAATTGTAAGGTAGGTGGCTTGTTTTCTTTCTAGATGAAGTGACAGTACAACACTACATATATTACTGTATACTACAATCCTTATAGGGCTGAAGTGTAAAGATTGCATATTACTACATACATATAAAGAGGAGTTTTTCCCAGCTTATTAGAATCTTTTTTTTTTGACAATATTGCAAGAGTGGACAGGAAACCTGTGGATTTGTTAGGATACGTACAGGGCGGGTCTCCGGAGAAACCCACGGAATATCCAGTAGGACTTGGCTTCAGCTTATAGGCTGCACCCTTGCTAGATCATGTTGTCCAATTTCAGACAGGTGGACGGGAATCCTGGGGAGTCCAGGCAGGGGTCGTGGGTCATGAGTCGTAAGTCGGAGGTCGTGGGTTGTGAGTCGAGACTGGTGAGAGAGATAGATATGCTGGAGCCTGTGGGCTCTGACTAGTGCGAGCAGTGTGAATCAAGTAGGGTTTTAGAGCGGAAAATGTATTAGATTACTGGGGGGAATCTAAGCCGATTTTCTGACTGGATTGTATGTACAACATCTGCCAGTTTAAATAGACTGTGGAGTAAATGTCATACTGAATCCAGTAATAATGAAATGAAGCGAGCAAAACATAAAACAGGAATAGTAAACACCAAATTAGTGTTAGGAATGGGATGGAATGGAGCAGAGTCTGAATAGTGACAAATCATAAACCATAATGGGAAATGGAGTGGGAGCGGAGTCCGAATCGTGACAGGTCAT
This sequence comes from Hysterangium stoloniferum, assembly GCA_015178975.1. Classification (NCBI taxonomy): domain Eukaryota; kingdom Fungi; phylum Basidiomycota; class Agaricomycetes; order Hysterangiales; family Hysterangiaceae; genus Hysterangium; species Hysterangium stoloniferum. Next base: position 71,666 of record WHVD01000015.1, on the reverse strand, counting down.
TTGACTAAAACGGGAATGGGGCTTGGTTAGAGGGAAGACAGGTATTCTGAGCAGGGTCCGGTGACTGACACGTGGGACGAGGTCGGAATTAGACAGAGACAGAGTCTGGTGGGTTTTCCGGTGACTGAAACACAATGTAACGAAGACGAGTCTGACGTACGGAGTCCGGTGGGAATTCTGGTGAACTAATAACAGGTGCGTATAGGGTGCGGGTGCATATAAGTTAGTGCCTGGAGTCCGGCAGGATTTCCAGTTGTAACAGGATTCCAAGAATGTGCTGAGGCAAATTACTGGGGTTACTTAGTCAATTTTCTGATCAGATTGTATGTACAGATAGTAGCTAGACTATCTGGACTTATAGATTATTGTACTACAAATCCAGATAGACAAAAAGACAGATCAGTCATACAATAAAACAAGGAGTGCAATAAACCAGATATTAAACAGATCAGGAACAAGGAGGTCCAGAATGTCCAGTTGGAGTCCAGTGACTGGTTCATACAATATAGAGAGTTGAGTGCATATAGGATGGGTTCCAGGTCCTGGTGGGTTTTCCAGTCCTAACACCCTAAGCAGTTGGTGAAAACTGTGCCCCAATCTGTGCCTCTGCCCTATCATGGTAATTACAATTCCGAAACCTCAATTACTTCGTAACGCATACTGCACTCACTTGCCCCGCGTACCAACATTGTTTCCAACACAACCTGATGCATTATTACCTTATGCATCCTGACCTAATCAATTGTACTGAGCTGATAAGCGGCTGAGACTCCTTAGAGTCACAAAACTTTGCACTACCTGTTACCCTTAATACCTTCATATATTAATGCACCAAGAAGAAATCTGGCCTATGAGCTGTAGCCGGTATTGGAAGAACCGGAGGATCAAGCCTTATGCCTGAGGGGGAAAACCATGTGTGACATTTCGCGACGTCACGGTCTTGGATATAGATTGAGAAATAATCATTGCAAGTTCTAACCTGGAGCGTCTGTTGCAAACTATTTCCTGGTTTTCGACGAAGGGATTATATGGAAAGGGACGGAATCCTGCAATTTGCAGTTGTTATTATAATAGATCGAACTTACGAAGGGCTAACTGTGAATATATATTTGCTCTAAATATAACTATCCTACCAATAGCGATACAATCAAACGTAACGGGGGAAGGATAAAACATACAAAATGTCAGCCTGAAATGAAAAATAACAGGAAAACCATGAGGAAGCCGTCAAAACGCGTTTGATCACAATAGTCCACAGTCTAGGAGTCTCATTGCGTCCATCGTTACATCTTATCACCTAGCATGACTACCCATCCGTTGGGTCCACATGGTCGGAGACCTTCCCATCTATAGATCGGAAACACTCAGTCACGGCTCAAGAACACACCCCAACAAGAATATCCACGTACTTAGTCTTCCCAACCATGAAATCAATCCGCTTAAGCCCTCTCGAGACCTGCTCTCGCACTCTCTCATCCATCTCCTCACTCCCAGACCCGACTTTATACTCCATGATTATTCCGTTCTCTCCCACAAACTCACTGCATCGTTTGTAAAATGCGCTGCTCACGAGCCTTCTTCTAGATGGTTGAAGTGCCTGAAAGTCGGCACGCGTTGCGTTCTGATGTAGAAGTGTGCAGATTGCGTCGAAGACGTCTACGCACCGGACGACAGCGTCGTACTGGTAAGGTGTGCGGCGCCCTTCGAAGAGGTTTTCGCTTTTGCTTCGTGGGAATTTGCGGGAGAACGTGGTGGGAGTGCCGTCAAACGTGTACTGACTGTTTGAAAGGCTAAGGAGTCCACCGTAGGGAAGGGGCGCAACATCGAAAGTCCACTGAGCACGCTCTATCCCAGGAATAGGCAGAAATAGTGTCATGTGTGAGACACGGGGGTGCGTTGCCGCTTCTGATAATGCGAAGGGTAAACTCGGAGGATGGATGAAAAAGCAGATGAGATCACCCACCTGAGAAGCCTGCAACAGCCTCTCCAACCGCAAGGTCGGTAAAACTGGGTTCTGGAGGGACGCGAATATCCCACTTCATGCATACCGGCTTTATAAGAGTTCGAGTCTTCAGAAGTGGATGGAGGGACGGGCCTGTGGGAGGCTATTTAGATCTGGTAGACAAAAGGTAGGAACTACTCACTACCGGGATATCCCGTAATCCATCTCATAGCTTTCAATAAACCCCCAGCCTCAATTTCTCCCCCCGCTGATCGACTCCTATAATCATGCCGACCATATCCATACGTGTCTGGCGCGTAAGAAAGAGTAAAGGACGGTCTGGATACGTTCGCTTCATCTCGTTTGCCTTTCTTAATCTTGTACGATCTCGTGGCAGGGTGGCCATTCCATTGTGGAATTGCGGTTGAAGTCATCCCGCCGCCGCCTCCTTCCGTCCGCATATGCTGGGGTGCTTGTTCTAGATGTGGAAGGTCAGCGAAAGTAGCTCGTCTTCCGTCCTTTCGTTTGTTTCCATGCCGTTTCCTTCTGTGTTCTTCTTCGGTGATATCGACTGGGTCCATAGCAAATCTAACTTCCCCATGTTCCTCTTCATCTTCGTCGTCGATCCACTCCTCTTCCCGATGATGTCGTTCGCGGCCAGACGAGTTCGACATTTCTTCGATGTCGTCGGGATGAATGTACCGACCATGTGAGGTATGGCCATGATCACGACCGCGACCGATGATGTTACCGTAATCATCTATTTCGTCCTCCTCGAAACTATCTCTATGACGACGATGACCCTCGTCGTGGTACGCCCGTTCGCGCGCCCAAAGATCTTCTGGATTCCCGCGAGGTACATAGGGTCTGTCACCCCTATCGTCCCTATCGTCCCTGTCATCAAAGTTTCCGCCAGGATTAAACCGTGAGGCGTGTTGAGAGAGGGGTAGAGGTCCTGTTGATGGGCCGAAAGAATGTTGGGGAGGCACCACTGGTTGAAACGGGTGCATAGGAGGCCAAAGTGGGGGATGTCCAACCAGATGTGGTGCAGAGTGCGGGTGAAACGGATAGGGAGCATAAGGAGCAGCATAGTGTGGTTGCTCCTGCGGAATTAATTCTGGCATCCCCTCATGCTCTTCTTCCTCTGGGCTACGCTCCCGACTACGCTCCCGTTCTCGCCTTCTCCCTCGGTGTCGGTGGACTCGCTCCCGTTCCTGTTCTCTGTGTGGTCGATCTGGTACATCATACCCACCAGACCATTCGTTTCCTACTGCTTGAACCGGCGGGCCCCAAGCTTCTAAATCATAACCCGGCGGTATATCTGGGTAGGGATTTCCTGCCATTTCGTCTCTTGGATTCCAGTCAATGTCTGGGTCGTTTGCTGGGTCGATAGCTCGGTCGAATCTAGGGTGAGGACTGGAATGGATTGCAGGCATGAGGCGAAATTGAAGCGGTCGTTGACGCCCATAGAAGAAGGGGAGATAACATCGCCTAAAAGCAGTGGCATTGACAACATGATGCTGTTACATCATAACTCTAGTAAATTGGCACATACTTTGTTGATAGAGAATGAATTCACTGCCCATGTTTCGCCAGAGTTGGGCACTTGAAGAATAATTACCATTGACACCGCATCTCATCTCATCAAGAGGCTATTCCTGAGATCACATGGCACTGTCATTAAATAATGGTAAATCTAGCTTTATTTTATTGATCAAATGGCTGATCGAGCAATCGCTCATCTCAGAGAAAAGAAACAAGCCCACTGGCTCAGATGTTAACAGAAAACTTTGAAAATGAAGTCACGTGTGTGGCGAGGCAGGTACCGGTGTTCGCTGTCATGTTCAAATCTTAACAGGTGACCGTAGCTATATATAACTCTCGGAGATACTTTTCAGTCGGGAGACCATATGGTGTTTGTTTTATTCGAACGACATCCCATCTTCATGCTTGGTGAATTAATATATCAGCAAACCTTATAACGTATTCGCAATTCTGCGGCTGCTCAAATGTTCTCTGACGAACCGTTTGAGTGTGGCAAGCAAAGGTTCACATCTTGCTGTGAACAAGTGCTCAGAATGCAAATGTTACTTGCGTCCTCAAGTGCCTGGTGAATCCGAACAGATCTGCCATTGATGTGGCTGAAAATATGGTTCAAATTTCAAATCCAAATTGGGTTTGGTGGCGCTTGTTGTGTTTCTAGAGGGGGGCCCTGACACGGGATTCGGTGCACATAGAAGCGTCGCGCCGTCCTTTCAATACCGGTCCAGGTGAGGGACATTGTCACAAGTACCTGCGAGTTGCCCGCGAATACGAGTTCCCGCATCTAGAGATTCAGATGTATTTCGATCAGAACAGCCTCAAGACGCCAAACGCATCAAATTCCCCGTCCCCACTTCCAGCTTCCAGTTTTGTTTTCAGAGACATCAATAAATGACGGCAGGACGAGTCCCACGGGATCGTCACTGTGTTCCCGGTCCATAGATGTCTAAACAACGCTCTTCAAATGCGTGGATCATCATTTTCGAAACCTTGCCGAAAAACGCAGCAGACAGATGGGCATGCAGTGGGTTCGCGAATTCGTACTCCAGGTCGAATGTCACCAGGGTCGGCTCGTTATCAGACGCAAACGGCCCCTTTAACGTCGACACGACATCCCGCGTAGGATGCGGAGACGTCGGCGATGCCGGCTGGAATCGCCACGTAGTCACGAGGCTCTTGAAGAGCGGTATTTCAGAGGATGCGATGGCCTTTACGAAAATGTCCAACTTTGCGTCGTGAGGAGGCACACGAAATGACAACACACCTGTACCATCTCATGCGGTCTGCATTCAACATCACTAATATATCTCTCTTCATATCCCATAAATCCGACCGTCAATTCGCCTTGCATCTTGAGAATCTCCGCGTCCTCATTGGCAGGTTTGACCCTAGTTCGCTGAAGCACCCTAGACGCAGTGCAATAGGGTATGAAATGTCGATACGCATCTACATCGGCGACAACATCGTATAGCTGTGACTGTCGATACCTGGAACAGCCGTGTGAACAGCATAGGATGAATAAGGGAATGGCGCCACGTACGGGAGAATTTTCCGTTCATGATATCGTCGATTCTTCTCCGAATCTGAGCCAGAGGAGAAACCCAAGGCATTGAAAATAGTTCTATGTCGAACAGATGATCGACAGGTCACTTGTGAGATGGGTTCTCGTACCAAGAGACGAAGCATTTATACTTCCGCGGCTTCAGTCGACTCTCACGGTACATCTGAACGACTGTTCAATGGGTAAAAAATGATCATTATAAGCCTAATCATATATAAAAACCTGCATGACAATTTAATACAATGAAGATACTACACTCAAGGAGATGATAAAAAAAAATAGTAAAGATAGCGAAGGGTAGAGACTTTTGAGACAATACCCCCGGGCATTGATCACCAGTTGATCGTCCCAGTTTCCATCGTCATCCACGGTCCAGCCTGGCCCACGCCTCTTCCTGTAGATCGCATTGTCGCCTTTCTCTTTTCTCCCCACGCCCTCAACGCTTTCAATAGTTGAATCGTCTTATCCCGGCGGCCTTGTTTCACATCGTTAATACTCACGCTCCCCATTTTACTATCGTTCACATGCATAGCACATCAGCACATGGCATCAAACTCAAAAGCAAACGAACGCACACGTCATTATCCAGTAAGAAGTCAAATAGTTTGAACATCCCGTCAAGGTTGTCTCCTTTAAATGTCGCATCCGAGATCGAAGGTTCACTAGGCTTCCCTTTGATGCTCTCGGCCAGCCGTAGAAGCACGAGACCAGAAGTAAGGTCTCTCGTGATATCATAGATCCGATATTGCTCTGGTAAGATAGAATTTGCCCACGCCACGAGCTCGGCCTCGGACGCCTGTATTAAAATCAAAAACCACATTTAAAAAAAAAAAAAAGCCAAAAAAGGGGGGGTAACATGAAAGAGCATCAAAGCAAAAGAAAACATCAATGAGCTAAAGACGATTTAAACTGGTTAACAGAAGGCTGCCTACAGGGTCCACGCGATCTAAGTCACCACGTTCAGCATGGCCACGGGCATCACGCGATGGCCGTGCGGGTGGCGAACTGGACTGCGCCGGAATCGGCACTTGGTCTGCTGCCTTGCTCTTCTCCACATCGAGTGTGAAGAACGAGTCGAGACGCACTCGATCGCCGTTCGATTGCGGGTTGCCGTTCTCCGGCGCGGGTAGCCCCATGAGGACACGCGCGTCCCGGCTCGAGAGCTGGTTGGGGTTCTCGCGACGCAGTGCCTTCTGTGTCGCCTCACGCTGTGACGGCGAAGGCGGCCGGGGCGCTGGGTTCATAGCCTGTGCGACAGTCAGAGGAATGGTAGGAATGTTACATGATGACATGACAGGTTCTGTGGAAAATCAAAGTGTCGATAAACACAGAGTCGCGCAGAATGTACCAAAACATAAAAGCACATACTGGAATAATCTCGATCAATCGTCGCTTTCATAAGAGCCTTCATCCACTCCCGGACAGGCAACTGTTCCTCAAAGCTGAAATAGTGCGAAGGCTCGTTATCGTGCACAATCTTAAAGCCATACTTGCCAGGATTCGTATTTTCATCCGCGATAATCTTGTATCCCTGTACATTGATATATCCCTTGATTTTCGTCTCCTGAGAAAAAAAATTGAAATCACTCAGTCGGATCGAACGAGAAAGAAAGAAAAACGGCGCCGGTACTCACAGTACGAGTGTTGCTCCGCAAATAATACAAATGTGGCCCCTTCAACACAAGATATCGTAACTTCCACACATTATACTTCTCCCCTTTCTTCTTCAACCATCCAGCATGGTCGGGCACTCCAATCTGATCCAGTACACTCATACCGGGTTGTAGTACAATTTTTCCACGTGAAGACTTTGGGGAGGGATCGTTTGCTGTACCAATTTCCCCGTTCCCCACAGATGCATTAGGCGGGATGGATGACTGACTATTCGTTGAAATATGCCGTTTGCGCAGCACGGATGGGTCCTTGTCCTTGTGGTCATCCCGCTCCTTCTGGCGACCACCAATAGACCCATTTCCGCCCGGTGCCGTCGTAGGCCGCCCGCCTTTCTTGCTCGTGCTAAGATACAAGCGTGACAAACTACGCGAAGAACGGTCCTGAACATGATGAGCGGACGCATCCGTTTCGAGGCTGTAAGACATCAGCATCAGCAAAGTCTGTCCAATAATAGCCAGTAGAACGTACACAGAGTACCTAGGCGGTGGTTTCCTTGACTTGCCCAACGTCGCGCCGAAAAAGCTAAGTCTGTCAGACCCCTTCGACGCCGCCGATCCGTCCAGACTCCTCTTCCCCTTCGTGTGCTTGCTGAATGAGTGGTCCTCGACGCTTGGGGACTTGTCACTTCTCAACGCAGGGCTGCCGGGAACACTTCCACCGTCTCCGGATTTTCTGCTGTGAGAGGAGCCGGATTCAGTAGACAAGCCCAAGAAACGACGACTCCTGGCAAACGTGCCCGATGACGCCGAACCGGGAAGCGGTGCTTCGTTCTGCGATGCAAATGTGAGGTATAGGCGAAATAGTCAAAAAGCGCGGCACTAACCTCGCTTTGGGCCCCCCTGTCATCAGCACCACCATCCTCCTCGGGGAGCGACTGCGTGGGCCCATTCAACGCCGTGGTGTGCAACGCACCATCACTCGGGGATGACAATGCAAGTTGCGCAGGACGAGACTTCTAAATAAATACGTCAACAGACCTGATGCCTTAAGACTCAAGTAAATGACGCACAGGAACCTTCAAAAGGTTCACTCTTTCATTCTCTCCCGAGACGATACTCATCCCATCGAGCCGGTGATTACCGTTGAGAGAAGGGCTCCTTCCACCATCAACAACGGTGCTTGTGCCATGACCCGAAGCACCGCCGTTGCCAACAAATCCATTGCCCAAAGTCGCCAAGCCGGCGGCTGACCCGGTGCTGTTTAAGCTAACGTGGGGCTCGGAAGAGAACGATGCCGGCCTGCGCAGCTCGACAATCGCGTTTGCGATGCGCATGCGTTTCCCAAAGGCAGTTATGTTAAGTTCCTCCTTGAGAATGCTGACATCCAACTCAAGAAGGACGTCCCCCGTAATTTCGTGTTCTAAGAAATGATTTTATCAGATAAAAAATAAAAGTAAAGAAACACCTCAACGGTACCAATGAACTTCGCGCATGTAGCGTCGTCGATATTTTTGCTTTTGAGCCACTCGACAACCTGGTCGACTGTCCACTCGGAAGCATGCACATGCTTCAAATCGCGCAGTGAATCTGTCAACGGCATTATTTCCGATACAGCAGATACCGGGGACAGCATTTGTAAGGGTGATTGGGACGAAGGTTCGGATGTGTGCTGCTGTGAAACTACCGGAGTTGGCGCCACGGTAGGCGAAGCCACACGCGGTCGAGGATGGGTAGACTCTGTCGGCAGTTGTGCAAGTGCGGGTGCAGGCTGCAAGGGTTGAGCAGGTAATGGAGTCAAGGACGACTCGGTGGCCGTGGTGGTCGCGGATGTTGAAGTTGGAAGGGCGCCACTTGCGGGTGGATTTGATGAATAAGCCACAGATGGTGCATTGTTTTTGACAGAAGCCGGTCCTGAAGGGTCGCTGCCCCCGCTTGCAGCAGATGAGGTAGCGGGAGAAGGTAAAGATGCTGCAATCTGCGCTAGATGAGAGGGCTGTGAGCTTGGGAACGCCTTCGTTGTAGCTGTCGTAGGTGTTTGGGGTCTCGGTGCTGCGATTGTTGGAGGATCAACAAGTGTGATCTCTTCAGGCGGGGAGGGCGAGGTGGGCGTGGGAAGCGACGCTTGTGATCGACGTGTGGTCAAGGCGGGCGTCGTGAGCGCCACCTGTGAAGGAGGGGGCTCCGCAGTCGCAGTACTAGTCGATGCGCTATATTTGTGATGATGAGGATGGATATCATGTGTCCCGTTCCGAATAACACTTTCGTCTTCCTGGTCATCTGCGTCACTCTCGTCAGAGAGTTCAACTTCAATTGGAGGCGCTGCCTGGGAGCTTTTGCGAGGGTAAAAGTCGTACAAAGCATTTGCCTCGGCCTCCTCACGCTCCTTGCGGGCGTTCTCCTTCTCAGCGCGTTCTGCCAAAGCTTTCCGAGCATCCTTGTGCCATCCGCCACCGTCATGATCATCCCGGTTTTCATCGTCTGTCTCGGTCTCCGCCCCCTGCGTACTGGCAAAAGAAAAGCTCCGAGTATCAGTGTCCACGGTATCCCGACGGACAGCCAGCTGCTCGATTGCTTCCTGAACGTCTGTGAGGGTTGCTGCCATCATCGCATCAGCTGTATCAGTAGCAAGCATGTTTGGCAAAGGCAATGGCGATTCAGGGTTGATTAGATCCTCTGGATTTTCTTCCTGCAAGGGTTGCAAATGTTGTAGGGTGGCTGGAGTTGGGGTTTGAAGCTCATCCATGGGGGCGTTTGCAGAGGTGTAGCTTTGAGGGAAGAGGCCAACTTTCCCAGATAAATTGCGTCCCTAAACAATGCAAGAAATAAGGAAGCCCGTTGAATACGCGACAAACGAAGGCATTGACGGAGGAATCAATGGCTCACCTGCCACCAGCCATCGCCGTATTGGTCATCCCTTTCGATGATCTCGATACGTTCACCAGACTTGAACGATATCTCGTCTTCGTGCTCCGGAGTGAAGTCATGCAGAGCATAGACATACTCGGTCATGGTAAGAGCTAAGATCAAGCAGTGCGGGATATGTTCAATCGACGAGAAACCTTGGGAATTGGGCGCCTAATTCTAGCGCGGGGGAACAATGCGCGTATTCACTTTTCACTCAACCAGCACCTCAAGCTTCAAGCTTCAGTCACTGCGAAGTCGTGCCACATGACATGCTCTTTGTGTGTTGGCATACTGGAACAATACCTGCGAGCTTTCCGTTAATTGACAAGTGCCAGATCACACATATATCGGAAACAAAGCGGGACCTTCTGCATATGGGGCATTACCGTGTGGGTGCGCATTGAACTTCCTAATTGCCCCTTGGAATATTGATTAGTAGATTGCGACTGCGAGGCACCATGTATGCCGCCGATTTCTATGGGAAGGTCCCACCTGTCACCGTGCCTCAGTTTAGATGTCAGGCTGCGGAATTGTCGAGACATCCAGGAGTAGGTCTCCCTCCATGAGTAGGTCTCCTTCCATTTATCGCTATATACCAAGTGTTTTTCATGTATGTCTTGATTTGTACAAATATTATATAAAAATAACCGTACGGTCCGAGTACAGTCCCAACCCGTCAGCCGTCAGATCACATGACATGAGCGCTGCCAATCTTTTATTGATGCAGTGATAATATCTATTGCTCTACGAGACCGCTGCGAGCTCCAAAAATATGGTGCAGATATCACTCGAACAAGCTGAATGGGCACTCGTTCAGGGACTTTGGCCTCACGATGCCACTTGCTCCGATTCAGTCCCCCTCACTCTCGCTCAAGACACCATCCAAGGCAACTTCAAACACGTCCTCACATCCCCATTTTCAAAAAGTATTATATCATCTAGCGGTCCTGATGTCTTCCTGAATTTTCAAAACGTTTCATCGCACCAAGACGAAGTATCCCTGCTGTCCGTGGGAATTTCCCTCCTCCATGCCTTCATTCAACTCAACTGGACAGGGCCCGATCTTGATTTAAGCCCCACAGAGCATATCATCACGACTACGGACACCGACGCTCTCTCAGACGAGTCCCTAAATCAACGAGCCGTCGCTGAGCTCGCATACGGTGGCGAACCAGCCTACCACCTTGCTCACTCACCCATATTTCTCCGATGGGCCACTCTCATATTCAATCGCTCATACACCCATGCCCACTCTGCGCCATGGTGGAAACTCCGTGCCACGATCACTCATCAATACGTCCTGGACGAACCCGTTTCTCTCCCCCCTTCCTTTTTTGCCGCATTGGATCCTCTGACATCACATCTAGCACAACAGCATACCAGTTATCCTGACTTGCCCGGACGCTTAATCCTGGAACAAGGGCTGCTTCATCACCTATTTGCAAACGATCGTATCGCAGCAGAACACTTCGTTCGTGCCGCGCGAGCATTGGGTCTAGAATACGAATTAACCGGTGCATTGGGAAAACGCACAAAATTCCAGCAAACAGAGCTTAGTCAGCTTGTATTACTAGCTGAAAGTCGACAACGTGAAGGAGAGGCTGAGCCCGATGAAAAATCATCAGATATTCACACGGGTACCACAGCACCTGCATCCATGCCCGACACTCTTGTATTGAACGATGACACCCTCCTCGAACAAACCGAATTTACCTCGTCCCAGCCGCATTCTTCCTCCCGGCTGTCGCACCTGTCCCCCGCCTCCCAACCAGCCCTCCACCCCCTCGACCAGTGCATCCTCCTCGCCATGTGTCTAAACGTCAAAAACACATCCCCCTCGCACGGCCTCACGTCCGAGCAAATGTCGCCCTACGTCTCCCGCGTCATCGCCCACCCCCGCAACTGGTCCGTCCACACCATGGCGCTCCTCCTCCGCTCCCGCCTCGAAGCAGCGCGAACCCGCACCGCCGAGCGCTCCGTGCTCCAACTGCAGGCCCTCGTCGACCAGATGCCCACCGCCGACTCCGCGCTCGCGGAACGGCTGCGCTACGTGCACGCCGTGCCGCTCCCGAGCAAGTGGCACATGGAGCGCGAGCTCGCGCTGCGCTTCCTGGCGCTCGGCGTCGTCAAGTCCGCACTCGCGATCTTCGAGCGGCTCGAGATGTGGGAGGAGGTCGTCAAGTGCTGGCAGGCGCTGGAGCGGCCGCAGCAGGGCACTGCCATCGTGCGGGATCTGCTGGAGGGCACGAAGGAGGAGTCGGAGCGGGTGCTGTCGCGGGGGAAGAGCGCGGCGCGCCAGGGCCGCAACGACGTGGCGAGAACGGCGAAGCTGTGGTGTCTTCTCGGCGACCTCGAGCCTGCACGGGCACGTGAGCACTATGAGCATGCCTGGGCCGTCTCGAAGGAGACGTCTGGGAGGGCAATGCGTTCCCTTGGCGGCTACCACTTCGCTCGGAGCGAGTTCAGAGAGGCCATGGCGTGTCTGCGGCTGGCTGCCAAAATTAACCCCATGCTCTCGCGAACCTGGTTCCTCCTGGGGTGTGCGGCCGTGAGGGAGGAGTCGTACGAAGAGGCCAGGGGCGCCTTCTCGCGCTGTGTTGCCATCGATGATGAAGATGGCGAGAGCTGGAACAATTTGGCCAGCGTACATTTACGCATGGGCGTCGCAGGAAAAGGGGCAGTTCGTCCAGAAGAGGAAGGAGAGCAGGGACCAGCAGATGATGAAAAAGTTAATTTCAGTACTTTTTTTTTTCAGTACCTCCTATCACTCACCACCAGATCGATCCCCTCTTACAGGATCCTCCCTCTTCAGAAGCGAAGCAGATCCCTTTTTCCAATAAGATGCTGGCATTCCGTGCTCTGCGCCAGGGTCTCAAATACAGCTATGAAAACTGGCGCATGTGGTCAAACTATATGATCGTCGCCGTGGACGTTGGCGAACTAGCTGAGGCCTCACGAGCCTTGACAAGAATTGTCGAACAACGCGCAGATAAAGACAGGGCCGCCTGCGTAGATGAAGAGGTCCTCGGGCGTCTTGTGGACGCCGTTACCCGAGTGCCTTGGGAGCAATCAGAAGATCACGTGCCAAGGACACAAAACGAAGGACACGGCTTACTCCCACGTGTCTTGGATCTTTTTGAACGGACTATTCTCCCTCGCGTATCCTCACCTCGTATATTTCACACATATGCGCGTTTGCTCACATGGCAGGGGCGGTGGGCAGACGCTTTACGGGCGTACTTGGACGCCTATCGTACTGGACTGGCTGGCCAAATGACGAAAGGTGAGACAGATGTGCAAAAATGGCGCGAGGCGGTGGAGGAGGTATCGGACGTGGTAGACGTCCTGCGGAATTTTGGCCCTCGTGCTGAAGGATCCAGATGGCTGTTTCAGGCACGAAGCATTGTCCGATCCTTCATGGGGAAAACGAAAGACTCATTTGAGGACGAAGCGGAATGGAGCAGGCTTGTGACATTGCAGGAGGAGTTACAGGAGGAAGAGTAAATGAATCCTTAAAATACAGCGGCGCTTCTGAAATCACATAACGGAAACTAGGGGTGTTAGGGTAGGTATGAGGAATGACCCTGCTCCTTCGTAAACGCTTCCCGCTCCTTTCCCCCGCTCATATAGGAAAAAAAGAGTAGAAGACGTGAAATATATAGAATCAGTGGGCTTCTGCGGACCTCAGTTCTTTTGGTGTCTTTATTTGCCATCTACATTGCTTTGCGGTTTGATAGAGGTACCATGTCACGAAGAGTTCGGTGCAGATGAGCACGCCTTCTCCTTGGATCCTCATCTGCGGCGGCTGATATCGAGTGTCGTACTGAGCGACGCATTTTTTTGCATGTGTGTCGATGCACTGCCAGATAAGGCATCAATTAGTAAACGCAGCAAGAGATCGCGGTTCACGGCACCTCTAGAATGGGACCCGACACCTTCCACTTGTACTCCTTCTCGTTTTGGGCGGTAAAGTATATCGATCTGCGGCAGTGAGGGTGCTTGAATACACGGCAAAATAGGGGCGCTGCTTACGAGCTGTTGTGGTTCGGCCGGCGCAGAAACTTGCTCATGTATTGCTCGGCAATGATGCCGTATGCAAACCGCCCCATGTCGTTGTTCGGCCCAAAGTGCATGAGACACATGTCCGGGCCCTTGAGCTCTGGATAGAGGCTCCGCCAATCCGATTCCCGTGTTAGTTGCACGGTGAGTGTGGGAATGCGGTGTTTCTAAAAATTTGCAACTTAGCCAAACTTAAACCCAAGCATGGCAGGGTGCACACCGACCACTTCGCTGTCAGTGGCCAAGGGGGTGTCGGTTAGAGGGAGAAAACGCTATCAGCTGTAATTCTGACGACGTACAATGTGAATGCAGCTACAGGATCACCCTCTGGCCTCGCATCGAACCGCGCGGTGTGAAAGTCGTCTCCGACCTGCTCAAACGTGAAATCAAGGTTCTCGACGCTTTCCTGATATGCCTGGGGGTAGTTGTCCATGGGTGAGAGTCTGAGGCAAGGAAAGCAGCATCCAAGATGATGGCCGGGAGGACTGCCACATTAAAAGGCCCGAAAAGGCGGCGCGGACACTGTCGCGTGCTTCTCACGTGGCGCACGTGGCACTAAGCTCGGACACGAGGCAGCATCTGCGGTACCTGTTTAACCTCCTGTTCCATGACCGTTGCTCACGTCCTGATTAGGCAAGTCGTTGATTTGGCTGCCTTGGCGGCTTTCGCGATCTTCACGCGTGAGTACCGTATCAGAGCCAAACTCCTATCACTTTGAAACCCGTCGAAGGAGAAGCCGTGATCCCTGCGGAACGAGGTCACACTTGGGAGGTATTTTCTTGGGAGGTATTCCCTTGAACCTGGTTGAATCGCCGCAGTGGATGACCACGTCCCTTGAGGCTGGTTGAGTCGCCGCAGTGGATGACCAGTACACCCACTTCCCTTGAGGCTGGTTGAGTCGCGTCAATGGATGACCAGTACACCCAAGCTGGTTGAATCACACCCCAATTATCTTCTCCCCCGCGCTCCGTAGTTGAAAGGAACTCACACATGAAGCACCTTCAGTTGCGTAGACCGAGTGCATATTAATAAGAGGCGTGACATTTATCGCCATTCGTATCTACGTGATCGTTTTATGGGGTGATTCCATGATCCGGTGACGGCGTTTTTCAGTGCATATATCATTTCGGCGCATACCACTAGCTTGTACGTGGATGGAACAAGTACGTAAACCCTTGATATAAATAAAAATAAAGGCCGATGAGCGCAGCTACGTCCGATAGGGCGAGTACATGAAGCGATATCCGTGCCCTTCTACCGGCAAAACAGTACCAATACAAGGACTTTACGGTAATTCGGTTAAGAAGACGACGAGATGCTAATGATACTCATATGAATAAATCCCTAACATGAAATCTGATCAAAAGAAGCTGAATTACGCTTCCATGTATACCTGGTGCCTATTCTATTCGAAGAAAAAATTATGACCACCGCAGGGATCGAACCCTGCAAGAATTTATTAGGCACCTCCTGATCGCCGGGTTAACCCTAAAACACCCACGGACTGAATTCAATTAACCCTAAAACTTTTCTTGCCAGTTGCTCGGACGACGGACGGGTAACTAGCGAGCAATAGATCCGTTCGCAATGTAACAATCCAAAATATCGGTATCGACTTGCCCCAGGATCAATTTCGATAGTTGTGTTTGATGATTTGATCCGTTGCGGTATCTAAGTAGCTGCAACCCAGTCCCACGATGAAGGTCACTGCAGACAATACTTTTGAGACTAAAAGAATACATAAATCGTTGGCATCATACGCTTATACCTAAAAGATCCAATTCATTGAGATTTACGGTCTTCAGATCGCATTTTTCGGAGAAAGCAACAAAAAACAACAGCAAGAGGCACACTCTAGTCGTAGCGACCGCCCCGTCGACGGGGAGAACGAGATCGACTCCTGGACAACGACCTCGACCTTCTTGATGGTCTGGGTCTATCAATATCCCTGTCACGCTCCGGAATCGGGGGTCGAACACGACCAGGCGGGGAATCGCGCCGTCCACGAGCGGCAGGCGCATCTCGCTCCCTGTCCCGTCGCCACCCCCTGTCTTCGTCCCTACCGGCTAGTCCCCCGCCGCGACCAGACGGGGCCGCCACACCCGGTCTCGCACGCCAGTGTGCGCCGCCGCGTCCAAGCCCCCCCGGGGGGCCCTGTCCGATGCTTCCCCCCCACCCACCGTCCGGTCTGCCCGCCACAGCGCCGCGCCCCCACTTCCCGCCCGCCTCCGCCCCCGAGAACGCAGTCGCGCTGCCCTTGATCGTGAGGCCGGGCGCCGGGCCCGCGCCGAGGCTCACATTCTTCGGCAGGTGCACCGCGATGCAGAGGTAGTCCCCCGGGATGAAGCGGAGCTCCTCCAGCGTGCGGTTGTGCAGGCGGTTCTCGCTCGCGTCCGTCAGGAGCAGGCTCTCGTCCAGCATCTCGCGCGCAGTGAACTGGCCCATGTCCCGCTGTGCAAAGTGGCCCTTGTTGATCGAGTCGGCGAACAGCGCGCGGAACGAAAAGCGGGCGAGGGGATGGCGGTATTCCGCGGTGGCAGATGTGATGCGAAGCGTTGTGATCAACTCGGGGAGTGTCGCGTCTCTCCTGTGTCATTGCTCTAGCAGGCTAATCAACATTGAAACGCTCGGACTTGCCATGTAAAGAGCTGCTGCTCGTCAGTCGTCGGGAGTGTGCCATCCTCAAACAAACTCAGGCGGTGAAATCCATTGATTTTCACAAAGGCTCTTATCAAGAAAGGAGCCGTCTAGCATTAAAAAAACGCATAAGAGTTAGCTGAACTATCGGTAATGCTTCACTTGCCTTCTCTCGGTCCACCACTGTGTGTATTGAAGATTCGTTGGCCATGTGGGCGGACTTTGAATCCGTGTAGCTTTGAACAAACGCCTCAAACCCAGCTGGGAGATCTGCGTCGTCATTTGGGGCCTGAGATCAACGATAGGCGCATACGCAACCATCTCATCTGGAAATAAATATAAAGTAGTGATTTTAAGCGGTATTGGGTAGTATCTATTTTGCGTCACCTTAGGCCTTGTGGCGAGGGAGCGACCGACAAGGATGACACACGATCGACGACGATAGGACACATCAATACTACTACGAGGGAAGGATATGCGCCCGGGATATCATCAATCATACATGAGAAATTAATGCCGACACTTCAGAGATATGCACCCTCCCAGCTCTTGTGACTTTAGGTCAAACTGCTTCAAAATACCGGGACTACGCGATATTCGTACTCGATATCTCATTTTCCAGCACGGTCGAACCATACAATTGTTGGTATTCTGTAGCAGACCCTCGACACGGTCAAACCATTCAATCGTCGGTATTTTGTAGCAAACCCTCGACACGGTCAAGCCATTCAGTCGTCGGTATTTTGTAGCAAACCCTCGACACGGTCAAACCATTCAATCGTTGGTATTCTGCAGCAAACCCTCGACCTCCTCCGAGCGTGGTAGTATTGAACATTGGAAAGGATTTGGACGCCTTCGAGATGACCTACTTGTGAGAGATATATAGAACGTGAAATGTGGCGCTCACGGAGTACCACCAGATGTGAAGACAGCTGTGCTGGGTAAGAGCTTATTCCCGTCTGCGCTTCTCGCCGGAGAGAAGTTGAATACTTTAAGAAGAGAGGCACTTGCAGTGAAAATTGTGTTTTCAGCTATATAGCGACCCGGGCATATCCTAAGGCTCTGCCGTAAGTAAATGGCCGAGTTTGTGCAAAAGGGTCGTACCGTCTCCCAAAGCCGAAAGCCGCAGAGATATCTGGGTTTACACCGGTCGGGGATGAATTCGTCGACTTTGGGTCCATAGACCTTTTCGTCATGTAGCATCGCCTTGACGGAACGTTTTTCGCTACGCTGCACGGCTACCACGATGTGGGAGTGACGCACCATGAACGGCCAATAATAACTGTGTTTTTTTTGGAATCAACATGTTATTGTGGATACCATCTTCCATCAATCCGCGGGAACACCCAAGGGGAGACCGGATGCCATCTGCCAGCAGTAAATGCATGCTGCATCAGTTACCAGACATATAGGACGACCCTGGAGTCTCAAGAGGGTATTCACCGCCGAACCTCCATGCAGGTAGCATTAATATACGGCATCGATGTCCACCCCCAAATGTAGGGAAACGATCAGTTCCAAGCCCTTTGTCAAGTTCTGCTTGTGCTTCCTTCTGGACTTCGGGGCACAGTATCATAGCAATGACACGCCATTGCAGAGCGACAGTTGTCTGAGACGCATGTTAAGCCATTAGTCGAAGCAACTTCGGAATTCACGGACGGTGTCTGAACCAGACATGTAGGGGCAGCGGTGGCGCGAATGGGCTCCTCTTCTTCAATAACATCTTCGTCTATTCTATGTGCCAAGTGTTCTATTGCCGACGCAGTGGTAGCATATCCTTTTGCCTATCCTGATTATCTGAGGCATCAACATACAAATTTACTTTATATTGGGCCAACGATCACCATCGCGCATGATGACAAATTCCATTTAAACCACATCCTGTGAGTGGGTGCAAGTGCTTGACTTTTAAAGCATAATATGCAACCTACAAACTGAGCATGGGGAAATCAAAACGGTCGGCATAAATCAAAGATCTTTTCTCTCGAACAGCTCTTTTGCCACAGATACTGAATTCACAGTAACCATAGGCTGCTGCAACACTGACATAGACGATGTCCCCTACGAAATGCAATTTTATTGACTCATAATTTTACATCGCGCTTGATGACTTGGCGCACCATACTGCTTAGCCCTATTAATATATGTTTTCCAATGATGACTTTCTAGTAGGTCATAGAGCTTCCCGAGAAAGGCATGCCCAGGAGGGCAGGCGGTAGGGATATATCTCGAGGGAACGGTGTAATCAGTGACTTGTATTACCGCCTCTCGAAAACTTTCCGCAGTCGCAACCGATTCTATAGCATATAAATAAAAAGCAGGCAAGACCGGCTAGCAGTATCTCCAATCTGTTATCCGCCATAGATTTCACTGATATGACTGACAGAGAGGGAAAGGGATTTCCTGTGCAAAGGGTATAGATCAAGTGAGATGCGTGTCAATGGGCAGAGTGGTTGGGGAGTTGTTTACATGACATATGTCATTTTTTGTGCCTATTCGTATTCTACAAGTCTAAGTAACCAGGCCTTCTACGTGCGGGGTGGGCCCATATAACCTATTAAAAATAGTATGAGTTGGCTTATTGTAATACACAATCTACAAGGGGGTAATAGTCTTGTAATAAAAGTATTGGTTTGTCAATCAATGTGTCAGTTAGTGAATTACCTTCTGACATGATAGGTAGGATGCTAGTTTAGATGTACACTGGTTCTGGTATGCATTAACCTCAGAAAACATGGTCCACAATTAGCATCCTCCTATGAAAAAGTGAAGAAATGGGTGAACCACCCCTAGGAAAAGGGTGGTTTCATCACCAATTCCAACACTTTGCAGATTGCATTGTCCAATTTCAAACAGGAGTGGATGGAAAACTCATGGGTTCCAAGAATATGCAAGGTGTAAAAGACAAGTAGAAACTAAGTCAATCTTCTGATCATTGGAACGGTTTTGTCCCCCACTGTATATATTATGGTGGAAAATGATCAGAGGGTGCATTTCCATGGATTTGAAGAAGATTCAATCAAAATGTGCTTACTGTTAGGACTGGAAAACCCACCAGGCTCCAGACCCCATCCTACATGCACCCAACTTGCTATAACAAGTTACAGCTAAACCAGAAAACCTACTGGACCTGGACGTCAAGCCTGTCTATGCCTGACCCTCTGTGTCTCACACATCACTCATAGGACTCTGCTGGGACCCATGCAGGTCAAAGCCTGTCTATGTCTGACCTCATTCCATGCACCAGTCACCAGGCTCCACCCAGATAACCTGACAGCTCTCTAACTGAGCCCCATTCCCATTATGGTCTAATGACCTGTCATGTTTCAGACTCCACCTCCATTCCATTCCACCTAACACCTAATTTGATGTTTACTTATCTTGTTTCATGATTACTTGTTTGGATTTCATTATTACTGAATATGGTATTGCATACATTCTACAGTCTATATAAACTAGCTAATGTTGTACATACAATCCAGTCAGAAAATCAACTAAGTTTTCAGACTAAGTCCTGCCCCAGTTGCTTAGTATATACCCACTCCATCCCCATCTCACAATGCTATCAACCTCATTGGAGCCCATGGGCTTTCCAACTGGTTGTTATGACTGGACAATCCCACCGGACTCCGGGCACTAACCCGTATGCCCCCATGCGCTACAAGCACCAATCATCTGTTTATAGGATTTCCTGCCCGGACTCCGTTACGTCAAGACTCATTACGTTTGACCTCATTACGACACATATCAGTCACCAGACTTCCCCCGGACTCCGTCTTTGTCTATGTCCATCTTCGTCCCACACATCAGTCACTGGACCCCGCTCAGAATCCTGTCACTGCTCTAATCGAGCCCTGTTCCCGTTTTAGTCAAATTGACCTGTCACGATTTAGGACTCCGCTCCCGCTCCATTTCCCGTTATGGGTTATGCTTTGTCATGATTCGGACTCCGCTCCGTTCCGTTCCGTTCCTAACACCAATTTGGTGTTTACTATTCCCGTTTTATGTTTTGTTAGTTTTGCTTCGCCATTACTGGATTTGGTATGTCATTCACTTCATGGTCTATATAAACTGGCAGATGTTGTACATACAATCCAGTGAGAAAATTAGCTTAGATTCCCCCCAGTAATCTAATAACATTTTCCACTCTAAAACCTTACTTGATTCACATCACTCACACTAGTCAGAGCCCATGGGCTCCGGCGCATCTATCTCTCTCAACTATCTCGACTCACGACCCACGACCTCCCACTTATGACCCACGACCCCCGACTTACGACCTACGACCTACGAACCCCACCCAGACTCCCCAGGATCCCCGTCTGTCCGTTTGAAATTGGACAACACGATCTAGTGAGGGTGCAGCCTATACGCTGAAGCCAAGTCCTACCGGATATCCCACAGGTTTCTCCAGAAACCCGGCCTGTGTGTGTATCCTAACACTGGTCCTCACTCCATCCCCATCTCTCATATCACAATGCTCACTATCAACCTCATTGGAGCCTGTGGTCTTCCCAACTGGTCTTGCAACCTATCAACCCTCAACCTATCAACCCTCAACCTATCAACCCTCAACCTATCAACCCTCAACCTATCAACCCTCAACCTATCAACCCTCAACCTATCAACCCTCAACCTATCAACCCTCAACCTATCAACCCTCAACCTATCAACCCTCAACCTATCAACCCTCAACCTATCAACCCTCAACCCCCAGGTTTCCCATCCACCTGTTTGAAATTGGATGTTACAATCTTGTGAGGGTGCAACCTATAAGCTGAAGCCAAGTCCTACCAGATTATCTGTGGGTTTCTCCAGAAACCCTCTGCTAAGCTCTGCACACACCTTAACACTTACAACAAAAACCAGGAGCCCACTTCAATGCCTATGATGACCTATTCTCAATCCAAAAGGATGAAAATGAGTCTGGATTTGGGTATCAGAATTGATAAAGCAATGGGGACTCTTCAAAATCTGTGAACTGATTGGAGGTGGAGGCCTTCTGCTGCAGCCAGTGCTAATACTAGACAAATAGTAGCATGGTGCATTGTTGGGGCAAAAATCTCTGTATAGTCAAATCCTGGTCTCTGGTTGTATCCTTTAGCAATCAATCATACCTTAAAGTGGTCTATTGATCCATCTGCCTTTTGTTTCACCTTGAAAACCCATTTTGATCCTATAGCTTTCTTTCCTGGTGGTAGTTTTATTATGGTTCAAGTTCCATTGCTAATGTGTGTGTTCATTTTCTCCAAGGCTACCTCTCTCCATTGTCTTGCCTGTGGACCATTTATTGCCTCTGTAAATGACCTTGGTTCAGAAATAATTGACACATGTGCCTCATCCAATTCCACTTCATTGGTGCTGTTCAGAAGTGGTAGGATTGGGTTCCCAGGTTTTCCACCATTCATTAGGAGACTTTTTGTTGTGCAAAGGTTTTCAAATAACAATTGGTCTATTATCTTTCTCCTCCTCTTTTTCCTCCTCATTATCTGTGATCTGGGGGGATGGTGTGACAACATTGTCTTTGGATTCAGGTGCATGGAATTCATGATCCTCCACAGAAGCAGTTGGTAATTCACTTGGTGGATTATCCTCTTCTTCAACAACTGGACCTCCTGGGATATAATCCCCTAGTACTTGATTCATCCTTCCCACCAGTATCTGTAATTTGTGGTGGTTGGTGTTTCCATGTGTATTGTTCATCAAATTCAGCTCATTCACTGATAACTAGCCTTTTTGTCAATAGGTTGTAGAATAACCATTCCTTATATCCTTCAGGATACCCAATAAAAATGCATTTCTCCATGTGAGATCCCAGGCTTGATCATTTGTCCTTTTGAATGTGGACATATGCAATGCATTCCCAAACTCTGATGTGACTGATATCTGGTTTCCTTTTGTGCCAAATTTCATATGGGGTTTTGTCCTTTAATGCAGATGATGGGCAGTGGTTCCAGATACAGCTAGGCAGTACTCCCAGAAGTTCTTGGGTAGTTCAGACTCTGTTAGCATGGTTGTAATCCCTTCTGCTAATGTCCTGTTTGCAAGCTCTGCCATTCCATTTTGCTGAGGTCTATTGCAGACTGTATGCTGACACAAGATACCATGTTTATTGGTGAATTCAATGAATGCCCTTGACATGTATTCTCTACCCTTGTCATTCCTAAGTTTCTTTATTTTTTGTCCAAGGAGGTTTTCTGCAAATGATTTGTACTGTTTGAATGCCCAGAAAACACCACTCTTGGACTTGATTGGAATGACATACATACAGTAAGCAACAAAACCCTTACAATGTTTTGCACTTTTTGAAAGACATGGCTATTCCTCCAGAAATAAATTCTGTAAATTGCTAAAAATATTATGTAATATACTTCAACATCATACCTTCCAGAAATGCACAGCCACAAGGCACCATATACTTATTTGGTAAGTCCACATCACACACAAACCAATAACTCATTGTAAGGGTTTTGTTGCACACTATTTTGAGACTATTATTACAAGAAATTAGTATTTAGTATGGCCCCCCTTTGCTCTAATCACTGCTGCAAGTCTTCTAGACATACTCTCAATAAGCTTCTGACACTCCTCCTTTGGAATCTCTTCCCACACCTTCTGCATCCTCTCCCACAGTTCATGAACACTATTTGCAGGCTGTTCATACTCCCCCAGCTTCTTTTTGACATGATTCCACAGATGTTCAATAGGATTCATGTCAGGAGATTGTGCAGGCCACTTGAGGACTGTAACATCATGGTCAGTGAACCATTTCTGGGCCTTTTTGCTGGTGTGTTTGGGGTCATTGTCTTGTTGAAACACAATGTCAGCCACTGTTTTGTTGTAATATTTGAGGGTTTGCTGGAGTTCATCATCCAGGATCTCCACATAAAGCTCAGCATCCATCCTCCCATCAATTTTGGTTGCAAACCCAACCCCATCCCAGCCCATGCATCCCCACATCATCAGGTTTCCTCCTCCAAATTTGACTGTTCCCTCTACTAACCTATCATTTAACCCCTCACCCACATTTTTCCACACATTTTTCCTTCCATCTGATCTCAGCCTATTAATCTTAGTCTCATCAGACCCTCTTCCAGTCCTCCAGGGTCCATTCCAAATGCCTTTCTGCAAACTCCAATCGAGATTTCTGATGATGAGTTTTGAGAAGTGGCCTTTTTCTCTCTACCACAGCCCTCATGCCTATGGTTTTGAGGTGGCAACGCACTGTTTGTGAAGTAATAGGAGTGTTGATGATGTCTATAAGTTTCTTGGTTGCCTGTGTGGCATTATCAACCTTCCCCATGCAAATTATTCTTCCAGCATAGGCAATATTGGCTGTGGTAAGCTTTGTAGGACGGCCACCAGAGCATTTGGGGAGGTCAGGGCAATGCTCAAAGTGAATATGACTGATGGTGGCACTGCTGAGATGAGTTTGGTAACATATTTGAGCTCCAGAAATGCCAGAGTCAAGTAGAGTAAGAACATGTTGGATTTGGCTGGAGGAGAGTTTTTTCCATTTGTACGTATGTTAGAGTCAACGCTGGGCTCATTTGGGAAGAGGATACACGTTCTCGAGATGCAAACCATGAAGGACATGAAAATTACTAGTTATTATTCACATACATAGCTTAGTATTCTACAAGAATACTAGGTATTGCCATATACTTCGTCTTGGCAGTGATTGACCTCATACTCTCCTATAACCCATACCCTGGACCTATCCCGAGAGGTATGAGTTATAAGAGAGTCTACTGTACACAGTTTACCACCTGATCTCTAGATAATCAGGGACATAGATCTTACCTCTGGAACACAGGAGCACTTCAGCCTCAAACCATTCTCAAATGCACAGCTATTATTCAAACTTATTCTCAGCATTGGAGTAACAGCACTAAAACCAATAAAGTTTTTAAATCTTCACTCGCAAATACACAAAAGTACATTCCACCGTATCAGCGTCTACGGTCTCGATCACCGCCACGATATCGTTCACGACTAAGGCTTCTATCCCTGTGCCGGCGAGGCGATCGTGATCTCTCCCTATCTCTATCACCTCTCCGCACTTTTTTCATATCATCGACATCAAACACCATGCCATATCCTTTACCAGCGTCGCGTTCATCGGCGTGCCTGTAACGCCGTGTTTTCTCCAAATCTTCTCTTCCGCCGAACCCGCCTGTGTTGCGCGCGCTGCTGGTCCGTGGATTGTTGGACCAGTGGGTGTTTATGCGAGAAACAGATTGGGAGCTGCAGGATGATGTTAGAGAATGATGTGGGAAATGCCTGACAAGTGCTCACAAGTCAACCCATATGCGTCGGTCATCAATGAGAACATTTTGCATTTTGAAGTAGGCCTAAAAAAACTTGTTCATTAACATCCTTTGAGTGAGCTCACAATATAACGAGCTACCTGTTCCGCATCCTCCCTCTTATCGAATTCAATGAATGCATATTGCAACGAGTCTCCAGTTCTCTTATCCCGAATCACTTGGCAGCTCATTATCTTGCCAAATCGCGAGAAAATAAGCTCCAAATCTTCATCTCTCGTTACGGAATTGAGCTTGCAGACAAAAAGGACATTTTCTGGTGGCCGCACATTCGCAAAAGGAAGATCGCCAACCATCTCTAGGGTAAGTGCTGAAGCCGCCGCAGCAGCCTTGCGACGTTGCTTTTCCTCCTCCTCTTCTGGGAGAGTTTTGAGGGGGTCTTCATCTTCAGTGATTCGGACAGCTCCATTATCTGCATCGGGAACACGGGTAGGCTCTGATTCTGGTATTTTGAGGCCGGGTGGGTCAGGGAAGGGGTCGTCTTGGATGCAAAGTCAATTATGAGCTGTGAACAGGGCTGACGAAATACCTCACCTAATATAATAACGTGTCTTATCCGCACGTCCTTCAATGGTCTCCCATCCTGATCGGTAAACACCTCATTCAACTTGTCGAGCGTATCAAACCCCTCAACGACGTGTCCAAAAACGGCATGCTTGCCATCAAGATACTCGATATTATCGCCAAGTGTAATGAAGAACTGGCTTCCACACCCACCGACATACTTTCCATCTAAACTCGGTGCTACTGCCATGGATACGGTACCCTTCGTTCTGTGTTTGAATCGGGGAATAAGCTCTGGGGTAAAATAACGCGGTGCATCGGGGTTTACAACAGCTTGGATACTCTCTCCGCCTGTCCCTGTTGCTGTCGGATCCCCTGTCTGTGCCAAGAAGTCTTTTGATACTAAACGAATTGTGAGTTAAACGAATCTTA
The DNA here is from genome assembly GCA_015178975.1 of Hysterangium stoloniferum. NCBI lineage: Eukaryota > Fungi > Basidiomycota > Agaricomycetes > Hysterangiales > Hysterangiaceae > Hysterangium > Hysterangium stoloniferum. The sequence goes on along the minus strand of WHVD01000015.1, from coordinate 46,145 downwards.
TCTCGTACCACCATGACATGGCCACCCACCATTGAAGAACGCATTCAGATTATAATAGTATATTTTACAAAGCTTGAGGAAATTTTCGCATGTTTTGGGGCAAGTTTCCACCTCAAGGTCAATCACTATATCTCCTAATGAAGTCTCGAGGAGGACAGACATGCCTAGAATGTCATGTGACACTACGCGCGTGACTCAGTTACATCATCACCGTCACCCTCTCGTGAACATTGACTTGTTCTCTGCTTATATGGCCGAATCTTTACAACTAATGGTCTCGTTATTTAATCAAAAATCATTATTATTAAAAGAAACCCTTATTTTAACGGACCATTTTATCCGACATTTGATAAAGTGTTACTGGACCACTAGGAGTGATTAACATTTAAATAAATAGTACATATCTGTATGATTGTTTATGATGATCACCAAGCTCGACGTCCTAAGCTATCGTCCATGCGACCCTCCATTTTACAACATATAACAATGCATGTGTATTATCGGACTCATGTCATAATAATCAACTACAATACGTAAATACAGATAATACTAGCCGGCGTAAGTGAGAAACTACGATACTGTTACATAGACAATGAACATATAACCAAGCAAAGTGTTGTATTTTAGTCTACATATTGAATCCCTGTCTTTGAAATATTGAAGCACCTGAGTAGCTGTGTGAGGTGCAATAGATGTTCCACTTGTCCTAAGCCAACTGGAATTGCCAGCTGTTTACATATCAACCTCCTTGAGTCTCAGTTCTTCATAATACAGCTAAATCTGTTGTCCTAGTCCCATGAATTAGTTATTTATAACTTTTAGTAAATTCCCCTGGGTGTTGTGTTCTTGTCTCTACTTGCTTCCTACTGGAATTTAAGTGAATTTACTTGACTGTTTTGAGTTATCTGTTATTTGTATGGATTTCCAGGAACTTATTCTATTTTTCCCTGCAATTTTTGGATACTAATTTTAATTGATAGGAGTTTATATGGATGGTCTCATATTTATAGAATCAATCACCATTTTTCCCAGATTTTATTTGAGTTTGTTTGAATTTACTGGACTGTTTTGGGGTTTTTTTGGTTTTCTAAGATTTTATTTTGATTTATTGTGTATTTTTAATTATTCCTGGATTTTATTGTCATTTTCCCGAAATTTTTGTAGACCTTACACATCAGGAGTTACAACATTTAAGGTGGCACTAAAATATTATCTAAACCTGTTTACAAAACTTTGATCCTAAAATGGATTTGAACTCAGTTATTACTTCAATTATAGACATAAGTTCAAGTAAGAATGTAAACTCAAAGTGTGGATATCTGTGGAAAGCAATGTCTAAACCTAAGACTATACTTCAGGTATAATTAGGCCCCAAACTTATACACTTACAACTCCTTTTAATTCTAGTTTAGACGTGATCCGAACTTGTTGTTTACCCCTTATAGAAACCTCAAGTTTGAACATAGGTTTAAAAATAAAATAAAACCCTAAGTTTTGTAATGACCTTAAACTAATTGTATCAAGCTCCCGCGTTGCCAAAAATGCTTCCGCACTTGGCAGCATTCTCACTAAGATATGGGCGCCAAAAAGGGGACCTTTTACCTGGGATTTCCCCCCTTTAGCGCCCACGGCTCACTTGCCCGTTTTCTATAGAGAGTTGATAGTGTTGGAATGTATACATCATGGACAACGAATCTGAAGATCAGTATCTATTTTTAGGACATGCGATCGAAGGTACACAAACTGATTTTGTTCGGTAACCTCCTTTGTTCCATATATGGTCATCATTCACTACATGATATTTAAACTACGTAGCTACACCATCTACACCTCAGTCCGTTATACAAGACTGAGTTGAGTTTGTTTTTGGATAACATTTGTTATTATTGTATTGACAATATGTATTAGATATACTATTTGTTCGGTGTTGACGTTATAGCGAAAATAGACGAAGTTTATTTACGATGACTAAGCTACGAAATAGCCGAGCGTTGAGATAAAACGCGTCAACGGCTTGAAAGAGAGTTGATAGAGTACGAAGTGGTGTATACCGACGGTCTACTTTAATAAACACCCCCAACCATCCCCACACACACGTCGCAGTCCGTCTATACCGCTCCTTCATACCAGTGAAAGCTATGCTGGATAACGGAGTGGACATATTTCTGGTGGGAATTAGCTGCTTTTTTGTTTATATGGTATGGAACCGGTCACGACGACCGAAAAGTAAGCCAAATTTTCGATAGACACCATTGCAAGTCACTCATCTACACCACTCCCTGGAGATGTCTCTCTGCCCCCTGGTCCTCCTGGGTATCCAGTTGTTGGGAACATCTTTGACATACCGGAGATACATGAGTGGGAAACATGCACTACCTGGGCTAAGGAGTATGGTGCGTCAGGTCAACACACGCGGCTCAAAATTATGAGCAAACATGATTTTATTTCCAAAATGTAGGTGCTATCCTCTTTACGAGAGTGTGTCATCGGCGTGCTGTTTTCGTTAGTTCAATATCTGCAGCAAGAGATCTTTTCGAGAAAAGATCTTCGATTTATTCCGACCGTTATGATTTCCCCATGGCCACAGACTTGTAAGTTGAATGATATGTTATAAAAATAAAAACAAGAAAATAAATATTTACACCATCCCCTGCTCTCACAGGATGGGATTTAGTTGGAGTATTGCCATGATGCGTTATGGTGATCGTTGGCGGCGTCATCGGAAATTGCTCCAGCAGAATTTCAGCCCGGCAGCTATCAAAGAGTATCAACCCTTACAGATGACACATGCGCGGTCTGTCTGACACTCATATATGCATCATACGCTCACGCCGCCATTAGTGACCTTCTTACACGTTTACGAGAGACTCCGCATGATTTCTTCAAACATACCCGGCAACTTTCTGGTGCCTTCATCATGGATGTATGAATCTTCCGAGAATTGTGAGACATGCAACTAACCGTTCAGGAATGTAGATCATATATGGCATCAAAGTTACGCCGTCTGGAGCTACCTACTTGAAGTTGGCAGAAGATGCTTTCAGGACTTTGTCAATAGCTGGGAAGCCTGGCCGTTATCTTGTGAATATATTCCACATACGTGAGTTATTCTGGAAGACATCTAGTGATACTCAACATGGCAATTAGTTAAATACGTCCCAGAATGGATGCCCGGAGCCGGGTTTAAGGTGCAGGCTCGCATTTGGAGGGAAGAACTCGTTGGTAAAATGGCTACAGCGCCATACGAGGAGTGTAAAAGGACTTTGGTACGGCCCAACCTGTATATCATTTCTGTGCAAATAGTTCACATAATCATGATAGGCAGACGGAAAGGCCACTATATCATTCACTGCCTCGTCATTAGAACGCCTAGTACACGGGACGGACGAAGGTCTTAGTATTATTGAAGAAGAGGAGATCATTCGCAACACTGCTGCCACTGTGTTTGGTACTGGTACAAACACCGTACGTGAATTCTGAATTTCATTAATATCTCTTCCTCACATATCCCTTAGACAACTGTTGCTTTACAATGGTTTATCGTAGCTATGATAAAGTATCCTGAGGTCCAGAAGAAAGCACAAGCAGAACTCGACAAAGTGCTCGGAACTGATCGTCTCCCGACATTTGAAGATAGGCCTTCATTACCGTATATAAATGCTGTTTGTATGGAAGTCCAGCGGTGAGATGCACCTCGTGCTCCAAGGCCGTTCCAAAACTTTGATAACTAATATGGCATACACCTATTGCAGATGGCATCCAGTCTTCCCCCTGGGTATCCCACATGGATTGATGGAAGATGATATCTACAATGAGATGTTAATTCCGAAGGGCACAGTGGTTGTTGGCAATACATGGTACGTCACTCCCACCTCTCAATTAGCCTTGCAGTCTTAGAAAACACTCCAATAGGGCTATGCTACACGACGAGAAGGTCTATGGGCCCAAAGTCGACGAATTCAACCCCGACCGTTTTTTCCTACCCGGCGTGAAATCAGATATCTCTGCGGCTTTCGGCTTTGGACGACGGTATGGGTCTTTTAGAACAGCTCTGTCATTTACTTACCGTGAAATTTTAGGGCATGTCCGGGTCGTTTTATGGCTGAGAACATAATTTTTATTACAATTGCCTCTCTTCTTAAAGTATTCAACTTCTCGCCCGTGAAAGACCCAGACGGGAAGGAACTTCCATTCAACTTTACCTTCACATCTGGTGCTATCTCGTACGTGCCTTGTATTTGCGTTTGATATGACCTTTCACATTGGATCATTTGAAGGCGTCCAGATCCTTTCCAATGCTCAATACTACCACGCTCGGAGGAGGCTGAGCGTTTGTTAAAAAATCTCAATGATTGAATGATCTCACTGGCTAGTGCGGCCTTGAAAAACTGCCTTGCTGAATCGTTTCGTTTTCTTTTTCTTTCAAGTGCCATCTACTTCCTAGCTTGCTGGGGGTGGGACGGAGACACCGACTAGCCCCTCGAGGGTAACATATTTTTACAACATGCCAGTTATATACAAGTACAGAAAAATCCTAATTCCTTCATTCCTTCATCAACGTTTCCAATTATCTTCCTTCATCCCACCCATCCTCCCGTCAATTTGGTCGTACAATCTTCAGTGATTCACCCACAGAGTAAAACATCATTATAATTAACAGGAATAAGTTTAAGTTGTAATTTGAGCGGATCGCCGAGCAGACCCGCCTTCCTGAGCGCTGAGTGTGATCAGCGTATCCAGTATGTAGAGGTAACGCTCTCCTGTTACCCAACTCGAAAAGAATATTAGCTTCTGTATATTTAGCGATAGATGATGGAAACCGTTCGTTGCCAGAGAGCCGCAATAAATAAGTAAGACTAATTCTAAGTCGTGTGGTCAAGTATTTAGAACTTCAGGATTCATCACACCAAACACGAAGGTATAGAAGATCGCACGTTACTCTCTGTGCTTTTGACGACGGAATGCCTCTTTCGCCACCGCCGTGTCTCAGGATTCGCTTGGGTCGCCATAATAGCTCTCAGGACACAATATCTTTTTGATTGCGTCTCTCCTTAAAGGCTCTAACCTTTCACCTAAGAACTTCCGCATAACAATACATTCACATCTCGCCATGATGCCACCACGCTCGGAGGCGGCTGAAGCCTGAGAGCTTGTTTTTAATGATCAAATGACTTAATAACCTTGCGAGGTTTTGCGTTTACTCGTCATGTCACGCTTCTGCCTGTATAGTTTTTAAACACCTCCACCAAGATCTCTGAATCATTAGTTGGTCATACAGTTCATAATGGCCAAAACGCCAACCATCCCTGAGGTATCAAGACTTACAAGACGGCTTGAATGAGCTTACCCTAGTAATGAATAAATCGCTGTTGAAAAAGATGTGGTGGGTGCGAAAACTTAGAGTGATGATTCGACATGGTACCAGTCTTTTTTGTTTTTTGAACCGTGATACACCAAATGGTTCCGGCGCAAATATAGTGGGCCAAACAAGTATTTTCTTTCAAGGCGAGAAGCAATAACCCAGGTATATATATATATTAGAGACCAGAAGCACAATCTGAGGTGACTTTTAGATTTGGCTTTCATGTTGCGCTACTGGGATTTTCCTAAAAAGACCCAGATCACGAGACTTGTAGGTCCTTCGTGCGTGCATGATATTAGACCGCGCCAATCACACATACCGGACCCTTAATGTCCGTAACCGAATTAAAGCCGGTCAAGGATGCGTGGTTGCATCCAAAACTCTTTTGGATTCCAAGGCTTTTTCTGGTGAGAACTTGAAGCTCCTATTACGTATTGCATGTCTCATGGTCCGGATTCCAGGATCGAGATTTGGCATATTATGACTAAGTTCCCGATTTATTGACAATTAATCATCTTGCTTCCCGCCCACGATGTCCAACGCACAACTAGCCTCCTTCAAAATACCTCAGATTGAGAACGAGCCCTTCGTAAGTGCTATGACTCTATCTAGGATGTTCATTCGACACGGAGCCTTGTTTTAGAGGCATTATGCACCTGGTTCACAAGAACGGAAGGGTCTTCAAGCCGCTATCGATGAGATGAAGCAATCCCTGCCCTTCGAAGTTCCTATTGTTATCAATGGAAAAGCTGTGAGCGTGTGCTTGGGCAGATAAGCGTTCATTATTTAGCTAACCATGTCGTAGGTTAAGACGGGCAAGACAGCGAAGCAAATAATTCCTTCGGACCATGCAAAACACCTTGCAGTTTACTATGAGGCAGACGAGGCTACTGTCAAGGCAGCCATTGATGGTGCGCTCGCTGCCAAGGAGGCGTGGGAAACGATGCCGTGGAACGATCGGGCTGCGATTTTCTTGAAGGCAGCAGACCTTGTCAGCGGTAAATATAGATATAAACTCCTCGCCGCTACGATGCTCGGTCAAGGGAAAAACGCTTGGCAGGCCGAGATAGATGCCGCTGCTGAGGTACGAGTTTCGGATGCTTGTGGATTGCCGATGTCATTAATTAAGTGTCACTAGTTGGCAGATTTCTTCCGTTTCGGGGTCAAGTTCATTGAGCAGATGTACGCTCAGCAACCTGATAAGAACTTTGCAGGGTCATGGAAGTAAGCAGATGTACAGGCATATCGAGTTTACTTCTTATTCCACCTTAAAGCCGAGGCGAATACCGTCCTTTGGAAGGGTTCGTCCTTGCTGTCTCGCCTTTCAATTTTACCGCTATCGGTGGTAACCTGCCTGGAGGTACGTGTCGCTAATACTTTAACCTGGCTTATCTTATCGATTTTTTACAGCTCCTGCCATGCTCGGAAATGTCGTCGTTTGGAAGCCTTCCCCTGCAGCAACCTATTCAAACTATCTGGTATACCAACTTCTCGTAGAAGCTGGCTTACCGGCAGGTGTTATCCAATTTGTTCCCGGCCCACCACCAGAAGTAGTTGCACAGGCCATCGGTCACCCGTCATTTGCTGCCCTACATTTCACGGGTAGCACACAGGTTTTTAAGAAATTATGGAAAGACATTGCATTCAATCTAGATATTTACAAGGGATATCCTAGGATTGTTGGAGAGACCGGTTAGTGACTGATTCCGTGTCCCGCTTATATGGCACTAATCAGATCCTAGGTGGAAAGAACTTCCATTTAGTGCACTCCTCGGCTTCCGTGACCAATGCAGTTCTTCAAAGCATACGGGGGGCGTTCGAATACTCAGGTGAGGCTGTGCTAGCCGTGGTATTTTCTGTCTGTTCTCATGTTCTCCAAGGTCAGAAATGCTCAGCATTGTCACGTCTCTACGTTTCGTCGTCCGTGTGGAAGAACGGTTTCAAAGATCTGCTTGTCAAGGAGACAAAGAAGATCATAGTCGGCGATCCTACTGATTTTGCGACTTTCAATGGACCTGTTATGTGAGATTTTAACACGCCATGCACCATAGCGCACTTAATCTCGCTGTAGCGGACGACCTGCATTCGAAAGGATCACTGGATACATCGAAAAAGCCAAGAAGGCTGGTGGGGAAATACTTGCTGGAGGAACATGTAAGTATATTTTGAATGGTTGAGTTTGAATGCTAATGGCTGGCAGGGGACGATTCCAAGGGATTCTTCATCACACCTACCGTCATCCTGTCCAAAGATCCCAAATCAATTACCTTTGTCGAGGAGATTTTCGGTCCCGTGCTCAGTGTACGTCTTGTGTATTTATAGCTGTGTATTTACTGTTTTAAGGGATCCAATCCAGGTGTACGTCTTTGAGGATTCTGACTGGGAGAAGACTTTGGAGCTGGTCGATACTACTTCTGAATACGCTCTAACTGGATCCATGTAGGATTTCTGTCTGTTTACACAATACTTTCTAACGTCTCCTCCAGTTTCGCTGACGACCGTGCTGCATTGATACAAGCCACAAACAAGCTTCGCAATGCTGCAGGGAACGTTTACTACAATGAGAAATGCACTGGTGCCGTTGTAGGACAGCAGCCTTTCGGTGGAGCTCGTGCCAGTGGTACAAACGACAAGGCGGGAAGTATCAGCATTTACTACAGATTTGTTTCAGCCAGGTCGATCAAGGAGAATTTTGTCGGTTTGGAGGATTATAGCTACCCGTCGAATTTGGTGTGAAATTAAGGAAAGGCGCATCGGACAATGAATGTAAAACCTGTACAACTGTTATGCCCAATATATGAAAACGTGTATACGCAGTTGCCAAAATGGCCGGCTTACCCTACATTTACATAAATCATGACTACATATATTCTCACTTGGGATGGTAGTGTAGCCCTTTGTCCTCTGCTAGCTGGGGGCCTAAAACATAACATGTTTCGTGTATGTTCCGGCACTGAGATTGACCCCAAAACTTCCAATACTTCACTTTCCAAACCCTGAGAATGTATAAAATTTCTGCCGAGTTTAGTTCTTAAGAGCTGCTTGGACATCTATAAATCACTGTCTCTTTATCTGTATGTCTTTGCACTGGGGCATTGGGGTTACAGTACACTCATTACTTACAACAGCTGGGCGACCAGCCATTTTCTGCTTCGTGTAGTTGTCAAGTCGGCAAAATGATGATGCTCCTTTGTGTAATTGCTAACATTCAATTGAGTTAAAGGCGAGCCATTAAGCCTCAGCCTGGGAATTGCCCGGCAGTTATTTTGGTGAATTATTGAAAATTTAAACAATTAAATTCAAACGTATTAACGTATTGCAGAGTGATCATTAACAGATATCCATAAAGGATTGAGAGACCTGGAAATATATGTGACTATATAATTATGCACAAGACATACCTCTAATGGCTTCCTGGCGTAATGGCAACGCGTCTGACTTCGATCGTCAGTACGTAATCAGAAGATTGCAGGTTCGAGTCCTGCGGTGGTCATTTTTGTGTCTAATTTGGAGAGCTGTGAATAAGTTTTGTCATACGCACCATGGTGGCTACTTAAATAATAATGTGTATCGACTCAAGGGAAAATTTCCATTATTTACACAGGAATGTGGTCGCTGTAAACACATTTCAGAATTGAGGATACTATAAATACTACTGCCAGTGAGGCTCTATGATGCGTAAACGAGGAGCCGCGATACAATGGGCTACATTTTGAATTCCAGGCTGTGAGCACGTATTGTTATAAGATAGTACCCTGACCCTCATTCCAAAGAACTACTATGATCAAGCACTAAATAAATACAAATAATCTCTTTTAATCGGCAAGATTTTCCGTCCTGTGTATGCAAATGCAGTAAACACGGAAGGGATAAATAGTGGTTCCAATCTAGGAAGAGTCCACAATTCACAACTCGCCTTCAAACAATTTAATGCATTCCACCAACTGTACTTTCAAGAACAAGCAGACCAGACAGATTCAGTGTTCAAGGGGGAGACGTGGGCTGACGACTGACTTATGACGACGTTATGCAAGATTGCACATGCATCACCAAGTGCAGATAAAATCAACGGAATCTAGAAGTCTTCTTTTCAGTAGATAAACCGAGCTACTTGTTTTCCACGGCTAGAAGAGAAACACGAGGTATAGTAATATCAACCTCACTGTCGCGCCGGGTGCTCCTCTCACTCCACGCAGAACCGATTTAGATCAAGACCTTTCGCCGCGCGACTCGTGTGAAAAGGAATTGACTAGGGACAGTGAAAGAGGAAAAGAATAGTGTGGAAAAGATGGGTGTGCTTACTATATGCAAATGTCGAGAAGAATCGACCGTGAGTAAGGGTAATGAATGCAGCCACACCACTGAATCGTCGGTAATCAAGGCGCTTAGAGTATGAGGGGTGGAGACACTGTCGGGTGATAGGTACACAAGAGTCTAGAGCAGTAATCTGTTGTAAGAGCAATTGCATGCAGAACAAAAGTGTCGTAATGTGTCTGGGCAATGTCACGAGCGAAGAAAACGGGGTCGGAATGCAGTCAGGCAACGTGATTCACGGATAAATATACTTCCAGAAAACATTCCTGCGGGTACGGTACGGGAAGCACTGGTATGCAGCGGGCTTTAATTGTGATTTAGAAAGACCAGAGCCAAGTGAGCCTGTTAATGGCCACCCATGGAGAGGGCCGATGACTGGAAAGCGGCTTGAAGTAAACGGGAAGCCAGGTGGTGAAGGCCAGCATACCATACCATAGAAGGCGAATGATTATTGCCCAGAGAAACCGATTATACAAGCACGGGTACTAACAATTGAGCACAAGTATTCTCAGGAGTCGCGTCGGCACGAAATTAAAGCTGTGCACGTGTCCTACACGAGCGTCAAGGGTAGTGGGGGTCCACTATACATATTCCGGCATTACGCTGAACATTGCGTTCGAAGAAGAGAAGCCGAAGTTCCCAGCCATATTCGTCACTATTTGGTACCATGTCAGCTGATGAATAATTGGCCAATATGTACGACTGACTCAACCTATGTGGGTAAATCAACGTCGTGTACGTTCTAATTTAGTAATCCGTAAAACGTTAGAACAAGGAATATCTTATGCAATGCCACACTCCAACCATTCCTTATCTGTCAAGAGATCAGATAATAGTCGCATTGCCCGAAAAAGAAAAAGGCAGTCAAACTCATTGATAAAGTGGTCAAGAAGCAGAGAGAAGCCGTCACTGTCGCTGAAGCAAGCGTCAAAAGGAATCTCGGCAATCGCCGGGTCAGATTACGGAGTCCTTAGTCACGTCACACCAAGTCACATTCCAAATATAAGAGCTTTGCGCCACCTCACTTTATCTCTTTACCACTTCCATATCTCTGGTATACGTGTCTTGTTTATCATGCTTATTAAAGTCAAAGTTTGTTTTTTCATTAGGCTCCCCTTAGCCATCTTGATAAAGCCATGCTCATTTCGATTTTGTTGTAGACTCTGACGGGCAAGGAGGTATGCCACAAGACGCGCTTCATGAGCTAGAGCTTATGATTATTATTCTTGATTATTATTCTGTGGATCATAGATAGAACTTGATATCGATCTTGATGATAAGGTGCGTGTTGACTTTTGCGCTGATGCGAAGATCTGTGCTAAGAGATGCCTGTTACATTCATCGATTCATCCACCTCTTGTGTGTCCCGATCGACATCGCACTCCAATGTCAATCCGCTTTTATAGATAACAAGGATAAAGGAGAAAGTAGAGGAGCAATCTGGGGTACCTCCGCCACAGCAGAGGCTTATCTTTGGTGGCCGGCAAATGTGAGTATTTTCTTTCTTTACTACTTCATGTGACGATGGTCTAATAATGTACTTGCGATTCAGGCAAGATGATAAGACTGCACGAGAATTCAATATTACAGCTGGGGCCGTACTGCATCTGGTGTTGGCCCTGCGTGGAGGTCAATAAGGGGGACTTGGTTGGGCTTGATCAACTATTTAGAGATTGTCAAATGGCATGTATCATTGCATTGTAGATTGTGTTGATAATGCGTCATGTGATGTGGTCTAATCCTCTACATATAATTCTTCTCATGGTGGTACAATGATGCCCTTTTCCACTGCTACTTCTGCATTGATAATACTACTTGTCGCCGCGCCGATGGCAACATTGTTTGCCATTACGACAAATTTAACGTCGAGGACTTTGCATGGTCTAATGCGACCGACGCTAACACCAGCTCCTCGTTGGACATCGCGATCCAAACGTGGCTGCGGGCGGTCTTGTTCGTCATGCACGATAAGCGCACTCTTAGGTGCAGACGGGCACCCAAGGATTTGTGCTTCGCATGTAAATCCACGCAATGCATCCAATATCGCATCGATGGATGGGGGCGGCTGCTGCTTAAAGCGGGCGGATATGCACGCAGTGTGTCCCTCCAAAACTGGCACACGATTGCACGCAGCCGACACGCGAAGCTGGGCAGGTATAAACGACCGCGCGTCACCGTCACCTTGCATCGATGCGCCGTTTTCGTCGGCGATCCTGCCGAGAATTTTCGTGAGTTCCCATTCAAGCTTGCCCTCTTCGTCTCCGCCGATATACGGGACCACGTTGTCAAATATATCCATACTGGGTACTCCGGGGTAGCCTGCGCCGGATATGGCCTGCAACGTTGTGATCACTACGGTATCTAATGGCCCGAAGGCACGTTCCAGAGCGGCAAGAGGGACTGCGCAAGCAGTTGCGACACAGTTGGCATTGGTAACGATGAAGCTGCGTGATGGTTTGGGATTAAGTAGTGATCGTTGGTATGGAAGAATAGAAAAATGCGAGGTGTTGACGAGAGGAACTATGAGTGGAACGGTGGGATCCCGTCGGTGATTTTTGGCATTAGAAAAAACGGGAATATTCGCAGCGCGAAATGCTAGCTCTGATAAACCAAATAATATTCAGTAACAAGTCCATATTTCAAATTTTCTTTTTTAAAAAAAAAAGAAAAGAAAAAACTCACCGATATCTCCAGCAACATCCGCATCCAGACCGGAAAAGACGATCTCCACATCCTTAAAGTGCTCCGGCAAGCACTGCTGTACAATCAAGTCTCGCGCACTCGCTGGAACCGGCTGTGTTTGCTTCCAAGCTGTTGCTGAAAGGTAGCTTCGTCCAGCTGAGCGAGCAGACGCGCCGAGGGTGTGTATGCGGAAGTAAGGGTGCGATCCAAGCAGAAGTATGAACCGCTGTCCAACTGTCCCGGTTGCACCGAGAATACCGACGTTGATGGGTCGAGTATTTGGCATTATTGAGGGAATTATCTGACGAGTTTTTTTAGTCACTCCCTAAACAAACGCTGGCGGTGTACTGACAAAGCAGCTCACCCAAGCACCTGGAATTGTGAGATGACAAGGCTGTGACCCGTGAGGGGCAAGCCCCCATGCTACCACCCCCACAACTTTACTTGGTCGCTTCGCGACCTGGTGGATCAACAATAATGTCTTTAAACACTACATTAGCAGTTTGTATTACCTTCTGTGACCACTTCTGTACATTCCAGTTTCCCATTTATTCATTCAGATACTTATTTTAGGTGATTAAATTTTACATTATTCAGAATTATATACATTATATACATTTGTAAATTCACTGAACCTAAAAAACATAAGTCAGTCTCCTTTTGGAACCTTGCTGAATACTTACTTATGGATCAATAATAACATCCTTGAACACCACATTTGCAGTCATATCAGTATCATGGAGTAGGATTTTCACTCTTCCCCAATTTGTCCTCTTGAAACACCAACATAAAACTGTCCATGTGAGAACACAGGACTATGCAGATCCAATCTAACTAATTTTAAAGATTGACCCTGTGACTTATTGATAGTCATAGAAAATGCTAGCCTGACTGGAAACTGCTGATGATGCAGTTCAAATGGCACTTGTTTTGTAGTTGGAATAATTGTTATTCAAGGGATGAATGCCAGCTTTCCTGCTGAAGGTCCAGTAATGATCTTTACTTGAAGTACTCTGTGAGTCATTTGTATTAACCACAGTCTTGTTCCATTACAGAGTCCTTGTTCTGGATCCAAGTTTCAAAGCAGCATCAATGGCACTCTAGGTTTCAAATGCAATTTACTTGGTGACAATCCTCCAAATTTGATTGAGTTTAAGTACTCAGGAGGACATAATGTCTCATTGGCTCCATCTTTGACACTGTCTGCATTGTGGTAGGTTTGCCCAATCCCTGGAAATTTTTCAAAGAGCATGTATTGATTTGATCTACATCTAAATTTCAAGGACAGAGAATGGGTTTCTCCAAGACAAACTCATCAGTAAGAATCTCAGGATCATGTACATATGTTTGGATAAATAGTTGAGACTAAATTATCCACTGTTGGTCCACATAGCATGTGTTCAGGGACTTTCAACATATGATCCAGAGGCATGTCCTTTCCATGTCCAATATCCAAAAGCCACTGAGCAAAAACAGCACTCTCTTGATCAATAGGATCTACATGCATATTCTCAGTCAAAAACAGAATCTTGACATTGTTCCAAAGGTGAGACTATGAGATACATGCACCAATAATATATTCTTTTGAACCTTTAGAAATGACAGGCAATGTCTGTTGAAAGTCACCACCCCATGCTACTGTAATGCCTCCAAAAGGAATATCTTTGTTAAGGATATCTCTAAGGCTCTGATCTACTGCTTCACAGGCAAAGTGATTTTGCATTGGAACCTCATCCCAAATAATAAGGCTGACCTCTTTCATTAGATTGGCCTTATCTAAGCCTTTCTTCATTGTACAGATGGGTTTCTCATCAACTTCAAGGGGAATTTGAAACAAGCTGTGAGATATCCACCCACCACTCAGAATGAGTGAAGCAATGCCAGAGGAGGCAACTGTTATGACCAGAAATCCTGCCCGGACTCCGGGCACTAATGTTAAGAACTAGAAACTGACTAATGTCGGTGGACCGATGGGGACCGATTGGAAGGACTTGGCTTCAGCTTATGTGCTGTGCCCTTGCAGTAATCCGTTGGGTGTCCTTAAATTTTGGGCGGGCGAAGACTTGTCTCAACGAATACCTCTCGGTGAACTACTGATTGGAATCAAGAGATAAGTCGAGTGTCGGGCCAAGGGGTCAGGGACTGAAAGGGGGGCGAGCGCACGCGAAGGCGGAAGACAGAATTCTTAGTATGAGACTTCTGGAGGCGTAAGAGGGTATTCTGAGTTGATATTCTGATTGCCTAGTAACTACAACTACAGCAGGTTCATATACAAGTATCAGGCGTCTAGAAAATACTAACTAGGAGAAGGGCGGAAAATGGTATTAACAATAAGCTTGACTAGGAACGGGAAGTTTATGATTAGTTCGGAGGCCGATGATAACCGAGAGTGGGATTACAGTAAAAGGAAATAGTTCGAGGGTTACAAATATATATAGACATATGTGAAACATAGGATAGAGCGGATCATCATAATAAAAGGGACGTATCAGAGTTTAACCAGATAGTTCAAGTATATTTTGACATGGGCGTAAACGGAGTTTGATCACCGTGAAAGCGTACGTCAGTGTCAGGAGGCCGATGGTTTCCGATGTGGTGACTTGAACAGTAACTTGAATCGTTGATATGTGGTGATAACCTCGGGGACCGATAGGGTTGCGACACGGTCGTAACAACTAACTTATATGCACCCGCACCCTATACGCACCCATTATCAGTTTACCGGAATTCCCACCAGACTCTGTATGTCAGACTCGTCTACATTCATCTTCATTACATTGTGTTTCAGTCACTGGAAAACCCACTGGACTCCGTCTCTGTCTATTTCCGACCTCATCCCACACGTCAGTCACCAGACCCCACTCAGAAATCCCGTCACCTCTCTAACAGAGCCCCGTTCCTGTTTTAGTCAAATGACCTGTCACAATTCGGACTCCGCTCCCACTCCATTTCCTGTTATGGTTTATGATTTGTCACTATTCGGACTCCGCTCCATTCCGTCCCGTTCCTAACACCAATTTGGTGTTTACTATTCCCATTTTATGTTTTGCTCGTTTCATTTCATCATTACTGGATTCGGTATGACATTCACTCCATGGTCTATTTAAACTGGCAGATGTTGTACATACAATCCAGTCAGAAAATTGGCTTAGATTCCCCCCAGTAATCTAATACATTTTCCACTCTAAACTCCTACTTGAATTATACCACTCACACTAGTTGGAGCCTGTGCGCATCTATCTCTCTCACCTATCTCAACTCACAACCCACAACCTCCGACCTACGACCCCTCGACCCACGACCCCCACCCGGACTCCCCGGGATTCCCATCCGCCTGTCTGAAATTGGACAACACGATCTAGCGAGGGTGCAGCCTATAAGCTGAACCCAAGTCCTACCAGATATTCTGCAGGTTTCTCCAGAGACCCGCCCTGTACGTATCCTAACAGCAACACAGAGTATAATGAGTCCTTTACCTCTCCAGGCATGTGCCAAAGTACTCCAAACAAATGATTTTCCAGTTCCCCCAGGTCCATTCAAAAAGAAAAGCTTTTCATCTACTCCAGTTTCATATCTTGCAATGACAGCATCCATAATTTGATTGTATGCAACCCTCTGGCCCTCATTCAACTTTTCAATATTTATATCTGCTTTCATTTGCTCAGTTGGCTGGTTATAAGCCATCTGTTCATTGATGAATTGATTTCCCACTCTCTCTTCCCATGGCTCTGTATATTGAGACATATGAGGGTACTCTGAGAGTAGTTTCCCACTTGTATGAAGAATTTTATCAAGCTTAAAGAGGCCAAAGTCATGAACTGTCTCATCAGATGGGTCTGGCTGATAAAGATGAATCTGAAGAAAGTATTTCAAGTCATTACAAATATCTGCTTTGAATTCATGTTAGAGTGCAGCTGGATCAGGAGGAAAGCATTGGCTGAGAATGGTAGCAAACAGTTTCCTTAATTGAGATCCAGTCTGTATAGCTTTTGCCTCTTAAAGACACAACTTCCATTCTGTATCATCTTCAAGTAGACCACATGCCATGCAGGCTGCTTGAAAGGAAGGATAGACCTGCCCTTCATAAATTCTGTGATCTTCAAAAGAAGTTGCTCCCTTGATCACTGTGAGTACAGTACATAGGAAGAACCTTGGGCCACTTGAGGCTCCTGCAAAATGAATACATCCAATGGCAAATCCCCTTTTCCTTGTATTCCATTTTCTGTTTTTTTTATTTATTTTTAAATTCCATGTGAAAAAATTCTGGAAACTCAACATAGTGAAGTGAATTGGCTGCTCTACCATTAAGGCCTATTGTATTTTTAGAATTGGCCTCAAGTATGCCATCAATTTGGTCTTGGAATGATGGGCAGCATCCAAAGCCTGTTCTGGACCTCCATGCCATCAAAGATAACTGACTGTTGATTCTCGAAATGCACAGGGAGGGCTGTGACAACAGGAATTTGAGTATGTATGTCATTTTCCAAAATTTTCCAAAAGGCTTCATGTGCACTGACATAGTGGGCATCAATATATTGCTGAACCTTATCCTTGTGTCACAAATCGAATTTTACTCAATAAAGTTGAATAAACAATCAAAGAATATTCAACAATATCAAATAAAGATGCCTCATTCAATGAAGTATTAATTCATCCTGTTGATAAAGTGTGAGGCAAAGATAGGACACAGAGGCTCACGAATAAATAAGTTGAAGAAAATCTCGGAGAAGTTTGATGATTATATAATACAGTAATAATATAATATAGTACAGGCTTTCTGACTGACTTCCTTCATTCCTATTATTGCCCTTATATACAATATATCATTTACCTATGATGATAATATGATATCAAAGTGAAATCATCAATGATGTCAAACTGAGACAAGTCAAAGATATTCGAGATTGTCGAAGATATTATCAAAGAATAGTCAAGTTGGAAGTCAAGTTGGAAGTCAAGTTGGAAAGTCAAAGGAATGTCAAAGGAATGTCGAAGAAATGTCGAAGAAATATTAAATTGAATATTATCGAAATTTGAGTTTGTACGTTCGTGACACCTTGTTCTTTCTAAACTCCATTGTTGTACAATCATGTCCTTTGTATATATACTTGTGAATATATTTACAGTGGCTTCCAGAACTGTCCCAATGTTTTGGTACTTCTCAATAAATGATTTATAACCTACCGAATAAAATTTCTAAAATTGTGAAATATTATCACATATGTCTTAGTATACTAGCTTTGATATACCCAAATAATACATAATATAGATGGATATTGGTGTCACAGTGAATATTTAAAAATGACCAATCATTGGGACAGTTTTGCAACCTGTTACAACTTGTGCACTCTGCATACTGTTGGACCCGATTGGACCTCACACAAAACCCTAATTGCTCGCAAACTGTTGGTATCCTGACTAATCCCATTAAGCACCTTCATTGTTCCTGATTGTAGTCTACATCCAGATTTATAATGTTCTGTCTATCAGTCTCCATTTTCACATCACTCTATATGTATGTAGTTCCATCTTCTCCATTAGTACTTTCCTTTGTTCTGTTTTCATTTGGATAAGCACCAGATTTCCATATATATGCTGTGTTGGAATGTATACATCATGAACAATGGATTTGAAGATTGGCATCTATTTTTAGGACACATGATCATAGATACATGAAAGGACATGTCATCCCTTTGTGCCACATTTGGACATTGTTCACTGCATGATATTTAAACTATGTGGTTGCACTATCTACACCTCAGTCTGTTATACCCTAATACAAGACTGAGGTGGGTTTGCCTTAGATAATATTCCTTATTGTTGTATTGACGGTATGTATTTATACTAGGTACATACAATGAGTCTATTATACCCTGGGCTTTATCAACAGTTGATAGTTGAAATATACTGTCACAAATCAAATATTCTTCAATAAAGTTGAATATTATTCTCTTGATCGAATTTGAAAGCCTCGTTCAATGAAGTATATATTCACCCTGTCGATGAAGTAAGAGGCTATTACCAGTCAGGAGAGCTTGGAAGTGTTGTGGAAGAAGTTACAACAAGTTAGATTTTTGATTATTAATATGACACTAATTTTACAGATATTTCGACTGACTTCCCTTGCTCCTTTCACAGCCCTTTTATGCTTTTCTTCATATCACTATGACTATATTATGAGTTAATCATTCATGACGTTGAAATGAGATATGTCGAAAGAGATTCGATGTTGTCGAATAATGTTTGGGTTTATCGAGTCAAATTTGATGAGTCGAAGAGTTGTTGAATATTACCTTTGAATGTTTGTGACAATGTTGTGACTTGTGATGGTTGTGACAATGGGGGAGGAGGGGGAGAGATGGGAGGAGGGGCATCCTGAGGAGGTTCAGCTAGCCAGGCATGGATGATCTTCAATGCTCAGCCAAGGTATGCATGGATTTCAGAGTGGGTGTCAGTGGTAGGAAAGTCATCAACAGACTCCCCATGGATGGGATCTGAAATAATATCAATGAGGCTGAGGCAGAACATGACCCACTTGGAAATTGGGTCCTCCACAGTGAAGGGGTCAGAGTAAATGCAGGTAAGTTTCACTACAGCATTGATGGTGTGCAAAAGGAAGAGTTGGGGCAGTGGGGATATATGGCTCAGCTGGAGGAGGCATGAGACTGGGTGTGTGCAGGGAGATTGTGAAGGAGTCATCAATAGGCATAGGCGGGGGTAGGTCTTTGTCCATGTCATGGCCAGGGCCAGGGTCATGGACAATTTTTGCCTTCTTTTTTTTTGGAACTAGGAGGAGAGTCAGGGGAATGTGTTAGGGCCACACTAACAAGGCTACCAAAACACAAAAAGAAAGAAGAGAGAGGGCAAGATAAGGAGTACAAGTATAGAAGTTCTAATGACTTGAGAATATCATGTATTTAGTGGATATCCTAAGAAATTGGAACTGGGGTTTAACTATGTACATGCTAGGGTATTTTGTTAGGATACAGTGACCCAAAAAAGCATCCGGATGTTTGGTGAAATTGGAAAGATGGGTTTACAGCTCCAGAAATAAAATAGATAACATTCTGAATAAATCAGAGGTAAGAGGTATACATCTGACCTACATGATGACATAAGCATGACATCATAGCTTTCCTTATCAGGAAAGTAGGAAATTAATAATGGACATGGTGCATCCAGACACTTGCTCTTGTAATTAATTACTAGTTTTTACCAGTTTCAGTATTTAGTGTACCCCTTGGCCTTTAGTACAGGGTGGGTCTCCGGAGAAACCCATGGAATATCTGGTAGGACTTGGCTTCAGCTTATAGGCTGCGCCCTTGCTAGATCGTGTTGTCCAATTTCAGACAGGCAGACGGGAATCCTGGGAGTCTGGGCAGGGGTCGTGGGTCGAGGGGTTGTAGGTTGGAGGTCATGGGTCGTGAGTCGAGATAGGTGAGAGAGATAGATGTGCTGGAGCCCGTGGGCTCCGACTAGTGTGAGCGGTGTAATTCAAGTAGGAGTTTAGAGCGGAAAATGTATTAGATTACTGGGGGGAATCTAAGCCAATTTTCTGACTGGATTGTATGTACAACATCTGCCAGTTTATGTAAATAGACCGTGAATGTCATACCGAATCCAGTAATGATGAAATGAAACAAGCAAAACATAAAATGGGAATAGTAAACACCAAATTGGTGTTAGGAACGGGACGGAACAGAGCGGAGTCTGAATAGTGACAAATCATAAACCATAATGGGAAACAGAGTGGGAGCGGAGTCTGAATCATGACAGGTCATTTGACTAAAATGGGAATGGGGCTCTGTTAGAGAGGTGACGGGTTTTCTGGGTGGGGTCCGGTGACTGACGTGTGGGATGAGGTCGGAAATAGACAGATACAGAGTCCGGTGAGTATTCTGGTGACTGAAACACAATGTAACAAAGATGAACGTAGACGAGTCTGACATATGGAGTCCGGTGGGAATTCCGGTGAACTGTCACAACTGTCACATGTCACATATTGTCACAAACATTCAAAGGCAACTTTCAACAACTCTTCAACCTATCGAATTCAACTTGACAAAACTGAACATTACTCAACACCATCGAATCTTCTTTCGACATGTCTCATTTCGATGTCATATATGATTTCATAATTAGTTCATAACATAGTCATAACGATACGATGAAAAGCATAAAAGGGCTACAAAAGGAGTGAGGGAAGTCAGTCGAAATATCTGTATATTAGTGATATTAGTAATCTATCTTGTCGTAACTTCTTCAACAAGTACTTCCGTGAGTTCTCGCGACTGGTAATAGCCTCTTACTTCATCGACAGGGCGAATATATACTTTGTCGAACAAGGGTTTTGAATTCGATTAGTGGAATATTATTCGACTTTATTGAAGAATAATCGATTCATGACATGAACTGATAATGGGTGCGTATAGGGCATGGGTGCGTATAAGTTAGTGCCTGGAGTCTGGGTGGGATTTCCGGTCATAACATATTTATACTAAAGGGAAAATTAAATAAAGTTGTTATTGAAGGTTCAAAGCTTAGAAGAAAATTAAAATAAAGTTAAGTTTTACATTTGACATGTGATTGTCACATGATTGTCACTGTGTAGCTGTGAACAGTCTTTTGAGCCATTTCACATTTGTGTGACATCATGCACACACACTGTGGCTTGTGACACATGCACTTTGTGACTTGTGACATGTAACAAACAAACAAAACAAAAATAAAATAAAATAAAATATATGAGCCCTGACAGAATGAGAATGATCGCCTGTGGGCAGAGCAGGTGTAGATGGTGGTGAGAAGTGACCAGCCATGTCAGATGCACATACATGACTTGACTCTTACAGATTACAGTATATACTCTGATCTTCCCACTTTCCTGATGTATGGTGATAGATCATTCATTCAGGTCAATTATTGCAATTGAATTATTGAGCTAGTAAGTAATATAATACACTAATCTTGTTCAGAAACACTGCTGATAGTTCTATCTTAACGCTTGGAACTTGAAGCTTGACTACCAAACATAATGCCTACCACGGCGACAGTAGTCATCAATATCGAGACCAACGAACGAGCTATCTCTGGTATCATCAATGATACAAATTGCCGGCTTTTTTGACAAACATGAAACTGAAGACTCTTGTGGCTTCCGTTCTCTACCTCAAATAATTTTTACTACTTTATCACCTTAAAATAAACGCATTATCCGTGTGATCTATCATTTATTGATCATTAAGTAGTATTGGGCGATTGACAATCGCAAAATATGAGCTGATGAATGGTTTCTGTTCGGGCCTAAATAGCTCAACTACAGTTTTTAGAATTAGTGTTACTCTGGGTATCCTTACGGCCCGAGCATTAGAAAGTATTTGCAACTAATAGATTCAAGCAATTGCGACTCTCTGGCCAGCGAACATGTGGATCTTGCGCTAAATATTCGCGAAGTTCGAGGTCATATAGAAGATACAAATAGGAGAAAACCAACAAAGGTGACTAGAAAAGACCGTGCTAGGCAGATTGAATCCTTCAATCATTGAAATGTTTCAGCAAACTCTCGGCCTCCTCCGAGCGTGGCAGTATTGAACATTGGAAAGGATCCGGACGCCTTTTGAATGGTCCAAGTGATAAATGGCATATAAACATGAAATATGTGGCACTCACGAGATAGCCCCAGATGTGAAGGTAATGTTGAGTAAGATCTCCTTCCCGCCTGCGCCTTTCGCACAGGAGAAGTTGAATACTTTAAGAAGAGAGGCAACCGCAATGAAAATCGTCTTCTCAGCTATATAACGACCCGGACATATCCTAGGGTTTTGCTAAGTAAGTGGCCGAGCTGTTGTGAAACAGTCATACCGTCTTCCAAAGCCGAAGGCCGGAGAAATATCTGGCTTTACGCCGGGTAGGAAGAAGCGTTCGGGATTGAATTCGTCGACTTTGGGCCCATAGACCTTCTCGTCGTGTAGCATAGCCCTGATGGAGTGTTTTCGCTACAACCCACGGCTACAAAGATGTAAGACTGACGTACCATGAATTACCAACAACAATAGTGCCTTTCGGAAGGAACATATTATTGTATACATCGTCTTCCATCAATGCGTGAGCAATACCCAAGGGAAGGACTGGGCGCCATCTGCAGTAGACGGATGCTTAATAGTACCTGATATAAAGGAGGACCATGAGGCCTTGAGTGAATGTCTCACCGCTGAATTTCCAGGCAGATAGCATTGATATACGGCAACGATGGCCAATCATCAAATGTGGGAAGACGATCAATTCCAAGCACGTTGTCAAGTTCTGCCTGTGCCTTCTTCTGGACCTCGGGATACTTTATCATAGCTATTATAAACCATTGCAGAGCGACAGTCGTCTGAGGCAGATGTAATGGGAGGAAGATCAAAGCAGCCTCAGAATTCACGTACAGTGTCCGTACCAGCAGCATAGCCCGTGGCAGCTGTGCCTCGGATGACCTCCTCTTCTTCAGCGACACCTTCGTCCGTTCTCCGTGCTAGACGTTCTAGTGCCGAGGCAGTGTATGATACTGTAGCGTTTCCTGCTGCCTATCATGATAATGTGAGCTATCAGCATACAAATGACGCAGGTGAGAAGTACCATGGTCCTTTTACATTCCTCATGTGGCATCACAGGCATTTTACTGCCGAGTTCTTCTTTCCAAATGCGAGCTTTCACTTTGAACCCGGCTCCGGGCATCCATTCTGGAACGTACTTGACTGATTTACATGTCAGCTCCAGTTAAACGTCTATCAGAATCACTGACGTATTGGAAATGTGTCCACAATATATGTTCCAGGATTTGCAGCAACTGCAGCAACTTTGAGAGCTTCTTCTGCCAGCTTCAAGTAAGGATCTCCAGATGGCTTAACTTTGATGCCATATAAGATCTACAACCAGCCCAAGCCCATTACTTGCTTTGTCTGCCAAAATCCCTGAGGGGTTCTTACATCCATAGTAATGGCGCCAGAAAGTTGTCGAGTGTGGTCCATGAAATCATGCGGGGTCTCTTGTAATCGTTTAAGAAGATCACTAATGGCAATGTGAGCTTCATTGGGATATGCGAGGTTCAGACGTACCGCGCGTGCTTTATCTGCAAGGGTTGATATGCTTTGATAGCTCCGGGGTAGAAATGTTGGTGGAACATTCTACGATTGCGCCGCCAACGATCACCATAAGGCATAAGGACGAAACTCCAGTCAAATCCCATCCTGTGAGAGAAGTTGTAGCATAGGTTCTGAACTCTTTACAACAGACCATCCGACTTACAGGTGGTTAAGCATGGGAAAATCAAAACGATCGGAATAAATCGAAGATCTTTTCTCGAACAGCTCTTTTGCCGCAGATACCGAATTGACGAAAATCATATGTTGTTGCAACGCTTTGACATAGACAACATCACCTACATTTGGGAAATCAAATGGGGTTTTAAGCTCATAGTTTTGAGCCGCACGTGTTGACTTGACGCACCGTACTGTTTAGCCCAACTAGTGTATGTTTCCCATTCATGGGTCTTCGGTAAATCATAGAGGTTCCCGACAATGGGACGCCTAGGAGGGCCAGGAGGGAGGGTTATATCTGAACGGAACGTGTAATGAGTAATTTGCTATGCTGTCCATGAAGATATTCACTTACTTTTCGGGAGTCGCCACCGGTTCCATAGCATATATACGAAAAAACAGGTAAGTCCCACCAGCAAGGCATCCAACCTATAATAGGGCATGGGTTTCACTGGTGTGGTTGACGGAGCGGAGTGAGATGGAAGCACAAAGTGGTATGGAAGCAGCTTAATATAATTGTGCACCATACCGTGGCTGATAATCCCTAACTTCCTATTAGTAGCTGAATTGGACACTTTTCCAAATATATCCCTTGTTTCCGGAATTCTACTGATGGCCAAATTACGGTGATCGATCGCAAAGCCTAGTACATAAGCAGATCCTAGCATATCTTAATTATATCTCGAGGAAAGAAGTTGGCGCAGAAATAATGAAGAAAATATACTCACGGTGGCGTGAACAAGGACCTTACCGGTGGCTGCAAGTTGCTTCTCCCTAACCAGGCTTCTCACGTATAATATCGAGGTCGGAGACGTACAGAGGGGGGTGTTAAGTTTTCAGTGGCGCTGTTCTTAGACCGTATAACATTCCGTTTGTCTGAGTAGGTAACAGTTAACTCGTTGTAAACGGATGAGTACTATAATACAAGTCTCATCCATATATACCCTAGTAACCTGCTTACTAATAGCCCGAGTCCTTGCCGCTCGTTTACCAAATTCCCAAAAGTTAACAGGGGGGGAAGGGGTTCGTGACATGAGAAAACACATCGCGTTACAATTTGACATAGGGCCTACTTCGGCCTCTCCTTCCTGCGACTTCGCGTCCGAATTAGGCATGTTCTCATGCTAAGATATGACGTTTGTCACCACGCTTGTATAATATACATTTCTATTATTATGTGATAATAATAACTAGATAACGAAAACGATCTCCGGTAGCGGGGCTAAACAGCTGAGGTGTACTAATCACGAGCTGTAAAATTTAGAGTACTAACGTTTTATCTATTACAGCTGTTTGTATTACGTAAGGCGCGCGCTTGTACTAGAATGTAGTCCCCAATATCTCCACAAATACGCCACCAAATCACACAAAGACTGGATAGTTTGTCTGTTAAATTTGATGATGAAACACACCTTTTTATAGGGGGAGTCCACCAATTATTGCAACTTTTCATATGAAGATGCTAATTGTGGACCATGCATTTGGAGGTTAATGTGTGTCAGAACCACTATACACCTCCCAGAGCATCCAACCTATATTGTCAGGAGGTGCTACACTAACTGACACAAGATATTGAGACACAAAGTACTTTTATTACAAGCTTATTAAACCCTTGTATATTGTGTATTACAATAGAGTCAACTCATACTATTTTTAATATTGTCTTGTAATTAAATATACTAGTGCCTTCCAATACTACCTTCAAATAATTCTCTTCACATAAAATTTGTCTCTATGCTAGTGTACATACAGCTCACAAACTCATTTGTGGGCTGTAAAATGGACTGTAGAACCTGAGCTTGTAATATAGTGTTTATATAGTATATATCAAGTGTTACCAACCTTCCCCCCTTTTTTTAATGTCCCATGGCATGTGTAAAGTTAAGTTGACCATGTTTTGGCACCTCCTCCTTGTGAACTCATTTGTACAGGACCACTGAGCCGATCTACCTCTCCTGAGTATGGAGTAGCTAATATGTGTATTTAGTGCCTAATATACATTTATTGAAAAAGATGTGATCCTTGCACACTCAGCAATGTGTTGGCCCCCTGGGAAGTGGATCACTCAAAAGTAAGCTGAGACCTGTAAATATATCAGAAGAAAATGATATAAAACAGTCATTAAATGTAAATACCATGTGAGAGAACATTCATGATATCATAATGAGATGCCAAAGTCTCCCACTGTGCTTCTGTGGGCACCAGTCATCCATCCATTCCTGCACAACTCTCACACTCTCAAAGTGCATCAAAAGTGTGTCTTGACAATACATATAATATTTCTGCATGCATTTTAGTTGGATATCAAGCACTGTATGATGTTATTGTCAGCACACTTCATGAGAGGTGATGTAGGAAAGTAGTCATATTTTTGAGATGTTAGAAGTCACATTGACAGCAGTGGCTGATGTGTGGGTGTGGGTAATTCCTCTGTGAGAAAAGTGTGGAGGGGCAAGGGCAACACACTGAATAACATCAATGCTTTGCATGCTGGCCCTGTGCCACCTCCTTATGATCAAAAATGGATCAATGGCATGTGCAATAGTGGGGCACAGTGTTAAGAACTAGAAACTGACTAATGTCGGTGGCCGACGGGGGCCGATCGGGAGGACTTGGCTTCAGCTTATGTGCTGCGCCCTCACAAATATCCATAGGTTGTCCTTAAATTTCGGACAGGTGAAGACTAAATCCTAAGAAGGACCTTTCGGCGAGATACTGATCGGAACTGAAGGACAAGTCAAGTGTCGGGCCAAGGGATCGGGGCCCAGAGTGGGCGAGCGCACGCGAAGGTGGAAGGGGGATTCTTCTAGTATGAGACTGCTACAGACGTATGAGGGTATTCTGAGTCGATATTCTGATTGCCTAGTAACTACAATTACAGCGAGTTCATATACAAGTAACAGGTGTCTAGAAAGTACTAATGGGGAGGAGGGCGGAAAACGGCATTAACAATAAGCTTGACTAGGAACAGGAAGTTTATGATTAGTTCGGAGGCCGATGATAACCGAGAATGGAAATTGCGATAAAAGGAAAAAGTTCAAGGACTACAAATATAGATAGACATATGTGGAACATAAGATGAGACGGATCAACATGATGAAAGGGACATATCAAAGCATAACCAGACAGAAAGGCGTAGTCGGGTTTGATTGACCGGAGAGCATACGTCAGCGTCGGGGGACCGACGGCTTACGAGATCTTGTATTGTCGAAGACGATATAACGAGGGTATTCCATTGGGGACCGTCGGCGTGCGAAGGGTTGTGACACAGTCGTAACACACAGCACCTGGCAGGAGCCATTATGGAGGTTGGAAGGCTAGATGTTCATCACTATAAAGCACACTGCGACTCTTGGTGATGATCACCAAGCCAGACAGTAGTGTGATGTAATCATACTACCTCAATAATGCACTGTGTCCCACCCAACTGTCCATTCTCTGACAAACTGTGAAGAGATTCTTGGTGATACTGTTCACAGGCTCTTTCTTTGCTCCCTGGTGTTAGACTGAGTAATGGTGGTCACAAAAAGTGTTTCCAGGCCAGCCTTGCAGTCATTTTCAGAAAGAGTTGGATTCAACATGAAAGATATGACAGGCACGCTCCCTTTTATGCCATCTGTGATAGATGTTAGCTCAGATTGGACCTTGGTGTCTGGTGTGGTTTGAAAAGTGTGGCAGAGTAAGCTGCATTAGAGTATTTGGCAGTGATGGATGAGGTGGTGTGGTGTGTGAAGGCTGGCAAAGCTTTGACAGCCATTGTGTGGTTGGCACGGAGGAGCATCATTGTGACAACTGCTGTTGATGATAACTTGGACTGCTGCAGCAAGTATGCTGGATCCAAAAAGGAAGTCCACTCCTGACTACCTATTTTTTGTTTATTAATTGACCAGGAATAATGGGGAAGTGGTCAAATATGGTATGGTGAAACTAGGGAAGTGTTAAGGCTAGGATATTATATATGTAGCATAAAAGTAAGATGTTGGATT
The DNA here is from genome assembly GCA_015178975.1 of Hysterangium stoloniferum. Lineage (NCBI taxonomy): Eukaryota > Fungi > Basidiomycota > Agaricomycetes > Hysterangiales > Hysterangiaceae > Hysterangium > Hysterangium stoloniferum. The sequence continues at coordinate 18,504 of WHVD01000015.1, read as the reverse complement.
CAAAGGTTACATGCATGCAGTCAATCACAAGATACTTTGTAGAAATAAATGGGGTAAAAGCTATAATATTTAAGCCTTAGTTGGGACCATTAGGTGAGCAACTACTATTAACTACCTACATATAATATATAACTATATATATAGGTTAGTATACATAGGTACAGTGGCTTCCAAAACTGTCCCAATGAAAAATGCTTTATAACCTACCAAATAAATTTTCTACAATAGTGAAAATATTCTCACATATACCTTAGCATACTAGCTTTGATATACCCCAATAATACATAATATAAATGGATATTGGTGTCACAGTGAATATTTAAAAATGATCAATCATCTCTTTTTGAATCAGATATCTTGTTATTCTAGTACTTTGTATGGCCTCCCTTAGCCTTTATTACAGCATCAATTCTTCTGGGCATACTTTCTATCAGTTTCTGACACTCCTGAGGCTCAATCCTTGGCCATTCCACTTCCACCCTCTCCCATAACTCCCAAACTCACTTTGGTGGTGAAGGATGTTTCTGGAGCTGTTTCTTCAGGTGAAACCAAAGATTTTCTATGGGATTCAGGTCAGGAGACTGTGCTGGCCAGTCTAACACCTGAATATGATTTTAAGAAAACCATTTTTGTGCCATCTTGGACATGGGTTTAGAGTGATTATCCTGCTAGAAAATGGCCTCACCTGCTGGAATCTTCAAATATTCAATGCTCTGGGACAAATGCTGAGCCAGGATCTCCACATATTGTGCAGAATCTATCCTTCCTTCAATATCTGCAAGCATTCCCACTCCATTCCAACCCATACACCCCACATCATGATATTTCCACCTTCATACTTGACTGTAAGTTGGGTTGTCCTATCAGAAAGTGGTTCTCCAGCTTTCTTCCACACACATTGATGTCCATATGACCCAATCTTATTGATCTTGGTCTCATAAGACCACAAGACCCTTTTCCAATCATCCACAGTCCAGTTTTGGTATATACTTGATGGCAAAGCTTAACCTGGCTTTCTATGTTGAGCCTTGAGCATGAGCAAGGGCCTTTTTGCTTTGACTACAGCTTTTAAACCATGCTGTTTCAAGATCCACCTAACTGTTTTGGATGAGACATGGGGTTCATCGATGGAATTGATGAAGTGTGTGGCCTGGACAGCATTATCTAGCTTGCCAGAGGTGATTTGATGTGTGTATGATCCTCCTCTGGTCAGTAGGAGAAAACTTGGAAGGACATCCTCCTTTCAGGTTTTCTTTGTCTACTGTATTTCCATCTCCTGAGCAATTCTACTGATAGTAGACTTGCTAACACCTGTTGTAGAGGCTACATTCCTATTGGAGAGTCTATTTTGTAGGAGTATATATGACTGAGATATGCTACTAGGTCTTACTTTCTAACACAATGGTCAGGACAGAATATGAACAAACACAGGAGCATAATAAACCAGATGTAAAACAGGCTCAGGAACAGATCAGGGCAAAGATCTTGAAGTGTCTAAGGTCCAGGGTATCCAATTGGAGTCTGGGAATATGCAAAGTGATCAAGTCAGGGAGCCTGTGGGCTCTGGGAATATGCTGGTGAAAAGACAAACAGAAACAAGCAGGTATCAAACTGGTAAATAGGTAGAAGACTAGGTTGGTGCTAAGTTGATTTTCTGATCAGATTGTAAGTACAATTGGATCCTAGACTATAGTACTAATAGTTATTGTGCTACTAATCTGGCAAGGAAACAAGAACAATGTAAGGTTGATCATACTGGGGATTGTTAGAAAACATGAGTAATGTAGAAAATGAATAGCCAGACTGGGGATTGAACCCAGGATCTCTCAATTACATAACGAAGGTGTTAACCACTACACCATCTGAACTTGGGTAGGTTTGGTCTTACACTGTACTTAAGGATATAACCCTAAGTGCCATTCCTATTAGATCATATACACACGGAACTCAGAGCTGTACACCATATGGTCCCAGTTGGAACAATGGTTGGTATTATATAATCTAACAGGGATAAGGATTGGGATGGAATAGGAATAAACACAAGGGACATGATAAACCATATGTCAAGCAGGTGTTAGGATACACACACAGGCCGGGTTTCCGGAGAAACCCGCGGGATATCTGGTAGGACTTGGCTTCAGCTTATAGGCTGCGCCCTCGCTAGATTGTGTTGTCCAATTTCAAACGGACGGACGGGGATCCCGGGGAGTCCGGGCGGGGTTCGTGGGTCGTAGGTCGTAAGTCGAGGGTCGTGGGTCGTGAGTCGTGAGTCAAGTTGGTTGAGAGAGATAGATGCGCTGGAGCCCGTGGGCTCCGACTAGTGTGAGCGATGTGAATCGAGTAAGGTTTTAGAGCGGAAAATATTATTAGATTACTGGGGGGAATCTAAGCTAATTTTCTGACTGGATTGTATGTACAACATCTGCCAGTTTATATAGACCGTGGAATGCATGACATACCAAATCCAGTAATAATGAAATGAAAACTAACAAAACATGAAACGGGAATAGTAAACACCAAATTGGTGTTAGGAACGGAACGGAACGGAGCGGAGTCCGAATCATGACAAAGCATAACCCATAATGGAAAACGGAGCGGGAGCGGAGTCCTAAATCGTGACAGGTCATTTGACTAAAACGGGAACAGGGCTCGATTAGAGTGGTGATGGGATTCTAAGCGGGGACCGGTGACTGATGCGTGGGACGAAGACGGACATAGACAGAGACGGAGTCCGGGGGAAGTCCGGTGACTGATATGTATCGTAATGAGGTCGAACGTAACAAGTCTTGACATAACGGAGTCCAGGCGGGAAATCCTATAAACAGACGATTGGTGCTTGTAGCGTGTGGGGGTGTACGGGTTAGTGCCCGGAGTCCGGTGGGATTGTCTGGTCATAACAGCAGGCTCAGGAATGGATTGGGGACAAGTGTTAGGATCCTTATCTTCCACAACTTGGTTTTACCCTTATAACCCCCCATCACCCCGACTCCCTGACCTCTCGACCCACAAACCCCACCTGGACTCCCTGGGATTCCTGTCCACCCGTTTGAAATTGGACAAGATGATCTGGCAAGGGCGCAGTCTATAAGCTGAAGCCAAGTCCTACTGGCTTTCCCATGGGTTTCTCTGGAAACCCTCCATGTACACACCTTAACAGTGACAAAACTGTCCCAATGTTTTGATAATTCCCATTAAATGTTTTATAACTGAGCAAATAAATTTCCTAAAATAGTGAAGGTATTCCCAGAGATGCTTTAGCATACTAGCCTTTAGATTCCCAAACATTACATAATATTGATCTAAATTGGTGTCACAGTGAATATTTAAAAATAGCCAATCATTGGGACAGTTTTGGAACCCTATTTTTTCACAGATTTCACTATATCATATTATATACTAGAGGCATCATACAATTCCAAAACAAATCATGTGACATATAATCAATGTTCTAATTGATATGTGACTGTGACAGTCACATTTTAACTATCACTCTCATCATCAAAGCTATTTCTCCTCTCAAAAGAGATCAAGCTATCTCCCTTCTACAAAATGGACTCTCCAATAGGAATGTGGCCTCTATAACAAGTCTTAGCAAGTCTACTATCAGTAGAATTGGTCAGGAGATGGACATGGACAAAGAAAACCTGAAAGGAGGATGTCCTTCCAAGTTTTCTCCTACTGACCAAAGGAGGATCGTGTATCAAATCACCTCTGGCAAACTAGATAATGCTGTCCAGGCCACACAGTACATTAATTCCATCAATTAATATCATGTCTCACCCAACACAGTCAGGAGGACCTTGAAACAACATGCTTTCAAAGCTGTAGAAAGGCCAGGTTAAGCTTTGCCCTCAAATACCAAAACTTGACAGTGGATGATTGGAAGAGAGTATTGTGGTCTGATGAGACCAAAATCAATAGGATTGGGTCAGATGGACATCAATATGTGTGGAAGAAAACTGGAGAACCACTTTCTAATAGGACAACCCAACCTACTGTCAAGCATAGAGGTGGAAATATCATGGTCTGGGGCTGTATGGGTTGGAATGGAGTGGGAAGGCTTGTGGAGATTGAAGCAAGGATGGATTCTGCACAATATGTGGAGATCCTAGATCAGAATTTGTCCTAGAGCATTGGAGATTTGGAGATTCCAGAAGATGAGGCCATTTTCCAGTAAGGCAATGACCCAAAGTATACCTCCAAGATGGCACAAAACTGGCTTTCTGAAAATCAGATTCAGGTATTAGACTGGCCAGCACAGTCCCTGTTAGGGCAACACTAACAAGGCTACCAAACACAAGATAGAATATAGAAATATGAAGTGAAGAGGGGACAGCTCAATGACAGGGGAGATCACACTTGTTTTAGTGGGATTCCTAAGAGATTGAAACTAAAGAAATGAGTATGTACAAGTCTTACTATTTATACTATTTATTTAATTTTTATCTAGTATTTTTTATTTATTAGAAATTTGAGAAAAATGCAAAAAAGGCATGTTTGCACCTTACAGTGCATAGCCATGCTTTGGTGCTTATGTAAGCCTACCCGGGTGCTTTGTAGGTCCACATGGCATGCCAGCACTTGCATAGGTGCCAACTGCCTTTGCAGTGCCAGCACACAAGGAGGCCTGATGGGCACACAGTGCTTTGCACTGTGTGTCTGTTGGGGTGTAGGCAGTGGTGGCAGCCTTGCATCAGTGCCAATGTGAGGACACCATAATGTGTTAAGAACTGAAAACTGACTAATGTCGGTAGGCCGATGGGGACCGATCGGAAGGACTTGGCTTCAGCTTATGTATGTGCTGTGCCCTTGCAAATATCTGTTGGGTGTCCTTAAATTTCGGACAGGTGAAGACTAGTCCTAATGAGTACCTCTTGGTGAGTTACCGATCGGAACCAGAGGATAAGTTGAGTGTCAGACCAAGGGGTCAGGGACCGAGAGTGGGTGAGCACATGTGAAGGTGGATAGCGGGATACTTAGTATAAGACTTCTAGAGGTGTAAGAGGGTATTCTGAGTCGATATTCTGATTGCCCAGTAACTACAACTACAGCGGGTTCATATATAACTATTTGGCATCTAGAAAATACTAACTAGGAGAAGAGTGGAAAACAGTATTGACAAATAAACTTGACTAGGAACAGGAAGGTTACGATTAGTTCAGAGGCCATGAAATAACTGAGAGCAGGATTACGAGAAAAGGAAATAGTCTGAGGGTTACAAGTATATATAGACATATGTGAAACATAGAGTAGAACAGATCATCATAATAAAAAGGGATGTATCAGAGTTTAACCAGATAGTACGAGTATATTTTGATGGGGGCATAAATGGAGTTTGGTCACCACAAAAGCATACATCAGCATTGGGAGTCTGACGGTTTCCGATGTGGTGACTTGAACACTAACTTGAAACATCGATAGGCAGTGATAACCTCAGGGACCATCAGGTTGTGACACGGTCATAACATAATACCACTGCACTGTGCGTGCACATTATGACTGCATGGTGCATGCACTTTGTGACTCTGCAGTGTATGCACTTTGCAACTGTGCAGTGCATGCACATTGCAAGTGCATAGTGCACACACATTGCAGCTGCACAGTGCATGCACATTGCAACTGCACAGTGTACCCATGCATCGTGATGGTGCAACTGCTTTCAATGGTGGTGGTGGTGGTGGCACAATTACATAATCATTCTCATGCTGTGCCTGCACTGCTACATGTAGATATAATAAAATAAAATAAAATAAAATAAAATAAAATAAAAAATAAATGGCAAAAATATATATTATATATATTGCCCTGACATCACCCCTCCTTAAGGCACATTACCCTCAATGTGGTTGCCAGAGGTCCATAGGGTTCCAGCCTGAGCCATAGTCTCTGTGAAGTTGATATAAGTTTGGAAAGGGAGTCTACTGATGGTTAAGACAGAGATCCTCATAGGTGCAAAGGGGTGTTGGCTATGGAATTTCTCCACTAGTTTTTTGGAGTTTCCAAGATTATCAGCAGGTTCCCATGTGCATTCCTCTTGAGGGTACCCTTTCCATTTCACTAGGTATTGTAATTTTCCCCTTGCCAATCTGCTATCTTTGATATATTCAACTTCCACTCAGGAGTTTCTCCCTTAACAACTGGAGGAGGCCTAACTGGAGGTATCCTCCCTTGAATAGTGTCCTCATGGAAAGGCCTGAGCTTGGTTACATTAAAAACTGGATGGATTTTCATGGAAGAAGGCAGTTTCAACTCATCAGCATTTGGACCAATAACTTTGGTGATTTCAAATGGTCCATACCTCTTATCTTCTAGTTTTTTAGATGGTGTGTCTGTCTGAATGTCTCTGCCTTCTAACCATGCTTTATCTCCTGGCTTATAGATGTCTGCCTCTTTTCTAGACTGGTCATAATAACTGGTCATAATACCTAGCCATATCATCAGCAGCCCTATGGAGTGCAGCTTCTGCTTCTTTCCTTGCCTCCTGCATGTCTTTAATAAACTGCTCCACAAATTTTATTTGGCTGCTTCTGAAAGGCTCAGTCCCCATTCTAGGATGCCTGCCATTATTCAGAATAAAAGGTGTCTGCCTAGTAAATGCTTGAACTCTGTTGGTATGGCAGAATTCTGCTAAAGACAACCATTCTGCCCAGTCATCCTGTCTATGATTCACAAAGAGTCTAAAGTATTGTTCTACCTCCTGATTTACTCTTTCTGTCTGGCCATCTGTCTGAGGGTGATAGGCTGTAGAAGCTGCAACTTTGATCCCTAGGATTGAATTCAGCTCCCTTGTGAATTTTGAGACAAACTGGGGTCCTCTGTCACTGATGATCTGTAAGGGGAGACCATGGAGTTTCCATACATTGTCTCTATAGAGCTTGGCAATGCCTTCTGAAGTGGTCTGGTCTGTAGTGGGTATGACATGAATCATTTTCCTAAGTCTATCCACTACTACCATGATGGCATTGTATTCTTTGAGAGGGGAGGGGGGGTAGAGAGATAGATGGTAGAGTTGTTTTAAAGAGTTTCAATCTTCTGTTAGGGCAACACTAACAAGGCTACCAAACACAAGATAGAATATAGGAATATGAAGTGAAGAGGGGACAGCTCAATGACAGGGGAGATCACACTTGTTTTAGTGGAATTCCTAAGCGATTGAAACTAAAGAAATGAGTATGTACAGGTCTACTACTTATACTATTTATTTAATATTTATTTAGTATTTTTTATTTATTAGAAATTTGAGACCCATGACCTCCGACCTACGACCCCTCGACCCACAATCCCTGCCCGGACTCCCCAGGATTCCCGTCTGTCTGTCTGAAATTGGACAACACAATCTAGCGAGGGTGCAGCCTATAAGCTGAAGCCAAGTCCTACTGGATACCCCGCGGGTTTCTCCAGAGACCAGCCCTGTATGTATCCTAACACAGGATCTCATTCTATTCAAGGGAAAGGTATATGTATGTATGTACCAAAGAATATGGAGCTCAGAAGATAAATATTTGAACTTCATCATCATGATACTACATATACTAGTGGCCATCCAGGGAGGTGGAAACCTTAGAATTGGTATCAAGGAATTATTGGTGGCCAGGAATGTCTGGATATAGTGCATTGTGGACCACTGAATGTGATAGATACAATAGAACTAAGAGATACCCTTCTAGGCCTGTTGAAAAACTTGGACCTACCTGTAAGGAAACATTCAATTTTTTGTTTTCTTAATTTTGTATTATTTCTATATACATCTATACATATATTAACCAGTTTCCCCATTATTTACACTTTCAAATCCCCTCCTAGAGTCACCAGCTCCCCATAAATTCCTTTGACTTGGTCAACCCTTAGAGGGCTTTTAGTATTGTTCCTCAGATAGCAAGATATTGTTCAACCCCTTGATTTGCTCTGTCAGTCTGACCATCTGTTTGAGGATAATTAGCTGTAGAGGGTGATGCTTTGATTCCTAAGATTGAATTCATCTCCCTTGTAAATTATGAGACAAATTGAGGCACCCTATCACTGATAATCTGTATGGGAAACCATGGAGCCTCCATACATTATCCCTGTAAAGCCTTGCCACCTTCTTAAGTTACTCTGTCAGTGGAGGGAGAACATGAATCATTTTGCTATGTCTATCCACTACTCCCATGATAGCATTATAGCCCTGCTCTGGAAGTTCAGTAATCAGATCCACAGTGGGTGCCTGAGGGTTAGGAGGGTAAAAACTAAGTTGTGGGAGATAGGATCCTAACAGAGGACTACTATAGGCACATGTGGGTACATAGGGTCTGAACTACATATTCCAATAGCATTAGCTGATCCACTGACCTTTTTTTGTTCGTTATCCTTCTTCTTATCTTTCTTAGGTTTGGGGCAGGCATCCTGTTTGTGATCTTCCTCATTGTAGTTCCAACATACACCATGGGGTTTTGGTTTGTGGTTGTAGCCCTTCTTTTTTCCTGATGAACCTGCAAATAATGCTTCATCCTTCTCATCATCCTTCTGCTTTCCTAAATGGCTGGTTTGCAGTGTCTTCTGACACTCAAATTCTTCAGAGATAAGCATAATGAGTTTGTCTGGTGAAATTGGACTGGTAGGTGTTATGACCTGTTCCTGGATACTTCAATATCTGATATTATCTGTCATATCCAACTTTCCACCCCAAGTCTCTGATCTGACTTCCTGCCTCATCATCTGACCCCAACTTCCAACTATGGAGGTTGTCCATAATCATTATAATATCAGATGTTTACTGGTAAAATTTATATTTCTACAAAACTCCATCTTTAAATAGTGATATATCCTCTGAGACTATTATATTGTTAACCACCAATCATAGGAAACAATTCTCCATATTACATCCTAAACAATTCAGAGTCAATTAATAGAACCTATTGTATATGGTTTTCCAAGTTATGTAAATACTTGCTAATACTTTTGTTGTTAATTTGTTTTTTAAAAGCTAAACTGTAGTTATTTCTTAGTAAAATATGTGATATATAATTGGAAATTTTTTGTCCTGTGGCTTTCTTAGTTGGGTGAAATCACCAATATATTCTGGGTATGTTGAATCAAGTAGAAATCTGTTCATATTGACAGATCCATTCTGAAGTAATACATATGTATTTAGAGGTGCCAATGATATATATATGCATGGAATGGACTATCTAAAGGTATCTATTTTTTAAAAGTATTAGTGTTTCAAACTACTAATTTTTTGATTGTCTACTTGTGTCTGGAAAGATTCTTTAGTTTGTAATGTATGAGAGAGTTTAAAACTTTCAAAAACTTTTAAAGACCAAATTATGTTTGAATCACATCCCAGATGTTTAAATGAATAGAGTATATTAGAATTTGATATACTTAATAGTTTTCAGATATCCTCCTATGGAACATTATAGTTCCCATACTTCTGCATCTTCCCCTTGTGTTACAACTATGTCACAACCCTGTCACAATCCAACAGTCCCCCAATGATACTATTGTCTGCCTATGTTTCAAGTTATTGGCCAAGTCATTGTGTCAGCAACTGTCAGTATACTAACACTGATGTATACCTTCATGGCAATCAAACCCCATTTACGCCCCTGTCAAGTTATACTTGTACCATCTGGTTATGCTTTGATATGTCCTCTTTTATTTATGATGATCCATTCTACTTTATGTTTCACATATACCTGTATATACTTGTAGCTCTTGGACTATTCCCTTTTCTCATAATTCTGCTCTTGGTTAATCATGGCTTCTGATCTTATCATAACCTTCTGGTTCCTAGTCAAGTATATTTGCCACAAATTGGACATTCCCACTCTTACCTCAGTTAGTATTTCAAGATGCCAATAACTAGTATTTAAGTCCAACTGTAATGTATGTAGCTACAAGGGAATCAGAATATCGACTAAGTTACTCCTACTAGTTCTTCACTCTTCTCTCAGACTTCCAATCTTCTCTCTCTCTCTCTCTCTCTCTCTCTCTCTCTCTCTCTCTTCCCCCTACTAATCTGGGGATCTGACAATTCAACCACTGTTTGGATCCCTGATAGATAAGTTCTCGCACATTCGAAATTTAAGGACAACTGACAGTAGCTTTGTGAGGGTGCAGCACACAAGCTGAAGCCACATCCTTCCATTCAGATTCCATCAGACTTCTGACCTCCTGGCATGCAACTTAACACCTTGTTCCACATTTGGCAACTTATCTGTTGACAAGTATTCACTTGTTTGTCTTATTGTATTTCCATTTCAGAATAATCTTCCTTAGTCTGTCTTATTGTATTCCCATTTTGGAATACTCCTGTTTCCATCTTATTGTGGTCTTAGTTTGTAGTACAATAATGAGAAAACTTATATTAGTTTTCCACAAATTTGTACTTTACTTTAGATCTGATATCGACTTAGTTTATTATTCCTACTTTCTTTCTATACACTCAATATTCAGAACTCTTTGGAACTCTGAATATCCATACTCTTCTGGTGTAACTTCCATTCTGAAATTAAGGACACTCTGAGCATTTGCATAGAGGCACAGCACATAAGCTGAAGCTGATGTCCTGAATCTATCCTGAGGTTTCCAAGTTCCTGGACATTTCCCAATAGTTCCAGAATAAGTTCCCAGCATGGCACTTAACAGTATACAGTATGTATCAGATCTCAACTCCGTGACTCACTCATCATGGGTCCCAAATGCAAAGCTGCTGAAGGACCATCCCAACTTCAATCCCTGTTGTAACTTTACACCACTCAACCCAAAACCCCAGCTCAGCTAATACCATCAGCTTCCATTGAAGAAACTACTGAGGTAGCCAAAGATCCCATTGCTCCCAACATTTCCAACAATGACATAGAAGAACAACTGGACAAATTGAAGAAGAAATCTTCCAATGAACCAGCTGAAATGATGTTTATCAACTCCATTGTGAAATTTGCTGACTATCTGAAATCTGCTGAGGAAAGCAAAGAGTCATTCTGTACCAGAGTCAAAGAACCCAAACCATTTACCAGAAAGGATCCGAAAAAATTGAAGAATTTCCTTCTCCAATGCTGTTTCAGTTTCCATGGGAGGATATCTGAAAACTATAAAGTATACCAAATTCTAATATACTCTAAAGGTCATTTAAACATCTGGGATGTGATTCAAACATAATTTGGTTTTTAAAACTTTCAAAAAGTTTTTAACTCTCTCATACATTACAAACTAAAGAATCTTTCCGGACATGAGTAGACAATTAGTAGTTTGAAACACTAATACTTTTAAAAAATAGATACCTTTAGATAGTCCATTCCATGCATATGTATGTACATATATCATTGGCACCTCTAAATACATATGTATTACTTCGGAATAGATCTGTCAATCTGAACAGATTTCTACTTGATTCAACATATCTAGAATATATAGGTGGTTTCACTTAATAAAGAAGGCCATAGGATGAAAAATTTTCAATGACATCTCACATATTTTACTAGGAAATAACTACATTACAACGTTTATAAAACAAATTAACAACAAAAGTATTAGCAAGTATTTACATAAATTGGAAAACTATATACAACAGGTTCTATTAATTGATTCTGAATTGTTTAGGATGTAATATGGAGAGTTGTTTCTTATGGTTGGTGGCTGTTACAACCCATTCCCAGATGTTTCAATATCCGACTTCCGATCTCCCACTTTCGATATCCGATATCCGACTACGGAACATCATAGTTACCGTATCATCCACGTTCTTCGTTTGTTCCGCATTTGGTAATTTGTCCGTTGACAAGTATTCACTCATTTGTTGTTGTATTCCCGTCTCGGAATATTGTCTTCCTAATATGTCTTATTGTATTTCCGTTTTAAGAACACTTCCGTTTCCGTCTTATTATGGTCTCAGTTTGTAGTACAATAACGAGTAGACTTATATTAGTTTCCGCGAATTTGTACTTTACTTTAGATCTGATATCGACTTAGTTTCTTATTCCTCCTCCCGTCTTTCTGTACGCTCGATATTCGGAACTCTTCGGAACTCTGAATATCCATATCTTCCGTCGTTAGTTCATTTCCGAAATTAAGGACATTGAGCGTTTGCGTAGAGGCGCAGCACATAAGCTGAAGCCGACGTCCTGACCCTATCCACGAGTTTCCGACTTCCCGGTGACTTCCTGATAGTTCCGGAATAAGTTCCCGACACGGCACTTAACAGTATATCAGATCTCAACTCTGCGACTCGCTCATCATGGGTCCCAAATGCAAAGCTGCCGAAGGACCATCCCAACTTCAATCCCCGTTGCAACTTTACACCACCCAACCCGAAACCCCAATTCAGCCGACAACATCAGCTTCTGTCGAAGAAGTTACCGAGGAGGTTACCGAGGTAACGAAGGACACCAATGTTCCCCACACTACCGACAACGAAGCAGAAGATCAACCGGATACATCGACAAAACCCTCCGATGATCAAACTGGAATGTTGCTTTTTAACTCCATTTCCAAATTCGCTGATTACTTGAAATCCGCTGAGGATAGTAAAGAATCATCCCGCACCGGAGTCAAAGAACCCGAACCATTTACCGGCAAGGATCCGAAAAAATTGAAGAATTTCCTTCTTCAATGTCGTTTCAGTTTCCGTGATCGACCCAATGCTTTTAAATCCGACAGTCGAAAAGTCAATTTTGCGCTCTCATATCTCAAGGATACTGCTCAGGATTGGTTCAAACCCGGACTATCCGGAATATCCGACGAGACACCCGTATGGCTCGACGACTGGGATGCTTTCGTGGAAGAACTGGAAACTAATTTCGGACCTTACGATCAATCCGGCGAAGCAGAAAACGAACTAATGACGCTCAAGATGAAGGACAATCAACGAGTTTCCGATTATCTCGTCAAGTTCAATACCCTCGCCGCACGATGTGGATGGGACGATTCCGCCCTCAGGCACCATTTCTATATGGGACTTCCGTCACGCCTTAAAGACGAAATCTGCAAAGATGGAAAGCCAAAAACTCTCCAACTCATGCGGATGAAAGCTCAAACATCTGATGCCCGTTATTGGGAATGAAAAGCCAAGGTTTCTCGAGAGAACCCGACGGAACGTTCTCAGAAGAACAAGGCGTCGACTAGCAAGTCTTCCGGCAACAACTCAGGCAATAATACCGGCTCTGGCACTAATACTGGCAAATCAAATTCCGACCGGAAGAAAGACAAGAAATCCAACAAGGAAAAACAGTCAACTTCCGACAAACCCGACATTTCCCATTTGTTGGGTACCGACGGTAAACTCACCCCGAAGGAGAAACAACAATGTATGGACAACGACCTCTGCCTTTTCTGCAGGAAAGGTGGACACAAGGTTTCCGACTGTACCGTTAAATCTAGCTCTTCCAAGGCTCGTGCGGCAACTTCCACTACGACTACAACGTCTAAGGATAAACCCGCCACGGAGTCGAAAAAAGAGTAAGCAACCCTCCGGAATCTGCACGGACAGAGGGTTGCGTTGACTCTCTCCGTGTTTCCGAGGTTGTCCGTCTCAACGTGTCCGCTCTCTCTAATCCCGATTCATTATTTGTAAAACTCGTCTCTGACTTTCCTGGAAATTTAGTGTTCCGAGCTCTAATAGATTCCGGCTCCACACACTGTTTTGTAGATACCACCTTTGCCACGAAACATAATCTGAAACTCCATTCTGTTCCCGCAATTCCCTTGCGTTTGTTTGACGGCACTAGCAATACGGCAATTACTCAAGCCTGCGACATGTCTATTCAGTTCCCTTGTGGAACATCCCAGACGGTTACATTTTTCGTAACACAGTTGGACTCTAGCTGTTCGGCAGTTCTTGGATACAACTGGCTCACCCGATATAATCCGTTGATTGACTGGGTATTGGGCAGTATTACTTTCCGGACTCCCGACACTTCCGTTCCTCCTGCAGCGTCTATTCCGGCCAACGCCTTTTCAGCATCAACGGCATCTCCGGCTTCTATCGAAACTTCCGAGCCCCCAAAAATCTCTCTCATCAATGCTTCGGCATTTGTTAGGGCGAGTAAACTGGATGGTTCGCAATGTTTTTCGATCAGCTTAAAAGTTGATGAAGCATCTGGACATTTTGCGACTCCAGAATTATCCGAGCTAAAAGCCGATCTGGAAGGAGTTCCCGAAAAATACCATGATTTCGTGGACATTTTCAGTAAGCAAAAAGCTGACAGGCTTGCACCACATAGGCCCTACGACTTAAAAATCGATATTGAGCCCGGTTCAAACCCTCCATTAGGACCTATTTACCCATTATCCCAATCGGAACTTTCGTCTATTCGGGAGTTCCTGGATGAACATTTGTCAATAGGTTTTATCCGTCCCTCAAAGTCTCCGTATGGAGCACCCGTCCTTTTCGTCCGTAAAAAGGATGGTTCCCTTCGACTCTGTGTCGATTTCAGAGGATTAAATTCCATCACACGGAAAGATAAGTATCCACTCCCACTCGTTACCGACTTACTCGACGCCCCACGGAAAGCTCGAATTTACACCAAAATAGACCTCAAACACGCCTATCATTTGGTCCGAATTGCCGAGGGTGACGAATGGAAAACTGCTTTTCGGACTCGCTATGGATCCTTTGAATGGTTGGTTATGCCATTCGGCCTGACCAACACCCCTTCCGCTTTTCAACGTTTTGTAAATGATATATTTTCCGACATGCTTGACGTATGTGTTATAGTCTATTTGGACGACATTTTGGTATTTTCCGAGGATCCCGCTCTTCACGATGAACAGGTCCGTGAAGTCTTCCGAAGACTCCGTAAAAACGGTCTTTTCGCCAACGGTAAAAAATGTTATTTTGACATGGATTCTATTGAATACTTAGGTTTCATCATCGGCCCTGATGGTCTCCGTATGGATGAAACCAAGGTTCAAGTTGTCCGTGACTGGCCCGAACCACGGAAGGTCAAGGACATTCAATCATTTTTAGGTTTCGCCAACTTTTACCGTCGTTTTATTCGGAACTACTCGGATATTACAGTACCGCTCACTCGTCTTACCCGTAAAACTCAACCATGGGTTTTTGACGATAAATGCCGCTCCGCTTTCCAGACTTTGAAAAATGCTTTCACTTCGGCCCCGATTCTTTCCCATTGGAAACCTGATTTTCCGATTATTGTGGAAACCGATGCTTCCGATTATGCAATTGCCGCGATTCTTTCCATTCAAGAGTCCGACGGTGAAATTCATCCGGTCGCATTTCTTTCTCGGACACTTTCAGTATCCGAACTCAATTACGACGTTCATGATAAGGAACTTTTGGCAATTTTTGAAGCTTTCAAACATTGGCGCCATTATCTCGAAGGTTCCGCAACTCCCGTTGACGTCGTTACCGATCACAAAAATCTCGAATATTTTTCTACCACTAAACTTTTAACCTGCCGGCAGGCCCGTTGGTCTGAATTTCTTTCCGCTTTCAACATGATAATCCGTTTCCGACCCGGACGTCTTGGTGGAAAACCAGATGCCATGACTCGACGATGGGACGTCTATCCTAAAGAGGGGGAAAGTAACTATGCTGTTGTTAATCCACATAACCTGAAACCGGTTTTTACAACGCAACAACTTTCCGCATCTATCCGAGCAACTTCCCTTTACTATCCAATTATGCGTAGCGTCATGATTATGGACATTGAGCAATTACATCAAGATATCCTTTCCGCACTCACTTCCGACCCGGCCCTCAAGCCACATTTAGACATTCCCGACAATCCCAACCAACCCCGATGGTCACAAGACTCTCAAGGTTTTATCCGTCTCGATGGATGTATCTACGTTCCAGATTCCGACAATCTTCGACTCCGCGTACTTCAGTATAAACACGATCATCCAATCTCTGGACATTACGGCATCAACAATACTCTTGGTTTAATCCGTAGAGAATATACTTGGCCCAACCTCCGAGATTTCGTAACTCAGTTCTGTAAGTCATGCACCACCTGCTTACGCTCCAAAACCCAGAGGCATAAGCCGTACGGCCTTCTCAAGCAACTCCCGATACCAGAAAAACCTTGGAATTCAATTTCCATGGATTTTATCGAACAACTCCCGACTTCCGAAGGCTTTACATCCATTCTAGTCGTTGTGGACCAATTCTCGAAACAAGGCATTTTCATACCCACTCATGATACAATCACGTCCTTACAATTAGCGGAACTTTTCATTATTCACGTATTTTCCAAACACGGAGTTCCATCTCACGTAACTTCCGATCGAGGCTCCAAGTTCGTCTCCCATTTCTTCCAGGCCCTCGGAAAAGCCCTCAACATGAAACTACACTTCACCTCAGGATATCACCCAGAAGGTGATGGACAAACGGAACGTGTTAATCAAACATTGGAACAATATCTCCACATCTATTGTAATTATCAACAGGACAACTGGAAATCCCTTCTTCCGATCGTGGAATTCGCCTACAATAACTCTCCAAATGCAACCACCGGCATATCTCCCTTCTTCGCCAATAAAGGCTATAATCCGAATCTCACAGTACATTCCGAACGAGATTTGGCTTCGGTCCGTGCTCAAGAATTTATTACCGATCTCGACGAATTACATCAAGAACTTCGGAAAGCTATTTCTTCCGCACAGGAACATTATCAACGTTCCGCGGACAAAAACAGGATCCCGCCTCCTAAATTTAAAGTTGGTGATCAGGTTTTTGTAAAAGCTCAATTCTTCCGTACTACCCGACCTTCTAAAAAACTCGCTGAGAAATTCTTAGGACCTTTTGAAATTATAGCACAAGCCGGTTCACTTTCATGGACTCTCCGTCTTCCCGACAGTATGCGAGCAGTCCACCCCATTTTCCACGTTTCCATGTTAGAACCTTGTGTTCCTAACTCATTCCCGGAACGTACTCAACCTCCGTCCCCTCCGGTCATCATTGATGGAGAACCCGAATTCGAAGTTTCCGAAATATTGGATTCTAAAATCGACAATCGCCGACGTACTTGTAAATTGCTCTATTTAGTTAAATGGGCAGGTTATGAAGGTACCGACGAGGAAACGTCATGGATATTGGCCACGGAACTTGGACATGCTATGGAAATTGTTACTGACTTCCACACGGCTTATCCAGGCAAACCCGGACCTTTATCATCACTCTAATCTTTCTGTTCCTTTCTGATCAACTTCCGACACTTCCGTTTTCACACTCGTTTTTAGGTTTTGCAAGTCAAAAAAAATATATTATTAAATCTATCTCAAAGTCTCTGACACCCCAAATCCACCTTCCGTCCCAACCTCCGGCTCTTCAGCAATTTCCGCACTTTCCACCATATCCTGTACCTCTTCATCTTCACTCTCTGATTCTTCCGGCTCTTTTCCCAACCCCCATCTCTGCTCCACACACTCCGCCAATGGATCGTTCGGCTGGTTTTTCGCCTTATCGGCAAATCGATCAGATACCACGATTACACCGATACTAACCATCATCTTTCTCCAGGAAATCGTTTTGCCTCCGGAAATTCCGGACCAACGAACGGAAACCTTTCTCCTGGATATCATTATGACGATCCATTGTATCCCACATTTTCATGACTTCCATCCCGATAAAAAACCAACGCGTCGACGGTGTCCCTTGAGAAGCTCAATGCCTGTACTATCCCGTTTTCGACGTTTCAGTTTCCGCAGCTTTGGCCGCTCCTGAACTTCCCGCGTCGTTAGGTTTCGGAGTCTTCTCACCTTTCGGAACCCTTTTTGAGGCAAGGGTGCACGGAAGTTTGAGAACCGCGCAGGGATAGCAAGTTCCGCCCCATTTTACCTTCTGTTTCCAACACGTCATGTTCCGTATGGAACATCGATAACACGGAGTTTCATGGACGATTTCCATCCGTTCCGGAGCTTTGACCTTTTGGTTTCTGTTTCGAAAGTTAAACGACTACCGTTCCCGTTACAGATACACTCACTTTAGGACTCGAAGGCCCAGCTTCTCCCTCTACTTCCACCTCCACGGCTTTTCGCTGTACGTAACAGTTATCGGTTGGAACCACGGAAATCTATGAAATTGGACTCACCTTTCCTTCCCTTACCTCCTTACGTTTTTCCGCCGCCTCAGCTTCTTGCTGTTTCTTCACTTCTTCTCCTTCAACCTCCGATCCTCCATCATTTTCCGCAACCTCGCCAACTCTTTTTCTTTTTCCGCTTCACCCGCTCCAATTCCGCTTCTCCGCCTCCTCCACATCTTTCAACTCCTGCATCAATGGTCTTTCCTTCTCCTCCTGTCGTCGCTTCAACTCCTCCATTTTCTGGCGTTTTTGTTGAAGTTCTGCGACCTTCGACATCTTTTGAAGTACGGATATTTCGGTATCTGAGTCTTCCGGGGTAGTGATGAATAACGGCCGACGAATCGACATACAAGTCGTGGATAAAGAAACAAAAACGTTAATTCGAATATTTGGAGGTTTTTATACTCAGAATAATAACCGAAACTCTCACCTCCATAATTGCGTAAATTTCACGACACATAACAGTCAGCTGTCGCTT